>CM037874.1:19031533-20231533 GCA_021292105.1 Anadara kagoshimensis
TTTTTTAAATTTCACTTAGTTCTGAGTAACCAGGTAACAGTGTCTTTCAAATGATCATCGTTTTAATAAAAAAGAAACAATAATAAAAATTTAAAAATATTTTGAAACAAGTGCGTCAATCATCGTTAAATGTTGCTGGTTCAACCTCAAAGTTTAGAATGAATGAATGAATGAATGAATGAATGAATGAATGAATGAATGAATTTATTTATTTATTTATTTATTTATTTATTTATTTATTTATTTATTTATCTCAATCACATGAAATTATAGAAGTATTAATTTAATAAAAAAAAACTAGTGTGAGTACTGGTAATTCATAGATAAATATAGGTAATTAATCTGTTAATGAGGTTAACACCATGCAGGTACATTTTTCACGTAGAATATACTACCGTCCGGTTCAATTGGTTGGAATTTGCTTCTGTTATCAACCAGTTACCTTATATGTTGATAAGGTATGCAGATTATCATTATAAAAAGCATTTTCTCTCTCTCATCACCATCACTTGTGTAATCTTATTTTCTAATTTTGTTTAACGTAAGTTACATTTTACAATTAGTCACTCACAGACTAAAAGCACATTCAACAAATAAAGTGAATTAAAGCTCTCAGATACCGTACTTTAATTAATGACTTATTAGTTTAAGATTAAAAAACCCAGAATATTACATTTTCATATTGAAAAATTTAAATGATTAATAAATAAATAAATAAATAAATAAATAAATAAATACATTAAAAAAATTGAAATGGATTTAAGATAGTCTCTCCTTTCTATTTGTAACAGATAATAATAATAATAATAATAATAATAATAATAATAATAATTATTATTATTATTATTATTATTATTTTTATTTTAAATAAGATATTTAACAAATGGAGTAAAATGACATATATGCATATATTTTTTAATTATTATCTTAAACATGAAAGTTTTAGAGCTGGTCACGTGATCACATATCCTTATAGCTAACTTATATCTAAATTATAAACCTCTGAATCATCTCCTCCGTGGCCTAATGGATAAGGATGAAGGGTCAGATAAGAATGTATAGTCTGGGAACTTAAGGGTCGCGAGTTCCAGTCCCGCTGAGGACAAATTAGGTAAGAAGGGCAAATTAATATTCATATCAAGACAAGCCTATAGTAAAATGAACTGAAGGGGAAAATGCAAATAACTAAATAGTTATTAAATATAATATAATAAAAAATAAAAAATACATAGAATTCAATACATTAATAGCTGAATAAAAATTATTAAAATAAATAAATTTTTTTTAGTGAAATATTGCAAGAATAATTTTGATCTTTTTAAAATTATCTTTAACTTCATATTTATATAATTTGAAAATTTTACTCTGAATATATATATATATATATATATATTTAATCGTACAAAAAAACCAAACTAAATCTGAATTTAACATAAAGATGCATAAAGATGGCGTAAAGATGGCATAAAGAACTTTGGACATTATGCATCTTTATGCATATGCATAAAGATGGCATAAAGATTGGATAAAGACGGCATAAAGACTGCATAAAGACATCTTTATGCCACCATTATGCCATCTTTACACCATCTTTATGCATGCATAAAGATGCGATTTCGTGCTGTGTCCCCAATTGAGACCAGTGCGTTAAATGTATTACATACATAAACGTTTCATTTACTATAGTCAGACATGGTGTTTTTACTTGTTTTGTTTGAATAAAGGTTGAAATAATGATAATAATAATAATAATAATAATAATAATAATAATAATAATAATAGTAATAATAATAACAGTATAGATTAATATATGTTTTATTCACTATTCATCAAGCTACGATTCTACGGAAATGCACAATGTTTTATAATTTTTACCAAAAGTCTGTTACTCCATGAAATGAATTTTCTTTATAGTTTACATCTAGACCCATTGTACTCAGTTGAGTAGTGGCAAACCAAGTTCAAATCATTCAAATCAGTCGTTAGTGGTTGATAATGGCTACTAAAAGTATGATCAAAATAGTATTACATTTGATCATATCGTTGATTTTTTTAAGCCGTCATTATTTTTTGGTCAAATTGTTTGAAGTGATGATATAAACAACTTGTAGAAACATTTTATAAAAATGTTCGCTAAATCTTCATGAAGTTTTTTTCCTTTGGAAGATACATATGTTATTATGTATATTATAATATAAATATATTTATGCTTAACATTCGCTTTAACAAATCCCTATAGAACAATACCGTGAGCATATAAAATGAAAGCTTGCTAACTTCTTCAAAAATGTCATTTTTCAAAATATATTAATTGGCAGTTTATAGTCTCAATTTGAAAATTCTCCGTTTCAATTTTTTTTAATTTATTCTATTTCCAAAAATATAATTTTATTGCTAAACTCTGCTTCAAAAACAATTTTTTGAGCAAATATTAATTTCTCAAAAGATCAAAACTCGATCGATCGAAATCAGACATGGTATGTGAGATAGAAACGAAATTTATATGCCAAAAACATGTTTTGTTTAATCTTTATTGGGTTTTTCCATTCCCTATCAAAAATTGTAAAAAAAATCAAAGATTTGTATATAAAACAATAAGAAAAAAATTGTTCTAAAACCAAAGTTTCTAAGTCTAATGTCTGCATTTTTAAACATTTAGTAAAATCACCCATCCATTGTTTCGATATCACAAAATTGTGATATTTGACATTTCGGAATTACCTTGTATATTAATTACATTATTATGACAAACAAAAATACAATTACAAATATATACGCAGATGACTTTTTGCATGTTTGGTTTATATTTAGTCAATTTACCATACGCTTTGTCTTAACTTTTTTGTTATCTTCTACTAATTATAATGTTTTTTTGTGTATATTCTTTTGTTCTTATAGGCAATAAACCATTTGCAATGCAATACGTTTTTGTTATGTGTGTCAAGGAGGACATTAGTTTATAAAGTGCACATATATTCCCCTACCGAGTTAAGTCTGAGACGTATTGTAAAGTTTTCTTAAGCTCTAACTGATGGATCAATAGAATCCGGATCCTACATCGTTGACAGTGAAAAATTTAATTTCCTGAAAATATTAATCGTTTGAGAATCCATTAAAATCTATTCCGAGTTTCCATGTAGGATAGAAAATTCTGACCCAAGGGGTTTAACATATCTTTCAGATATTCGGAAATCCAGAGGTATGCAATAAACATAGCAGTGATAAAGCTTTGTGTTGAAATATGATGGTTGCGAAGGTCCAGACATGTAATGGTCTACTTATTAATATGAGGTACTCAAATAACAGTTACCATATGCTAGTTTCCAATCACATTTGTATACCGCAGGTTCTAAATGGAATATTTTACAGTGTAGTATAAATATGAAATATTTTTATATCCCCCACAAAGAACTAGAAGGTTTACTGAGATCATCGAGACCGCTTTATCCGTTTGTTGGTTTGTCCGTACATCCATTCATTCGCCCGTAGACACACTTCCGTTCGGACCATTATTCAGTTACGCATGATCTCATTTTCCTAAAATTTTTGAGCACCCTTCAAACCTCTTTACTTGCAATTTAAAGTTTTATAATATGTATTTTGCGAAATTTCTTCTATTTTTATACCTTTTACACTAAGAATTCTGTCTCATTCTGTACCATTTATATTTGCATTTTGTATAACCAGTCCATGATTTATCCGCCGTCCTAGCCATTCTCCTTGTCACAATCTGACCAGCGTGTCTGCAGTTTCATCAATTGATCGCGTTTTAAACTATTACACATATTGACATATTACAGTGAGAACTATTTGGAATGTTAAACAAACAGATGTTAAGTAAAGCTGAACACATAGTTTTGATTAAATAACTAAGGAACTCTTTGTATGACTGGCACATCATTAAACTTTGTGGAAGTCAGTATTAAGGCATGCAAGCAAGTGGTTCAAAACAGTTTCACTAATAATTATTGCCAAAACAGCAAAGCAAATTAGTTTCCGATTAAAAGCAAAACATACTAACCCATGTCCGAATCACAATCCAGAAGCAAAGTAAAAACTGACAAGTTAGGGTAGACACGTGAACTTCCATAAGAAAGTGAGGCCGGATGCTCCGGAAGGGTAAGCACCTCCTGTTCACCTAGCTACACCCGCCACGTCTGTAATAAAAATTGTGTGAAGGGAAGATGGAACTACGGGGCGTCAAATATATCCAGGGCAATCCTGGACACAGAGACATCAAACTTATCAACAATACTGTGATGACGACCATAAAACGTTCTGAGGGCCTTGATAAGCCTAGGCTTGCAATATATCTAAGTCAATAATTTTGTTCCAAGCCTGCTTCGTTGTACAAAGTCCCCGCAGTGGGAACAAGCTTTACTATAGCGTATTATTGGAAAACAAATACACTATAAGCAGAAGAAGCAGGTATATTGTTGCATAGAAAACGAAAGTTTAGACTTAAGTCTTAATATGAAGCAGAACTTTAGGAATCAGTCGTATCTTTTATATCAAACTCATTAAGATAGACGACATTCACATACTCTCCAAATTTAGGATTGCTAAAAGACAGAACGTCATCTATATATCTATATGTGGAGTTGAACAATTTGGAGACAGTCTTCTCTACAGATTTAACTTGGTTCTTCATAAGTCTCGAGTACACCGTATTTGACAAGCAAACAACAGATAGTAATCAAAATTACCTGAGACTAATTGTAAATCCACTTTTCTCCTATCGTGCCGTTTACCCGTAGACATCAAAGTAATCTTCAAATATGATGAACTTTTGATGACCAGTAAACTGACGAGACCATACTGTCCATCTGAAGGAATAATCTTCAAACAAAGGACTGTCTTGCAACCAACATTCAAAAGTTCAAGTATCAGAAACCAGTAGATACATCTACCAGGGCGTTTTTGTCATTTCATTAAAACATCAGTTAGGAACTAGCGTACTTATATTTAGTTTGTTGATTGTCATAATTATTATTATCTAGAAAACAGTTGCTAGTGTATTGAATGTGCGTAAGCGCTCTAGATTTCTTAGCTTAAAGGAATAACAT
Source organism: Anadara kagoshimensis (assembly GCA_021292105.1). Taxonomy (NCBI): domain Eukaryota; kingdom Metazoa; phylum Mollusca; class Bivalvia; order Arcoida; family Arcidae; genus Anadara; species Anadara kagoshimensis. The sequence continues at coordinate 19,036,600 of CM037874.1, forward strand.
ACAAAAGGAAATACACGTTTAACGTTACAGAGCCTGTATTAATTGCATATTTATTCATTTTTATCTATCAGCTATGATACTGGTAATGAACCGTGCTGTAATAATTTTCACCAGTTCTACATTGTTTGTATTTGAGCTAATGAATCATTAAAATGAAGTGGCATATATTTTCGTTGAGGTTTGCAAATAAATGTTGATTCTTTCTAGAATTATTATTCTTTTCTGCTTATCCCTTAAATCATTATTTAATTAGTATATAATTTATACTGTTTCTATGGACATATAACGAGAACTAGATAACCTCTAGCTTTATAAGGGAACGATGCTATCATGATTTATCATAATCGTTACACCTTGATGTTGTAACTGCAGTACCAAACCATTTTGGGAGTAATTCTGTGTCTTTTATTTAATTGCCGTTTGAGATCAGCGAGGATACAATGAGTTTTTAAAGCAGATAAATAGTTTATTTTTTGTTATTAACCACGGATATTGCAAGCATAGCATTATAAAGTCCTCCATTTTTAAAGACCGTCATCAAAATATTATTGATTAACATCATGTCTCTGTAAACTTCTCTCCCAAAACAAGTCATGTAATGTAGAAATAATCCATTGAAGATAACCATGGGGATATCTCTATTAATACATCTCTAAATATGAACGATCGAAGTATCCAGTGTAGGAAATCCATGTGGAAAATTTTTGTAGTTCATCACGTGGTTTATTGTCTTTCATCACGTGATTTTCAGTGACGTAACAATCAAAGGACAATTGAATGACGTCATATCGTGGAGACATGACGTCGTCTTGCGGGAAAATGACATCCGAGTCTCAAAAATTTAGAAATTTTCTTTGCGTTTCAAATGTTTATTCTGAGAGATTAGAATAAATGATTTTGTTTTCTAGTTTATACACTTTGTATAAACCATATTCAGGTACATTCTGTCCGATGGTAATATTTATTTTTATGTAAAACTTTAAATAACAAAGTTAGATTTTTAAAGATGGCGTTAATGTCGATGTAACTTCTTTTTGAAGGCAAACCTTGTCATCAAAATGGGAGAAAAAGAATCAATTATGAGTTTATCCATGTAGGATAGGGAAATCAGACCCTCGGGATTGAACATTTCTGTCAGAGACTCGGCAAGCCTCGTCTCTGACTAAAATATTCAACCCCTCGGATGAGATTTCCTTATCCTACATGGATACTCATAATAGATTCTATTATTCTCTATCAGTCGAGCGTGCAAATTAGCGATGAAACTACCTTTAGTTGCTCAAAATCAAAAGACAATCTCGTGACGTCGTCATGTAGTGAACATGACGTCATTTTGCGGGAAAAGAACACAAAAGTCTTCAAATTTTAGAAATCTTGAGTGCGTTTCAAATACTTATTCTGTGAGTTGAGAATAAATAACTTTGTTTTGTAGTTTTTACTTATGTATCAACCAAAATCAGGTACGTTCTTTCTGATGCTGATGTTAATTTTAAATTACAATATTTTATAACAAAGTTGATTATTTTCATCATGGCGTCGATGTCTATGTAAATCAAATTTGAAGCCAAATATTGGCATTAAAATGGGAGAAAAACAATTCATTATGAGTTTATTCATGTAGGATAGAAAAATCTCACTCTCGGGGTTGAACATTTAATTTCTTGTCAAAAACTCGGTAAGCCTCGTCTGTGACTGAGCGGTTCAACCCCTCTGGTGAGATTTCTCTACATGGGTAAACTCATTAGGAATTCTTATAATCTTGGATAAACCTAATGTCACATAGTTCCATGTTCCTTTTATTCTTAGTATTAATTACACACGTGACGTTTGTAGCTAGCTAAACAGCAGGTTCTACTCTTCCGGAGAAAATTCACTTCCCTGCTGGAAGTTTAACTTTATATGTCAGTTTCAAAGTTTTTGTGATATAGATATGGATTGGTATGCGTGTTTTTTATATATCATAAGTGTTATCCTGTACAAAACATGGTACAAAACATGTTAAGAATAGATTAGCCGTATTAATATAACAACATATTACGCAGGGAAGTTTTCAACAATTTAAGTAAAAGCCACAGACATACTTAAAGCATTAGACGTTATAAGTCGTGTCATAAAACATTGGTATGCGTAGATTGTTTTTTATGAAATACTGCGCATACAAAAAATTTTATGTTATTATTTTCTTTCTTTATTTTGTTTCCGTTGATACTTGAACCATTGTCTCAAATATGTTTGTTTTATCTTTTTGATCGCTTAATAGATTCTTTAATATTTCACGTAGACCTTTTTCCCACTGCGGGAGTTTTGTACAACGAAGCAGGCTGTTTTCAAATAAATTTTTGACTTGCAAGCCTAGGCTTATAAAGACCCTCAAAACGTTTTATGGTAGTTATCACAGTATTGTGTTTAAGTTTGATGTTTTTTGTATCCAGGATTGCCCTTGATATATTTGACGTTGCGCAGTTCCATGTTCCTTTAACACAATTTTAATTACACACGTGGCGAGTATAGCTAGCTAAACAGAAGGCGATTTCCCTTCCGGAGCACCCGACCTCACATCCCAGTTGCAAGTTCAGTGTCTGACCTGACTTGTCAGTTCCGAAGTTTTTACTTTGCTTCTGGATTGTACCTAGGACTTAGATTAGTATGTTTGTTTTTGATTACTTACATTTATTCTTACAAGGTTCTATAGTCTCATTAATTCACTTATATGATACAAATAGTACCTAAACTTTGGGAAACGCATGTTGTTTAATTTTGCATTTATTAAAAGCAGTATCAATAGGCACTATAGTAAAATAAAATACACAGTGGTGTTAAGTGTAAGCAATTTATTTACGTATCAATAGAACGAAACATACTGGCACAATTAAGCCGAATCAAATAAAAACAATAATAATTTTCATAAATAAGAAATGAGAGAATATTTAGATTATTGAGAAAATATAAAACATAATACAAAGCAAATAACTAATCTGACGGAAAAGATGTTTTTTGACGATCACGATCATATGTCCAATATAAAACAATATAACAATTAAAACCTATTATCCATTTCCATTTATACCATTATTTAGTTTCATAGTATACAACACAAGTCAAAATTGATTGCGACTGTCGCTGTCCTTTTTTCTTATCCCTGTTGGTTAACAATGTGAGTTTATAAATATGTATGGAGACGCTTTCGATTTTGTATTGAAAGGACTAACACGCGATGTTAAATCCAAATACGAGATATTAAAATTAATTTTGAAATTCAGCAGTCAATCGCTATAGCCTATATAAGATCTACCATTCTACAATGGTTAAAACGAATCATGCAGGCATTGAGGGCAAATGATGAAATTTCAAGACCTAAAATAAAAGTTTTCTTATAAACAAAAATTGTTTTAAGGTCACTGTGCAAAACATCCTTTTCTGTTTAGTTTAGCTTTGAATTATCTTCTTCTTTAAGATGATTTTCTTTTATATTTAGGAACATATGAATTGCTAACTATAATCACATTTGATTTGAAATTTCAACGATAGATAGATTACTTTGAAAAAATTTGCTTATCGAACAAAGCAAACATTGTATATGAAATTTTCTCATTTATTTTATAAGCATAATGTATTGCAGTACTTATTAATGTATAGCGCGTAGGATAATGATACATAAATCGATAAAAGGAATCAAATAACAATTAAATTTTAAAACATATATAAATATAATTAGAACAGTATATTATTCACACAAAGTAAAATGTATTAAAAATCTATATACTGTCTTAAACACACTGGAAATACTTTCAAAAGAAGTTCAATTTCTCAATTATCAGAAACACAAATTAAATTCTGATTCGTTGTCTGGTGGTTGTATATTTTCCTGTACAGTAATATGCCGTAAGAGTGACGTAATTTCTTTAGTATCAGGATCTATTTCTACTGCATACTGTTTAGCCGACATACTCTCGTGGCGTACAAGGTCACAATAGCCTTGACCCGATCCCACAGTGAGGATAAAATGGGAAAACAAAGATTCGTCTAAGTGAAACACTTCGTTCCACTGTAAATCAATTTGCGTTTCCGTAACCTTTGTTGTAGTTATCTTATTGCCTGGAAATATAAAATATAACATAATACGTAATTATTAATAGTATTTTAAAATTTTAATTCCTTTTGAAAAAAAATCGAAATTTGGCCCAAGCACTACTGATGACGAATTGTATTCAGAAAAGACGTATGGTACTGGTAAGTTAACACTGGTCTTATATGTTATTCATTATTCTAAAACACACTACACAGCACCTTTCATAGAGCCTATTACATGACATAGTTTGCATATCGTCCAAAATATACGTGTCATCGTTTCCTAGCAACACGATACTACCATACTTTTTTCCATACCATATTTGAATAATGGTTTGGTTTGATGTCAAAACGCTGAAAAGGGAAAAACAGTACTTATGCTACTTAAATCCTTAAAATATCGATAAAAAGATGGGCACTATATATCATAAAAATATGCGCATATACCGGGGCAGACATTTCAAGGAGAGATGGAACTTATTGATGGTTCAGTCATCTTTTTTGTCTTATAATATTATCAAAGTAATGTCGGGCAAGGATTATGTAGATCATAATGACCGCCGTGTCAGTGCTTATTTTTCACAAAGTTAATGTTAACAGTTTTTCAGGTATTTTTGTAATCGAGATCTTTACCTTAAAACCAATGTCCTCATTCACATCAAAATGATCGTAATGTCAATACCTACAGTACAATATTCTTACGCATATAAAAGTGATAGTTTTCCAGATATATTTACAAATTAAAACGTTGATTCCCCTATTTTGGTCCTACACAAAAATTTCAATAGGTGTAAGTGTTTTATACATGAAATATCTAAGATATATCTCCTGTATCTTATATTATGAAGAGAATTTTCACTATTTCCTAACCTATGGGGACCCTAGAAGACATAACGCCTTCGTTTGAGCATATATTGAAAGCCTTTGCCTAGAGATAATAATTGCCAACTAGTTTCTTTGTAGATTACGATGGTAGATTTAATGAAAATTTAGCAGGACGGACGACGAACGAACAACGATCGACAAACGACGTTCAGAGGTCGTGGAGTGATCAGGTCAGGTGAGCTAATGAGATGACATTTAAAATGTGTCATGTTTTTGACACTGTACTCTACAAAATTATTAATATCCTTTATTTCCGATGCCTCTGTAAGGATCTTACTTAGAGGAAGTATTCATTTTAAAGTCAAGATCATTCCACTTATATTGAAGAGTCATCAGCTATTGATGAAGTGGAATAAATTTCGACCTTTTGATTGCACTAAGTACAATATAACACGGGGCATTGGTAATTAAGGTCTCAAGAATTCCCTTTGTCAGACTCGATCGGAGTTCGAACTAACTACCTCGATTTGTGAAAAAATATTGAAGAGTCTTTAACTCTAATACTTCACTCGTAATTGTTGTTTTAATACTCAAATATACCTGTTACATATGGCGACTTTGTACGTATAACCATTGACGCATTGACAGGTTCACTATAAAAAGACCCAAAGTTACTGGCTCTGACTTCTGTGATGTACTCTTGATCATCCACCAGATTTAACTTGGATATTTCTGCTCGTGTACGCATATTCATATCCAACCAATCAACAACGGTTTTATTTTCTGTACGAATTCTACACTGAAAAGATGTTATTCCTGCCAAATCTGTGAAATCTTCCCATAATACTTGCACTGACGAATCATTTGATTGGATGTTAGGTTTGGAACTGCACTCGGTAGATATTGCCTGCAGAGTCACCCTGGCGTTATTTATATCTGGTGGTTCAAATATTATTGTGACTGGCTGTACATGGACTATAGATGCCAGTTCAACATTATTGATACATTTGATCATAGCATGAACATGCTGTCCATGATGGAGTGTTAAGGCATCAAAGAGAAAGTGACCATTGGTGGTTACTTCAGTCCAGCTTTGAAGATTAGTTGATGATGCAGATGTGCCTAGATATAACAAAAAAAAAATTATTGAAATAACATCAAGTTACAAAAGTATTTGATTGTTTTCCTACAAAAACTTTGATTGTTTTTCTACAAAAAGTTTGATTGTTTTCCTACAAAAACATTGCAACGTAATGTATTAACAAAAAATAAATATATTCTAACAAAGAAACATGACGACTTTAGAAACTGAATTCTGGGAGCATTAGGATACTTAATACAAAATACTGTTCAATTCAATTCATGTTACAATTAAACCATAAAATTCTGTTACAAAAATATTGGAATGTAATGGAATAACTCACCCAAAGCACAGAAGCACAGCTTAATATCGCTCTCAGGATCTTTTACATGCCAATGTAATTCCATAGTACTAGTCGTGTTTCCGTTTGATGAATTAGATGTACTTCCCAACATGGTTGAATTATAGAACACGGTTGGTTTGTAATCTGTTATTATGGGGCCAGTGTGATCAATTAAAAGTTTCTGAGAATAGAAAGTCTCCCTCAATTTGGCATTGTTTTCAACTACTGCTGTTATATACAATGGTGAACCGTGCGTAACATTTATGTCCATGACCATGTGACTAGCAAGCGAAGAAGGCTGTAATGTTCGAACTTGGAATCCTCCTGGTGTTGTTCCTGCTCCAACGAGAACGTGCGTTATGTCGCTTTCGTCATCAATAGCGTTGACACAAAGAGACACTTTATACGGCGATATTTGTCTTACCATGATTGCAGAATTCTTTGCAGCTCTCTCTGTTGCCTTTTCCGTGCAGATAGAAAATTCTAAGTGTGATCGAGTTTTGTCGTCCGCTCCGTTGACGGTTAAGGATACGGGAACGTCTCCATTAAAAGGCGAGATGAAATCAAATATAGTCATTAAAGAACCGTCTGCATTCTCTGACAACGGTAAGGCAACTGAAAATTGTTCTGCATTAAATGTAGCCATGACATCCATGTCCACGTTTTCAATTCGAAGTTTCAATTTGTAAGCAGTGTTCATTTCTAATGTTAATGTATCATTCCATACATGGACAGCGTCTCCGGCCATTTTCAAAATAACATCTCTTGAGACATTATAAGAAGTACATATGAATGGTACAGGCGGGGTTGTATCAATTAACAAAGGATCAGAGAAGGAAACGTTACTTTCGTATCCAGCAGCATCCAATGCTTTAACGGCGGCAACATACATTTCTCCGTGTTTAAGATCGAGGTGGTCCAGATGTATACTATTAGCTATGCCAACATCCCTGAAAGCTATATTGGTATTGTCTAAGGATTCATTTTTGGAAAGAAGTGCGACCTGGTATGATCGTATATGTGATTCAGAGTCTTCAAATCCGTGCCAGGAAACACCGATGCGTGTATTAGATGATTGAACATGGATATTTTTGTGGAACTTTGTGTTAAAAACAACTCCGCTGTATGGGTTTTTGTTATCCACAATAAAACCATCTGAGCTGATTGAGAATTGTAAACCAAGTTCATTCGTAGCTTGAACTGTCGTATAATACTTTGTTCCAGATTTCAATGACAAATTATTCCAAGTGATGCTTGTTCGAAGTCCCATATTTGATATAGGTATGACATCGTCGGCTGAAAGTAAAAGAAACACATGTATCGTTTAGGGAAAATATACATATATTGTATTTGACGATAAATATTGGGTCACATCCGTAATCCGTTTTTAAATATGACTTTTTTTCTATTTATAATATATTATTTGGTCTGATAAGATTTTCAATCTATAAGACATCTTTTAATAATAGGTATTGATGCATATCAGGTTACGCTGGAAATGATATGGACTTTGTTGATTTCAATGTACTGATTGAATGTAAAATGCACGCGGTAAAAATCAGATAAAATTACTTCGATTTTAAGACAGAATAAACATATCATTACTTACTAATCACATAGAACATACTCCGCAACATTTACTTGATTGAGAATAATCTAAAAAAACAGAAAGAAAATCAAGAAAATCTATTGAAAGGTTTTTACCTCCTGGTTCAGTACCCATGTAGACATGGTAGGTAACAATTCGTGTTTGTTGCTCAGAAAACACGCCACTCCAACAAGCTGTCATGGTGTCTGTGATGTTTGTATAATCAATGTCGTTTAAGCATGTCCTATCGGAATCCTTTATAAATCTTCCTTTCCTGACAGATGGTGCTGTTAAGTCAATTTTGATTGGCTCTGATTTATATTTGTAGTATCCTGCTGGTGATATCCATGCACGGAGATATGCAACATAAGAATCATCATGGGTAAGGTTTCTTCCAGCGGGCAAACAATGAACAATGTGGGTTTGTTTTCCTATATCATACCATACATTTTCATGGGTCAAATCAAATATTCCAGCTCCAACGACCAGTCCGTCAACACCAAAACTCCATTCATACCTTAAGACATTTGTGTTATTCCCTCCAGTTAGCCAATTTGCACTCAAACATGCTGATGAAGCGGTAGAAGTTTGATGTTCGGTATGATAACCTATTACAAGTTTGATTGGCAATACTGAATTGTCATCATGTTCAGTGCATTGATCTTTAAAATTCACATTAGCACATTTTCTGCCAATAACAGCACAAGTGCAGTCTTTATTGCAATAGTGAACATCACAAGAATGTTTTTCAATCATCAGTTTTCCTTTTGTACGAAGGTTATCAGTTGCAACTACCTCGGTAGTTATTTTACCAACATTACTTAAAAGTCCAGCCGCGTTTTCAGCCCATATTGAAAGGAAAATCTTTTTGCCGACAGATAATTTCTCAAGAAGATTAATGTCCTGTTCTTGAGCACTGTCTTTGGTACCGATATGAGAAAACGAGAGTGTACCCCCGGATAGTTCTGATCCACTATATGTTTTTCCAACTGTAATATGGTATACACTGATGTCAGATTCCACATCAACAAATCCATACCATTTCAAATTTACTGTTGATGTCGTTGTAGAGGTCCATGTAAGAGGTATTTTGAAACCTCCTAAATGTGGCGGAGAGGAATCAATAAGCAGATCATTACCAGAGAAAGTGGTGCAAAGAGAAGCAGAATTACAAGATGTCAGTTCAACGTGATATCTGTCACCATTTTTAAGCCAATGTTTAGAGTCAAGTGTTATAGTTAACTGCTTTTCACTTGCAAGTCTAATTTCCTCGACTGCAGTATTGCCATCATGGTGTGTTTTTAAAGAGACTGTTTGACGAACGACAGCGCTCTCTCTGTCTTCAACATTCCATCTAATCTTTAGTATGGACACTTCCCATTGTGTATTATTCTGATGAGACAGATTGCCATCTATATAAAATATCGGTGGTTCAGTTATAACTGGTGCTGTGGTGTCAACTATAAAACTGTCAGAACTTTTATCGGTGTGTAGACCGACGTGGTTATATGCTCGTACGGTTACATAGAGTTTTTTACCGATAGGCATTTTAAGTTGTGTTAATGTCAATGACCATGAGAGGAGAAAATTTTTAAACGGTTGAATGTCACATACATTGCTACTTGTTCCAATACACGCTTCAAAGTGCTGTATTTCAGACTGTGGATCTTGGAAACCAATCCATTGGGCTTGAAGTGTGGATCTGTAAACAAAAAGGTGTAAAACAAGCTATATCAATGATTATGTGTTATTCATGTATGTCATGGATTTATGATATTCATAATAATGGATACTGAAGGGAAATGCATTAATATATCGATAATGGTTGTCACATTTTCAGTAATAAGAATAGTTCATGATTAAAATTTCTTGATATTTGTATCTCAAAATAACTAAACATATGCTAAAATGCATAACATAAGGCAGCCTATAACACGTACGTTTGTGATATATATTTAGCATGTTTTCCTGTAACACCAACATGAACTAATCCAGCAATCGGCGGAGAATTATCCATAATTATTCCATTTGATGATGCCCTTGTACATAGATTGGCTCCATTGCATCCCTCCACTGTCACATAGTAACGCTTTCCAGGTTCAAAATGTGATTTCCAAACCATCTCTGTAATATCAATCAGATAATCAAAACGTTATCAGAACATAAGGACAAAAATCATGACAATTACGTTTTACAGAAAATTGTGTTAAGTACATGTAGTTTTATTATAAAAAAAACGTAATATCTGCAAACAATTATTTGATGGGACCTTTACTATACCCGAGTCAATAAATCAATTAGGAAGTAGTTTCGTTGTATAAATTGTTCGTAGTGCGAACAAGGCGAAGCACAGCTTATTAGCTATGAAATAAACACAACAGCAGCAAGAAAGCAGATGGTAAAGAAATATTTGGTAATAAAACATTGAAGTCGTCACGTATGTAATACATTCGTGGTTGTCATAATTCAGGTATCAGTTCAAATATAAATCAGTGGAATCAGTAGTAACGTCGAAGTGAAATTTCAACAGTATCAGATGGACGTACAAATGAGGTGTGTTTAAATACACCTTGTTACATCGAATCATACGACGCAGCTGATCAACAGTCATTAGAATTGTTCAACAAATCAAAGAAAAACACGCTAATTATAGATGTGGGTGTCATAATTCAGGAATCAGTCCAAATAAGAAATTGTAGAATCAGTAGTAAGGTTTATAAAAAACTTCACTGGGTGTGGGGTGTGAATTTTTAATATTGTCAGATAGACGCCCCAAGGGAGAGGTTTTATAGCAACAGATACCAGTGTTTATCTACGCCTTTTTACTTAAAACGCGTCTGATCAACAGTAATAAGATGTCTTGAACAAACCAAAGACATACCCCCTAATATTTTAGTTTTGATGTGGTAAGATGTTATATTATATTTTATATATATTTATATACCTTTTCGTAGAGCTACATTGTAGAATGGGAAGACATCTATTTGACCCGGAAATGTTCCTAGTCCAACTCTGTAGTAAAGCATATGTGAATGAGGATCCACAAAATCAGTCCAATGGCAGATAAGCGATATAACATCAATTTGATAATCCAAATCGAACTAAAAATAAGTAACATTAATAGTCATAAGAAAACGTATCTTGTTAGATGAAACAAAATGTGCAAAAACGTTTGAAAATGAAAGAATTAAAGAAATAAATTGGCAGTAACTCAGAATGATTCCAGACCAATTATTTGGTTATTAATTGTATTAACCACCTTATACAGACTATAAATCAAAAGTGGGAAGTTATCTTCATCTCTATCATTCCTTGTGAAAAACGAGTTTATGTAGCATTGTTTTTCAATGCATGCACATGCTTAATTGTTTACCAATTAAATGAATTATTCCCTCAATTCAAAAGTCTGAAGTCCCAAGTAAATGTAATTCATAGCTATGCAAAAATTTGTTAGATACTAATTTTGCTCAAAAATTTTGTAAAGAATATTTTTTTGGACACTGAGAAAAAACATAAATAATTTTTTTCTACGTCAAATGATATGAAACATCTTTTTGTAGTAGAAAATTGTCTGATATTATCTGACAATAAATAATTATTCCTTTCAGGAACACCCGGTTATAAGGTTCTATTTTAGTAGTGGATTGAGATTCGAATAAGGGTTTGTAAATTTGGTTTTTAAATCCATAATGTAAGCAGTAAGTGTTTAAGAAAAAAAAAACTAACAAGTAGTGAATGTTTAAAATGATACACCAAACATAAGAATGATCTGTGTTAAAACGTTCTATTAAACATAGCATTTTTAACATTTATTTATCATCAAATAACAAATAACGTAGGGGTTACCTGACTGTTCAATGTTCCCTCTCTCACTACACCTTTAACCGGTGGAGAACTGTCAATTATAAAAGGTTCAGAGGACAACATGGAGAACATTCCTGCTCCGTTTGTAACCTATGAAATATATTATTCTCTTTAAATAGATATGCATTATGTAAAAAAAAAAACAATGTTGATATTCCTTAACATCGATCAGTTATATGTATTATACCAGAACTTTAAATCATTTTCAGCAAAACAAATTTTATCATCTTAAATAGTTCAAGTTCACGTATTTCTTTCAAAATAAATTTTATAATAACTTAGTTATTGATAAAACAAAACAATCACTTTGAAACAAAATGCCTGTAGTTGAAAGGAATATGTATTGTCTCGAAATTATCTGTAAAAAGTATATATATTTTATATGTAGAGAAATGTTCACAGTCACTATTACCTTCATAGTAACATAGTACCGAAGCCCGTCATGCATTCCGTCTTTCGGGAACATGGTAAAATCTCCATTAACATAAGTTAGCGGTTTAACATCAGAAGAATACAAGTTTGATCCAATTCCAACTTCAACTGCTGCTATACCACTCTCTGGATCCTTGAAATTCATCCAATGAACACGCAGGGCTCCTTTCGATGTAACATATGTGTGTGTAAGAATCCCTCCTACATGGACCATACCTTTCACCGGAGGAGAATTGTCAAATATCACACCTGGTGAAACGGAGGTAACATGGAGTCCAACGTGGTTTATTGCTACAAGACGGCAAATGTGAAAATAATTATATGTACTAACATTTCAAAAAAGGGGATTTTAAATATCAATAGACATTGATACGTTCATGGTAACGTTATAAATATACCAATTATATTTGACACGACGGTCATTAAGCAACAAGGGCCCTTAAAGGAATCCAAACTCAATGCAGGAAAGAGCAAATAATTAAAAATTATTCAATGCAAACAAACCTTACATTTTATAGTTCTTTGTGTTTTACTATCGTTTAAGATAGGAACCCAAATATAAATATTTACCTTTTACCGTTGCAAAGTAAGCATTTCCTGATGTTAATGTGACATTTCTGTGTATAACTGTTTCTGACAATCCAGCATTTGTGAATAGTACAACATCTTGTCCACCTGGATATGACCCTTAAATATAGGATATATGAACCAATATCATACCTTTTGTTTTGTATATAACTTTTATTTGATATGTTAAAAAATCCTTACATAAAACTATGTTTCAGGGGATAATTAACAAAAACACGTTTCTGTCTTAGGAGAAATATTGATTTGCATAAAGGATAATGTATTCTTAAATCCAAAAGATTTGCCAATTATATTTGAATAGATATAGTTATTAGTTGCTAAAATATACAGTTTTATAGCATGTTTGTAGAAGCTACTTGCATATTGAGATAAAGTTTCTGAACGTGTCTGAGGTTGTAAAGCATAAGAATACATTATTGATTGAATCGGATTTGTTATCATGTAAGTTCTTCAGACGGGAATTTTACACAAACAAGGTTTGACATCACTAGAATACATAATCAGAATACAGTAAATATCTATTGCTTAGTTGACCATGTGACGACAATAAAAATGGATGTAATCTACCTAAATTTTAGGAAGATGAAATATTAAACATACCTATGGCATATATGTAATTTCGAATTCCTGATAAATAACCCATTTCTGAATATCGGATTGACTCTTTAAAACCATTCCACTTGATAATGATTTCGGAAGAGTCTGTAATGTATCCATCCATTGACACTATGTTCACCGTGCCAGCAATAGGTGCTGTGTTATCAATATAAACTCCATCGCTACAAGTACTAAATTCGCTAAATTCTTCACTAAACAATTCTCGTTCGATGACAGTTGAATTTGATTTTGCACAAATGTAATAAATCCTATCATTTGTAAACTCGACATGTTTGAAAATTGCTAAACCTTCTGTTGTCTCGAATGACATGATACAATCACTGTCTTTAAAGCAATGCAGATTTGGAATTACAGGTTTCCGCATGAGATACCAAGTTATAATTCGATCTTGAATGCCTGGAATGACGCCTCCTAAAGTGACATCTGGGGTTGAAAAGTCTATTTCTTTCTCATGTAGAGTGTTCAGAACTATCCCAAGATTTGTACTAAACAGTGCGGGTTTTATTATTTCTAACAAATCTTTCGTGACACTGATGTCATACAAGACATATTTCGGAAACATATTTGGATCTGCTTGAACAGAAACTGGTACAGAATTTACAATTGGTGATCCAAAAGGACAATACCCTTCAACCCGGACATATATTGCACTATGTGGATACGACGGTAAAACAACACATTCACTATCCTGAAATACAAAATAAAGTTTAAAATAAACAATGATTCTTTTCTGAGTTTTATTTTAAAATAATCACGGTCATAAAACACTTTTTGCAATTCGGTCATTAGGTATATTTTACGAGACATTGTATAATTTTTTGCGTAGACATTTCACGATTAAATAACAGAACAGTGCATATTTTTTGTTAAAGTTTGTAATCAAATATTTATGCAATATACCCTTACCATTTTTTTCGATATTTAAAACATCAATCGAATTTATTTACCTTCAGTGTCTTATTTGAGCTGGATACAATTGCTTTCCAAGCCGACAGTGCAGTATGTCCATTTTGGTCACCAAAAATGGCCCATCGGTAAAACAGTGGTAATATTTGACTCTGAATAACAGAGCAGACAAAACTTTCCCATTGCAGTGAGAATTCATAGCAATTGTCATTAATGGTTTCCAAAGTTGCTAGAATCATGCCCGTCAAAGTCGTACCAGGATCAACAATGAATCCATCAGATTCTACTTTCTCCAAACATACTTGGTCAAAGCAAGCTTTAACAAAAGATTTGTATGTACCCGGTGATAAATTTAATTCACTTAAAGATGCAAGTTTTGAAACACCAACATCGATAATTTTTGTTGACACACATGTGTCCGATTCATTCAAACTACACATAGGAATTACTCCAGTTTTGAAATTCGTAACGAAATGATCTAACTTTGCATCAATTATCCAATGCATGTCAGCAATTTCATCAGATGTCTGATAATCAATATCATTTGCACATGAGTATACTTTGACATGTCCAACCGTTGTTTTTGGTCCGTTATTTAAAAGATGGATAACTGGATGTTCATTCATGACAACACCTGTGTACTCGCGAACAGAATCCTTATTTAAGTTAACAAACTCTGCACTTCGCACTGAAATGTTGATATTTGCAGGTTGAACAACCACCTTATATATTTTGCCTATGTTGATTGCCTCGGTCAAATTAAGTGTCATATCTCCTCCAGTT
This sequence comes from Anadara kagoshimensis, assembly GCA_021292105.1. Classification (NCBI taxonomy): domain Eukaryota; kingdom Metazoa; phylum Mollusca; class Bivalvia; order Arcoida; family Arcidae; genus Anadara; species Anadara kagoshimensis. The sequence goes on from CM037874.1 coordinate 19,051,696, forward strand.
TCAAGTGTTTCATTTAGCACGGCTTCGAAAATTGTAAGGTCTGAAGGACATCCTTTGCCGTCATAAACTTTCATAGATGACAGAAATGATTTCTTGTCTATTATTACAAATCCATCCGAAGATGAATTTGTGGTACCTCCAGAACATTTGGCGACAACCGTTACGTAATATTTTTCAAAAAAAATCAATTTAGATGAAAAGCCACAATGAACTCTTTCGAAATGTACATCATGAAATGCTACAATGTCATCCTGACCTTTTTTTTTACCAACCCCAATTTCGAAAGTGACATTTTTGTGATGCCAAAATCCTTTCCAAGAAACACAGTACGTGTTTGCTATTGTAGTAAAATCTGTATCCGTCATATCTTCAATGTTTGTTGCCTTTTCTGGATCAATGTCATAAACAACACCGTGTCCAGGAGGGAATCTTGATGGTAAAGAAAATGTTTCACTATTGATTGGACAGTAATGTCCCGCATAATTATAGACATGTAACTCGAACGTAAACGGTAGACTAAGCTCAGTATCATAATTCTGTAGTCGATTGATCGGGTAACGGATACAATGATCACCACCATGTAGGTCTGTACAGTTGGGGGATTCGTTTATCTTCCATTGCATAAATGGCGTTACATGTCTGTATGTATGACCTGTTTTAAAAATACAATTAACATTATCAATTTTGTCTAAAACTGTTTTACATAACTGTATGGATTTGGAAAAAAATCAGTCAAAAGAAATGCTAATTGTTTCCTTACATTAGATTTTGTATCTAACTTTCAATACTCAAAACAGATGTTAATTGTTCTCTTGCATTACATTTTGTATTAACGTATTAAGTCGCTATATACCATGGTATGGTAATTGTATTGTATATAATTACTATGTCGAAGCTATAATTTCAAATTTTTAACGAGTCAAAAACTTCTATTTAAAATACCAATAAAATTGAATAATTTTAAGACCAACTGTATTTGTAAAACCATAAAAAAAACCAAATAAATCAATCAATAAAATAAAATAAAACCTCAATTTTTCAATAAAAATTTGCCCAACGTCCCTCGCTATGTATATTATGCATATACAATTCATTAAATTGTAGACTTACCGATTCTGAAAAATATCGATCCTATTTCTTCCCTTTGCTCTCGGTCATAAAATGTAGTTTTATTCCATTGCAGTATAACATCTTGTCTGCTAACTCTGGCTTTAATGATTGTTGGACAGATTGGAGGTGTCTCGTCTATCAATGCCGGACCATACGATGCAAAAGAAGTCAATCCTGCTTTATTTACTACTTTTATGAAAACATACATATTTGTCCCACTGCTCAATGCAGAATGGCGGTCTCGGAACCAATGTTTATGCTTTGTTTTTTGGTATCCCACGATATCCGGTAGATCTTTGCTTGCTAGAGTAGTACCAAACCCAACGAAGACATCTCTTATTTGACTGTACTCTTCTTGGATATCCCAATGTAATTCTATTGTGTCTGTTGGAATATAAATTTGAGTGTTATTATACCTGGCCAGTCTTTCGCACATAAATATTGATATTTCATCATCACGGCCTACAATTAATTCTTCTGGAAGTGACATTAATAACGGATCAAACGTACTGCCTTGGCAACGACGATGACAACTTGATACATTGGCTAGTTTAATTCTGGTAACATTTTCGTGGATAAACCAAGCAGTGTTATCTGAACAAGCAACGGTTTCTGCTACTCTTGCGTTTATCAAAGAGATGTTTCCAACCATTGGGGATGTCATATCCATTACAATTCCATCGGAACAAACAGGTTTCGATGGTTCCATAGCATTGTTATAAGCAACAACGGTAACAAAGTGTTTCCCTGCGCTTGTCAATGGTAAAAGAATAGACTGCTCTGTTGTCTCCATCACCATCACATTTGAATAATTTTTGTGCCATCTACAAACTGATGACTAGATAGGCAAGTTTTCGCAATACCGACCCTGTACAATTTTATACCGCTTTCATGATCAATGAAGCCATGCCAATGCGCAATTACTTGATCAGAACTTGTATAGTCTATATCCGGGCCATCAATTGGTCCTTCTTGCACAACACCTTCTGCCGGAGGCGATTCATCCACTAGAATGTCGAGATGTTCCACTGTAACAAGGCGGGCCTCATTAGTCACAGTGATTGTAAAGAAGTATTGTCGGTTATGGTTTCCAATATGCGTGTTGTTGTGTACCAGACTATTTAGAGATAGCGTGTAGTCAGAATGCTCACATTGACCTACTGCCGGACAATAGCAATTTTCTGCAGACACACAGGAATCCTGTAATCATAAAGAATATGTATAGCATAAATCTAAAACATCTAAAACAGTAGATTAATCAAGTATATGTAAGTATATTTTATGTTAATCTAGTGAGGTGATCAAACGTCATTTAAAACAAGTAAAACCACATTTTCAAACAGTATGCAAGTACTGATGGCTTATAACACAAGCCCTTTTGCAATCAGGCAAATTGAGAACACGTAAACTACCAATAGGAATGTAAGACCGGATGTCCCGAAATGACAAGCAACTTCTGCCGATGTAACTACAACCGTCACATTTGAATTCAAAATTCAAAATGAAAGTAAATAGTACACGCAAACGTAACATAAAAGCAATTGCAATATCTTCATTTGATGATCTTGGTTTGAAATACGTTTAAAATATTTGATTTAATTGCGTAATTACAGAATTAAGTATTTTGATATGATTGTTAAGAAGATTTAGTGACACTGTTAACCTTGTAGAATAACAAATATAAAAATTGTCTTCCAAAAGTTTTATTGTAAGTATTAACCAAATCAATCAATCTCAAAATTAATAATTTGTATATTTTGTTAAAAGCGACAGGACAATATTAAGCATTGCAGTAAAAGCCTATAAGTGAAACCATGGATATTAGCCAGACATGTCTTAAGGTTTGTTCAAACTTACATTATGTTTCTTGACTCCAAGGCTCCCGTGACCTAATTCCATACCTCCACCTGAAGTACCAACGCCCCATTGTACCGTATGTATTCCACTGTGGGGATCAAATGCATCAAACTGGAGAATCATCTTTGACAAATCGGTTGAATTATGCACATATAATCTTTCATACCCGTCCCTAACAAGCCATACGTTGTCCACTTCTGGTATACTTGCATCGATGTGGACATCTACCTCATCATCAAAAGTGTTATCCATAACATCTATAGACTTAAGATGAAACTTGAATGTTTCACCATCGTTTACAGACGGCGAAAGACATATTGATTGCGACGGAAAATTTGGTACTATTTGATGTCGATATATTACCGTGGCGCCTTTGTCAATGAGTACATAAATCGTATTATCCCATTTATATTCACGGTCCCTTTCACGGGAAGTATCCCTGTATTTTGTTCATACACACCTGTTTCAATCCATGAGGTGCAGGGCTTACTGGTTTCAGCAAATTGCTATGAATATATTTATCGTTATAGTAACGGCCCGTCCATAGATAACATAGTTTCCCATGGTTTGTTTGCCAGGAATGTTGTGATTTGCTTTCAGCTGATGATACAAGAAGCGGGACACTATTGTTGTGAACAATTGATGACGAGTTATCATAAAGGACAAATCTTCTAGCTTGTCGTGTATTATCAGCGACATCTTTTACTTCAAGTTGAACTACGTAAAGAACGGGACGGTCTTTGTAAGGAAGATCGAAATGAATGGAATGAATATCAGGATTTACTATTTTAGGCGTACCATTCACGGGCTTTGTTCCAACTGATAGAGAGGCGCCAGATGAATCACTTGCTTCGAATATTGTAATTTCATATTGTTCAATTCCAGATGCTTGACTTGAAGATCCATGAGCCGGGATTGGGTCAGACCAGCCATAAAAATTAGCATTAAAAGACAATCTACGGAGCCTCCTGGTACTTAACACTAACGGTTCCTGTGAGCATGTCTTTTTTTCTAAGCAATGTGATGGAGCCGCTGTATCTATATGGTAACACAAATCTCGTGAAACAGGAATTTTTGAATATGCTATGGTATTTTGTACGTGGTTTTGTACATTTTTAGAAACAAAATGTCCCCCGCCTTTTGCGATGAAGCGAAAACAAAAGCTGAAATTAAATAATCACGTATTCTTTATTTTTCAGTTTTTTTTGCCTTCCTTAAGAACCTAAAACATTTTTATATAAAATTTATAATTGGATGAAGTGTGCAATCAGTACTATAACCACAACATTTATGATTTGATCAAGTGCCTGATCAAAGCCTTGACTTTTATCAATAGTGGTACCATTACGAGTCTGAACATTTCCTTCATTGTTTTAATTATTTCATGTAATACAAAAGCACTGACTCTGCGATCAAACATTTCCTTTTTATTATGTATATTGAAATATTGCCTTCAAAAAGTTTTAGGACCGCCATCACAGTATTGTTGTTTAGTTTGATGTCTCTGTGTCCAGGATTGCCAAGGATATATTTGACGTCACATAGTTCCATATTCCTTTTACAAAATTACACACTTGGCGGGTGTAGCTAGCTAAACAGGAGGTGCTAACCATTCCGGAGCACACGGCCTCACTTCCCTGGTGAAGATTCACGTGTCTAATCTGGCTCATCAGTTCCAAAATTTTTACTTTGCTTGAGGATTGTGATTTGGATATGGATTAGTATGTTTGTTTTTTATTAGATACACTTTTACTGAAACAGTTTCACTAAAGGCATAATATAATTGTTTACTTGTAAAAAATGCGTATTCAAATGTCGTAGAAATGCAAAAGAAATAGAAAGAGTGTGTTGGCATATATACCTTTCTCCATTAATAAAGTTACTTGAAATACGTGTATCGATATCTTGATTGAAAATATTTTGAGGATTTGCACTATTATGGTCCAATTTCATGGTTTCAGTTCTTATTGTATGTTCTGCTCCTGAAATTGAATTAATTAAAATAGTTGGAGATAGTCTAATTTGATTTAATTCTATGTAGTTGAATTTTACTAAAACATGACGCTTATTCACAAATTACTAGTTTCTAATGTCTCACAAATTATTGAAAACAATCATGTTTGAATTCCTCATAGTTTTTGATATTGCATACATATTTGATCATTAACTTTTTTCAATTATATTATGTCGCGTAAATTGTAAATCGCGTCTTTATATAACACAATACTTTTTTAAGTTATAAAATACGTTATTAATTTCTAAAACACAGAATACATACAAAATAATTTTGCTTATAAATTTTTTCATACAACTAGCTAGCAATTTATTGTATGAAAATTGAGCAATATCTAACGGTCTTTTAAATGTCAGTCTATGGATCAATTACTTATCTTTTGACCCCTGTAATGTTATTCAGGATGAGCATATTGTGGATAACGGATAACACTGGCGTATGATATAGCAATTTGATATACGATCTAGTTTCGATTATGCAATGTTATATGGGCTTGCACATCTCTCACCGGCCATATAGGCATGTTAAAGCATAACTTCTTTTTAAATCTCCACGTGGTATATAAAAATTAAAAAAAAATATTATCTTCATTTGTAAATAGTATCGTTGAACAATCTTTCAATCATTCTTTGTAATTTTTTTGACTCTAGAGTTTTTCTTATAACCTTATTGTCGGAGTTGCTGGGATTTTTATTACATTGACATTGTTTTGTATCGTTCATATTTTAAGTTGATTTGAAAATTATAGAGAGCGAGCTAAATTAATTGTATGACTCAGAGATCCGCGTTTGTAATAATATTTGCAGATTATAAGGTTTATTTATTTTTTTTTTTGGGGGGGGGGGGGGGTCTCATTTTAACAATACTGGTTTTATTTTAACGACAACCGTTTTCTTACCAAGAGTTTCTGATAAAGTAAAAATTTGTATGTGACGCCATAGAGCATGTCGCTTAATGCAATCTTATATACTTTTGGGTGATAAATCATATTCTCATTTGAAAGGCATAAGCCCAAATATTTATTTTCTGTATCTGCTAGAATGGTTAGGTTCGTCCGACTATCATCTCGTTTTGTAATATTGCTATTTTTTGCTATTGTCAATTACATTTCTACATTCCGAATTTGCAAAAATAAGAATGTTTTTCATACAAAAAAACTGCTTAGAAATCTTTGATTAATAAATTTTTATCGATTGAAGTCTTGACATTATACTACTAGTTCATGTTTGAATAAATAAATGTCGTGCAGAAAAAAGCCCAATATGTCTCATTCTCTTCAAATGTTGTAATTGTGGTGTTGTGGTTACTTAGTTCGATTAGGTTTTGTCAAATGATTCAGGTAAAAATATAAATATTTGATTATTCATCTACATTACCGTTTACTGCCTTCTTTATAAGGATCAGAGAAGCATCGTTATCCCAAACATGTGGTCGACAATCCATTTTGGTTTTGTTCTATTCACTGTTATTTTAAACTCAAACTGGGTGAGGTTGTTATTCTAACCACTTGGAAATTTCCATAGAAATCCTTCTGTTTTGAACATTCAGAACTGCCACCGCCTTTTGGTCTCATTTCACCGTTTGGACCATAAACTTTGACAGCACAGGATAAGATTTCAGGTTTGTGTACAGCCTCATTAACTGGTTATAAAAAGAAAATTAATTGCAAAAACAATTGTAATGTAATTAATTGATTGTTGGTCTCCTTTCTATTGTTGTATAATATTCTGTGGTGTAGGATTGTTTGTCAGTTAACTTGTGCAAATTTCAGAATGTATCTTTTCGAAATGATGGTGATGCTGTTTTAACATATTAAATTCGTGAATTTATCGATCTTCTCTCCAGATTTCCAGTACAACTTTAGGACATGCTTTGTTCATATACTACCGCGCTGAACAAATTAGTCTATAATCTAAAACTACAAAATTCGTGAGTATTTTAGGCATGTAAACTTCCAGAATGAGAGACTAGCTCAACCATCATAACGAAAATTTTTGTCGAAAAATAATAATTGAAATATCTTAGTATAACAATGATTATTAAGTGTGTCAAATGTGGCAGTTATACTACCCAGGCATTGATTGCAAGGTCACTTTTATAACTTCTTGCACAATGTTACTTGTTATGCTAACAGTTAAATAAATTCAGTATATTTTCGTATTATTTAAAAATAGGTCAATATCGAGGTGCTTCAGTACTCAAATTTATGTGAACGCCACTGAAATATAATTATACCCCCCGCTTAAAAAGTGGGGGTATATAGTGATAGGGGTGTCCGTCCGTCCTTCCGTTACACCTTAGGGTACCTATCTCTTATCCGCAACTCCTCCTAAACCCTTCAATGGATTTTCATGAAACTTTCACACAATCGTTGTGATATAATGTAGATGTGCACCTCATATTTAACAAGAGGCCCAATGGCCTTTACGCTCACCTGTGACCTTGACCTTTGAACCCATTACCCTCATTCATATATCAAAATGATCATTAGGCCAATACCTACAATATTCTAGCATACATGCCTATACAAAATATTTATAGTTTTCAAGATAATTAACCAATTCAGTATTAATTTGCATCTGTGACCTTGACCTTTGAACTCATGACCTTTATTCATATATCAAAATTATCATTAGACCAATACCTACAATATTCCAATATATATGCCTATACAAGGAGTTTATAGTTTTTGAGATAATCAACCATTTCAGTACTTGCTTGCATTTGTGACCTTGACCTTTGAACCCATGGCCTTCATTCATATATCAAAATGACTGTTAGGCCAATACCTACAATATTCTAATATGTACAGTTTATATTTTTTTTGATAATTTACCATTTCAGTACTTGTTTGCATCTTTGACCTTGAACTTTGAACCCATGACCTTTATTAATATATCAAAATGACCATTGTGCCATTACCTACAATAGTCTAATATGTATGCCTATACAAACAGTTAATAGTTTTGCAGATAATCAACTATAACGGTAATAGTTGTGCATCTTTGACCTTGACCTTTGAACCCATGACCTTGATCTATGTATCAAAAATGTATCATGTCAATACCTACAATTAACTGAAAATCCCATGCCATTATCACCTGAAATGTTTAAAAAATAGCATTTTTTATCATAGGTCAAAAACAGGGACATGACCCTGACCTTTGACCTCGACATCTTTTGGAAGAAAATAGCAAGACAAGATCAACAGTGAAAACTCCATACATTTATCTTCAGCCGTTATTGAGTTATAACAATAAATCTCTTATTTTCAAAATTACATAATTTTACGCAAAAAACGCGTAACCTATTTTTCGTTCAATTTTCATGAAAAACACAATTTTAATGTTCCCAGGTATGCTAAATTTAAATATCCAATCAAAATTTGCCTGCACCTTTTGGATTCAGAGAAGAAGATTTTTTTGTCTTTTTGCTATTTTTAGTAACGGCGGCCATCTTCTTAGGCGTGGCCAAACCTCGAACAAAATTTTTGAAGGCTGTTACCCAGGCATGCTAATCTCAAAGTTTCATCAAATTTGGCCCAGTAGTTTTGGAGGAGAAGTTTAAAATGTAAAGTTTACACACGACGGACGACGCACGACGGACGACGGACGACGGACGGTGATAGATTGCAATAGCTCATCTGAACCTTTGGCTCAGGTGAGCTAAAAATCTGATCCGATGATTTTGGGACCGGGGGTATTTTTGTGAGCTTATGGCTCACAGTTTTTCTAGTTTGTTGTTGTATACAGTAAGAGTCCAAAGCAGTATAATTTTATAACCAGTGGTTTCAAATCTAATCACGTTTTAGTTTGCGTATATTGTATGCGTTTTTAAAAGTTGGATTTTACTTTACTGCACCGACCTCGTATTCTAAGTCGGAAATCACGTGTTTAACTTAATTTGCCTATTTCAAACGATATAAAGATTTTACTTTCCTGTTGGATTGCGGTTTGTTTGTCAATTAGCATGTTTGATTTATCTTTAAGTACAGTTACCAAAAACAATTTTATAAGATCTGAAAAACTGTAAGAAATAGCTTTGATTTAAAGCATACTTACTTTCACATTTAGCAGTATTTGCATTCTTTATGGTTTTAAACCCATAATCACATCTACAGTTCATTGCATACTCATTTCCACAAGATCCAGGCCAGCACCATCTATTTTGCCACGAACACTTGACTATTTTATAAAACAAAACTTTATGCATATATACAACTGTATTGGTTACTGCCACAGCAACTAAATAATTTTTATCAAAGGGTTTGAATTTATAAAACTTGTCTGGACAAATTATGTCCATACATTTCTACTTAGTTTTTGCAAATTTATAAAAGCACATGGCATATTCTGTACTTCCAAATTGAGTTTTCAAACAAGTTTTCAAATTGGTTGATGATAAAATTCCATGCTCAAAAGACTTCTTTATAAGTCTTTGTTATAACAAACTTTTTATACCCTAATTCTACTCTCTCTTTCTCTCTCAAGAAAGTGAAAGCAATATTATTGATTATATAATCAAAATGATATTGTGGTGATACAGAAACCAAATTTGATTCATTTTTTTAAAATGTTTAATGACAATTATTCGATTATTTATAAAACACACATATGAAAACATAAGATTCTTTCTTAAAAAACAGGTCAATCCTTACCTTTTGATCATGGAACATTGCATTATATCCTATTTAAATTGTACATGTAACGTGTTATTGTTTGATTTATTTTCGCTATTCTTCTTTCAAGTGACATATTGTAAAAAAATAGTTTGAAAATTACTTACAAGCGCATTCTCTATCTGAATTGTACAGTTTATACAAATCTGGATTTTGACATTTGTTGCAGTGTTTATTGGTTGGAGATGTGCACCGAACGCTCGCACAATAAGGAATCGAAGGACATGCTAAAAAAAGAAAAAATAAAGTAGTCAACATAATAAAAGCATCAAAGTGACGTATACACATTAAGCAAAATTAGGAAAAAACAAATAAAAAAAACAAAAAGAAAGAAAAGAAGACAAACCCAAAAAACAACAGAACACAGATAAGTAATTATAGTAAATTACATAAAAAATAAATTAAATTTGTGAAAATACGTCGTCGTTTTTGTGTGAATTGCAACGTAACAAATAATATTTAACGATTTTGTACTAATCGACTTGAAATGTAATATTTTTAGTGTTTACTGTAAGCTTTACAAAATGTTCCATGTTTCAAAACACTTGTATATGTATATTCGTGTCACAAATATGGCAGATAATAATAGAAATGTCTGTAATCAAAACAACACGTATAATATTCATAACATATAATTTATTATGAAGCAAGTACAATTTTCTTCATTATTGCCAAACTCAGAACATTGTCGGTTTTAATTTCTTGTACGGTAATATTTCATCTGAAAATAAAGATATTCGTGTAAATAGAAAAAGAAATCATAATATACAGTTCATTATAAACAGTATTTCTAAGTGAAAATCAACGTTTAATAGATCGCTGTATGTAAAAAAATAAAAAAAAAAACAACGAATGATACAAAATCAAATTTACAATTTTTGTTTTTAATATTTTCATTTGATCTTCATGTTTATGAACAAAATATAGAAACATGTGAGGAAAATCATCCCATTATTACATACATGTACAAATATTATTAAATCAGCATTGTCTAAATAAGCAGGTGTACAATAAATAACTTATATTCTTTAACTGTTGCATTTGCCATTTTTGTCTTATTTTATAGTTTTTTTGCCGGTTTATACATAAATAAAGAGTAAATATCAATATTCTTATAATATTTGATAGTTTCAATACAAGCTTGATAGGAGGGCAGTGTTTTTCGCATTCTACAAAGATGAATATAATATTTTGCTATAATAAGCAGTCAGTTATTAGTGTTGGTTCTGTTTGTAGACCGAACAAAATTATTTCATTTTTAAAATGAATACTGTTAAAATTTTGTAAAAGTTGAATTTAAATAGGTGAGTAACTGTTTCTACCGTCTCTCCACAAAATGTACAAAGTTCTGTTTCCAAAAGCTTAAATTTCATTAGTTTGCTATTTGTTTAGTAGATGCAATGATTTAACTTAAATTAAAATTCTTGAAGTTTTGTTTCATCGGTTATTTTTAAAAAAGTACTATAATTTTTTCCCAGTAATCTGAATTCAAATTACTTCTTATTCCATCGTTCTTGTACACTATGAATTCTTTACTGCAACGAACCAAAAATTGATTGTAAAAACGCTTTGTAACCTTTTCAAACTTTTTCAGTTGCTTAATCCAAATAATTTCGGGTTGAAATATTCCTGTGAAAGATTGAATCCGTTTTCTTCAAAACAGTGAAATGGAAGCAATAATACTATAGTAATAACAAAATGTGCATTGCAAATCATATTTGACAGTAAATTCTTCAAATTTATAACAAAAACTCCCTTTGCGTTGACCAAGTCTCCAGTGAAAAACACCCCTCTCTACACAAGGACTTGTGAAACATAATTTTATCATCTACTTTAAGTACAGAGTTAAACGATAAAGAATTGGACATAATATTTACCAATTTGTCATCATTTTTATTCTGTATCTGGAACCAACTGGAAAAAGCATCTCTCCAATCACATATACGATTAGGTATGTTCCAACTGGACGCGAAGTCATGCTATCTGTGTTTTCGACGTAATACTTCACTTTTTTGTAAGAAGATTTTGATAAGAAGTGTAGATAAATTGAGCAAAAAGCAATCTATGTTGGATTCCTATGCCCCGAAGTGACTTATACTTACATATAAAATAATTGATGCAAGGTAAAACGAAAATGAAACAATGTTTTCTTGTTTCTTGGCTGCATTGTCCGATTTACAATCTACAATAATTTAATTGATCGTTATACTTAACATATGAAGTCAGCCTCAATGAATTATAACTCTTGATTTATACCATCTGGCAGGCAAAATATGAAAGAAAGAAAAACATGTACCCCGTTGCAGTTAACAAAACTAAGACAGTATACATGTTTTTCATAAAAAACAGACAAATGAGACGAGAAAGGACGTGCAAACAACTGATTTTTAAATTACTTATAAAATGCTTTTCCTACATGAAATTTCAATTCTCCGCAACGTAATTTACCTGAAGCAGGTTTTTATTTGACAAATGCACTAAACGAAAAATTTCAATTCACCGGATGATAGTAATTCTATGGAAAAAGCAACGTAATTTACCTGAACCAGGTTTTTATCTGTCAAATGCACTAAACGAAAAAAAACGAACCTCAAGCCAAATCCATCAGAAATAGCTCCATTTTTATAGCAAATCAAAAACTGGTTGTAATTGTTGCAGTCTAAAGAAAAAGGAATTTTTGTTATCCAACTAGTTGCGATTCCTGGATAGACGATTAAGTGTTCAACCTTCCTCCTTTAACAACTGAAATTGTCATTTAAGTGTTATCTCTGACACATTTTGAGACAAAGAAGCATGTGTATTAGAAAAGGCATGAACTTAAAAAAACTACAAACATTTTAAGAGTAGCCTTGGTCATCCAATCATGTACTGTATAATTACTCCAGTACGAAGTATCAAAATGTAAGTCTGTAAAATAGTTTTAAACAATATTATAATACACATCATACCGTTATAACAGCAGACAAAGCTACTGGTGCAGGGGTTCATTAAATGGTGTGAAACTAAGATAAAATTGGGCAAAAATATTTGGACTGTGTTCGATTTACCATCGGATGTTATAAACGGAACTAAAACATAAAAATGCTTGTATACAACTACATTTAAAATTCTGGTTACCTGAATACAGAGATAAAAAATATGTTTTTAATAAGATTCATTCCCATTTATCAAAATGTGTGTGCATCAAAATTATGCTTATAACAAAGAAAAATCTTTATGTGACCCAGCCCGAGTTGTTAATAAAGCCGTTTAAAAACCAACAGAACAACCACGGAGTGTATAGGTTGCTGCTTATTAACCCAATAAACAACTAAAACTACAATGATAACTGCCTCTAATAGTCTACGTTATACAATGATTAATGAACTGGAGGTAGTGAACAACATATAAAATGATTTAATGCAGTGTCGCCAGGATTAATGAGACAAAGATATGACTACGATAGGCGTGAACAAATATAAAAACACAAGTTTACCATACATAAGTGTTGATCAGAATGTACTTAAAAATGTACGATTATCATACAACATAAACAATGAAAATTAAATAAAACAATAATCAATTGACGATTAAAAGCGGTGTCTGAACAATAAAAAATGACACCACTTTGTCAAAAAATTACCACCACTTCGTCAAAAATGCCGTCTGAACATTAAAAAAAACGATACCACTATGAACATTAAATAAAATAAAATTCAACTGACGATTAAAAGTGGTGTCTGTGCAATAGAAATGACGCCACTTCGTCAAAAAATATCCAAGTACACTGACGAGAAGGTCATATATAAATCAAGAAAACAATGGCACCTCAGACAAAAAAGAACTGGGCGGTAATACAAATTATATGTCACATCAAATAAAGAAGCAATTCAGAAACAAATTCTCAGCAGCCGAAAATGAAAAAGTGATTGAAGTGATTATAAGGATCATGTAATTAGTTGTTTGATGCGACGATTAGAATGTATAGTCTGTATCATAAAACATAAGGACAAGATGGTACTATATGCTGATTTCATTAAGATTCTCATTGAACATATCTTTCAATGAGTTTTATTCTTGCAATGCACAATTTCACATATAATTCACCAAATATTTTTTTTACGAAAAAAGTGTCCAAGTTTTAAAGGCGAAAAAATCGCCGTCAGTCCGGATTCTTGGATACGTCGCGTCCTTTTTCCTTATGATTTGACCTAGAAATTTTGTAAGTACTGCTTCCTAGTTTGGTTCTACATTTAGTTTGGACTCACAAAAACACAGAATTGTATTAAGTAAGTCTGTGATAAAATTGTCATCTTTCTCGTCAGACGTTTGAATAATTTATTTTAAGGCCTACGTCCCGTCACAATGTTAATTTGTCAATATGCCGCTTCGATCGTTAATTTCACAAACGATTTGGGCCCATAGAAAGATTGTCCCTTCCTAAATGTGACAACTTTTGCCTTGTGACTTTCAGTCATTTCAAGATGATAGTAATCATTTGGGCACTTAACCAGTTAAGTTGTAAATAACCTTCCAATGTATCATACTTACATAGGAAGTTGACAAAGAAGGGGAGTACATTTTCTTTAAAAACAAAACAAACACCAGCGTAACAAGCACATGATGTAAAAACTTTGGCTAGGACACTGTCACAGATCTATAATCATTCACTTCAGGTTGACAATAATCCATCTTTAATTTTCAAAACGTAATTTTATTAATCTTATTTTATAATAACTTTAAGATAACCATTAAATATTGCTTAAAGTATAATTGCTGGATATGCTTTTGTTAATTAAAACAGCATTTGAAAGTTAAGATATTTTTAATTAAAATTTAGATTTTGATTTGCCAATAAACTGTTTAGGTATAAATATGAAAAACATGTTAAATTCTTCAAAACTATTTATCTAAAATATCCCGTTGAATTGATGCTAATTTAGGCGTTGTTACTGTTATATTTCAGCTAGAAACTGAAAATATGTGTCTTTTATTGAAACAGGGTAAGACAGCCCCATTATATATTATTTCTTCCTGACCTAATGTTAAACTGCAGATCCAGGTAAAATTTCTATGTTGTTGTTAAACAGTTACAGCACTGAATACAGTATTTGGATTTTAACTTAAAACTTAAGCAGTTGATGGGATCAAGGCCTTATACTTATGGATATATAGCCAATCTTCAAAAACCATTTGTCGAAATGGCAAAGTCTATCATTGCTTCAAGACTAAAGGGAGTAAGAAACCACATGATTACCACATTTCATAAAAAAATCAATTCTTCCCAATCTAAGATATGAACGATACAATTATAAAAATTGCTCAATGTTTTAACAATCGTCTTTTTCTAAATTTTGGGAATGGTGGTTAGTTTTGAAATAGCTCTATACATATCATAAATAATGTGTATATAATATAAACTGAATAAATGATATCATCACACACACACACACACACACACACACACGGGCATAAAAATACAACAGATGAACTTGTTAAAAATTTGGTATTGCGTTGCCTATTTATGCTCATTTTTATCTATACATTTGAAATACACAAAAAAATATACTTGCTTTTTAATAGGAAAAAAAAAAACAACATGATATCCATCAAACCCGAAATCTGGTACATTCACAAAGTTTATATAATTACAACTCTCTTGTTATTTACTTACTTTGAATAAGGGTAGTTGCTATTTTTATTTTTTGTGATTTTTCAATTAGACATAATAAAATATGAAAGTAATTAAAAAAATACATCTGTATGATTGTAATTTGCTAACTATAGATACTACTTTCTTGGTAAACATATTGGTTGCATTGACTGAGAATGTTATCTTATCGCACTGCTTAAAACGTCTTTTCATTGAGAGAGAAAAAGGGGAGAGAAAAATACAATAAAACAGTTACAAATCGTGGTAACGTATTTGGATTTTAACACAGAGACCAATGAAAAAAATAGATAAACGATAACAGAGGTTGAATTATGTTATTCTTCCATATCTGCTCATGTAAGATAGGGTTTTTCCCTATGTAAGATACGCGTATCTCACATGACCACGTGACCTTTAGTGACGTCACAATCAAAAGACAATTACATGACGTCATCATATGGAGAACATGACGTCATCTTGCGGGAAAATGACATCCAATTCTTCACAATGAAGAAATTTTGAGTGCGTTTCAAATGATAAATATTGGATTTTTTAATGAACCACTTTGTTTTGTAGTTTATACATTTTGTATAAACCAAAATCTGGTACGATCTATCCAATGGTCATATTTATTTTAAAGTAAAATGTCGAATTACAAAGTTAGATTTTACAAACATGGCGTCGATGTCCATGTTCATCGTACCTGAAGCCAAATATTGGCACTAAAATGGAAGAAAAATAATCCATTATGAGTTGATCCATGTAGGATAGGGAAATCTCACCCTCGGGGTTGAACATTTCTGGTCAGAGACTCGGCAAGCCTCGTCTCTGACTGAAATGTTCAACCCCTCGGGTGAGATTTCCCTATCCTACATGGATACTCATAATGGATTCTTATATTCCCAATGATTTTATTGAAAAGATTTGAACATGTAACTCAAATGATTTTGTGAACCAGAATAGCGTAGATACCACAAGAACATGTTACAATGCCATTTCATATTTGACATTTGTACATTCACAATTCCAATGCTTGAAAACTCTTCAAAGTTTTTATGCCTTGAAACCAAATTTTTTGGCCAATTTTAGTGTATAAAAGGAATACACGAAAAACATCAAACAGACAATCGAGCTTAGCCTGTGTGTATCAGTATAAACGTATTATTATTTTAATCATCATTTAACTCTGTCGCAAGTAATTGAACTGACATCAAACGCTGACGGACGAATGCACGGAAAGACGAGCGGACGAAGTTACATCGAACTTTCTGCGTGAAAACATAATACCTCGCCACTTTGTGTTGCGGTGTATAAGGAAACGGAACTATTGAACTTTATAGTAGACTGGTATATGTACACATTCCTTGAATCATAACAGAAAAACATTAATTTTAATATTTTAACTACAACTTTTTATTTATAATTTAAACAATATAATAACACAAGTGTAAAAGTTAGTTTTTAAAAAAAACAACAATAATTTAAGTGACGAACGAATTATTACCACTACATTTTGAAGCTGTTTCTTGGTAGTAACCTTCTCTGCACTTTACACACTTTGCGATGTCACAGCTCATTACCTTTTTCATCACAATTGTCAATCGGATAGTCTGATGGACAGCCTATGGAAAAGTATAATTAAGTATCGAACAACAGAACAGGTGTTCATACGACATGCAAGTAATTTTATAGCTATAGCAGTTATTACAAATTTTACCAGTTTTATATTTACAGCACTAAGCGACCGTTTTGGATTACAATTCCTCATCAGTAGTGCTTGGACTAAAATTATGAAACCAAAATTATTTTGAAGATATTGAAAAGCTACCCAAAGGACCAAAATATATTTTACCAAATTAAGCTAAGGAAATACTTTGCATGAGGGAGGATACCTTAGTTTTTGAAAAATTTCAAATTTTACTCGCAGGAAATTTAGACAATTATAGTATATTTCTGACAATAATACGAAATTATTGCCTACTGAGTTTATGATATCTGAGAGTTTATCTATTACGTTGTTTGCAATGGATTTATGGAAAATTTCGATTATAACTATTTTAGATTAAACAATATCTTATTCCACTACAGGAATTATTGTTAAAAGTTCACATCAGCATTTAAATATCATCAAAATAGCTAAAAACTATAAATAATGTAAAAAAAACTCATAGGCCTAATCGCCTAAATGAGTAATTAAACGTTTGCAGAAGTCCATTAATCATTTATATTATTTGAAGAGACAATCAGGCTTTCCGTTCTTTCAGCCAAAATTGATTGTGTAAGAATTTTTGCAAATCAACAAATAGTTCTCTAATTTGACATCTAAAATCTATAAAACGTAGTTTAAGTGTATATACTGTTAAATCAGTAGCAAAAGTTTAATATTAGAACAGTTCAATATCTTTTTAGTTTCAGAATACATAGCATTTAGTCAAAGGAAAAAATCCACTGTAAGCGTTTGTTACTATAATGTTAAGTGAAACTAAAATGAATGCATTGCATCCCATGCAATGTCTGTTCTTTACATATACTTATATTAAAAATTGTGTTCTTTATTGAATAGAAAAGAATAATTCTTAAAATCTAATGATGGATAATTACGCTAATTGCTGTATATGCTCTCTAATTAATGCATCACAAAACATTAATTTAGTCGTGATATTCACAATTGAAAAAGGATCAAATTCTTCCTTACGTTCACAGCCCACTTTGTATTTACTTCTTTGCTCACAGTCTTTAACTTTTGTTATACAATAATAAGTTGACGAACAAGAACATTTTTTCCGGAAGAAATATGTGCACTGAAACACAAAGGGTAAGGTAGATTAACAAATATCAAAACGAAATTGTTGTTTAACACCATTTCCAGATTCGTTGAATTTACGAAAAATTTGGGCAGCCAGTATTAAGATCATTATTGAAACAACCAGTGACATCCATAAGTAACTAACAAACATTCTTACACAAGAATAGAACAGGTTGGGATTTAAGACATAGACACCTTAGAAAATTGGACTTGTTGTAATTAAAAAAAAACCCCATAAAATACATCACAAATTGTGTCTATGTTAGTATTGAACTTTTCAATAATATTAAGATGTAGTTAAAAATCATATTAACTGACCACGCATTCGTCAGCAGGAGCAGGTTCGCAGTAATCTCTTCCTTCTTCAAAACATCCATCGACGCAATATTCTTTCACTTCTTCTCTTACGCAATCATGTTCCACGAAGCACTCGTAGTCTATCGAATTTATATCCTTATATGAACGTTTACTTCTATACAAGTATTGCACAGCATTTTCTTTTTTGATAAATGGATGTCTTCTTTGTAAATGTTTTCTTTCATATATTTGTTCTATTAAAAAAATAAAAAAGTTAATGAATGACAAATGAGACATAAAATATTTTGTCGGACCATCAGGTTGAAAAATACAGAATTTAATCCAACTGTGAACACTTTTCTTCAAATGCATGTGTTGTATTATGTGGACATTCCCCCACTCATTTGAAATCCCGTTTTACTAAACATGTTTTTAATCATTGTTGTTTTAAGTTATATTATTTCTAACAACCATTCTGTATACCAATATACATAAAATTGCTTGCTGATTGGTTTCTTTTTCTTTATTCTTGTCGAGCAGAATTGATGAAGAATCTTGATAAATCTAGATAGAAGAATGCCATCATACAAAGATTAAAATGTTGTTCTATCTCTCAATTATTCTACATCTGGAGATAATGTGGAGTCAGCTACCCAAGTGAGCTTGAAATAAATTATACGACGTATTCCAAACGTTTTGCTTCACATTTAGAATTATACCTAAATTATGACGCCAACAAAGCACTTCATTTTTATACAGCGATTGACCTACTTTCCCTGGCTATGCTGAGTTTGTATCACAATTAACAGCTATTGAAGAGCTATTGTTTTGATTGTTGAAATTCATTCAAAGGAGCAAACTGCTAACAAATAAATTGTTGGCACAGCGTTAAAACAACCCTAGTCTTATCAATGGCCTCACAATATTGATGATAAATATGATATCTTTGTATCCAACAATACCCTGGATATTATCGACGTCATATAGTGCCGCGTTCCTTTCAATCCCAATTTTGATTACGCATGTGGAGGATGTAGCAACCGGTCTTACCCAGACTAATATTGGTACTTCCTTCACATTAACTGTCATAGATAGCCTTAATCGGACTTAGCTTTCGGCTAAAGTTCGACTGTTTTAAATTTTCGAATCTCCCTAAAAATAGTATATGTGATGATTAGTGTCGGTTTTTTAAATGAAATTGTAATTGTGGTTTACACATACATTAATACTATAGTTCAATTATATTAAGTTTTAATTCTTGTAGGTCATTATTCTACTTTTAATTGTAGGATAATCAACACTCAACAAGATCAGTTAAGTAAATGTTTGGCCACTAAGATCCTTTCTAATGTTTCATTCTAATGTCTTGGTTAATCAAGTACACATTTTAAACAGTTGTATTTAATTTGCTAATACCACTAAGTATGACAACATGTAGCACTCAAAGAAAAAGAATCGATTCTCATTATAATGATGATGTTATTCAATAATTCATTCTACATGGCTTTTGGGTTTAAGTTGAAACTCCCATATGGAAATTGAGTTTTAGTTACAAACTTTTAATTACTAAATAATTGGAAAATCATTATTTAAAAGCTATCTGAATATTACTTCGGAATACTGTATATAATACGTACCAGATTGGGCTAGATGCACAGTTATAGTTATGAGAACTAAGATGAAAATTCTTTTTTGCATCCTGATTAACACCCTGTTTTACATCTATATAAATTGGTATTCAAAATCTAGAAGAATAAATCGGACAACCGTATTAGAATACACACACACACACACACACACACACACACACACACACACACACTTCAATATTGTTTTATGATGCAATTAAACTAAGTATTTTAAAATTTTAAAAGTTTATGTTGAAGATATATAAAAATTATATCATTTCAAAAGAGAAAAAGTATGTTTGTATCTGATACCAACATATCTAGCACATATCTAGTTTGAACTAATGACAACATTGAAAACAACACTTAAACTTAGTTTTTAAAAATGGTAAGCATGTTGCTATCAAGATACCAACTAATTAAATAATAATGACTTTACTTAAAGCAAAGAATGAATATTATTTAGATGCAAAATAGCAAATTAACAAACAGTGCTAAACGAAAACAAAGATACAATGACAAGCCCAGTAAAAAGTAATAAAAAAAACAAAGAAAAAACTGTCAACTCTCCTGAAATGCTTAAAACTTTACCGGGGAAGTAAGGCCATGTTTTCCAAAAATGTAGACACACTAAAACAGTCATGCGCAGATCGAAATTAAGATTGAAAGGAATATTGAACTACTGTACGCCCAGTATATCCAAGGAAATGATGCCCTTAGCGGTATAATACCTATGAACAATATCGTGATGGCGGTCATAAAACTTTGTCAGGCCTTAATAAACCGAAGCTTGCATTCCCTCTGGATCAACAATTTATTTAAAAGTAGCTTGCTCCATTGTATTAAATAAGATTGAAGACATTGAGGATAAACAAAGGAAGAGCTGTTTTATAACAGAACAGCGGACGTTAATACTACAAGGTATAAATCTTTAGAAAGTTATTAGGCACAAATATAGCATAATGCCAGAATACGGAATTTTTAAAATACAAATACAAACACAAATATTATGACCGAAACTGTACGATCACTCAAGTTCGTCATTGACCGCACCCTTTTAAAATTTGTTTTAAATTCTCTATTATCAAATATATTAGGTTTTTAACTTACCTACTTTATCAGTTTGTCGCTTTGAAAGAACGCCTGCTCCAGGTATTTATTTAACACCATTTTTTCACGTAAAAAGTAAATAACGTTATTTCTGTTTCTTTTTATAAAATTTACTATTAATATGCATTAAATTTTTACAAGTTATCCTGTGAATAACTCTTTAAAAAAAGCAAAACACTTCCGTTTTACACCCGTTATATTTCTTCAAAGATCAAGCGTGATTGATTTAAACAAATAAATGTGACACTTCACCTTAGAAGCATTATGTACTTTCTAAAATCAAATATAACCCAGACATATAGAATAATATCATCTTTAAATATAAATTCTGAACAAGGTAATAATGTTTTAATCTGTTGAAAACAATAGCATAGATTGAATTAAATATTATATTCTGGAAAACTTTAAATTTTATTATTATTTTTTATTGCTTTAATAAATAATGCTTTTCACAATATTTTAAGCAAATAAGATAAAAAAAGATAAACTTGTGTTAGATCATAAGTAATTTTACCAACAAATTTATTTTTCGAAATAACCTAAAATGACTTGTTTTGTTATTAAATTATAATATTATAATTACAGTTACAATTGTCTATTTTGCCTTCTGGTTCAAATTTAAAAAAAAGAGAAAATATATATTTACAAATATGAGTATATTATTAACAACGGAACATTCTTATAAAAATAAACAATATTAATTACTTATTGTTTCGAATTATTTGAATAATCCATTTGGATAAAATATGTTCGCAGTGTAATCATCATTTTCAATCATTTACAATCATTCATCATCATGTCATTAATCAAAAACAAACATACTAATTCATGTCCGAATCACAATACAGAAGCAAAGTAAAAAATTTGGAACTGACAAGTTAGGTTAGACACGTGAACTTCCACCAGGGAAGTAAGGCCGGGTGTTCCGGAAGGGTAAGCACCTCCTGTTTAGCTAGCTACACCCGCCACGTGTGTAAGCAAATAATACCCAGTATTAGAAGCAAGATGTTCAAGTAATTCTTTAGAATTTTTGAGAATCCACATTTGGTTGATTCCAGATGTAGAATATTCTTTTTTTCTGAATAAGACTGAAGACCATCTTTGACGATTGTCAAAATTTGTGTTACCGATACAAATTTAGATAATTAGACAATTAGATAAGCCTGCTGTATATCTTTCCTCGTATGGATTTTAATGGAGTTTAGGAATGCAATACAAGTAAGGAAGATCAAGATCTTCCTCTTTAAGATTGATACCGAAAGACTCTTGAAAAGAACTCCCCTATGATTGGAAAAAACTTCATCTTTGGTAAAATTAGTTCTAGTATATGCAGGGTTATTTGATATACCATCTAAATCAAGCTTCCTAATAGGACATTCAAGGTAGAATCTCTTACAAACAAGAATACTGTTGTTTGGAAGCCTTATCAGCTGGAACAACAACATATTTGTTGTTGTTGTGTATGTCTGTTAGAATTGCCTTTATTTCTGGATCCTTGAGTACTGAAGATGGTTTATTACTCATAGACCCTTTAAGTTTGGCAATCCTAGTTTTAACGAGAGATCTCACAACCTTTATATAGTCGGATAAGGTATCAAGCTCAACATCTTCTAAATTAGCCCAACGTCTGGCGTACTCTTCAACAGAATCCATGACAAGTCTGAAATTCTGTCCCCAAGCAAAAGGTTCAGCTTCTCTATATTTAGGACCTTTTGAAAATAAAGATCTTAATTTAGTGTTCTCGATTATAATGAGATCACCATTTATCACATGTCTAGCCAGCTGGCCCATAATTTATTGTAGGAGTAGGGTAGGAAACTAGAGGTGGCGTATTAATTTTGAAATAAGCAGGAACTTTAGATTGTACTTGTTTATGTTGAAGAATATTGGAAATGTGTATAGCATCTATGCCTTTGATAGCATATTGCAACTTAAGATATTGGCGTTGACCATCGTTCTCAATATTGTTTTCCCGAGCAGGTTTAAATAATCTGTTAAAAGCAATATCCATGATGATAGCAGTAAGCTTATATTCTGGTGTATTAGAATCTATAGTAGTTTTAGATATGCATTCTTCATGTAACTGTCTAAGACGGGATAGTGGTATATAGTAGAGTTTAGTTCGGATATGGTTTAATCCGAGAGGTTTCTGCAGGAATGGTAAAAAATTAAGACAACTAACATCATGGATATTAGGTTTGTTGTAACGCCGATGCCCATGACTTCTATTGCCACGTGTAGTTTTGTTGAACAAGTGTAAAAATTTACATTGTTACAACCCGGACTTGAATTATTCCCTTCGTTTACAGTTTTATCATTGCATCCATATGGCGAAGCAGTGCCTTGTTCTCTTATCCAGTAATTTTCCTGTTGTAATCGGTATAGAGTGATTAATGTAGGATTATTTGTATGGTGGTATATTTTTTCCAAAAGTCTGACTTTCAAAGATAGCACAGAATGGTTCGGCTGGTTAAAACGTTTGTAAAGAAACTGATTACCATTGTTATTGATCTCAAACCGATGTCCATTCACACGTTCATTAAGTCTACCTTTAGTTTCACCTACATATTTGAGTCCACATAAATTGCCCTATATTCCATATACAACATTGGAAGATTTACAATCAGATCATCGTGACTTCGTGACTTACACTGCTTTTAATTATAGTATAACATTATCCTTTTCTTAAAAGCACATTAATACCAGATGAGTAAAAACGAAGATTGGAAATATTTTAACGCTTCATCTTTCAATTATTAATTCAATACGTGACTTATATAAGGAACTGGAATTTTAAGGGATATAATGCATGCACTATATTAACATGAAAGACAACCCGAAAGATCAAGTACTGATGGACATTTAATATTTTGTATTCGTCTTAACCTCTCAAGGTGACGAGATAAATTCTCACAATCGAAAGTATACTCAGATTACCATTGAAGTTTTAAGACGATATATTATAAATAAGGCTGGGTTTCCGGTAATAACTATTTGAAGCACATTATACAATATCTAATATGTATATTATAAATTATATCATATCACATTAGTTATTGAGCAAAACACAACCGCAACGGTACGCGTTCAAATGATTTTATGACCCATAAAATTAAAGAGTTCAAGAATCTAATAGGTTCATAAATTAATTAAATCTGTAAGTTAATGGTAACTCTTAATTCAACCATACAGTCAAACCTGTCTATAAAGGCCATGTAAGGGAACCCGTGAAAGTGGCCTGAGGAGGTGGACTTTTTATACAGGTTTCAATTATATGAAAAAAAAACAATTAGGATACAATTCAACTGGCCTTTTTAAAAGGTAACATTTATATAGAGGTGGCCTTTAAGGCAGATTTGACAGAACATGGAAAGTTTAAAATTATTACTAACAAATTCCTATTTATTTTGCTTAAAATTTTGTAAATATTAAAGCTTTGACATCTTGTGATTATTTTATTTACCACTTGTATTTTAGAGTTGGACATAGATTGGTGTCCATGTGTTTGGTTGATAGACATATATTGTGGTCAAAATGAATGACGGAATTATAAAACATGCTTGTAACTACTCTTACCTTAACAAGTAGCTGGTCTTTACGCCAAACATAAACTATAAAAAAAAATAAAATATGCAAAATTAATAAAAAGTACAAAAATCTCATAATGTCTAAGAAAGTATCACATATTTTAGTTAATGTAAACTTTGATTCAGCAATTAAGTAAATGCAATCCTATCGTATCCAATGAACCTAGAATTCAAAAATACGTTATCAACCACTCAACCACGCAATGCAAAGCTTAAGATTATTACATCAAGTAATCGTATTTATTCTTTTTAAAATTGTGTAAATATTAGTTTTCAAATACTATGATTATTTTCATGAAAATATCATCTAGCTAAACAGGATCTGTTACCCTTCCGGAGCATCCGGCCTCACTTCCCTGGTGGAAGTTCACGTGTCTAACCTAACTTGTCAGTTCCAAAGTTTTTACTTTGCTTCTGGATTGTGCTTCGGACATAGATTAGAATGTTTGTTTTTGACTATATTATTTTACTTTTACGATGTAAAATATACTTACAAAACTTGAAAGTTCCAAACATATTCTTCTTGAACAGACATAAGAAATTGTAAACACCGTTCTATTAAAACCTTCGTCCGCCACGACTAAAATTCGATTGGAAATTGACAAAAAACGACAAAAGCAATAACGTGACATTAACCCTTTTAACGAAGTTAAATGCTCAATCGACTTTTAATTGGTATAATTAATATCAAATGTTTGCATTTTCGGATATATATCAAATAAAAAACTAAACTTGAAAAATATTTGAATTTGTTCAGTTAAAAAAACCAATTCAATTGTCTTCTTTCTTAACTACAGTCAAACCTGTCTATAATGGTCACCCAATGACCCCAGTTAAAGTGGCTTTTATAGGCAGGTGGCCTTTATATAGAGGTTCAAATAATATGAATAAAGAACAATTGGAATACAATTTCACTACCCTTTAAAAGCAGGTTTTCCTTATATAGAGGTGCTTTTCATGCAATTTGGACTGAATTTTAACAAAATCATTTTTAAGAAAAACACAAGACCAATTTGCTTTCATACAATTTATTCGTTAAGAAGACATTATTTATATATTATTACCGTAACAGGCGTAGTAAAGCTTGTAATAACCGTTTAAGCAATAACGACACTTCTTAATATGACAATCCGAATAATCTTGAATTCTG
The DNA here is from genome assembly GCA_021292105.1 of Anadara kagoshimensis. NCBI lineage: Eukaryota > Metazoa > Mollusca > Bivalvia > Arcoida > Arcidae > Anadara > Anadara kagoshimensis. Next base: position 19,077,565 of record CM037874.1, read on the forward strand.
CAGTAGTCTATTGGTTTTTGTGATTCACACACTAAAATAAAACAAAAACAACGTTAAAAGTCTAAAATTTGGTAGCATCTATATTTGATGTCAAACTTTTCAATCCCAGTATGTTATTGTATTTGGAAGTAGGCATTAAAACTTTCCGAATTAAATTAAAATAAATTCTTAATTTTCAAACACAAGACTATTTTTTTAAAAAAAACAAGCTCATCAGATATATACCAGGTCACGCGTATTGCCCCCAGGGAAGTAAGAACAGGTGCTTTTCCTGCTGTGTGTAAGATAAAACTTCAGAATGAAAGGAACATAGAACTATGCCATGTCACATATCCAAGATATTTTAGATACCGTAACATAATATTAATCAATAGTATTGAAAACTTTTGGGGGGCCTTGATAACCCTGGGCTTGCACTACCCTACAGCCAAAGTTAATTTGTAAGCAGCTTCATTCGATATAATATTTAACAGGAACAAGCTTTTATAATATACTAATTCTGAAACAAATATAAGGATAACTTACTGAGAAGTGTTTTTTTTTCTAAAAACGCATATAAAAACCATTTGTTACCGACAACTTTTTTGTGACTTGCATCGTTATAGATTCATAAAGAATGATAATATTATAATTACAGGTACACCGTTGGTGTTGCGGGTAGTAACCAGGATTGCAAACACTGCATTTCTTTTTATGACAATTGGATTTATCGTTTATCCTACAGTTTTCTATGGGCTTCTCTGATTCACATTCTAAAAGAAAACAAAGGTCATATTTATATAAAAGTTAAATTAACAAAAACCACATTCTTATAAAAGTAAACAAATATCAATACGCATTGTTACAAATTGTGACAATAATTCATTTTGATGAAATATCTTTGCAGTGTTCTCTTTATATCATTATTTTTATTCAACATAACTCTGATGGTTTTTTTCTTCAAACACACTACAGACTAAAACTTAAATGAGCATACCAGATATAGACAATTTCTTATAAATAATACAAAAGTACATATAATTCTTGCTTCATAGATGTTATGAAATGAAGTACTTCTAACTATTACATAAGCCAATGCTTTAAATGTAATTATCATGGCATCCTGTTCAATCATTCATCATCATACTATTAATAAAAAACAAACATACTAATTCATGTCCGATTCACAATCTAGAAGCAAAGTGAAAATTTAAGAACTGACAAGTTAGGTTAAACACGTGAAATTCCACTGAGTAAGTGAGCCGAATGCTTCGGAAGGGTAAGCACCTTTGTTTAGCTAGCTACACCCGCCACTTGTGTAATCAAAATTGTATGAAAGAAACATGGGACTATGGGACGTCAAATATAACCAGAACAATTCTGACCACAGAGAGCTCTTCACATTATTCAATCCTACCTTCTTCACATGTTTTACTGGTATTACGAAGAAAAATAGATTAGAATTAATAGGTCATATTTTCCTCATTGTATTATAGTTTTATTAACGTTCAGCTTTTGTTTATTTAGTTTAGTGCGATCTTGCTGTTTATTCATTACATGTATTTCTGTTTGTCAAATAAATAATATATATATACTAATCATCGAAATACGTGCATTCCAAATGTGTAACGTTATCTTTACAAATTATTTAAGTCCTAAAGTACGAAATCTTATAAAGCTCATGAATAAAATAATAAAAATAGCGCAAAATCAAGGAGTTATAACGCGAATTGAAGACGAGATTTAGGCTCTTGAATAAAATACATGTAATGGAAAGGCGTAATAACGCGAATTGAAAGACAATACAACGCAAATTGAAGGGTGTAATAACGCGAAATGAGAGCGTACTAACGCCTTTGGAAAGATGTAATGACGCGAACTGAAATGCGTTAAAACCCAATTGAAAGTCGCAATAACACCTTTGGAAAGACGTAAGCACATATTAAAGGCGTTATAACACGAATTTAAAAGCTCTATTTTTTCCTCTTTACATATATCAAAAGTGTGTGTGCGTGTGTGTGTGTGTATGTTTGTGTGTTTGTGTGTAAGTATGTGTGCGCGCGTGTGTGTGTTTGTGTGTGCCCTGCACAACAATATGTAATGTAATAAGCTGTTATAGATCTATATTTCTAAGAAAATTCCAAAACTGCCCATCATCCGATCATGCGCTCAAATAAACACACTATTTTAGTGAAACATAAAGAAAGGCTTCTAAAACCGTTAAATGTGTCAGTTTTAAGTTGTTTTTCATAAATACTTCTTACATTTGGGGGTGGAAATCTTTTAAGTAACCCAAAATATAAACATTGATAAATATTGGTAATATACACATGGCTATTTTAGATAGCCCCTGCCCAATTGTTAATCGCTAACTTTTAAGAATGATTAAATTACATTTGTGTCGATCTTAGTATGAATAGATCAAGGTTTAATCACTTGCAGTTGCTTGAAGCTGTTTAAAAGAATTTAAACTGTAATCAATCTGTTTGTGGTGAGGGATATTAACCTTTGGAATGAAACGACTCTCCAGGGAAGTGACTGCTCTAATATATAGACAAAAGGCATTATAACGACTTTAATTTCGCGTTATTACGCATTTCAATTCGCGTTATTACGTCTTTATTTTGCGTTTTAAGGCCTTTTAATTTGCGTTATTAAGCCTTTATTTCGCAATATAACGACTTTTAATTTGCGTTATTACGCCTTAATTTCGCGTTATTACGCTTTTTATTTTTTACGCATGAGCCTAATAGGCTTTCGTTTTAAAAGGGTAAAAATAATTATCAATAATTTTATCACATATCGTTTTAAACTTGCTATACCTTCATTCTATGTTTCTTGTTATGTGATATGGAACTCCGTATTACATTATTCTTTATCACTACATAAGCTGATAATTATTTTAATTGAAATCCCCTTTCCATTAAGTTTTTTTCAATTGAAAATTTGAGTTCCACGTAAGATCAACGAAGAGTTTTAAACATTACTTATATCAAACGAGAGTTGTTCGATATAAATGTTTATTGAACGAAAACTAAGCCAAAGAGAGAAATGGACATTACATCCTTACAAACTTATCTTCGTAGTTTGAAATTCACAATTTCAATATCTGAATCCATTTTTTAAATGGTTGACGATACGCTTATTTAGGTAGACCAATGGAGAAATGACTGATCGTAGAACCAAGGTATTCTCGGGAATTGTAACGACGACCAGATAAGAAATTTGTAAGTTTTGGAAATAGGAAATGTTTCATGGACTAGATTCAGAGCGAATGGCGGGTGTTGCAAGATTGTAACCTCTGATTTAAAAAAATCGTTTCATAATATCAGACGTTTGTTACAGAGCATTATAATGACGTACACGAACATGCCTTACTCCCGACACGAGTGTCAGTTAAGATAATTTTTAGTTATATTAATATAACATCACGGTTATAAGTATAATGAAGATTCTTCTTTGATTTTTTGCCATAACAGTCCATCTTTCGTGTAAATTTAAGATTTTTGTTTCAAACTTTTGTTTTTGATTCGAAATAGGGAACCAAAGTTTCGCCGCAAGTAACAATGTTTGCAAATTATTTTTGATTGAATTTTAAGCAATCGCATAGCGGCTTGTACTCCTAAATCTAGTCATCTGTTAATGAATTCAGGATCAATCTTTTGTACTTTCAAAAAACGCTTTAAAATGAAATGCAACCCGCAATAGCGACATTGCAATGGCTTTGGCAGTGTCACAAATCGTGTATCTGTTTTTTACTTACATTTACTATTTCTAAACTTCGAGACATTTACCTTGCATTTGTAGAAATTCTAATTTCTTCAATATTCTCAGTCCGTTTTTCAACTTTTCCCATTTACAACAATGGCCAACGACTGGCTTTTTTGAAACGACTTCTGGAACTGAAGAGACGTGTTTATACTGTTTGAAAGATAATAGAGCTATTTAAGATCATCGTTATCAACGAAATCGTAAGTGTCGCTATGGCTATTTCAATTGAAAGTTTATTTATTATCCCAAAGCTTCAATTTTACGGAGTTGTTCTAATTTATTACATACAGAATAGAAATTAAGTCAACATTAAAACGCTTAGTGCACGTAATATACGTAATATTTGAAAATATGTTCCATCGACTTTTATTTATTTAGTGTGCAATTTGCTAGGTTTTTGTTACTATATATAGGACTATTAAGACTCCAAAATGCAATGGTTTGTTAAAGTATAAATAAAAAATCTTACGTCGGCAATACGCCTGGAATTTACTATATTTGGAACAGTCATGCCTTGTTGTGTAACAATAATATCCAGAACCGCAATTACACCTTCGTCGACGGAAATATTCACACTGAAACATAGCATTGAAATAAATACAATTATTATAACTGACACCATATTAGTCACATCTTACTTTTGGCGTTTTAAAACACAAAATGTATTCAATTCTTTTTATTGATGTAATTATCAAACGAAGTAGCTTGAGACACATTTATAATAAAACAGAACATTCCATTACAGATTGAATAAAATATTACTTACCGCATTTGAATAAAGGTGATGTAGAATACGCAATGTGGGAATGTATGGAAATGATTCAAATAAAAGAATCAAGTGTGGCAAAATATATATATAAATTAAATCACCGACGAAACACTAAAAGCTATACCACAGGGACGTTATAAATTTATTTTCTAACGTAAATTTCCCTCTTTCACCTGCTGGTGGTGAATTTGCTTTGCAGTTAGTACGCTAGGGTAAACTTTGTTCGTTCCCACTTTGGCAACTTTACGCAACGGAGAAAGCTGTTTACCAAAAATTGCTGACTATATTTTATTGTAAGACTAGGCTTATTAAGGCCTTCACAAATTTTCTGTCTGTCATTACACAATTGTTAAGTATGATTTCTCCGTATTTTAGATTGTCATACACAAACATACTATTCCATGTCCAAATCACAATCCAGAAGCAAAGTAAACATTTTGTAACTGACAAGTTAGGTTAGACACATGAACTTTCACCAGGGAAGTGAGGACGGGTGCTTTGGAAGGGTAAGCACCCCCTGTTTTGCTAGCTACACCCACCACGTGTGTTATCCAATTTGTGTGAAAGGAACATGAAACTAAAGGATGTCAAATATATCCAGGGCAATCCTGGACAAAGAGACGTCAAACTAATCAACAATTCTGTAATGACAGCCAGAAAGCTTTTGGAGGGTCTTAATAAGTCTAGGCTTCAAAGATATTTTCAAACTCTTGAAAGACTTAAGATGGAAATGAAATATTTGATTAGGAAGAGCCACCTCCAGGGATTTTAAAATTCGTTTTGACTTTAATATCAAATCAGGTCCTTACTATCAAATCCTTTAATATTTACAACTGATAAATATTCGGTTTACAGAAAAGAGCTTCCGAGAAAATTCGGGTATTGTTGTTGTTTTGTGTGAATAAGGCCTGGACTAACATTTACTTATTGTATGAATTAATAACCTACTGCACATCTTTTAGCTTTGCCTTTTTCACAGTAACCTCTGCTTTCCTCATAACATCCATCGATACACCACTCTTTAACTTCGCCTTGTGTACAGTCATGCTCTTCACATTCGTGATCAATACTTTCAAAATTTTTATACGATCTTCTTTCTTTGGAAGTATTCCAAAGCCCCTTTTCTTGTTATGAAAGGTGTTGAGTCGTATGCGTGTTTACGAGCCGGTTCCGTAGATTCTAAAGTTAAATAAAACAAACCAAGTTTTAATAAAATGTTGACTAAATGAAATATGGATAATGTTGATGAAATACAGCAAACCTCCTAAAACATTATAACTATTCATTATCATTCGAATGTTATATTGGGACAACCGCCTTTAAAATCTGTTTACGAGAAAAAAATATTCCACGCATTTATGTAAAAATATTATATTAAAATAAATAGGATGTTGCAGAAAATACATCTTAAATATTTTTACATATTGTCTTCATGGCTTTTGCATGTACAAGCATGCGGAGGAATAGAGAGGTACGTATGCAATAAGCCTTAGCTTATCTAGGCCCTCAAAACGTACGTTGTATGGTTGTCATTACAGTGCTGCTGATAAATATGATGTCTCTATCCAGAATTGCCCTGGATATATTAGACAACCTATAGTATCATGTTTGTTTCAAATATTTTGATTACAAACGTTGGGCGTGTAACTAGCTAAACGGAACCTTCCAGAGCACCCGGTCTCACTTCATTGAAAAATTCGTGTTTTTGGTCCAACTAGAGTTTACTTTGCTTTTTTTAATTTGTATTTGGACATGAATTAGTATGTCTGTTTCCGAATGTGATAAGAGAAAATAGAATGACAAAAAGCAATGAAATAAAAATGATGTTTTTGGAATAGCAATCTCAGCAAAAATGCAAACTTTTTAAATTTGACAACGTAGGAATTACGATAAACACGTGAATTTTACCAGGACAGTGAGGTCAGGAGAGAAGTCACATCTTTTCTAGCAAGCTTAAACTGTCGCCTTTAGGTGTGAAATCAAAACGAAGAATAAAAGGAACGTGAAACAAATATATCTAGGTTAAATTTGAATTTAGAGCCATCATTCAATACGGTCATATTCCTTTTAGAGTTCAATTATAACCATAATATTTATTTTGTAGGCAAATTGTAACGCCCTTGTAGTAGGAACAACATTTACTTAAACTTTAAAAACATAATAGACAGAGGAAGAAGTTACTTGTTAGATAAAAAAGTAAAAATGATAAATAAGCATTTAAGTCCACATATATTTGGGATAGAGTGATGTATAATATAGCTCCTGCAAATGTCGAGTCAACTCGGAACAATATTTCACAATATCTGTTTAATAACCCTTTTATTATATAGCAAAATAGATTTCGTTTATTTCCGTCAAGTATTTCATCTAAGATACCTTTTTTCGTACATAAATATTACACTAGTTCTAGTAAATGGATAAAGGACTTGTGTAGTATAACAACAACACAGTGATGACGTCGATAATAATCGAATGACTTAAAATATGACAGCGTCATGTGACAAAAAAGTGCAATATGAAAAAATGATTCGGGAAATCTTGGACCGGAACATAGTTAGCGTGCAGATATCGGTATTTATTGCACGCGAACACCTCGGGATTTATCGTTCAATTTCTATGCGAGGCATATATTGCAATATATAAGTTCAAATATGGAGCAAAACACGAAACAGCTATTTCAATGTCACTGGATGCATTGCATTCAGTTTTACAACAAATATTTTTAAAGAAAAAACGTCATCGTTACGTCTGTGTGTGTAGTTGAATGGTTTGGCGAAAAAGTTCATTATTGTTAATTTCAATATATCAAAAACAAACATACTAATCCATATCCGAATCACAATCCAGTATCAAAGTAAAAACTTTGGAACTGACAAGTTTAGTTAGATACGTAAAGTTCCACCAGGGAAGAGAGGCCTGGTGCTTCGGATGGGTAAGCACCTCCTGTTTAGCTAGCTACACCCGCCACGTGTGTAACCAAAATTGTGTGAAAGAAACATGGGAGTCGTCAAATATATTTCTATCTTATGCTACAGACTTATGCTAAAAAACATATCATTTTATTAGCAAATAGGCAAAACAAAAAAGTCGTGCAATTTTAAAAAGGAAATGATGCAATTATCATTATAATTGCATAGGTTGTAATTTACCTGCAGATGATTCAGACGGAAATATCAAAAATAGTAAAATAAAACAGACAGGCTTCATTGTACCATTTTTCTAACAAGAACTCATTTCTCATCTGAGTCTTCCCCTTTTACCTAAAACGAAATTATAGAGATGCAATAAAATAAATTAAGTACAGTATAACAAATGTAGAAACCTCAATAATACAAATTAAAGTGTTCATGCGAAAAAGCATTTAAATGGATAATCTGGTTTTGTAAAAATAAAGGTTATGATGATTAGATCCTTTTAATGCACGTCATATTTCTAAGTTCCGTCGAATATCAAAATAGAATAGTGATTAGTCGTAACATTTCTTTCTCTTGCCTTGTCTTTCCTAGGTTTGACCGTATTATTATTTATTTGTATTTTTGTTATTTATTTCAGTCTTTTTTGTAAAAAACGTGTGTTTTTATGTAAAACTGCCTTTATAAGTTCTCTAATGAAGAAACAATGAGAACAAAATGGTTTAAAATGGTAAGTGATGTGTATTTTTCGTCATATTATTTATAGTTCTGACCATATCAATGACGGTTATAAATATAAATGATACTATAGATTAGTAAATCATTTGAAGTATGATATCTTAAATGACACAACTGTATTTTATTTCAAAAATTTGACATAAAATTGACATATTGAGCTATTATGGTTGTCTTTGTATACATTACATTTTGCATGTTGTATTGACAATATTGTATAAAACTACAAACAGCGTAAAACATGATTCTTAGAATATTAGTACTCTAGTTAATATTCTATAAATTTTATTTTTGATGACATATACATGAAAGAATATTTTTCATTTATTAAAACAAGACTTATATTTCATTGTGACATGTCTATGGACAACCAATGATACAACAGGTAGGACAGTGTGGTACTGCAATAAAACCATATATAGGTGTTACTCAAGTCTCAACAAATTTGGGTGTTATGCCTAGTTGCGAATTTATTCGATTTTTAAATTGATCTAATTCATTTAAATATGGCAATTGAAATTATAAACATCAATATTTTCTTTTTTTCATTATAATAAACAGGTCAACATGAGAGAACGATCATTTTTAGGTTTAATTACATAAATACGACGTCATTGCAAGATTCAGCATCTAACAATGATTGACGTGAATACACACAAATCCATGATAACTTTTAACATAAAAAATAAATATACATATACATATGAATCGTAAAACAAAGTATAAGCAGGAGAAAAGGGTGTATTACGGGTATATATACACAACAGAAATGTTGACAATTGAAAAAATGAATTTAATTCGATTGCAGCATTTCTGAAAAATATAGGTTAAACAAAACACCTTTCTAACAAATCTAGATCAATTAATCAATAAATAAATAAACAGGAATTTAAATTATCAATGTGATTGTTATTTGTAAAGCCATCTAAATCAAGTATGTTCAATTTAAAAATATAAGGACAAAAAAGAAAAATCTGTCTTACCCGAAAAAAATTGTACCATCTATTATTTGACGTCCATCTATTAAGGGACACGATATACTGACCTCTGACCTCTTTAAGGGGATTTTCTCAAAATTGCAAATGGTTTCTCACACATCATACGTAGAACTGTTGGTATTAATGTTAAGCAGATATCTTTCAAATTCAATTTGGAAATGTTCTTAGAAAGCTGATTTATAATATTTATAATATATATTCGGTCTTTTGGGCATCTTTTCAAAATCTTTATAACAATCTTGATTTCATAATTTTGGTCAAAGCACTAATGATGAAGATTTGTATTTCGAAACGCCCTTTCTGTGCTGTAAAATTAAAACTGGTGTAATATGTAATAAACACAAAGTGACGACGTCTCTTTTTTATTCATATACATTAATCATGTCCAAAACATTTCTTCACTTGATAATACTAAATGCGGCAAAATATATTTGGTTATTAAAAAGTAAGCAAATAACATACAGAAACGCTCTCGATCAATTGACATTTATATCATTTTAAAGTTGCAGACTCAATGTATTGCTAATTTGTCGCATATATGGTTGTTCTTTTTTCGAATAAATCTATTTGTAAGTGTTTGCGACATGTACCTGAATCCATGTCGGAAGTTTAACACTATTACGCTATACCGACCAGGTACTTAACTATTAAATGGAAATAAATGAAAAAAAAAAACAAACAAGTACCCGGTAAAATTAAAATAATGAATTTGATCTTACACATTCTTACGCTTTGGCAAACCACAATGTAAGATGTAAAAATATTAATTTTGAGAAAATCCCCGGACAGAATATCAGTTTATTGTCAGATAGTCAAGTTAGAATTTTGTAAATTAATATTACAATGTTTTTAATTTAGTATAAAATATATATATGCATTTATACTAGTTGCGTAAAAATGACGATTGGAACTATTTTAACGCTTCAACTTTCAATTATTGATTCAATACGTACTCGAATTTTAAGGTATATAACGCATGCAATATATTAAAATGAAAGACAACTCGAAAAATTTAAGTACTGATGGACATTTAATAATTTGTATTAGTTTTAACCTCTCAAGTTCACGAGATAAATTCTCACAATCGGAAGTATACTCAGATAACCATTGAAAGTTTAAGATGATATATTATAAATAAGGCTTGGTTTCCGGTAATATTAATTTGAAGCACCTGATACAATGTCAAATATGTATGATTATAAAAAAGATCATATCACATTAGTTATTAAGCAGCCAAACACAACCGCAACGGTACACGTTCAAATGATTTTATGACCCATAAAATTAAAGAGTTAGATAATCTAATAAAGTTCATAATTTATTTACATCAACCCTAAATTCAACAATGCAGTAAAACCTGTCTATAAAGTCCACCTAAGGGAACAAGTGAAAATGGCCTTTATGGGGAGGTAGCCTTTTTATGCAGGTTCAAATAATATGATTAAAGAACAATTGGGATACAATTCCACTTGCCTGTACAAGCAGGCAACCCTTATATAGAGGTGGCCTTTAGGCAGGTTTGACAGAACGTGGAAAGTTTAAAATTATTGCATTACAAATTCCTATTTATTACACTTAAAATTATATAAATATTAAAGCTTTGGCATCTTGTGATTATTTTATTTACCACTTTGTATTTTGGACTTGGACATAGATTGGTGTTCATCTTTTTGATTGATAAAAACATATATCGTGGTCAAAATGAATGACGGAATTATAAAACATACTTAGAATTACTCTTACCTTAACAAGTAGCTAGTCTTTACGCCAAATTTATAAACTATGAAAATTAAATAAAAAATAATAAAAAGTACTAATATCTAATATTGTCAAAGAATGAATCACATATCTTAGTTAATGTCAACTTTGATTCAACAATTAAGCAAATGCTATCCTATCGTATCCAATGAATCTAGAATTAAAAAACACGTTATCAGCCACTCAACCACGCAATACAAAGGTTAAGATTATTACATCAAGTAATCGTATTTATTCTTTTTAAAATTATGTAAATATTGGTTTTTAAATACAATGATTATTTTATGAAAATCTCATCTATATTATTTGACTATTACGATGTAAAATATACTTACAAAACTTGAAAGTTCCCAACATATTCTTCTTGAACAGACATAAGAAATTGTAAACACCGTTCTATTAAAACGTTTGTCCGCCACGACTAAAATTCGATTGAAAATTGACTTTTCGTTGTCAAAAAACACGACGAAAGCAAAAACGTGACATTAACCTTTTTAACGAGGTAAAATGCTAAATCCACTTTCAGCTGGTACAGTTAATATCAAATGTTATATCTTCGGATAAATATCATATCAAAAACCAAACGTAAACAATATTTGAATTTGTCCAGTAAAAGACCTCAATCAATTGTGTTTTATCTTAATTAAAGTCAAAACTGTCTATAAAAGGTCACCCAATTGAACCAGTTAAAGTAGCTTTTATAGACAGTGACCTTTATGTAGAGGTTTAAATAATATAAAAAAACAATTGGGATAAAATTTTACTGGCCTTTAAAAGCAGATTTTTCTTATAAAGAGATGGCTTTTAAGGTAGGTTGGACTGTATGTTAAAAAATCATTTTTCAGAAAAACACAAGACCAATTTGCTTTCTTACAATTTATTCAGTTAGAAGACATTACTTATATGTAAATACCGTAACAGGCGTAGTTAAGCTTGTAATAACCATTTAAGCAATAACGACATTTCTTAATATGACAATCCGAATAATCTTGAATTCTGCAGTAGTCTATTGGTTTACGTGATTCACACACTAAAATAAAACATAAAACAACGTTAAAAGTCTCAAATTTGGTAGCACCTATCTTTGATTTCAAACTTTTCAATCCCAGTATGTTATTTTGTTTGAAAGTAGCAATTAAAATAATTCGATGTCACTTCGTTATTTTCGTCATAATTTCTAAACGCAAGACTAAAATTTATAAAAAAAAGGTCACCAGATATAGACTAGGTCACATGCATTGCCACCAGGGAAGTAATAACAGGATGTGCCAGATAAAACTTCAGAATGAAAGGAACATAGAACTATGGCATGTCACATATCCAAGATATTTTAGATACCGAGACATAATATTTATCAATAATATTGAAAACTTTTTGAGGGCCTTGATAACCCTGGGCTTGCAGCCAAAGATTAATTTTAAGCAGCTTGTTTCGATGTATATGTTTTAACAGGAACAAGCTTTTATAATTTGTAACTTATCCGGGAAAATAAAGATACCAATTCTAAAACAAATATTAGGATAACCTACTGAGAAGTGTTTTTTTTTTCTTCTAAAAATACATACAAAACCATTTGTTACCGACAACTTTCTGCGACTTGTATCGTTATAGATCCATATAAAATAATATTATTATAATTACAGGTACACCGTTTGTGTTGCGGGTAGTAGCCAGGATTGCAAACACGACATTTCTTTTGATGGCAGTTCGATTTATCGTTTATTCTACAGTTTTCTATGGATTTCTCTGATTCACATACTGAAATAAAACAAAAATATAAAAGTTAAATTACTAAAAGCACATTTTTATAAAAGTAAACAGATATCATTACGCATTGTTTCCAATTGTTGCAATAATTCATTTTGATGAAATATCTTGGCTTATCATTATATGTCATTATTTTCATTCAACTTAACTTTGATGTTTATTTTTCTGCAAACACACTGCAGACTAAAACTTAAATGAACAGACCAGATAAAGACCATTTCTTATAAATAATACAAAAGTACATATTGATGATATCAAATGAAGTACTTCAAACTTGTACATAAGCCAATGCTTTGAATGATGTCTTAAGAACGGGTAATAATGTCTTAATAGATTCTTGTAGATCGATTGATCTACAGGTATCGAAACCACATTGTAAAAAGGTTATTTAACAGACTACCGATTATATATGTCTGTTTTAATCATAATTCAAACAAAAACAATCTGATTCGGGATACCAATCGATAAATTTTAAGTTGTATGGGAGTGTCTTAAATTGAACTTTAATAGACAAACAATTATAACACTTTTGCAGATACAATCATCACATTATCGACGTGAAATACAGAGCGGATATTTACGATTTGTCGTTACGATTCTGTATCTAAAATATCTAAGGTCTACCTGCTGAATACGAGTCGTTTTAGTTTATCAATATTTGTAAGGGCACCAATACAACGTCTCCATGTATGTTCACACATTTCACGGTTCGTGAATAGAATATAACTTGTCCAAAGGACGTGTAAATTTAAAATTCCCAAGGTCTATCTATTGTGCATAAGCCGTTTGTTTTAAATTTTCAATACTTTACAGAATTTCTCTATTATTTCTCAATTTGAAAACCCACAACCAAGATTTATGCAAATCAAAAACTACATATCGTAAGGATGCTAGATATAAACTATCAAAGGTTTTACACTAGCACTTACACGTTTTTGCAAAAAAAATTAAAGTTTTACACGATTTTCCAGTTTGTCGGATTCCAGAGGGGCATTTTAGCAAGAAATCCTATCACCAAAAATAATATTTAAGTATAATAAATTTGGCCCATATGTTTAAAACGTAAAACTGTGTATTCACAACACACGATGTACTACGCATGGCAGACTGGTGTGGTCACAATAACTGATCTTAGCACTTGACTCAGGTAAGTTAACGAGACCTTTAAAAACTGTACAAACTACATGTAATATTATATAATAGTGAAAAGTTAAAAATATCGACAACACTATGCCATAGAATGAAAAATAAAAATCTGTATTAAAAGAATTGAAGGTGAACAAAGTGTGAGAATTGATTACTAACATGTGCAGACGGCATGGAAATGAATGTAATTAGAACAGTCATGATTAGTTACTTTACAGTATTGGTGTGAGCCGCAATGGTTGTTCAGGCATCGAAATTCCCTCATCCTTTCACACTGAAATACATGTAATATATATTATTTAAACATAATCTATTAACAATTTGACGTCTGAATCGAAAATAAAATCATTTAAGTACAGAGGAAAGTATACACACATCTACTTTACAAATTAAAGAATAGATATATACAAGTACACCCGTAAATTTTGTAAGCTAATTATATTATCTTTGTAAAACAGCCGTTTTTACGATCATAGTACTTCATGTTTTGGTAACTTATACAGTACAGACGGTTATTTTGGCGGGTGCAAATTTTTGCGACGACATTGAAATCGTCAAAATATAAATCGTGAAAATTTATGTCAGTTAAAATATACGTCACCTAAAATTAATGGCAGTTACTGTACGCCATAATTGTATGTACTGACTGGTCAACCGTGAGTGAGCGAGTGACTTGTTTTCAGTTAGCAGTTAGTATTGAACTATAACATATTAACTATTTTTACAACTACATGTATTAACGTGCAACATTGTGGTAAGTGTTTTATTTTCTTCAATTTGTTTTATAATATATGACTGTATATATTTTAGAAAAATAAATATAACTGGCAAAATTAAGCGATAGCTTGTTTTCTTATCACCAAAATAAAAACTTAGCATTTTGTAAAATCGCAAAAATTAAAACGCTAAAATGTGTTACTCCCATTTCTTAACAAAACGCTAAAATTTAGCGACGCCAAAAAATCCGCTGTACGGTAGTTGTCAAACGACTATTGTAATCTACTATGTCGAATGATTTTCAAATGATTTGTAAAGGTTTTAATTTAGATTATGTTGATTGCAAGTGGCAAAACCAGTGAGTATATTTAGAAAACAGTCCAATTTCTGAAAATATGGACTTAATGGACAGAAACACTTCGGTTCATGTGATTATCAAGCATTTTGAAGCAAAATATACCATTTATAAATTACAATCCATTTTTATTGAAGATACTAAAATACTTAAAAATTGGTCAAAGTCTAATCTTATTCATCTTTATAAGATTATTTATTTTGTGTAACGTTTATTTCCTCCTGCATCTTCAAAGCAAGGACACAGTTTACTATCGAAACAAATTTTCAACACTCACCACGTTTCTTTCATTGCCCTCATCGACTTCTTCATATGTACAGCCTCCAGGTTCTAAACATTCAGTCCACATATTGCGCTTCTCTCTATGAAGCACTGCAAATGCCTTTTGCCTCATTAAAAATGGCGAATCATTTCCTAAGAAACCAAACATCAAGATATGAATACCAAATGTAACATCATTTGAAGGAATCTGTAAAGAACGTTGACTTATGAAGAATTTGTGTGTAACTTTGAAACAATCTGGTATTAGAGTCATGAAATGTTTAGATTAGATAAAAATGATATTAGGCCAGCAAACGAGAGTCAACCTAGTTATTCTGTTTTTGAAAACCAACAATAAGTGTAATCAGTAGTTTCTGTTTGATACCGTTGCATTCTTTTGT
Source organism: Anadara kagoshimensis (assembly GCA_021292105.1). Classification (NCBI taxonomy): domain Eukaryota; kingdom Metazoa; phylum Mollusca; class Bivalvia; order Arcoida; family Arcidae; genus Anadara; species Anadara kagoshimensis. The sequence goes on from CM037874.1 coordinate 19,093,134, forward strand.
TTGACTTATATTTCAATATATAGCGAGATATCCCGACTATTTTTATATTCCCTTTTTTGTCTTACAGTTAGTTTTACATTTTCTGAGTTGAATGGCATTTAAGTTGAAATCAAAAGTTTAGGTCTTTCATGCATTACTGGATACTCAATATTTTATATGGAAATTTATTTATAAAAGCAACATGAATATCACCATGCATGTAATATTTTATATCACATCTTTAAAAAAGGATATTTTCGTTATAAACATTTTTTCAGAACGAATTCAATCTTTAAATTGGTTTATCTTTACCTGAAATATTTTGGTTGTATCCCATGATGCATAGGAAAACCGTAATTAGCTTCATTCTCTGTGTTGATGTTATGAACTATTTTCTTCTATACTGATTTGAGTCATGTCTGAAAAATATATTATACAGCTGTATAGTAAGAATTTCACTGTAAGTATATGAAAATGAATGACAGAAAGAGAATGCAATAACATACAAGGAGCAAGAAAAAGAGAACACATAAATACGTTTTTGTGATTAAAATGCATTATCAGAATACTCAGATAATTGAACAACAACGGTTAAGTGGTCACATAAAATAATATACAGTTAAACCTATTATTTTTACCACTTCGATACAAATTCCATTACATATTCCTATATCATACACGGTGATAAAAAATGAATTTTGTAAATATATATATATATTACCACCAGCAATTGAAGTTGATACCAGCAAAATAAATCTGTTATGATAGATCTACGATATATTTAAATAACAAAATAGAATGCAATGTTCTAATACTTCCTTGCTCCTTAATGAAAAGGAATTAAAATTAAGATATTTCTACCTAAAGTACTTGACTGCATGTATTTTTCTTGGAAAGTTGAGATAGGAGTGATTGACAGTGTTCTATAAATAGAATATTTGTAAGAGTCGATGCAAATGGATGAATGTCAAGGTCATAACTACTTACATACGCAATAACAAATAAGCGTCGGGATGAACACATTCGATGAATCAATAAATCATTTTATATCAACACATTCCAAATTTAAATACAGATCTTTATCGTGTCACGCTTAACGTGATATGGGATCTCGTTTGTTTTAAGCTCCTATCCTAAAGAGCCGTGACTTTCGTTTGGTAGTGCCGATTGATGGCGAAAGAGCAGTCAGTACTCACTTTAAAATCTTGGGTCAGACCCGGTCGGGGAACGAACCTACAACTTTCCACTTACGACGATAGCTCTACACCAAATGAGCTACCGCAGTTGTTAAAATATTTAATTGAAACTATATTCTGTTGTATTAGTTTATTTGTTCACATTAAGTCTTATCGTGTACAACTGAAAGGCTATAAAATTATACTTACGATTTTTTATGCTTCAGTATAGTGCAATCTGAAATAATTCCAAACAGGCAATGCTTCATGGTGCCGGCATCAAAATTGAAACGTCTTTTCAATAAAATCCGTTTACCCGTTACGGTTAATAAGAGAATCAACGCGGCGCATCGATTACAAAAATAAAATAAAAATAAAGCAATGAAAAAAAAAAACAAAAAAAAAATTATTATTAATAGACCTGTTTCATTTTTGCAATACTAAACGCCCGTTTTGAATCAAAGTTCTTTACTGTAGTGCTAGGAACAAAATTTAAAAACAGTCTGTCAGAATTTATAACCTGAATTGGCTATGTCAATGAGCGAATATACAAGTGCTTTGATAGTAAGGTTATTTTAGCCAATAGTGCGTGCGAAAGCGTGATTACATACAAACGACGACAAGATATTAATGCCTACTGATGCGGTGTAGAATAGTACGTGTTAAGTACACTCCGTTATTATATTTTAAGAGTTATACTAATTTTAAATGATTGTACATTGATACTTAGTTAGGAACATGTAATGTCATTGTGGCTATTAATATGATATATATTGAATTCTAATAATCTAATCTAGAAGTAAACACGACCAATTTGTTTTTATTTCTTTCTTTTTATCTTTTATTCATAAATAATATAAAAAAATTATAGAATCATAAATACCGCTACATCTCTGGTTATACGCGTAGTAACCATTTTCACATGTCTGGCACGTTTTTTCATGACAATTTAATTTAACTTTCTTGATACAATGGCTTATTTGGTACTCCGATTCACATACTGAAACAAAAAAAAAATAAAACGAAACATTATATTAACTATATATGTTATATTGTTAGAAACAGCAGGCAGCAGGATCATAAATAATAAAGAATGATTAAAGATGATAAAGAAAAAACAAATATGGCTTGGTTATTATTGTCACACATCTGAACACAACACTAATGCGTTAGTGTCATCGATACATTTTCCAAGTTCTTAAAAATACCCGTATTCACCAAAATGTGACGAACAAACAAGCTATTGCATATAGATAGTTTAACCGTCTCATTGAAACTACCTTATTTCATTTCAATTGAATCTTATTACAATGGTCACTTGCTAGTGCAAAACACAACCACATATAATCCAAAAGCATAGTTATATATACAAAAATTGACAGATTGTTCATAATACATGACAGCACACTAGTTTGGTTTGCACTTATTGGCAGGGTAATATCAATAATCCATGAGCATGACTTGCATTTGCTACCAATCAAAGTATCAAAGTTTATCCCGAGAGTTAATAAGGATTTAAAATACAAACATGAATTAATTATCATCCTGTCATAGTATTTTACTGTCAATCTGTAAAGCTGTTCCGAAATGGAATCAACTTATTATTAATAGCAAGTGATGATGAAAAAAAGTAATTAGAAAAATACAGAAATATTTTATAAAATGGAAAATGTAAAGTTTGACAAGCACATGTTACACAACTGGAATAATGATGAAACGAGTTATAAAAAAGAGGGAAATATAAGATCACTTATTACTTACATACGCAGGAAGCACGGTATTTTCTGTAATTAGAACAATCAGCATTAGTTGTTTTGCAATAATGATTTGAGGAACAACGGTTGTTTTGACATCGGTATTCTCTCATCGCCTCACACTGAAAGAGAAAAGCGTATGTACGTTATAAATTATTTAAAGTATTTAACACAATAGAATAATAATTATGAATAAATTTTAAAATTGAAAATAAAATGTCTATGACAAAGCAATTGGAATTCAATACATTGTGTTTGCACAGAGGCTATATGGTGGGTTTGTGGTTTTTTAGATAACTCAAATTAATATGTTTACTTTACCATTTAAAAAAATCCATTTATATGCTTCATTTTTTAGTGATGCTGCGTTATCATTAGAACTAAAAGTAGGCAAATTATACTTGACGTCTTCAAACACCTGTTCTTAATTTCCTGATTTTCTTCTACCTATTTTCAACTTTGAAAAGACTCTGGCAGGGGTTCGAACCCATGACCTCCCACATATGGAGCTAGCATTCTACAAATTGTAGTAGTGTACTAAGATTTATAAATGTGCTATATAAAATTCAATTGTATACGACCCGGATGCACTACCCATTTAGAGGGTTATTTGAGTATGTTGCCATTGCACGTAACGAAATATTTTAAAGTAGTTCAGTTGAGTTGGTATTATGTAACAAAAACAATAAATTAAAATTACAAAAATTGGTAAAATCTACTTCTCATACGCACTACTGTAGAACTATCCCCTCCAACTATCTCTCGGACTTCTTCATAATGACAACTATTACTTTCAGAGCATTCTTCAGACATGTCGCGTTTAGATCTGTTTAGCACTGCAAACGCCTTTTTCTTTGGTATGAATGGCGAATCGTGTCCTAATAAAAGAAATACTTAATTCATTCAGTAATAAAATGCTATCGGTGAAATGTATTTTGATATAGACAGGATCCAGTTTCACAATTATTTCTTAACTTAGATTTTCCTTAACTGAAACCTTGTATTTGAATTCCTAATAACTGTACAATTTGTTCAGATATTAAGGAAGTTACACTAGAAGGAATAAACCAAATTGATCCGGAATAATCAAGTTAAGTCCGGAATAAACCGGTAAAATCCGTAATAATCAGGCAAAATCCGGAATAATTGGACTATTTTGTTACGGTAAGTTTTCCGTAATCTAAAAATTACGGCAAGTGTCTGATTATTCCGGAAAATGACCGATTATTACGGAAAAAGTCTAATTATTCCGGCAAATATCCAATTATTACGGGAAGTTTTCTAAAAAATAATAATTTTTTAAAAAAAAATTACCGTAATAATTGGACATTTGCCGGAATAATTAGATTTTTACCGTAATAATCAGTCTTTTACCGGAATAATCAGACAAGTTACCGTAATAATCAGACACTTGCCGGAATTTTTAGAATCCGTAAAATTTACCGTAAAAATATTCGTATTATTCCGGATTTTGACCAATTATTCCGGATTTTGTCCGATTATTTCGGATTTGGTCTAAAAATAAATTCTGGAATTGATCTAAATATTTCGGATTTTCGCAAAGATTACGGAAAGTGTCTTACTATTCCGGAATTTTGCAATTATTCCGGTAAAACCCCCTTCTAGTGTTAGAGTGTCATTTTAAAGATTATGTCGAGCTTATTACGTTAACACTTATTAGTTTTGACTAAATTGTTTATTGATATATTCAAAACGAAGTTACCAAATTTGCTAAATTTAAATTAAGGAAAATCTTAGTTAAGACATGACTGTGAAACTGGAGACAGGTATGCTTGCGTTTGGTCAAGAAAGCTAAGAACTTTATTAAATCACTCGTGTAGTAGTTTATCGGTAACAAATGTTAAAACATCGATCAAGATATATACATGCATTTTGATTTAAAGCCAAGGTTGTACACAACATTCATTGTTTCAATTTTAACACAAGACTCCTTAAGACAAGATTTAAATTTAATAGTCATAAATCTAATGCATATATATATATATATATGCTTATATGTGTATGAATTTTAAAAATTAAAATTAGATCAATACATGTATACAATTAAATGCAAACACATTAATTTATGTCCAAATACAATTTCAAAGCAAAAAGTAGGACTTTTAACTTACAATTTTTATATTAAATTAACATTAAATTAAAAACGTTATCATCTAAATATTTTAAAAAGATATTGGATGAGTTGACAACCAAAGCAAATATTAAACACGTGAACGAAAAACTCTGGTTAGTGGATATATAATGCAATTGGCTTAAAGCTTGAAATAAAATTTTCACTATTTCCTTTCAATAAGTTCACAAATTAATTTGCAACGATGGATAAACAGAAAAAACGCGCGCGCGCGCTAGTGTGTGTGTGTGATATTTTATTATATAATTTTCTTAATATTATTCCCTGAGTGGAAAGTCCGAATAAGTAAATAAGTTGGCTTCACAGCCTTTATCAAGACACTTGATATTGCAATCCGAAATATTTAGTGAGAGCTGACTTTATATTTTATTTTATTATTAGATGTAGGTAACGCAGAATTGTTTCAAGAAAATGTAATGTAATACATGTATTTTGGATTCTTCACTGGTTGTTTAGGACCAAATGAAATGTATAACCCGACGACGAAATAAGTTGGTCGGTTAAATGTTGCTTAACGTCGCATTAGCATTTTTTCAGCTATATTTTATTAATCTCTATGAATTAATCTAGGAACAATTTCGTGTATGCATATGAAGTGCAAGTGTATAATGGTCTGCCTATAGCAGCGCGCGCTCGGGGTGACTTTAAGGTGCTAGCTCACCGATTCAGAACACCGCAGACAAGCGCACCACTCCCCCAGTCCATTATACCAATACAAGGTGAATCAGTAAAGGCCAACGGCAAGGAAAATTCACTTTCACGCATATGGTCCGAGCGGGACTTGGATTTGTAGACTTACATCGTATCCATTAGGCCATCGCAACCTCTGACGAAATAAGAGGTAACATTAGACCAGACTGACACTGTTCTGTATTTGAAAGTTTAATTTCTTTTACCCATACATACTTATAACTTATATCAAACTGTGACTACAGTTAAAGAGAAACAATAGTCGAACCTTCCTGAACGATCACGTCTATATTAAAGTCATCGGCTTTTAAAAGCCAATAAAATATTATCCGAATTGGTCTATATTCATGTTATTTAACGTACCGTTTTGAATTCGTACCCATAATAAAGTACCAATTTTTTACCAAATTATTGGTAGGTTTGGCACTTATCCGTTAGGTCTGTGTTAAATTTTTGAGTGGCAAGTTCTGTGGATAAGCTCTACTAATAGAAATCCTCTAGATTGTTCCATTCTTTCCCGCGAAACCCCTAAAGGTGTCGCCACACTAGTATTCATGTTATTGGAACCTTTACATAAGGAGCCACCTACTCATAAAGGCCACATAAACTGGTACTCTTTGGTGGACTTTATAGACAATCTTGACTGCACAGATGATTACCATTTAGAGTAGGTTTAAATTAAAAAGGATATATTAAATCCATGTATTTCCTGACATTAGAATCTGAAGAGGAGATTTTCTGGGTTTTCCAAGCACTTCACCTTGAATGGGAATAAAAGGAATTACACTTAACTAAGTATATTGTGAAAAAAGTCGTGACTACGTATTTATATATAACTTAATATGAGGTTAAGAGGGGGTTTTCCAAAGAGAATGTTAGAAATTAATTTGTATAATTCCTATCTTAATATCTCAGTTCCTCAATTAAGAAAAATAAATATTAAAAACGAATTAAAAATAAATAAATAAATAAATAAATAAATAAATAAATATAAATAAATAAATAAATAAATAAATAACATTAAACAAAACAGTAGCTTTTTAACATTAAAATGTTTTAACACATTCATCGGTAAAGTTCAATTTTATCAACAATGTTTTATTTTTATTCCATTTTCACAGCAAAAAATATATTTTATGTACAAACGGACCTGACTGACCCTTGTAGTTTAGAAAATAAAGATTAATACTGTCGAGTTATGATATTTTTCATTCCGAGTTCTGTGTGACCGATTTGCACAACGCCCGTATTTCTATTTTAAAACTACACAAAGTATTGAAGAAACAAAAACATATCTAAACACGCACTGATTATTCCTTGTATCTTAAATTGTATGTTTCTTTAGTTTCCTTCAATATCAAATAAATTCAATTTTAAAACATTTTTAGGTTAAAGTATATTCTTAGTATCTTAAGATGTATGTTTATTCAGACTTTTTCAATATCAAATTTATTATATCCAATTGTATCGTAAAGGAGTTGGATTGAGTAAAGATGTTTAACGTTCTAGTCAAGAATACTTCACTTACAGCGATTTTTGTGTCATGTAGTGTGGGGAAAAGACCTAAATAAGTTGAATTGTGGTTTATACCCCATTGAAGAATTTTTTTCAATATATATCGAGCCGGTCATTTCGGCAATAGCAGAGGAAACCAGAGTGTGTCAGAAAGCCAGTAACTTTCGACAAGCGAACTGACAAACTTTCTCACACAAGGATCTATTGGAGTTGGATTGGAATCAAGGCGGTGATTCCTTAATTAAGCGCGTGATTCGGACCACTCGGTCATCAAAGCCCCCCCCCCCACCTCCAATAAATAAATAAATAACTTGTTGCAAGTATAAAATTTCGGGACTGTGCAAGTGACGTGTTATAAGGAATAGGGGGAATGATATAATTAATTCAAAGAAAATAAATAGAAAAATTATATAGATTTATATGCGACATTAACAAAAATGTTTTATTATAAATAATAAAAACAATATAATTTATTATTATTATTATTATTGTAAGAATTGTATACATATTTGGATGACCATCGCCTCGTTTCAAAGTTTCATGTATTATATAAAATTTCATCTTTCAGTGAAATTTTCCTGGACAAAGTTGTTTTTTATTGCAGTTAAAATGTTTAAAAAAGAAAAGTTAAAAAATGAATTGACATTTTATTCCATATTTTACTCTGCAGATCAAAGCGAAGCATTGGAGTAAATACCTAAGTGGTTTGTAATATAAAAATGTGACTTAAGAAATAATTTGAGGACAGTTCTGAAAAATACATACTGGTGTACATCCTGTTTGCTGGCGGTTTTAATATTAGTAATCTCGCAGTGTGTTTATTTATGGGATCTTAACATTATAGTGTGTCAAATTTGACATGGCCACGTCGTCTGTCCTTTAATTTGAATACTCAGACAGACATACATGTATCCATTATGTAATTTACGGACAATAAATTTGTTAGATAGTAATACTAGGTATCGTGTGTTTATGGATATGAAACACGCTGTCTTACATAAATCATACAATCTATTGGTCCAATCTAATATTCAAATTAAAGGTCAAACTACCTGGTCAAACTTGACGCAATATACCCATATATTACGATGAACCGTCATTGCCTAGTGATAACCATGTTTGCTTTGGTTATGTAAAGTGTAGGCCTGTCGAAAGTTTAACATATAAAGCTAACGAATTGGTGCAGAATAATCGACAACTTATCTCAACTTTACGCTACTTACATGTACATGTCGGAGGGGTGGGGTGGTTTTGACCACCAACTCTAAATATATCGGTCATTCTGCAATCGAGCTCCTAAACTCAGTTCTACAATTTCGACAGTTTGGTACTGCAGTTTTGACTATTTTAACTCGTTACTAAAATTTCGACATTTCAGTACTGTAGGTTCGAAATTCGACTATTATTCCAAAACTCAGTGTTAAAATTTCGACATTTCAGTACTGTTGTATCGAAATTCGACTATTATTCCATAACTCAGTGTTAAAATTTCGACATTTCAGTACTGTTGTATCGAAATTCGACTATTATTCCATAACTCAGTGTTAAAATTTCGACATTTCAGTACTGTACATGTAGGTTCGAAATTCAGATACCTGAAGTACGTTACTTATTCAACATTGCAGCGTTCAACATTGAATAAGTAAACAGTTACTTATTCAACATTCGCAAATATTTTCGTTTCATTTATAAAACATCAAATAAAAGAAATTTTATCACATTTCACGAATAAATGTCACTACCAAGAATGGTTAACCCCAGTGCCTTGAAACACATTGGCTTAAAGCTTTAATGTAAGCCCATACCATTATAAAGTATACTTCATATAGACGGAAAGTAAAGTACCTTAGCAAAGTGAAGCTTTCATTGTGCTGGGAATTCTGCAATATCATTTTGTAGTACTATGCTTAGTCAATGTCACTACCAAGTATGATTACCCTCAGTGCCTCGGAACACATTGGCTTAAGGCTGCAATGTAAGCCCATACCCTTATACCCTATATTTAATATTAACGAAAAATAAAGTGCCTGAGAAAAGTGAAGCTTTTACTGTGCTGGGGTTTTCGAATATCATTTTATACTACTATGCTTAGGCAATGTCACTACCAAGTATGGTTACCCCCAGTGCCTCGGAACACATTTGCTTAAAGCTTTAATGTAAGCCCATACCATTATACAGTATATATTTCATAAAGACGGAAAGTAAAGTGCCTAAGCAGAGTGAAGCTTTCATTGTGCTGGGAATTTCGCAATACCATTTTGTACTACTTTGCTTAGGCAATGTCACTACCAAGTATGGTTACCCTCAGTGCCTCGGAACACATTGGCTTAAAGCTTTAATATAAGCCCATACCATTATACAGTATATATTTTATAAAGGCGGAAAGTAAAGTGCTTCAGTAAAGTGAAGCTTTCACTATGCTGGGAATTTCTCAATAGCATTTTGTACTACTATGCTTAGGCAATGTCACTACCAAGTATGGTAACCCCCAGTGCCTCGGAACACATTGGCTTAAAGCTTTAATATAAACCCGTACCATTATAAATATATATTTCATATAGACAAAAAGCAAAGTGCCAGAGCAAAGTGAGGCTCTCACTGTGCTGGGATTTTCGAAATATCATTTTATACTACTATTCATAGGCAATGTCACTACCAAGTATGGTTAACCCCAGTGCCTCGGAACACATTGGCTTAAAGCTTGAATATAAGCCCACACCATTATAAAGTATATTTCATATAGACGGAAAAGTAAAGTGCCTGAGAAAAGTGAAGCTTTCACTATGCTGAGAATTTCGCAATACCGTTTTGTACTACTATGCTTAGGCAATGTCACTACCAAGTATGGTTACCCTCAGTGCCTCCGAACACATTGGCTAAAGGCTTCAATGTAAGTCCATACCCTAATATCCTACATTTCATATAGACGAAAAATAAAGTGCCTGAGCAAAGTGAGGCTTTCACTGTGCTAGGTATTTCGAAATAACATTTTGTACTGCTGTGCATAGCCAATGTCACTACCAAGTATGGTTACCCTCAGTGTCTCGGAACACATTGGTGTAAAGCTTTAATGTAAGCCCATACCATTAAACAGTATATATTTTCTAAATACGGAAAGTAAAGTGCTTGAGTAAAGTGAAACTTTCACTGTGCTGGGAATTTCGCAATACCATTTTGTAATACTATGCTTTGCCAATGTCACTACCAAGTATGGTTACCCTCAGTGCCTCGGAACACATTGGCTTAAAGCTTTAATTGAAGCCCATACCATTATAAATTATATTTCATTTAGAAGGAAAGTAAAGTGCCTGAGCAAAGTGAGGCTTTCACTGTGCTAGGTATTTCGAAATAACATTTTGTACTGCTGTGCATAGCCAATGTCACTACCAAGTATGGTTATCCTCAGTGCCTCGGAACACATTGGCTTAAAGGTTTAATATAAGCCCATACCAATATACAATATATATTTCATATAGACAAAAGGGAAAGTTCCTGAGCAATGTTAGGCTCTCACTGTGCTCGGAATTTGGAATTATCGTTTTGTACTACTATGCTTATGCAATGTTACTACCAAGTATGGTTACCCTCAGTGCCTTGGAACAGATTGGCTTAAAGCTTCAATGTAAGCCCATACCCTTATACAGTATATTTCATATAGACGGAAAGTAAACCGCCTGAAAAATGCGAGGCTTCACTGTGCTGGGAATTTCGAAATATCATTTTGTACTACTATGCCTCGTTAATGTCACTACCAAGTATGGTTACCCTCAGTGCCTTGGAACACATTGGCTTAAAGCTTCAATGTAAGCCCATGCCCTTTTACAGTATATTTCATATAGACGGAAAGTAAACCGCCTGAACAATGTGAAGCTTCACTACCAAGTATTGTAATCAATGTCTCGGAACACATTGGGTTAAAAATTTCCATAGACGTTCCGTATAGTTCATATACTAGTAGTCGTAAAGTAAAGTGTTGGAGCATAGTTAGGTTTTTATTGTGGTAAACGGCTGATAACATCGTGTTGATTTACTATTCTTATACTATGTCACTACTGTTTCCTGTAGAGCTTTGGGACACTTTGACCTAAAGCATCAATCTAAGCAAATGTCATCACACATGTAGAAAGTAAAGGTTCTGGCATGGTGAAACTTTCATTTTATTGACAATAAAAAAGTTAATTTATAAAGTATAGACAATGTCACTACCAATTATGGTTATCTTCAATACAGGGCCTTGGATCTTATCGATCTAAGCCCTTGGAATATGCTGAGGGCGCGGTGGCCTAATGGATAAGACGTCAGTCTTCAAATCCAGGGTCTCTCACCGCTGTGAGTTCGAGTCCCGCTCGGACCACATGTGGGAAAGTGAATTTTCCTTGCCGTTGGCCTTTACTGATTCACCTGGTATCAGTATAATGGACTGGGGGAGTGGTACGCTTGTCTGCGGCGTACTGACTCTGTGAGCTAGCACGGTAAAGTCGCCCTGAGTGCGCGCTAGTACAAGGCAGACCATACAACACACTCGCACTTCACATGCATACACAAAATTGTTCATAGATTAATCCATAGAGATTAATTAAATAGTTCTCGTCGCGAATAGCTGAAAAATTGCTGATGCGACGTTAAGCAACATTCAACCAACCAACCAACCTTGGAATATGCATAAAGTAAAATGTCCGGGCAAAATGAAACTTTCACTGTTTAGTAATTTTTAAAATGACATATTGTAACACCTCATATGGGCATTGTCACTATAGAATAGAAACTGATCTAGAGAACACATTTTTGAAAATCAACGAAATAGAATTAAGACCCTCAGAACATATGTTCCGAAAGTAACAAATCAAAATTTGATATAATCGAAAGGCAAGGGCTCTGGGCAGTCAAACTCAAATAATAGGGACAATTGTTCCGAAAGTAATTAAATAGATTGATATCAGAAAACGGGTTTTTCATAAAACAAAAGAAAAATTGACGCAGCAAATTGAAAGTACCATTAAGTTAAGAATGAATATATTTGTATTTTTGTCCATAGTTTCGGATTTTTGTCACAAGTTCGTATTTTTGTCCACAAGTTCGTACATTTGTCCACAATTTCGGATTTTTGTCCACGGTCTAACGACAAAATTACTAAACAAAAATGTCCATGACAACTTACATGGGGCTATTACTTGTATTTTAAAGAAATGCTTCTTAAATACAATAAAACAATATCTAAAATGTAGCAAAACATTGCAGATTCGACTATAACTTTTCAATAAACACGATAAATACTAAATGAACATTTCCGCGGTCTATTTCGAAACTCAAAAATGATATACAAAAAATGAAATACACGGTATAATGGTATATGCCAATGTGTTCCGAGGCACTGGGGGTAACCATACTTGGTAGTGACATTGCCTAAGCATAGTAGTACAAAATGGTATTTCGAAATTCCGAGCACAGTGAAAGCTTCACTTTGCTCGGGCACTTTACTTTCAATCTATATGAAATACACGGTATAATGGTATGGGCTTACATTGAAGCTTTAAGCCAATGTGTTCCGAGGCACTGGGGGTAACCATACTTGGTAGTGACATTGCTTAAGCATAGTAGTACAAAATGGTATTTCGAAATTCCGAGCACAGTGAAAGCTTCACTTTGCTCGGGCACTTTACTTTCAATCTATATGAAATACACGGTATAATGGTAGGGGCTTACATTGAAGCTTTAAGCCAATGTGTTCCGAGGCACTGGGGGTAACCATACTTGGTAGTGACATTGCCTAAGCATAGTAGTACAAAATGGTATTTCGAAATTCCGAGCACAGTGAAAGCTTCACTTTGTCGGGCACTTTACTTTCAATCTATATGAAATACACGGTATAATGGTATGGGCTTACATTGAAGCTTTAAGCCAATGTGTTCCGAGGCACTGGGGGTAACCATACTTGGTAGTGACATTGCTTAAGCATAGTAGTACAAAATGGTATTTCGAAATTCCGAGCACAGTGAAAGCTTCACTTTGCTCGGGCACTTTACTTTCAATCTATATGAAATACACGGTATAATGGTAGGGGCTTACATTGAAGCTTTAAGCCAATGTGTTCCGAGGCACTGGGGGTAACCATACTTGGTAGTGACATTGCCTAAGCATAGTAGTACAAAATGGTATTTCGAAATTCCGAGCACAGTGAAAGCTTCACTTTGCTCGGGCACTTTACTTTCAATCTATATGAAATACACGGTATAATGGTATGGGCTTACATTGAAGCTTTATGCCAATGTGTTCCGAGGCACTGGGGGTAACCATACTTGGTAGTGACATTGCCTAAGCATAGTAATACAAAATGGTATTTCGAAATTCCGAGCACAGTGAAAGCTTCACTTTGCTCGGGCACTTTACTTTCAATCTATATGAAATACACGGTATAATGGTATGGGCTTACATTGAAGCTTTAAGCCAATGTGTTCCGAGGCACTGGTGGTAACCATACTTGGTAGTGACTTTTATTCGTGAAATGTGATAAAATTTGTTTTATTTGGGGTTTTATAAATGAAACGAAATATTTGCGAATGTTGAATAAGTAACTGTTTACTTATTCAATGTTGAACGCTGCAATGTTGAATAAGTAACGTACTTCAGATATGCTCGAAATCCGACTATTATTTCATATTTCGGTGTTAAAATTTCGACATTTCTCACGCTACTGTAGTTTCGAGCTTGGACTATTTATTTCGGTGGACTCGGTGTTAAATTTTCGACACTTCTGTACTGCAGTTTCGAGCTTCTACTATTATTTTCTTAACTCAGTCTTGACACTTTGACAATTCTTTAATGGCGTTTAGTGCATGCTTTCATCTGCATGCACATTTTTATCTCGCTTGCAATTTAAAGGTTTACAATTTTCTCGGAGCACGTCGGTTCGATATCAGAGAAATATGATTGGTTAGTGCGTTATTTTTTTTATCTCGTTTGCCAAAGGTTTGCATTTATAACTGGTCGCGTTATTTCAATGATATATAAGAAAAATACTATTGATACGAGTTATTTTCTTATTTGCTATAGGTTGTCTCTGGATATTTCAGTTCGATATATATACATGTATCTACAGTACAGACCTGTCGAAAATTTAACACTAAGCTAACAAATCTGCAGCTGATTACCTCGGCCTCTAGTTAGCTATATTTTGACAACTGCTATCTAGCTGTCAAGGTAGAATATCGATCGACTTACAATGAGCACGTATCTCGTGCCTCGGCAAACACCTAGTGTACGTACTGGTCCACCTCTGAATGACTAGCACTGCGGCATTTGGATGTACATCTTGTTTTGTTGCCTTGCTTGTCGTTCAAAGGTGGATCAGTGGGTGTCAATTTTTACAGTCTTTACTTAGCAGTCAGATAGCGATGTACCATAGTTCTACTTGTAAAGTTTATGCAAAAATTGTAAATAAAATTAAGTTATTATAATTTTGTATATTATAGAAAAATTATTTTGTAGTAAACATTTTAATTTAATGTACCATTTCCATGAACATTGCCAAATATTGTATTATATTGTTTGTACACTCATTATAAGTTGTAAAACTTTCAGTGAAAAAATATATATATATATTATCTAAGTTATTTAAAATAAATAAGTATATTATGTCCATCTCGATAATTCGACAGTCGAGACTCGACTCTTTTTCGTTAAAACAATGTTACAATTTCGATACGTATGTACTGTAAGAAAATACCAAAGGTTACAATTTTTTCTTGCTTAGGGTTTATAATTACATGTCGGTTTCTTCTACAGCCTCGATGCGCGCAAGTGAATTACTCTTGATGAGTGTTTTAATACTATTACTCAATGCGTCTACAATTTTCTGTATTCCGTTTAAAGCACGAACTTTAGTGATTTTGGACCAGTTGTTTAAAGCTTGATTAGTTTATAATTAAACCAAACCAGCTGTTGTCTGTTAATAAGGTAACGCTTTTATGTAATTTAGGTAAGTTTTTATTCTGGACGTTTAACATAAGAAATAATAAAAATGCAATTATTTAATATGTCAGCATTTCTCCATATTGTCATATACCATTTTTGTTGAGTTAATCATAAAATACATTTTAAAAATGGTATATGATAATAAATACCATTTTTAAAATGGTTTTTATGATTAGATAAAAAAAATGGTACATGACAGTATTATTATTTCATTTGTTTTGTGTGAATTGCTTTTTCGTTGTTATTCATGTATGCATGTTTTTTGTATTTCTTTTGTTATATACATGTTCCAATAAGTTATATTACTTACGGAAATTAAAAAAAAATCATAAAATTGAATTAATAGATTTTACTCACCTGATATTAATTGGCTAAATCCAAATCCACAAAGGTTGAGAAACACTAAAAACAAACTGTATCTTCGTGTCATTTTGCCTGTTGTTATTAGAGAAAACTTTCCATTCTATTGATCAATATGGCTTAGTTCTGAAATTGATGAATGAAAAATAAATAATATGCATGTAGTATAAATTGCTTCTGTGACAGTGTAAAATTCAGAGATAGGAACATGTTTGGATAATTGACTAATTAACGTTTCCTTTAGTAGTTGATAAGGTTTCTTACAGATTAATTACTCAATATTTGAATAAACACCTTTATTTCTTTGTTCCGGATTTCCGGCAATGTGACACTAATAGCTATCTCTCAATTTTATTGTGTTAAGTAATCCAGATATAATGCGGTTGTTGTTTATTTTTGAATTTGATTTTAACGTCAGTTGAGGTGACCACTGGATAGTCCGGGGCGCCATTCCAATTAAAAGTTAGTGAAAATAGAGTAAATTTGTATGTTGTATTTTAATCATTTTAGTTAGCTAAATTTGAGTTAAATTCCCCGTTATAATACTTCCAATCTTTAAGAAAATAAAATCAACGAGAGAGAGAGAGAGAGAGAGAGAGAGAGAGAGAGTAACACCGACTCCAATATATTTCTACTCAAACAACATTGCATATGTAAAATTGTGAAGTATTTCCTTTAGCTAAAAAATGGTTTACCCCAGATTTACCCAAAGTGTTACTTAATATACAAGCAATTGAATTGCCAATGAATAGAAATTGACAACATAATTGCTTCTTCCTTAGGTAGTGTTATTATAAGTTAATCCTCTTATTTATGAATTTAATGGACAGATGAATTGTTAGTCAGAAAGTCAATTGACCAGTTGAATTATCAGTTAAATTATAAACTTGTTTGCTAGATTATTTTTGAAACTGCATCTCAGATTTGTGATTTTGATTCTCCACTGATGCTGCATGCTGGATGCACTGAATTAATAAGATGTTTTATTTCACAGAAAAAATACAAACTTGCATATATTTCACCTTCAGTACTAGTTTAGATTTACAAATGTTTTTCATAATGCCGACTGTATAAAAAACAGTTTTCCAGAGTTTTTAGCTCACCTGACCGAAGGTCATGTGAGCTTATGGCATAGCGCAGCGTGTGTATGTGCGTGTGTGCGTGTGTGCGTGCGTGCGTGTGTGCGTGCGTGCGTGCGTGCGTCGTTAACACCTATTTTCGACTTCTCCTCTGAAACTACTGGACAGTTTTTAATGAAACTTTGTCAGAAGTATATATGGGCCGGTGCAATTCAGATTTGTTCGTGGCGTTGCCATGGCTACCATAACTAGGTCAAGGTGACCTAGGGGTGCAAAAATCTTAAAAAATCTTCTTCTCTGAAAGTACTGATTGGAGAAAAAATCTGATGTGATATTTGGCTTCTCTAGGGTCTTAAGCCTATAGTTTGTTCATTTTGTGAAATTCGGATAAAAAATAGGTTACGCGTTTTTGCGTTTAATTTTGAAAAAATCGTAAAATAGCTTCAAACTGTTATAACTTGACTATTTGACCAGATAATGACATGGGGTTTTCAGTTTTAACATCTTCTTGTTATTATCTTCAAAATGAGGTCAAGGTCAATTGTGAAGGTCGTGACCAAATTTTTTTTACCTCTGATTATAATTATTATCTCGAAAACTATAAACTTTTTGTATAGGCATGTATATTAGAATGTTGTAGGTATTGATACAACGATCATTTTGATGTATAGAAAAAGGTCATGGATTCAAAGGTCAAGGTCACAGATGCGAAACAATACCGAAATGGTTAATTATCTCGAAAACTAAAACATTTTGTGTAGGCATGTATATTAGAATGTTGTAGGTATTGATACAATGATCATTTTGATGTATAGAAAAAGGTCATGGGTTCAAAGGTCAAGGTCACAGATGAAAAACAATACCAAAATGGTTAATTATCTTGAAAACTATAAACATTTTGTATAGGCATGTATATTAGAATGTTGTAGGTATTGATACAACGATCATTTTGATGTATAGAAAAAGGTCATGGGTTCAAAGGTCAAGATCACAGATGTGAAACAATACTGAAATGGTTAATTATCTCGAAAACTATAAACTTTTTGTATAGGCATGTATATTAGAATGTTGTAGGTATTGATACAACGATCATTTTGATATATAGAAAAAGGTCATGGGTTCAAAGGTCAAGGTCACAAGATGCGAAATAATACCGAAATGATTAATTATCTTGAAAACTATCAACTTTTTGTATAGGCATGTATACTAGAATGTTGTCGATATTGATACAACAATCATTTTGATGTACAGAAAAAGGTTATGGGTTTAAAAGTCAAGGTCACATATGCGAAACAATACCGAAATGTTTAATTATCTCAAAAACTATAAACTTTTTGTATAGGCATGTATACTAGAATGTTGTCGATATTGATACAACAATCATTTTGATGTACAGAAAAAGGTTATGGGTTTAAAAGTCAAGGTCACATATGCGAAACAATACCGAAATGTTTAATTATCTCAAAAACTATAAACTTTTTGTATAGGCATGTATATTAGAATGTTGTAGGTATTGATACAACGATCATTTTCATGTATAGAAAAAGGTCATGGGTTCAAAGGTCAAGGTCACAAGATGCGAAATAATACCGAAATGATTAATTATCTCGAAAACTATCAACTTTTTGTATAGGCATGTATACTAGAATGTTGTCGATATTGATACAGCAATCATTTTGATGTATAGAAAAAGGTTATGGGTTTAAAAGTCAAGGTCACATATGCGAAACAATACCGAAATGTTTAATTATCTCGAAAACTATAAACTTTTTGTATAGGCATGTATATTAGAATGTTGTAGGTATCGATACAACGATCATTTTGATTTATAGAAAAAGGTCATGGGTTCAAAGGTCAAGGTCACAGATGTGAAACAATACTGAAATGGTTAATTATCTTGAAAACTATTAACTTTTTGTATAGGCATGTATACTAGAATGTTGTAGGTATTGATACAATGGTTATCATGATGTAAAGAAAAAAGTCATTGGGGTTTAGTATTTATGTTTTCTTTAAATCTATCAGCTAGCCATTAGTTATCAGGTGAGCGTATCAGGCCCATGGGCCTCTTGTTTTTTTTTTCAAAACGCTCACAGATATTATATTGATATTTGGTATGTGAATCGCACATCAGGTAGAATATGAACTTGCAACTCCACTTGTGCACCCTGGTGTTCATTGATTTTTTATTGTTGAATTATATTTTTATTATTAAAATTTGCAAATTATTCATGTTAGGCAACTTCCAATTTTTGAGTATCACAATTGTAATGTGATAAATATAAACATTGTGATGTAATAAGTAAAAAGAACATATAACACATATATTACTTGTATAGAAATAAGTAATCAGCGCAAAAAAAAAAAAAAAAAAAAAAAAAAAAAAAAAAAAACACCATACTAGCACACGCAAAAGAATTGGCCGTATATTACATCCTAGAGTTTACGTTATGTCATTTTAGTTTGTATCACAGAAAATTCAATTTAATTTAATTTAAGTACAGTGAAGTTGCCGGGTATTCCAAAGTTTTTCATAAGTTTGATCGAAATTAAAATTATTTATCTTTAATTAATATAATTGCTAGTCACAAATGCAATGTGTGGAATTCGCCAT
This sequence comes from Anadara kagoshimensis, assembly GCA_021292105.1. Taxonomy (NCBI): domain Eukaryota; kingdom Metazoa; phylum Mollusca; class Bivalvia; order Arcoida; family Arcidae; genus Anadara; species Anadara kagoshimensis. The sequence goes on from CM037874.1 coordinate 19,112,423, forward strand.
GAAATATTACATAAATGATATGCAACCGTTTTTAATTCTGAATTGTCAAGTTCACTATTATTGGATTAAAATACCAACAAATTAAAGTTTATATATCATCAAATATTATCTATGAATTAAACTAAATATCTCAAATATGATCATACACGAAGTTCCTTACACGAGCCTGGTAACTCCAATAACGATAGATTAAAGTTGAGATCGTTTTTTAATATTTAAATTAAAATAGGGGTTCGTATTTCTGATAAGAATTCCTTTACTTTAAATTGGAAACCAAAACAACTACATAATGTTTAAAAATTCTACAAGGAAGAATTTTGTGTTTATCTATTCAGCTATTGGCGTGTCTCTGCTGTTCTCATGTCGTGATTGGTTAAACTGTATGTCAACTTTTAAAGCCGTAACACTAGCTATAGGTTAAAATGAAATAAGATACACTCTTATCGGGTGTGTTTATCAGTGTTGTTTACTCTCTGAAAGCTTAAAAATGTACTTATGTACGCGATTCATGTAATGGCAGGCCTCTTATAGACAATAACCGCCTATCTTAATAGATAATGATGATCGATTTAAATAATTGATTTGAATTTAAACTTTTTTTAAAGAAATTAAACCACCAAATAAGAAGAACAAGAAGAAGAAGAAAGAAAAAAGAACGTTTTTGGACAGGAGCTTGATTAGTTTAATCAATAATAAGCAGAAATATAAATCATATAAAAATTATAATATCATTTTCAACTCGATAATTTTTATTAAAATTCTCTTTAGTTAGATGGATTTTTATTCGTTTTCGCCATTTAAACATTAAGTTCGCAATAGAACTTTAATTATGCCAAATTTAAATTTTGAATAATAAATTGAACAAACTAATCAGGCTTCGAACTGACCCCAGTTCCTTTTTTTCAGTAAGAATTACACGTACATGTAGTTAGAGTGCAGTTTATGTCTCTCGACAGTTTTTTCGGTCACTAACTATCCATAATCTCGACCAGTCGGTTGCCGAGCCTACATTACTTTTTGTTAGTCAAGTGGGTATGTACTGTAGCTACATGTAGCATCCGTTTGTTTATAATTTAAGGTACACATGTACATTGTTTTATTCTGTTATTATTTATGTTTCATTTCGAATACATTTTTCATGATTTGCGATAGAAAAACGTCCCCTCGTGATGATTGATGAATTAACGACATTCTTCAACAAAAGTTTGCAATGAAAAATAATCAAATATTTCCAAATTTAATAAAATCTATTTGTACACGTAGCATATATTATTAACTTAAATTTAACATTCTATGTAACACTACTACCCCTTGGTGCAAAAAACAACTATAACACATACTGCATATTGTACAACGCATTAAGGCCGTGGTTTATTTCCGAGTACCACTGAATTTTTTACTTTTACATTGTACCACATAAATAACTGATTTTTTTAAAATAAACTTATAAAAACAAGCGAGCTGTGTTCTACCCAGTGCGTTGCCGAACTGATAAAAAACCCGTGCAATTACTTTTATAAACACCGTGAAAATACAATGACGCCACCAAGTGGTACGCGGATAGAGAAATTTATTCTATACTTATTCCATAGAATAACATTTCAAAATATCTATTAGATGTAAACATGCTAACCCTATCAAGTCGAGTATACACCTTTAAACCGGTAAACTAGAATATCCACCAGATATACGATACCAACACCCATATCCGGATCGTAAATGTCAGCGTATATTTTTTAAATTTAAAATTCTTCGACAAAAGTTTGCAATGAAAAATAATCAAATATTACCAAATTACCGCAATAATATATTTAATAAAATCTATTTGTACACGTAGCATATATTACAGAATTAAATTTAACATTCAAAATATCTATTTGATGTACACATGCTAACCCTATCAAGTTGAGTATACACTTTTAACCCGGTAAATCAGGATATCCACCAAAGATATACGACAACTAACACCCAAATTTCAGCGTATTTTCACTTAATAAAATCAATAAATTATTTTTTTTAAATTTGAATTTACGATATTTATGTTAGGAATAAATCATGTTTCAGTTTCATTTTATACTGTATATGGCGTAACATTATGTACACAATGGGGACTGTTTGATATAACTATCTAATTTATGTTTTTAAATAACCGTGACATGCTGAATGCAGATCACGCTATTTTTACACAAGTTACATCAACAAATATAACTTAGAGTCCATACGACTCAAAATCATAGACGAAAAACCGTAGCCAAATTAAAAACAAACATACCAAACCATGTCCAAATCATAATTTAAATGTTAAGCAAAGAAAAAAAAAACATTTGAAACCGGCAAATTAAGTTAAACACGTTAACCTACACTTGGGATGTGAGACCAGGTGCCGCGGAAGGTTAAACGCCTCCTGTTTAAATAGGGTTTCCGCTGCGTGTGTAATCAAAATTGAGTATGAACATCGGACTATGTGACGTCAAATATATCCATGTGAAATCGTGGGTCGGGTCAGACAACGAAAAAAAGGATACCGCGAAAATTAATAATACCACAGCACTTATTATGTGATAATTGTTTTCTTTGTCGTAAATTCGCTTTTTAAATTTACTACAATAAATAACTAAGTTATAAGTGTTAAGTTCGTACGCGTGTTAGTAGATTCTTCTTGTTATTTTGCTTTTTTCACCTAGAACGGGTGAGTAGTCAAAATCCGCGCGTACTAATCATGGCGTCTCTCTCCGCAGTCCAAACCCGTGCGTACTAATCATGGCGTCTCTCTCCGCAGTCCAAACCCGTGCGTACTAATCATGGCGTCTCTCTCCGCGCTTACTAATCATGGCGTCTCTACCCGTGCTTACTAATCATGGCGTCTCTCTCCGCGCTTACTAATCATGGCGTCTCTACCCGTGCTTACTAATCATAGCGTCTCTACCCGTGCTTACTAATCATGGCGTCTCTACCCGTGCTTACTAATCATGGCGTCTCTCTCCGCAGTCCAAACCCGTGCGTACTAATCATGGCGTCTCTACCCGTGCTTACTAATCATGGCGTCTCTACCCGTGCTTACTAATCATGGCGTCTCTCTCCGCGCTTACTAATCATGGCGTCTCTCTCCGCAGTCAAAACCCGCGCGTACTAATCATGGCGTCTCTCTCCGCCTAGCGCGTACTAATCATGGCGTCTCTCTCCGCCTAGCGCATACTAATCATGGCGTCTCTCTCCACCCGCGCGTACTAATCATGGCGTCTCTCCGCCTAGCGCGTACTAACCATGGCGTCTCTCTCCACTCGCGCGTACTAATCATGGCGTCTCTCTCCGCCTAGCGCGTACTAATCATGGCGTCTCTCTCCGCCCGCGCGTACTAATCATGGCGTCTCTCTCCGCCTAGCGCGTACTAATCATGGCGTCTCTCTCCGCCCGCGCGTACTAATCATGGCGTCTCTCTCCGCCTAGCGCGTACTAATCATGGCGTCTCTCTCCACCCGCGCGTACTAATCATGGCGTCTCTCCGCCTAGCGCGTGCTAATCATGGCGCCTCACTCCGCCCGCGCGTACTAATCATGGCGTCTCTCTCCGCATAGCGCGTACTAATCATGGCGTCTTTCTCCGCCTAGGTTTCAACTCCAGTCTCTACATATCCAAATGCGAGGAAGTGTGTCAGATCAGTAGTTTTCTGTGAGTATTCCGGTTTGCTTTACCATCAACCTCGCGGTTGGTATTAACGAAATATTTTTGACTTGGGTTCCATTACTCCACTTTTTTTCAAATTGTACCCTACACAATTCCTTAAGTCAGTTATAGTAATGTTTCACTACAATACTTACAGTGCATGTATACTTTTATTATTTTGTTATAATATAGCTAGTATTACACTTTTCATTTTTTCAAGTAGTGTACCATTATAGCAAAATCGAAATTTATTCAAATTGAATTGCCAACCTCATTGATATATACCAATAACATGTTCGAAAAAACGTGTTTAACCAGATTCTCGAGATAGTTTTATTAAAATCCCGACATCGAGTAAGCATTTTATGTCCATAAGCCGTCCCCCCCCCCTCTCTCTCTCTTTCTCTCTCTCTCTCTCTCTCTCTCTCTCTCTCTCTCTCTCTCTCTCTCTCTTTATTTTTTTCAGGGTGGAGGAGGGTTGGAAAATGTCCAGTTGTCCAAAATTTGAAAATTGACCAAGAGCTTTTCTCACTGCCACAGTTGAAGTACACTTAGTTTTGGCTTACTTGCTTGAACAAGGAAGTCTTAAATGGCTTTATCTGGTTTATTCTCACACATTTAAATTTGGGTCAAGAAGTTCATTTTTTTAAAATTGTTCTTATAACTTCAGTACAGGCCTGTCGAAAAGCTATTATATAATGGCGAATCGACCGTTCAACTCCACCACCCGGTATCTATATTTCGATAGCATTTCGACAGCAACTATCTCTCTCATGCCAATAAGCTTCGTGTGTCTATCTCGGTCACTATGTAGTCGAGATTTCGACTTATTCTTGTTAGCTTAGTGCTCACCTTTAGACAGGTCTGTACTGTATCTCGGTCACTATGTAGTCGAGCTTTCGACTAATTCTTGTTAGCTTAGTGCTCACCTTTAGACAGGTCTGTACTGTATCTCGGTCACTATGTAGTCGAGCTTTCGACTAATTCTTGTTAGCTTAGTGCTCACCTTTAGACAGGTCTGTACTGTATCTCGGTCACTATGTAGTCGAGCTTTCGACTTATTCTTGTTAGCTTAGTGTTCACCTTTAGACAGGTCTGTACTGTATCTCGGTCACTATGTAGTCGAGCTTTCGACTTATTCTTGTTAGCTTAGTGCTCACCTTTAGACAGGTCTGTACTGTATCTCGGTCACTATGTAGTCGAGCTTTCGACTAATTCTTGTTAGCTTAGTGTTCACCTTTAGACAGGTCTGTACTGTATCTCGGTCACTATGTAGTCGAGCTTTCGACTTATTCTTGTTAGCTTAGTGCTCACCTTTAGACAGGTCTGTACTGTATCTCGGTCACTATGTAGTCGAGCTTTCGACTAATTCTTGTTAGCTTAGTGCTCACCTTTAGACAGGTCTGTACTGTATCTCGGTCACTACGTAGTCGAGCTTTCGACTTATTCTTGTTAGCTTAGTGCTCACCTTTAGACAGGTCTGTACTGTATGTCGGCCACTATGTAGTCGAGCTTTCGACTTATTCTTGTTAGCTTAGTGCTCACCTTTAGACAGGTCTGTACTGTATCTCGGTCACTATGTAGTCGAGCTTTCGACTAATTCTTGTTAGCTTAGTGCTCACCTTTAGACAGGTCTGTACTGTATCTCGGTCACTACGTAGTCGAGCTTTCGACTTATTCTTGTTAGCTTAGTGCTCACCTTTAGACAGGTCTGTACTGTATGTCGGTCACTATGTAGTCGAGCTTTCGACTTATTCTTGTTAGCTTAGTGCTCACCTTTAGACAGGTCTGTACTGTATCTCGGTCACTATGTAGTCGAGCTTTCGACTAATTCTTGTTAGCTTAGTGCTCACCTTTAGACAGGTCTGTACTGTATCTCGGTCACTATGTAGTCGAGCTTTCGACTAATTCTTGTTAGCTTAGTGTTCACCTTTAGACAGGTCTGTACTGTATACTTTATCCCTAATGTCATCTTAGTTAAAGCAGGTTAAATAAACAGAATGTTTCTGTTAAGATTTAAAAGTGTTTTATAATGGATAAAAATTAGCGTTTGTGTAAACACCAATGGTTATTTCAAACAATCCCAAGCACATTTAAACATATTTAATAACACTGACATACATTTGTATTTTTTTATTTTATCATTTTAGTTTGAAACTTGTGGGATTCCACATTTAATACAATACAGTGTTTTCTTTAAAAACGTTTGAAAGGATCAAACTGATTTGCACAAAAAAATTAGGTACACTGTCAGATAAACTTGCGCAATACAGTACAGTCCTGTCTAAAGTTAAACACTGAGCCAACGAAAAGAGTCGAATCTCGGCTGCCGAGATATCGTTTGCTGGTGGCGACAAGCTGTGGAGAGATAGATAGAGAAGCTGTGGGAAAGCTGTCAGTATACCGTAAAAGCCTGTCTTACACAGAACACGGTTGGGCACACGGTTTCAATACGGTATACTCGGTTATACACGGGTTGACTGGTACGAGTATTGAGCTCAAACCGTGTCTGGGAATGAGTTGGTACTATTTAGACTCGAATGTAGCACGAGTATGTACGAACAAAGCACGGATATACTCGGTCAAGCAAGGTTTGTCACGGTTTGAACACGATTCGCAAACGATTTTCATACGATTTTTGTACGGTTCCAAGTACGGTCTGTTACGGCCTAGTACAATTAAACACGACTTTTACTCGATTAACTGGACATTTACAGGGTTTACATACGGTCCCACCGGCTTTTCTTATGCTCAAATTATCACACATTCGTGTATGTTTTGATATAATTTGACTCGTTTTGATGGCTTGGCGTATGAAACCGTATTGGTCGTATAAAACCGTGTGTACACTCGTGTGAATCGTAAGGTGACCGTGTGACATTCAAGTGGAGTGGACTTCATGTGCGGTTGTATATAGGTCTCGTACGGTCTCACACGGTCTAATACGATCATACACGGACATGGCACCAGTGCCAGTTTTTCAAAAGTTTTAAAAATCATACACAGCTTTCACGGATACGCTCGAATTGCCCGAGTGTAAGTCTGATAAGGCCACGGTCGGTTCGGTTGTATGTACGGTTTACACGGGTGGCCAACCGTATAAGCCGTGTGTTCTGTGTGAGACAGGCTTAACGAAGGGCCGAGGTGAGCTGACGACGCGACACTTTGTTAACTTAGTGTTAAACTTTCGACAGGTCTGTACCGTACCTGAGTGATATAGTACAGTCCTGTCGGTACTGAGCTGACGCAAAAGAGTCGAGGTTCGGTTACAGAGCGGCTGAGATAGCAATAGTCAGTGATAAAAAAGCTGACGAGAGATAACAAGCAGCTGCCAAAAAACTATCGATATATTTTTTCGCGACCGAGATAACCTGTCGATTCGACACTAAGTCGCTATACTAGTATTAAACTTTTGACAGGTCTGTCTTGAACATTGTACGAGCGTAAATTAAACATGTCTCTTTTTGGGTAAATATTTAAATTTCACTTTGCATGTCTACAGCCTTGACATACATTTTTTTGTTGGTAGTATGTTAAATAAAAGACATAAGAAGTCGTGATATATAAATCTGTACTTAAGGTTAATATCTTCATTTCACTATATCGCAATTTTTTTTTGAAAAATGAAAGAAAATATTTCTTAAAATTTATCTTAGAACTTGCCACAATAAGGTATAAAGTAATAAGTATTTATGGACGTTTGCATTAAAACAAAAATTGATCTATAACCATTTATACAGTGACGGGCGTATGACTTTTCCGGCAATTTTAAAAACATGTCATAATACTTTTCCGGCATTTTTTTTTACTATTCCGGCAAATTTGATATGTTACTATTCCGGCAATTTTATAGGTAAAAATGTTCACCTTAATGATACCTGTTTAAAACGGCCGTTAAAACTAAACCCCAACTCAACCAGTAAACATATTTCACTCAGGAAATTAAATCCGAAGTTAGTATATTTTGTTCGGCCCAACAGAGCAGAAATTATCCATACTGAAACAAATAGAGGGAATAAAGCCATAATTTTTAATGATATGCTTTATAGAAAAAAATGTTTTAAAAAAAATGAAGATATTGTGTATGTATGCAGTACCAGGAAGAACTGTAACATGTCTATAACGACGGATAAAGATGGTCTTGCTGTAACCAAAACAAAAAATTCGCATACATGCGGTAACAATGACAACCCTCAGAAATATGAAACACATCAACTCCGTGTTCGAGTCAGGAAGCAATCTAGAGATATATCACGTAAACCGGCTTCTATCATAAGAACTGAATTGCAGAATATGGATGAGAGTTATCTACAATCAAAGGATATATATATATATAATGCCGCCTTGTCTGTGTACAGAGAGCGTCGGAAAAACATGCCTTCTTTACCAAAAACCAGAATCGAAACCCAGGAAGCTATTGAACAAGTAGATATGGATAGCAGTAAATCAGAGAGTATGTTGTTAGTGAATGACAGAGAATCTGAGATTGTAATTATTTCAACAACCACAAATCTACAGTACTTGTGTAATGAAGTCTAAGATGTTTTTTTATTGGTGAAACTTTTAAATGTTGTCCCAAGCACTATCTACAACTGTACACCATTCATGGATGTAAAAATGGTGCTTTTATTCCACTTGTATTTGCGCTTTTGCCGTCGAAGACTGCACAATGCTATCGTGATATGTGGTCGTTCTTATAACAACGTTGTCATGAAAAGAGACTTAATCTCCAGCCTGATATTATTCACATTGACTTTGTGCGGACGATGCACAACGCTGTTACTTCAATGTTTCCAGACACTCGTATATATTGTTGCAGGTTCCATCTTGGACAGAGCTTGTGCCGTCATAAAAACAAAGCGTTTCTTTATTTATTTTTCGCATATGTGTTTTATTTTATTTTTTATTCAAAATATTTCATTGTCAGAGTTTTTTTTTATATTTGCATTGAATACAAATTGTTGATATTTTAAAATTTTGAAGAGTTGTCGATGGGATTATTTTCAAAGGGCGGATTTGTACAATGCATTTGGTGCCCAAAGGAATGCAAGAGGCCCCATGAGGGTACGTGTTTTGTTTTGTATGTATCGCAGTTATAAACACTTAAACGGTACTGTGCTGTACAATCCTCGATTGGGATATATGTTACATCACATCACCCTCGACTGAGATCAACCGGTATCGGTCACAAACAGGTTGTTGAGATATAGTTAACGAAAGACCGATAAGCTTTAAGGATCGCAATTAAAAGAATAGAGAAACTGCCGAAAATCTGTCGAGATATTACTAACAGAAGCACTAATTATATATAATTCGTAATTCTTGGTACTATACTTTCGATAGATCTACACTTTTCCTACGCACGCGTATTGTCTATTACGTGCTCACGTACATGTGATAATAAAGTTCTATGTCGCTTCCGTGCCACCGTATAATAAAGTTCTATGTCGCTTCCGTGCCACCATATAATAAAGTTCTATGTCGCTTCCGTGCCACCGTATAATAAAGTTCTATGTCGCTTCCGTGCCACCGTATAATAAAGTTCTATGTCGCTTCCGTGCTACCGTAATTACATGTTACAGTATATGGTTCTAGGAGTTGTTAGTTCATTGACAAGAAAAGGGGAGCAAGAACATTTTTAAGATCATGGGAACACTATTTAACAATATTTAGCTCAAAATAAAAGTTACCCCCCTCTCTCTCTCTCATATACTGAAACAATCAAGATAATAAATAATATATGGGGGGGGGGGGGGTCATATATCCTGCCATTCATAAATAATTGACTATACAAGTTTATATTTTTCATAGGTTTACATTATAATCATTATATATTCATTATGTTCATCGAAGAATTGCCAATTCGATTAACAAAATTTAATATTTTGTAATTTGAAAACTGACTGAAGATTTAATGCCAATATAATTTTATTTTTTATATCTATGTTGAATGCGATAATAATAATAATAATAATAATAATAATAATAATAATAATAATAATAATAATACCCTCCCCCCAAAAAAATAAAATAAAAATGAAAAATAGAAACAAAACAGACACGTACTTACTCTTAGTCTCGGGATTGGTCGAAAATTAATTGCAACTTCGTACACAAGATTTAATCAAGGAACAGCCACAGCTTGTCGTAAATATCGCGTAACATGAAACATGACCGAAACCCGTTTTAAAATTTAAGACACTGTTCGGAAATATTAAGGTGTCGTTTCAAAGATGTTTAATAATGGCAAATTGTTTTAAACATACGAGGGGAGGTCAAAATGTTCATAGAACGGGGTATATATTGTACAAACCATACATTTTATTATTATTTTTCAAAATAGTCCCCGTTTACCCCAATGCACTTAGACCACTTTTCTTTCAAACTGTCTATACCTTTGAAATATAAGTCTTCGGTTTGGTCCTGAAACCACGCCTCTGTTCATCATCATCAGGAAGAAATCTGATTGCCCGAAAATGGGATTTCAAATTTCTAAATAGGAAATAATCACTGGGTGCCAAATCGGGACTGTAGGGTGGGTGATTAAATTGTTCGAACTTGCACTCACGAATCGCTGCTTGTGCAATTCTTAACTTGTGCACAGGAGCATTGTCGTGAAGAAGCAATACCCCTCGGCTCAACTTTCCCCTCCTTTTTAATTTAATAGCAGCTTTCAGCTGCTTCATTAGATCAGCATAATAAGCCCCATTGATAGAGATTCTATCAGGTTTAAAATTGATTAACAGAAGACCCTTAGAATCCCAAAACACAGTGGTCATGACTTTGCCAGCTGATGGTTGGGTTTTGAATTTCTTTGGTGAGGGTGAGCCAGGGTGCTTCCATTGCATGGACATTTTTATGGTTTCTGGGTCCCAATGAAGAATCCGTGTTTCATCACCAGTTACTAAACGTAAATGGAAGCTCTCCGGGTTATCATTATAAATGCCAAGAAGTTCCCGACTTGACTGGGTTCTTTGGAAGCGATCCTGCATTTTAAGGTTTCTGGGGACCCATCTTGCGGATACTTTTGACATCCCAAGATGCTCGTGGATAACCGTGTATACACTTCCATGTGAAATGTCACACTCCCTACCTATGTCATCAATCCTAATTCGACGATCATTCATGATGAGGGTCTCCACAGACGTGGCAATTTTCTTTATGATGGCATCAGCTGGCCGACATGACCGTGGTTCATCCTTCAGTGAGGTGACCCCACTTTTAAATTCAGCTGACCATTTTGCCACTGTGGAATAGACAGGACCACTGTCACCGTACATCTCGGCCATTCGCCGGTGAATTTCTTTTGCATTTGATCCCTCTACTGTGAAGAATTTAATTACTGCCCTAAACTCAACGTTTTGATTTTCCATCATTGCTTGATGGTCACCAACTTTGAATGCTTTTGAGAATTAAACAAATATGTTGTGACAAATAAACTTGATATGTTTAAAATGGCGGAATGTTGTGTTGTCTAAATAAGAAAAGAAAATGCGTGTTACTCTTGGCTGAGTACGCTGTTCTATGAACTTTCTGACTTCCCCTCGTAATATCAACAGTATTGCAGTATTTAGACAAAAGGGCTATGTAGTATCATCATATCCAACATTAGAGCGTATGTGACAACTTATTATTTTTCCATTTTTTAACAAATTCATATTGTAACAAGCATTCTGAGAGTATTGCAAAACAATACATAGTCCCCTACCGGTCGCATATTTCACTAATCCCAAAGTTTTAAGTAAAAACCTTATTATATGGTACAAAGATTTATAGTTATAAATTATACGTGTTGTTCAAGATGTAAAGCTCAAAGTTCAAAGGGCCATAACTCCCATAAAAACTAGTGGAATAAAACGAAACGTAAACTTATCTGTAACTCATCATGGTTAACCTGCATACCAAAAAACAATTCATTACCTGCAAGCGTGTAGAAAAAAAGAGCGGAAAACTGAAATTTCAGTTAATTTTCAAAGTTCAAAGGGCCATAACTCATGTAAAAATTAGCAGATGGAAACGAAATATAACTTGATCTATAACTCATCATGGTAGAGTCACATACCAAACATTAGTTCCATTTCTGCAAGCATGTAGACAAAAAGTGCGGAAAACTAAAATTTCTGTGAATTTTCAAAGATCAAAGGGCCATAACTCCAGTAAAAATTAGCAGATGGAAACGAAACGTAAACTTGATCTGTAACACATCATGGTAGACTCATATACCAAAAAATCAGTTCATTATCTAAAAGCATTTAGAAAAAAAAGAGCGGAAAACTGAAATTTCAGTGAATTTTCAAAGTTCAAAGGGCCATAACTCCCATAAAAACAAGTGGAATAAAACGAAACGTAAACTTGATCTCTAACTCATCATGGTTGACCTGCATACCAAAACACAATTCATTAACTGCAAGCGTGTAGAAAAAAAGCGGAAAACTGAAATTTCAGTGAATTTTCAAAGTTCAAAGGGCCATAACTCATGTAAAAATTTGCGGACCAGAATGAAACGCTAACTTGATCTGCAACTCATCATGATAGACTTACATACCAAAAATCAGTTCATTATCTAAAAGCTTTTAGAAAATAAGTGTGGAAAACTGAGGCGTGACAGACGGACGGACGGACAGACAGACGGACGGACGGACAGAGCGTAAACCTAAAGTCCCCTTCGGCTTTCGCCGGTAGGGGACTAAAAAGCAATTTAATATATTTTCATTTTTGAAACAATGCCATTGTATTTTTAAACCCCCAAGTGAAAATAGTTGATGTTTTTATGCAATATGCAGGTTGTTACACTAACACGTGTCATATTGAAACGCATGTGTTTTGTCTTTTGGCACCATGTACACAATATATTCGAATTATTTAAGCTTAACTTTGGAATAGAAATAACACGTTTTGACAGTTACTTCCCCTTGATGTCAATACAAATATCAACACGAACTACCCGTGGATGGAATTTTGTACCGTACACCATCGCATAAAGTACCTAGGCATCATAGAAATCTATAAAGATATAAAATATTTATCTTGCACAGATATAAAACAGTTTATTTACCAATATATAAATATGACATTTCTGACAGGGTGATCCCGAGAAACTTTATTGTCAACACAGACAAAACCGAGGTTGACATTTTGACGCGTGACAATATGGACTGGTACCCTATTAGAAATGCAATGTTTATTTATTATTTTGATTGTTGGTTTTGTATTACACTGTTCAACAAAAGTATACTGGATTAAAAATAATAACCCAATAACCCTAAAATACATTTGGAAAACAGTCAAATTCACAATTTTCTGCACCTAGAAAATCTCGTAATAAGCCTATTCTTCTTTCCACGGTTCGCTGTGTATATTTGCATTTTTTTGCTATGTCAACTGCTTCAGCGTTTATTAACTAACATAATGACATGATTATCAGACTGACAAAGTGACAGTCCGCTGTCGTCTGAACATATCAAGACATCAATCTAACACTAATTTAGAAAAGCATTGTATAGATTTAGAAGGAGGATGCATTCGAACCGCATGGGCAATTTTTCTGCGCATGTAACATTTTCCGTAATGTCACCATGTTACGTAAGATTTTCTAAAATCCGAGAGCGACATATTTACTTGTGCAGATATCTCCGTCTATATAATAACATCATATATAGCACAACGTACAGCGAGAACTGTAATTGTCAACTATTTCCTCTGTACGATAAATAATTGATACTTATTTATCTGGGCAGATATCCCGGTCTATATAATAACCATTTTAGCACAACGTACAGTGAGAACTGTAAGAGTCAACTATTTCCTCTGTACGATAAATAATTGATACTTATTATCCCTGTCTATACAATAACCATTATTGCACAACGTACAGTGAGAACTGTAAGATTCAACTATTTCCTCTGTACGATAAATAATTGAGATATATTCCGCCTATATAATAATTATCATAGCACAGCGTACAGCGATTACTGTAACAATCAACTATTTCCTCTGTACGATAAATAATTGATGCATATATCTCTGTCTATATAATTACCATCATAGCACAACGTAAAGCGAGAACTGTAATAGTCAACCATTTCCCCCGTACGATAAATAATTAATGCATATTTACCTGTGCAGATATCTCCATCTATATAATAACCATCATAACACAACGTACAACGAGAATTGTAACAATCAACTATTTCCTCTGTACGACAGTGACTTATGGAGCTGTAAGAGCTTTTCTCTGCAACAAAAATTAAATACCAATCAGAAAATGTTAAAATAAAGTTAATATCAGATATCCATGGCCCTATCCAATGAGACAATTTGAACCGTTTATAACTAGAATTGTCTATCGCATATAAAGCAATTGACGTTTCGCCGACCACGCCCACAATGTTCGCCATCGGTACCAAAGTAGCGTTAAGGCAACTAATGGCATGCTTGTGTCAGTGACGTCATTATAAACAGATCGACAATTCAGATCGAGTTTTAATTCTTTATGCATCTAACTCAATATACCGGGTCTTTGTCGGGACATTAATATTTGGGGCGTGGCCTGCGATCCGTCATTTAGATGAAGCCATAGCCATAGATAAAACATACAGATCAAGCTGTTGTCTGTTGTAACGTTGTTTAAAGTTGCATCATATTTTTTCAGTAATTTGCGACGAAGGCAAGTTTGTTAATGACTTAGTCTTAATCTAAGTAGAACGGGTTCATGCATTTATAAGTGCCATGCGCGAGTGTATAATGCCCCCCCCCCCTTGTACCAGCGGAAGGCGCGGTACGCATTCCCATGTGCGAACATTGCAAAGGTCAAAATTTCTGCCACTCCACCAATAACTTGTGACCTTTCGATATGAGTGAAGTATGTTTGACTGGGGCGTGAAACCCTATTCCTTCCTTCCATCCATCCATCCATCCATCATCCATCCATCCATCCATTTATATATATATGACATAGAAAGAACAATTGCAGTCATACTAGTATGAAACTGAATGTCACTTGATTATAAGCTGCGTATGAATACACGTGAATAGCAATACACAACGCCTGATATATAATCCGGCTGTAAAAAACACTATTCGATCAATTAAACAATCAATCATTTATTGATTCATTACATGAATGACAGTAATTTTCTCTTTGTTACGGTAGTATGAAAGAATTGGACATTTTGTACACTGAATAATTGGCGTATCGAATTATTTTACGTGTACAAGTTATCCAATTCTTTGAAACTTCCATAACAAAATGAAAAAACAATTTCATTTCTTATCATTCAATTGTTTGATTTTTCAACAAAAAACCATTATTTAAGCAACAACATAGCAGTAGCAAGTAAAACAAATAGCAACGCTATGGCGTAGGAATCAAAATGCCTCTTTGTGTCATCAATAATGATATGACGTCACTGAGAGCCAATACATTCGTGCAGACGTAACAGAAAAATCTGACCAGTCAATATGCTTTTAACAAATGAGAATTGAATTATATGTCAACATCTCAGCACATTGAACTTCCTAGCAAAATACATGTAATATGTTCACTCACTTTCGCATCCCACAATGTATCTTTTATAATGGCTGCAGTTATTTTCTTCAATCGTTGCACAGTAACATCGGGGACCACATGTTTGGTGATGTTTACAGCGCATCTCCTTCATAGTCTCACACTGAAATAACAGCATTTATTGAATAAAAGTCCCGATTTTCAAATATTTACAATACCTATTGAATGCCTATGATGAACTTATTGTAGAAAATTTAGAACATTCGGCAATGACCCACGCTTTTTCACATACATTGTGCGTATTAAAACACCTATGCACTACCCAGTCCAACAAAACGTCGCGCATTGATGTTTCGAATAACCTGTCATCTATACAATCGGGATTTTTTTTTACAAATTCAACATTTACCAGTTTTAATTTGACAATCAATATGAATTTGTAACTTTGTTTGTCAATTCGAATAAACTTTTATGAAATGTTCTTTTGTTTTCAGTGTACTATTTTTAAGCCGCCTATTACGTCACATCATCAATAAGTTGTCGGGAATCATCTTGATTGTTCCCAGAATATTTACATTGACGACAGATTCGATATTTACCGGTTTTTTCTTAATTGTATGATGCAAGCGAGAAGTTTGTGAAAAGAATACTAGGTAAAATATTGTAAATATAAGAATTGACTTTCTTTTTATTCAGTGACATCAAGTGATGACACAGATTTTCAAACTAGCAAATCCAATGAACTGTCCCTGAATAAAAAGAAAGTCAATTCTTAAATAAATACAATTTCAATATAGTTAGTCAGCGATATTTTGGAAGAGTGTTTATATGCATGGTAGAGTCTATATAAGGAAAATAGGGATCATACATGTATATAAAGGTGATTTTTATATATAAATGTATGCTAGCGTGAATCATACGAATACGATAACTCATTTGTGTAGAATAGAGTCGCCCGTGTTTATAAACTGACGGACTATATCAGAAAGATATAGGTGTCAAATTTTCGGAAAAAAATGTTTTTATTAAAAGGTTAGCATTTCTTCTGACATTTTTTGGTAGCAAGGCCACAAGCATGTACATGCAATAGCATTTTTAACGTTTAAAAGAGTATGCCTAATGTCAGATCTTTATTAACAGTTAACATGGACAGGGATGTATATGGTTTATTTTCTGAATAATAAAATTATATTTTGTCTTGTATTTTAATTAATTGTTATGCAGGTTTATCGTGGAATATTTTATTTATTATTCTCTACGTCCCAGTTAAAAAGTTTTACATCTAGCGAGGCGGTCAGTTGAGGAAACTGGAATACTCGGAGTAAACCACAAACCGTCGGCAATCGACTGAATTGAAAAACTGTCTCACTCTATTTCTACATTTTTCGCCTTCGGCTCAGGCACTATACTCCCCAAAACAATACTATAGTAGCACAGGTCCCTCAGGAAAACATAATAATGTATTAGGTGGATAACATGACACTTTAATGCATAGTGCATTCTAACCATTGATCAATGACCTTTAAATTTACAGACAGACATTTAGACATGTACATAAGACAATTCCAATTGTTTAGTGTGCAATCTGGTCATAAATGAAATTGTCCGAGTCAGGCCTCGTCGCCAAATCTTGACGCCATGTTTGTTTACAAAATTGCGTTCTCGTTCCCGAGGTGGCGCGTGCAAAATGTATAGTACCCGTCTGGAAAAACAACAGTACCTTGTTGTATACTCGTTGCTAAGGACAGGCAGAAACTATACAAAATAGAGTACATGTACATATCCAATAAATATCCTACAATTTATCATGTACTAAATAGCTAGGGTTTGTCCTGATTTGGATTCGAACCTGTCGATAACAGGTTCTGTGATCTGTTAGCGCGCTTCATCAAGACCCCTGAGTAATTTTTCAATAAACTATGAATAAATATTTGAAACCAAAAACGTGGATTTTTTCAGTCGATTATAACTTTATTGTTCACATTATTGAGAGAGAGAGAGAGAGAGAGAGAGAGAGAGGGGGGGTGAGAAAGAGAGAGAGTGTGTTTGTTTTTTGTGTGTAAAAACTCGATAGTCTGCAGCATATGATTTAGAGACGTGCTGGTGGTTTATATATATATATGAGAGAGAGAGAGAGAGCGTGTGTGGTTACTCACGCGAAAATCCGCAGACCATTATTCCGAGAAGTGTGTGTGTGTGTGTGTGGTGTGTGTGTGTGTGTGTGTGTGTGTGTGATGCATTCTTACCACCATAGCAGCCCCAACATGTTCCTGCACTTCTCCATAAGTACACCCTTCTTTTTTTAAACTGTGTTTTTCTAAACATTCGTGCTCTAAGCCACGTTTTACTCGATGAAGAAAATCAACTGCACTTGACTTTGATTTAAAAGGAAAGTTGTTTTTGGATGCTAAAATGTAATACAGAACACTTAACACAACAGCATGAAAACAATAACTAGTCTTATTGCAATTTAAAATCCCTGTCATATATCACACATTTTCTATATCTAACATATACCAGTACGGTAGGTCAGTTAATAGAGTGCTCGATACACGAAAAGGAGGTATTTGGTTCCAAGCCCACCCGGCCAAGAATTAAAAATAGGTAAACCATATTCATAATTAATAAAACTCGGTTTTTTCTCGGAGAATGTAGTCACATTTTACATTTACAATTTTTTCTAGTTATATCATTTTATTAGGAAGTGACCTTATACTGTACAATGTCAGTATCTGCTCAAAATTGGATTTCAAAAAGTCTGCACACTCCGTCAAAATTTCAATTTTACATCAAACTCAAAAATGTCTATGCCAACAACTCCACCTTTTTATCTATTCAAGGAATGATTGATACTTGATTATGCGGATTGTATCACAAATTAACACTAACAATAGAAGCATTCCAAAATCCTGAATTTCGAGAAATTAAAGTGTCCTATTGTGAAGACATTCATGTACTTTTTTTTGAAAATAGATAACAGATTCAACGTCTCAAAAAGAGTACAGCCCTGTCGAAAGTTTAACACTTAGCTAACGTGAAGGAGGCGAAACATCGGCTACCGACGAATAGCTGTCGAAAACCTGCCGATAAATACCTTACGTTTAGTCGAGTCGAACAGTTGATTCGGCGCAAATTTGTTAGGTTAGTTTTAAATTTTCGACAGGCATGTACATGTACTGTGCACTTGACATATAAATTTTTATGGCTTGACAGACCGAGGTAGTTTACTCTAGGAAAAAGAGCTCTTCTAACGCACAAAAAACTGGATAAAAGTCATATATAACTCGCACAAGTAACTTTCGCTTAATACAAAAATAACTCGCCTTCGAATTTGCTTAATACAGGTAGAGTGCTCGCTCCGTAAGTGAGAGGTGGTGGGTTCGATACCCGGTCGGATCTGACCCAAGACTTGAAAGTGGGTAGTGACTGTTCTTTCGCCAAGCACTTGGCATTACAATATGAAAGCCACGGTTCTTTCGGATGGGAACTTAAAATAAACGAGGTCCCGAGTCACGGGTGGCTTGGCACGCTAAAGAACACTGCTGTATAATGCCATCAGCGCAACGTACAGGCAACATTTCTGCACCTTCGTCTATAGCTCGCAACGTCTCGATATAAGTGAAATATTCTAGACTGGGACGTTAAACACCATTACTCAACTCAACTCTACTCGCTAAATACAGAAATAACTCACCTTCGGCGATTGACCAAATACAACCGAATAAAACCAAATATAGTTTTGATCTGGGATACATTTATCTTCTCAAATGTGTCAATTACCTTGAAAATACGACAAAAGTACATAGTAGCATTCGAAATTAATACAAAAATATCGTCAATGTCATCCAATACTATCATAAGAAGCGACTTATCTTTGTTCTTTTATAGTTGATATAACACTCGGTATTTTAGTTAGTACAGTGCTTGATTTGTATGTAGGAGTTCATGGATTCGAACCCAAGTCGGGGTCTGACCAATACTTAAAAATAAGTAGTATTTTTTATTTCGCAAAACAATCGGCATTTAGAAATAGAAATCAAGGGGTTCTTCGGAGGAATTTTTAAAAACGATGCCCCAATCACTGCAGACGTGGCATGTTAAAGACCCATTCCTGTTTATTGTCTAAAAGTCTAAATAACGGTCATGTACATGTAGCATCTCCTAATGAAGCACAATGTCTAATAAAGTCCGGACTTCATAAGACGTTGGATTTCATTAGGAGTCGTTACACTGCCACAACATCTATAGCTGGTGAAGTATCGATATAAGTGAAATATCCTTGATGGGGACATACAACTCCAATCAATCTTAAATAAATGCATTTGGCATGAGCGTAGTGATTGATTAAGAAAGAGTGTACTTCAATTGTTTGATTGACAATAATCCTAGCTTTGCATAATTTTATTCTTTTTTATTTGAGATGTTCATGGCTTTTAAATTATCAATACGTATGCGTGACCAAGATTACCGAATGTTACCGAAGATGCAATTAATAATAGAAACATTCCGACTTCATTTACTCTCATAACTGGATGACATAATAAAATGTAAAAATCAATAAAAAAAATACAATATATAAAAATAATAAAAACTGCACAAAACAAACAAAAAACACAAAAACATACCTATTCATGTCCATATATATCATTCCGAAAATACGGGGGACACTGGCAAGCGAAGTTAAACACTTTATATTAGCTTCCACCAGGGAAGGGTAGGCACCTCCTGTTTGGCTACCTTCACCCACCACGTGTGTAAATATCCAACTATATTTTATGTCTCGTTAAATTAAAACACAAAGGTGAGTTTTATAACCATTAATGGATAAAGATAAAAAACCATTATATACAGCTTTTAAAGTACTTTGAAATATACATGTATTACTCGCAAATTGAGATACACATGATTAAAATATTGCTAAAACAATCCAGTCCAAAAGCAATCCGATTCGCTGCAATTTAGATGACACAAAGTTATAACTCCGGGTATATAAGTGACTTTGATTTTGACTATACAAAAGATATTTGATTTAAAGCCTTTTGTAAATACGTTTTGTATACACATTCCCACTATGTCCATAATTCTATTTAATATTTATATATTGTTGTTATACCTAGTTAAAGTATCTATGCATTTACCTTCTCGATTTGACACAAGAAAATTATATTCTGGTTGATTCGTTGGTTGTTTTTTAAAGTTACTTAAAACGTCGCATCAACAATTTTTCAGCTATATGCGACAAAAACTATTATATCAATCTCTATAAACAAGTTCGTGTATGCATGTGACGTGCGAGTGTGTTTCATGTCTACAAATGTAGCTTGTACCAGGGCACACCCAAGGCGACTTTAAGGTGTTAGCTCAGCGAGTCAGTTAGTACGCCGCAGACAAGCGTAACACTCTCCCATGTATGTTTTGCCACCTACCTGTTTCTATTGGCAATCTATGGTTTGAACACCGGAACCTTTTTAAAATAAATAGCTTTAATTTACCGAAATAAACAATACACAGGCCTGTCGAAAGTAAAATCCAGAGCAACGATTTAGCAAAAACTCGACTGCTGCTGTGGGGTCGAGGTGGATATAGTCTGAATAAATCATACATATCCGGCGTTACAGTTTTTTGAAACTTTATTCTTATGAGATAATATTTTCACCATAGCTAGAAAATGATTATAATTAAGTCATTTAAAAATCTCAAAATTTTGTAACATTTTCTAATTCACTTCTACTCTCCTTGTGGTATTTACAAACTTGATTTCAGAATGTATATTTTAATTTAATAATCTACAGGTATAACATTCAGAGTCAAATTCATTCATGTCTTAATTAATTTACAAGTGATGCTATGTTTTGGATTCCCAAGTACATCTAAATGGAAGTTTTCAAAGCGATTTCACCTATTTTACATTTTCATACCACTAGTACTAGGGTAGTTCAGTTGATTGAGTCGTTCCGCATGTGAGTTCTAAACCCTGCTGGGTCTGACCCATGAAGTTAAAACAATATTTATTAAATTAATAAATTATAAGAAAAGTGGTCAAAATGTCACAGCATACCTACTTTTTATGATAATGACTGGCACGCCACTAAAACTTTCTTGTAAACTTCTTAATGTTCTTCTAAGCACGAAATTATTTGCAAAAACGACCATTTTCGTTTCTATGACACAATTGGAACGTATATACAGCGTTCTCATATGCTTCTAAATCAACGGTTCCTCTAAAAGCACGAACTCATTTGCGAAAACGACCATTACCGTTTATATAAGACAATTGTTACGTGTATATAGCGTTATCATATGCTTGCTTTATGCGTGCTTTAATACGGATAAAATGACGTCATCGATATCTGCGACTGCAAGTGCCCGGTCGGAAAAGCCGTATAACTGATCAGACCGGCTACTCGTAAAAAAGATCTAATAATATAATCACTATACAATACATATCATTTAGAAAACACCTATAAAGGCATCATTAGGCCTTACAAAGGTTCATCTGATGAGGATATGTGATCTCTTGAGTGGAAGTTTTGGGTTATGTATTTTTCGTCTAATTGGTGTCAAGTTGAATTTTTTTGCATATATAGAGCATATACTTTGTAGTAAATACGTAGTTTCTGCATGCTAAGATACGGCTAAAATGACGCCATCCATATTACAGACCACACGCGCCCGGTCGGAAAAGCCGTATCACCGGAGTGATATCGTGTGTGTGTGTGTGTGTGTGTGTGTGTGTGTGTGTGTGTGTGTGTGAAACATCGAGAAAACCTTAAAGCTTACAGTTCAACACAGTACATTTATTTTACCTGATCAAAAACCAAATGGTATTTTTTTTTACCTGGGCAAAGAATTTTTTTTTCATAATCAAGGTTGCATTGTAAAGGATGTCTTCGGAAAATATAAGGAAATGACCCATAGGAAAAATTCATGCGAGTCAAAATTTACATCATTTAAATATTGGTTAAATTTACTTTTTATTTATAGAATAAGATTCATTTTCAAATGTCATGTCAATGAAAATATCCCTGGTAACAGAGAAGTATTACTTATTCTATATGCAAATAGTGATTCTATTCAGAAATGGTAATTTTTCATACATTTTACCTCATATATATTGCAATTTCATAATGATGGCAGGCCTGCCCGTAAACGAAACGGACATTAAAATGTAGATGATTTATTTAGTTTTCAGTGACTTAAAGATTATCCACGGGCATGCCTGCCATCATGGTAAAAAATTGAAAAACACTTAAAAACTAAACCATGGCCATTATCCGTCACTCTTATATCAAAGCGTATGTACACACTTTATCTAAGCTTCGATAGCTCAGCGGTTAAGTATGCGGTCTATTGATTTGAAACCTAATGCTATTATTTTAATGCGCGGGTTCGAATCCCAAACATTTTGCACGTGATTTTGTTTTTGGTTTTTAGTCTTTTTTCCTATTTTCAAAACGTTCAAGATGATTTCAATTACATTTAACTCAATTGTGAGTTTAAATCTATTTTTTTTTCGACTGAAGTGTTAATATTAAAGTAAGTTGTATTAGCATTGATATATGTATATCATAAGGCAAAGCAAAGTGAAAGTTTTGTATAAGATATGTCGTCTCAACAACGTGCTTATTGTTGTACAATGTATTTGCAACAAAAGAGTATCAAAAATGGCTGTCGTGTTGGTTTTAAATTGCAAAAACGGATTGTAAATGTGTCTGGAATATCAGTTGACAGTTGTCAGTCACATGTATGTGATAAATTTTTGAGGCAAGTATTAATTCGTTCTATTATTTCGTAAACGATGTTACTGATGATTTATACTACACTGTTAAGGGTGGAGGGTAGATTATTGGACGAGTTGTCATAAACAGTGTACTTCTGGCGGATACATGACTTCATTATAAGATTAACTGCTGGATTATCAGTCAAAAATACTTCACTTATATATAGAATAGAAATCAGTAGCTATTGTCGAACTTACAAAACAATACAACAATGCAATGCAGATGATAATGTCATACTTATTCCATCATGGTCTTTGGTGATTTTTATTATTCAGGTTCTAATAAAATACTCTTTCCATTAAAATATTTATTATACAACCACTTGCTTTTATTACGGATTTCAGTAACCTGAAAGATTATATCCGACTTAGTGACAGAAACATTATTTTACTTTATAGTGGCCTCATACAGGTAAAAATAACATTGGGTATTCCCATCATTCGATGAATATTCCTGTGGGTCGATTGCTCGAAGAAACCGTATACATCCTTTCAGGACTACTTAAAAAGTAAAGTTCTTAATCAACAGGAATTTTTACCTGAACCCAGGAAGCATTTTACCTAATCCCTTTAATATAAGCTGATAAATCAAAGATGCATTTTACCTGTACAATGCCAGGTGCTTAATTACCAAGGATTTTTTTACCTGAACCCAGGAAGTATTTTACCTTACCAAGGTAAGATAGTAAAGTAAAGGACTATTTACCTTGTGCTTGATTACTAAAATCTTACTTGTGCAAGTGCTCCCGCTGGTGTAATATCCTTCATCACACAATGCACATCGTGATGTATCACAATCAACAATCTGTTCTCTAGGCAGTTCCTTATAGAATTGTAGGAACTTTTCTCTAAAAATATAACAGAGATTACAAAAGCACTTTTTTGTTAATGGTTGTTTCACACAATAGCTATTAGGTGTAAAATATATACTAAAGTATAATCAGAAATGGATTACACTCAGTTTTATGGATTTTTCTCAAAAACCAGTTGAACATGTGAAACAGAAATTTGGCTATGTATTAATATAATAATATATCATAATGGTTTGAGTTTTTCATCGTTTGGACTTTGCCCCTGTACATATAAATTTTTGTCAAAATTGTTCAACCTGAAAAGCTAAGTTTTTGACTCCACTTCTTATGTCAAAGCCACCCCTTTTTACTATGGGTTCCATTTAAAGTTTAAAAGGTGTCACAGATGATTGACTTAAAGATTGGACAGCTGTTTAATGACAACACAATGAGTCCAAGGGAAAAAAGACACCGGTGTATATGGTTAAAAATGATCCAACCATTGACAAGTAAGTTGCAAAATTACTAGCATTTGAAGTGAATACAATTTATACATGTTTATTTCTTTTTAAGTGTTTGCATGGTTAATTTTAAAAACACAAACATATCACTGAAATTTGTTAATCAATTGCTCTATTAAGCTATGAGTAGTACTATCATATACCATTTTTAATGTATTTTATGATTAAATTCAAAAAATGGTATATGACAGTACCAATGTTAGGTTTGAGAATACATGTATAACACATCTACATATTTCTGAAAATTAATGAAAATGTAAATTCCATATACTCGCCCATGTGAGTAAATCCGAATTCTATCGCAAATACCTTCAGAAGGCAATGTGGTAGAAGAACATTAAGCAGAACATAATTTGGTTTTGCCTTTACACAGGACACAGCACATTTTTTGATTGCCTTCCTTGTATAATCAACAGATTCAATGAATAAAAAAAGTCATGGCATATCATTGTGCCTTACATGATAAGAAAGGCGGAGTAAATAGACTTTGTTAATTTTCCATCATTGCAGAAATTGCTAAATTTTTCTCAGTAAAGCTAGATTATTGCAAAAATATACAATATGGAAACCTAAAGTGCATATTGGGTCGATTGATTATAAATTCATTTTATGAAGAAAAAACAAAATATTTTCAATAATATTTTTTATAGACAAATAACTGAAAGTAATCCATTTATGTTTATACTTTAGCTATATCTACATGTGTTGCTGTAAACTCAGTCAATAGCAAAAACGCACTGTAAGGGCAACATATAGGCTCTAGTTTCACAACAGTTCCTTTGCTAAAGTTTTCCCTAACTTAAATTTGGAAAATTGGAAGTGTGAATGATTTTGTTAGCTTTTTAAAAGATATTTACAATCTAAAGGCATCATTTTGAAGATCACTTCTGATCAATTTCGTTTCATCCGTATTCCAATTGTGTCGAAACTTTTTTATTCTAATAAAATACATGTATTGTCAAACATGCCAGAAAAAGGAAAATATAACTTAGTAAAGGAATGATTATGAAACTAGAACCTGAGAGGGTACATGAATCTTAATGTACTTCGTACAGTGCGCTTGTGCTATGAACAGAGTTCACATCGACACATGCGTTTACGTGTATATGGTTTTGAAATAATCAAACAAAGACACAGCTAATTCTTCTCTACTAAACAAGAGCAGAATTTAGAAATGTATTATTATTATTATAAATTAAACTAGCAATTTTATAAATAGAAACTCTGAATAATGATGTTTTGAAAACAGATAAATAGTATGAAATAATATATAACATTAATCAACTTAAGATCATTCTGATCTAAATAGTACATTTATTAAATGCATTCACGGTTTACTAAGGAAGTTGATTTGTGCTTTTTTGCTTTTTTCGCCTTCCAAACGCACAAAAGCGAAATCCAAACACATAAAAGGAAACTTCAAACAAAAAAAGCGCTAAAGCGTAAAACGAATGCGAAAAAGCACCAAAATTCATGTTTTTGTGCAATGTTGAATGAATATTTCGCTTTGAGTTTTGCCCTGGCGCTTTTTTGACTGCGAAAACAAAAAAGCGAAAATTATGTGCGTTAAATCGCCAAATACTACGCGAAAAAAGCGTTTTGCGCTTTTTCGCGTTCGCTATACAGTAAATAATTTTGCTAAGTCTTACTTGTGCAGCCAACTTGGTAATATTTATAGTAGGAGCAATCCCTATGAGTTGTTGTACAATAACATCTAGATCCACAGGGATGATGCTTACAACGAAGTTCTCTTATGGTTTCGCACTGTAAAATATGTAGTACATATAAGATATTTGCTGTGTTAAAATGCTAGAACAACCTGTGTGTTCGTAAAAAATCTCCTTTAAACATCGATCGATTGATCGATCGAGATAGATTTATATCACAGTCGAGAATTGTTCATTTATATCAAGACCTCACTAGCTATAGGTCAAGTAGCAAAAACATTTTACGTTTGCACCTTCGCAATGTTTTCATGTCATTTTAAAGTTCAGGTGTTGTCGAATCACCATATGTATTTAGAATCCCTGACTTCCATTTCTAAATGCCGTTGGCTTATCGAAGCTTACTTAAGTTTTAAAATTGGTCATACCCGACCGGGATTAGAACATCAACTCCTCTACATACGTAACACTTTGCACTTTACTAAATCAGCTTCCGTAATGGTAACAAAGACAGAGAGAGAGAGAGAGAGAGAGAGAGAGAGAGAGAGAGAGAGAGAGAGAGAGAGAGAGAGAGAGAGAGAATCACTTACCACTCTGGATTCCCCTACATGCTCCCTAACTTCCTCATGGGTACACCCGTGGTGCTTAAATAAGTTTTCTTCTAAACATTCTCCCTCTAGGCTTCGCTTCACTCTATGAAGTAGTGCAAGAGCTTTTTGCTTTGGAATGAACGGTGAATCACTCGAGTCACCCGGTATAGCTTGTAGAGATAAAAAAAAGATAGTGATTTCCTATTTTTCATGATTGCATTATCGTTTTTATAAGGTGCATTTTCTATCATTTTTTTTCTAATTTATTTTTGCAGTGATACAAATTATAGAATTTTGGATGTATTTAGCACCTTATATTTATACCCTTTGCAAACGAAGTTACGGTGTTAAATATGAACCATACATGTTTGCCCGACATCGTGTCAGGTCCATATCTTTAAAGTCATATGGATGCATTTCACGAAACCTTGGTACATACTTATACCAACTTAGGACGATGTGTCAATTTAGGAGCATTTGTCAAAGATCAAAAACAAAACGTTAAATTACACCTCAGCAATGTTGGGAACGGGAATATTCTTTCACCCAAAAGACTGCTCTTGGACATGTACTCATAACCATGTTAGTCATTTGAGCTCAAAATTTAAGAAATGATCGAACACAAACACGCCAACCCATTTTTAAATCATACAGCTGAAAGTAAAGTAAAAACCTGGAAACATTACAAATTAGGTAAAACACTTGAACGTCTACCATGGAAATGAGACAAGGTGCTCTGGAGGGGGGAGGATCTGCAGTGAGCTACGCCAACCTGCCACGTGTAAAATGAAAATTGAGCATCCTAGCTAGATAGAGAGACACTTTAGAACTAATCTAGTGAGTGAGTTATTGAGCAATATTGCAGCTATTCGCGGCTATAGAACTTATCTAGGCTTGCAGTATCCCAATGCCAACAATTTAGTTGTAAGTAGTATGACAATGTATAAAGTTACAGCAGCCAGAACAAACTGTGAAACAAATACATCGCTAGTTGAAAAAACAGGCATGGAACTCCATATTAATATAACAATTAATGTCATCACCGTTGTCATATGGCTCCAAATGTAGACAGTCTTGGTTGCCATAGTGAAAAGTAGGTATGCAGCAGACTGACATAAAAGACATATCGTACCGTATTATATCTAGTAATCAGAATGTAACCATGATTATTACGTTATCAATTAAAAAACAAAACTTAAATTCTGATTTCGCGCCTGTATGTGATATCTATAGGCGGTTTCGGTAGCAGAACTCTTCTTTAATGAATATAGAAGTACTACGACTACACTACTTGATTATATATTTTGTTATGCGATATAGTTTATAACAATCAATTCAATTTGGTTATATAGGAGATCATATTGGCGTGTATGGACCGAGCGGGCAATACACAAAGTGACGTTGAACCGAGCGGGCAACAGACAGAGAGTTACGAACCTTTATTAACAAAACGTCCCTATGATCATGATTAAGTCTGGTTCAGTGAAATCTGGCATTGAAAAGCTATAGAGCAGTGCACTATTATACGGCCCTCGCAAAATATCACAATTCTTGCCCTTGACCAGTCGATCAATCTTGATAGTGCCCTGTACATAAGTGATTATTGCTAATTTAGTTGATGGATCAAATTGTACTTTAACTACACAACTGATCATTTTCTCCAGTACCCGTCCAAAGTCGGTCGGGAAATTTATAATCTGTGACGACAATGTGTGTTAGGTATTTTATATTCTTGTTTGATCTTTTTTTGTTTAAAAACACTTCACAACATCTTTGCTGCCATGTGCGTGGTGGTCAGTAGCAAGCTAAGGTTCTTTCATTTTCAGTTTAAGTGTATCAGTTTTACTTTCAAAATATGTTCCACCGATGATAAGTGCGCATGCACCAGTAATATCCAGACAATTTTAACTCTTGAATCCATTTTATTTGCTTGAATGTTGAAAATACCTAGATCAAAAGAACACTATTTTACAACAACAAGAAAAACAACAACATCGATAATAATAATAATAAATAATAATAATAATAATAATAATAATAATAATTATATATAAAAAAAAAATAAAAGTATGGTATCAAATATTAACATTTTTAACTTTTTTTCGCGAAAACTTAATTTTTAGGTACATGCACATGTACATGTATTATTTATTTGGTATAGCTGTTCATTTTTAACAGAGTTTTTAATTATTGCATTTTATCTGAGTTTTAATCAGTTAACCAATAAATGTTTCACTTACTAAGAGAAATGAACATCAAAACGGATACAATATTCAAAACTTCAAAACAAATTTTGTTACAATCTTAATAAAAATGGGTTTATTAGCAGAATAATTAAATTGTCACAAAATGTGCACCACTTACATCATATCCAAGACAGCTTCGAAAGTAATTTTGCTTCAATTTAATTCTTTATTCTCTATACGTTATCGGAGATTGTACTCGAAAAAAAATATAAAAATAAAAAAAACTTTATGTCATTACATATACGGTTGTACAATCAATAAATAAATAAATAAATAAATAAATAAATAAATAAATAAATAAATAAATTATAATTGATTTAATGATAAATAATTAAATAAAATTAATTAATTAAAATAATGATGATGATAATAATAATAATACCTACAGATTATCGGTTTTTAAAACATATTAATCCATCCGTGCATTTTGCAGTTACATCTTTCACAAAATGAAATGCAATTGCCTCTGTTTAAATTTCTTATATCTTATCTCTTAGGATTTGTGTTATTTGTTTAGTTTTACAAAACATATCAAAAAAGATACAAGATACACAGTAACCTTTAAAGGTTAACATGACTGTGTAATGTAAGCACAACAAGGAAGTGATTGACACTCAGATAAAAATTCTTCAAACTTTTAAAACTTTCAAACTTTATTTAATAAATCACTAAAAATCTATATTGTTGTAATAGTACATAAGTGCACTAATAGTTATTTTAGTTGACTAGTAAGTTTTATATAAATTTATGAGTTTTTTAAGTACTGCTGCTATTATATTAGTACTGCTATTAGTATTGATGGTACTTTTAATTAAAAAGGTGTTTAATTTAATAAAATTTTACATGACCTTTAATTACATTACGTAACTACCAGCACGTCCTTCATTCCAATATCGCAAAGCTCGAGTATTTGTTAAACCCAAAAATTGAGAAAAAGAAAATAAAAATAGTAATATTTATAAGTACGCGACATGTTTTAAAACTATTCATACCACCACCAAAGATAAAATGTAAACAATTCCACCTTATGTGATCAATTAAAGACAAACATACCAATCCATGTGTCCAAAACCACAATGCCAAAGCGAAGCTGACACGTGAACTTTCACCAGCGAAGTTAGAAATCTCTACCTCCTATTAAATTTAGCTAGCTACATATACATCTGTCACGTGTGTCAAAAATAAAGCATTGACATTGTTATTTATGCGAAATAGACGTAATCAAAATGTAACCATACGACTTTATGGAAAGCTAGTCCGATTACGTGTCTGGGCCTGGGTCTCTTTCATCTTTCACTTCAAAGCTATTACAACTCTCGTATATATATATATGTTGTTTCATAGTAATTTACCGACTTTTTATCTAAAAGGAAGCGAAAATATTCGATAACAGAGTTCAATTTAGAAATTACTTAAAGAAATATGTCGATATGGAAATATATATAAATATATATCATGAAAATAGAAGGCTTAAATTTTAGATTACATCACATGTGTGTACATGCATGTTACTTAAAGTATGAACATCATAGTAAATATTGCTCAAATACCACACGTTTAACATGTCGACATTCATAGAAAAATAAAAACTATAAAGTTAATAAAGATGGAGCTGTAGATTGAACAATTTGTGCACCCTAGAAATGACAGGCGGACGAACGAACTCACGAATGAAAGGACGGTCGGATTGATTCACTGAAGAGCATACGTAATAGACGTCTAGATTAGAACAAAATTGGGGACTTACTTTTACATAAAACAACAACAACAGCTACTACCACTACTACTACAGTAGGTGCTGCTACTATTTTTTTCAAATTTCCTTATTAATTACACACATCTCAGGATTTAGATTAAAATCCCATTCGAATGGTATGGTGTAAGAATGTATGTCATACGATTTGATGATGCATGGTAAGTTGTTTTTTTCCGAACACTTCAATTTTCTTTTCCCTTGGATGAACCTCGATATAAGTGAAATCTCTTCTTTACTAAATTTCTTGATGAAGCCATTTCATTACATAACACAACCAATACCTCAGTTGGTAGTGCTTACTTCGTATGTCGGAAGTCATGGGATCTTCTGCTGGCCTGGACTAACCAAGACTTTAAAACGGCAGCGGCTGTTCCTAAATAAACAAAAGGCAAGGGGTCCTTCGAAAGAGACCTTTAAAACCGATGTCCCGTGTAACGACAGACTTGGCACGTCACAGAACCCGCCCTGCACATTGACCTGAGCACACTGAAAGGGGCAAACATTCTACCACTTCACCTTTAGCTGGAACACTTGAACACGTTTACTTTATAATTATTATTGTGTCATAACGTCAAATGTTAGAAAATGAACTTGCATTATAATTATATGATGTGTTTGTTTCACAATTATTACGATACGGTAGTGTTTTTCCCCACTAGGGGAAATTTATAAAACGAAACAAACTTTTCACAACAAATTTTTTGTCGCAAGGATATTGCAGGCTAGGCTCATCAAAGTCTTCAAAAAGTTTCATGGTCATCATTACAATATTGTTAATAAGTTTAAGGTTTCTGTACTCGAAATTACCCTGGATATACTTGCCATCCCGTATTATTCTCAATTTATATTTAACACGTGACGGGTGTAGCTGACGAACAAGAGACGCTTACATTTCCGGAGTACCTTGCCTCACTTCTTGGTGTATGTTCGCGTGTTTCACTTTATTTGCCAGAATTAAAGCTTTTACTTTGCGTTGGGATTGTGATTTTGACATAGATTGGCCATGGTATGCTTGTTTTCGGTTGTACCGTAAATCTGTCTGTCGTAATTCACCAAATAAATATTGCCGTAGTATATAGTTGGACACGGTAATTGCCAAGTGTAATACTTAGCTAAGCTTTATCCCTGAACTGAATATCATATTTCATACGATTATTTGCGAACTCTCTATGCTGCAACAATAGATACTAATGACTGTTACAAAAGAAGCATTAATTGCAAAAATGGTTCGGACTTTCGTGGAGAACTTTTGTCTTTGAAGTGTCAAAACGGAGATTTGGACTTTAATTTGACTATTTGTTTATTTCATATACAACTCAAACGAGTCCATATTGAAAGTTTGAAAGTCCAAGATCCGTGCGCGATAATGTTATCATATAGAAAAAGTAGGATTATCCTGTTAAAAACGTAAGGTCAATTGGACTTTTAAACAGTTTAAATATCAAGGGTCCCAATGTAAAATCAATAAGCACCGGACCCGGAGGAATTTGTCACCTGGTCAGTAACCACTATGGTAATTCAGTTGGTAGAGAGGAAGTTTAGTATGTGAGAGGCAGTGGGTTCAAACCCTGGCCGAAGTCTGACAAAGACAATGGCTTTTCTTTCTTAAAATCTCAGTGTATTAGAAAAACATTATCGGTAGGAAACTTTCGCGGTGTGATCTTCTTAAATATTCTGTGGTAAAAATGTTCACGGTTCTGACTTTGCGGAAAGTGTACCAAGGGAAATAAGAAATTTTGGCGGAGAAGATATATTCGCGGTACAAGTGTAATCGTGAAAATCCTGAATATTTTTTCCTCGCCAATGTTTCTTCTTATACATTATTTAGGGGAGACAGCAACAATTGCTTCAGAAGAGACCCTGCCAAGGCAACCGCGAAAAATCCCTCCCTGCACATATATTGCTCTAAGAGCACTGGCAAGGTCAAGGTCACTGTCTACCTGCTGACTTATACTTAAAGGTGAAGTTTTTACTTGGACATGAAACCCTATTCAGTTAATCAAACAATGGAACCAGTCAGTCAGTAAAAAACATAAGTAAATAACGAGCTTTTAAATACTCATACTTCACTCAAACGTGAGCGAATGGGTTATATAAACTTGATTTAAAACCGTGAGTAAACAAACCTCGTGCCGAATAACCATTGATCAAACATTAAAATTTAAAATAAAAGACAGGTAGGATCCGACTTAACCTTGTGTCAAGAAAAATTCGGATTTTGTAATCTAAGAGGATTATTCGGGACGTTTAAAGTTGTAATAATAATTTTTAAACAATCTGATGCATTATAACACATTTAAACAGGTGTTTGGAAAAATCATTAGATTCGATTTGGACCCTTTAGATATTTAAATTGGCCTTTTGCAAGATTTCACGATCTCGTTTTGGCTCTTTCAAGATTTGGTCGTCATGGACACTACATGTATATATATCAAACTATGTAATGTGTTAATGTGTAGTTTTTAAAACAGCAAAGATGTAAACATATATCAAAACATAAAAAACCAAACAAACAATCAAACAAACAAAAATAAATGATGTTGTTGTCATTAAAAATATTTATATTATTATTATTTTAAAGCGATATGAATTTAGTTTATATATGTCATATTTATGCACTAAACAAGCGATTATATGCACGTCGTTACGATCTGAAACTCATTGATTGTAAGAACCTATAGCATGAGCGATCTGAGCTAAAGATTGTAGATTATTGATTGTCAGAGTTCAACGTCTACACTTTCACTGTTGGCCAATGTACCATTTTTTGCGTGGTAAAAATCGAAAGGAGAATACAGAATGGAAATGTAAAAAAAGGGTTATTTGAAATCCATGTTGAAAAAACATGGCTTGCCGAAAAATTAAAAAAATCGGGAGGGCCTAAATGCCTGCTTTGTTGAACATTGTAAATTTCACACATGCGAATACTTTACACGTGTAAAACATTCGTACGGATTCTCCACACATGTGGAATATATAGCTTTGTACCTTTACCGTTCCTTAAAGTAGAAACGTATGCAAGTAGAAAAGCATATGTGAACAGAATGTTCATACGAAACTTTCACACGTATATTCAGTTTTCTCTCCCCAGAGAGAACATACGGCTTTCTCAGCTTGTTTGTAATAGATGGCTGGACTAAATGACCTAAGTTGAATTTTGGATCAACGAGTTGAGAGTTGAGTAATGGTGTTTAACGTCCCAGTCAAAAATATTTCACTTATATCGAGACGTCGCCAGCTATAGGCGAAGGTGCAGAAATTTTGCCTGTGCGTTACGCTGATGGCATTATACAGCAGGGTTCTTTAGCGTGCCAAGCCCACCGTGACACGGGACCTCGTTTATTTTAAGTTCCCATCCGAAAGAACCGTGGCTTTTATTTCGTAATACCGAGTGCTTGGCGAAAGAACAGTCACTACCCACTTTCAAGTCTTGGGTTAGACCCGGCCGGGGATCGAACCCACGACCTTCCACCTACGGAGCGAGCACTCTACCAACTGAGCTACCGCAGTGGTTTTTGGGTCAACGAGACAAAGGTCAAGATCATGGTGGATGCAATAATATTTAACACTCAATATATTGGTGATTTTAATTCTAATTCATTATTCCGTAAGTCTACACTTATTGGTTACATACTTGTAGAATACAATGTATGGCGGTACATTAAATAAATAACAATGTATTACACAGAGTTATAAAATAGCATGGTAAGTACAGTGAAAAAAATAATCCTATAAACCTTATTTTGTAAAGTATACACAGTGATAATAAACAATAAACGTTTTTTATATGAATGGACCATGTTATACAGATAATTGTCCCTTCTATATGTAGCCTTTTTATATGAATGGACCATGTTATACAGATAATTGTCCCTTCTATATATAGCCTTTTTATATGAATGGACCATGTTATACAGATAATTGTCCCTTCTATATGTAGACTTTTTATATGAATGGACCATGTTATACAGATAATTGTCCCTTCTATATGTAGACTT
Organism: Anadara kagoshimensis; assembly: GCA_021292105.1. Classification (NCBI taxonomy): domain Eukaryota; kingdom Metazoa; phylum Mollusca; class Bivalvia; order Arcoida; family Arcidae; genus Anadara; species Anadara kagoshimensis. The sequence continues at coordinate 19,146,938 of CM037874.1, forward strand.
TTTATATGGATGGACCAGGACCTACAGCAAATTGTCCCTTCTAGCTAAATGTAGCCTTTTTATATGGATGGACCATGATATACAGATAATTGCCCTTCTATATATAGCCTTTTTATATGGATGGACCATGATATACAGTTAATTGTCCCTTCTATATGTAGCCTTTTTATATGGATGGACCATGACTACAGCAAATTGTCCCTTCTAGCTATGTACCTTTTTATATGGATGGACCATGATATACAGATAATTGTCCCTTCTATATATATCCTTTTTATATGGATGGACCATGATATACAGATAATTGTCCCTTCTATATGTAGCCTTTTTATATGGATGGACCATGACCTACAGCAAATTGTCCCTTCTAGCTATATGTAGCCTTTTTATATGGATGGACCATGATATACAGATAATTGTCCCTTCTATATATAGCCTTTTTATATGGATGGACCATGACCTACAGCAAATTGTCCCTTCTAGCTATATGTAGCCTTTTTATATGGATGGACCATGATATACAGATAATTGTCCTTCTATATATAGCCTTTTTATATGGATGGACCATGACCTACAACTAATTGTCCCTTCTATATGTAGCCTTTTTATATGGATGGAACATGACCTACAGCTAATTGTCCCTTCTATATGTAGCCTTTTTATACGAATGGACCATGTAATACAGATAATTCTCCCTTCTGTATGTAGCTTTCTTATATGGATGGACCATGACCTACAGCTAATTGTCCCTTCTATATGTAGCCTTTTAATATGGATGGACCATGATATACAGATAATTGTCCCTTCTATATGTAGCCTTTTTATATGGATGGACCATGATATACAGATAATTGTCACTTCTATATGTAGCCTTTTTATATGGATGGACCATGACCTACAGCTAATTGTCCCTTCTATATGTAGCCTTTTTATATGGATGGACCATGATATACAGCTAATTGTCCTTTCTATATGTAGCCTTTTTATATGGATGGACCATGATATACAGATAATTGTCACTTCTATATGTAGCTTTTTTATATGGATGGACCATGATATACAGCTAATTGTCACTTCTATATGTAGCCTTTTTATATGGATGGACCATGATATACAATAATTGTCCCTTTTATTTTTAGCCTTTTTATATGGATGGACCATGATATACAGCTAATTGTCTCTTCTATATGTAGCCTTTTTATATGGATGAACCATGTTATACAGATAATTGTCCCCTCTATATGTAGCCTTTTTATATGGATGGACATGATATACAGATAATTGTCCCTTCTATATGTAGCCTTTTTATATGGATGGACCATGATAACAGCTAATCCCCCCTTCTATATGTAGCCTTTTCATATGGATGGATCATGATATACAGCTAATCCCCCTTCTATATGTAGCCTTTTTATATGGATGGACCATGACCTACAGCTAATCCCTTCTATAAGTAGTCTTTTTATATGGATGGACCATGATATACAGCTAATCCCCCCTTCTATATGTAGCCTTTTCATATGGATGGACCATGATATACAGCTAATTGTCCCTTCTATATGTAGCCTTTTTATACTGATGGACCATGATATACAGATAATTGTCCCTTCTATATGTAGCCTTTTTATACTGATGGACCATGATATACAGATAATTGTCCCTTCTATATGCAGCCTTTTTATATGGATGAACCATGATATACAGCTAATTGTCCCTTCTATATGTAGCCTTTTTATATGGATGGACCATGATATATAGCTAATTGTCCCTTCTATATGTAGCCTTTTTTTATGGATGGACCATGATATACAGCTAATTGTCCCTTCTATATGTAGCCTTTTTATATGGATGGACCATGACCTACAGCTAATTGTCCCTTCTATATGTAACCTTTTATTATGGATGGACCATGATATACAGATAATTGTCCCTTCTATATGTAGCCTTTTTATATGAATGGACCATGACCTACAGCTAATTGTCCCTTCTATATGTAGCCTTTTTATATGGATGGACCATGATATACAGCTAATTGTCCCTTCTATATATAGCCTTTGTATATGGATGGACCATGACCTACAGCAAATTGTCCCTTCTAGCTATATGTAGCCTTTTTATATGGATGGACCATGATATACAGATAATTGTCCTTTCTATATATAGCCTTTTTATATGGATGGACCATGACCTACAACTAATTGTCCCTTCTATATGTAGCCTTTTTATATGGATGGAACATGACCTACAGCTAATTGTCCCTTCTATATGTAGCCTTTTTATACGAATGGACCATGTAATACAGATAATTCTCCCTTCTGTATGTAGCTTTCTTATATGGATGGACCATGACCTACAGCTAATTGTCCCTTCTATATGTAGCCTTTTAATATGGATGGACCATGATATACAGATAATTGTCCCTTCTATATGTAGCCTTTTATATGGATGGACCATGATATACAGATAATTGTCACTTCTATATGTAGCCTTTTTATATGGATGGACCATGACCTACAGCTAATTGTCCCTTCTATATGTAGCCTTTTTATATGGATGGACCATGATATACAGCTAATTGTCCCTTCTATATGTAGCCTTTTTATATGGATGGACCATGATATACAGATAATTGTCACTTCTATATGTAGCTTTTTTATATGGATGGACCATGATATACAGCTAATTGTCCCTTGTATATGTAGCCTTTTTATATGGATGGACCATGATATACAAATAATTGTCCCTTTTATTTTTAGCCTTTTTATATGGATGGACCATGATATACAGCTAATTGTCTCTTCTATATGTAGCCTTTTTATATGGATGAACCATGTTATACAGATAATTGTCCCCTCTATATGTAGCCTTTTTATATGGATGGACTATGATATACAGATAATTGTCCCTTCTATATGTAGCCTTTTTATATGGATGGACCATGATATACAGCTAATCCCCCCTTCTATATGTAGCCTTTTCATATGGATGGATCATGATATACAGCTAATCCCCCCTTCTATATGTAGCCTTTTTATATGGATTGACCATGACCTACAGCTAATTGTCCCTTCTATAAGTAGTCTTTTTATATGGATGGACCATGATATACAGCTAATCCCCCCTTCTATATGTAGCCTTTTCATATGGATGGACCATGATATACAGCTAATTGTCCCTTCTATATGTAGCCTTTTTATACTGATGGACCATGATATACAGATAATTGTCCCTTCTATATGCAGCCTTTTTATATGGATGAACCATGATATACAGCTAATTGTCCCTTCTATATGTAGCCTTTTTATATGGATGGACCATGATATATAGCTAATTGTCCCTTCTATATGTAGCCTTTTTTTATGGATGGACCATGATATACAGCTAATTGTCCCTTCTATATGTAGCCTTTTTATATGGATGGACCATGACCTACAGCTAATTGTCCCTTCTATATGTAACCTTTTATTATGGATGGACCATGATATACAGATAATTGTCCCTTCTATATGTAGCCTTTTATATGAATGGACCATGACCTACAGCTAATTGTCCCTTCTATATGTAGCCTTTTTATATGAATGGACCATGACCTACAGCTAATTGTCCCTTCTATATGTAGCCTTTTTATATGGATGGACCATGATATACAGCTAATTGTCCCTTCTATATGTAGCCTTTTTATATGGATGGACCATGATATACAGCTAATTGTCCCTTCTATATGTAGCCTTTTAATATGGATGGACCATGATATACAGATAATTCTCCCTTCTATATGTAGCCTTTTCATATGGATGGACCATGACCAACAGCTAATTGTCCCTTCTATATGTAGCCTTTTTATATGAATGGACCATGACCTACAGCTAATTGTCCCTTCTATATGTAGCCTTTTTATACTGATGGACCATGACCAACAGCTAATTGTCCCTTCTATATGTAGACTTTTTATATGGATGGACCATGACCAACAGCTAATTGTCCCTTCTATATGCAGCCTTTTTATATGGATGGACCATGATATACAGCTAATTCTCCCTTCTATATGTAGCCTTTTTATATGGATGGACCATGATATACAGATAATTGTCCCTTCTATATGTAGCCTTTTTATATGCATGGACCAGGATATACAGCTAATTGTCCCTTCTATATGTAGCCTTTTTATATGGATGGACCATGTTATACAGATAATTGTCCCTTCTATATGTAGCCTTTTTATATGGATGGACTATGATATACAGATAATTGTACTTTCTATATGTAGCCTTTTTTATTTGGATGGACCATGATATACAGCTAATTATCCATTCTATATGTAGCCTTTTATATGGATGGACTATGATATACAGATAATTGTCCCTTCTATATATAGCCTTTTTATATGGATGGACCATGACCTACAGCTAATTGTCCCTTCTATATGTAGCCTTTTTGTATGGATGGACCATGACCTACAGCTAATTGTCCCTTCTATATGTAGCCTTTTTATATGAATGGACCATGTATTACAGATAATTGTCCTTTCTATATGTAGCCTTTTTATATGGATGGACCATGACCTACAGCTAATTGTCCCTTCTATATGTAGCCTTTTTATATGGATTGAGCATGATATACAGCTAATTGTCCCTTCTATATGTAGCCTTTTTATATGGATGGACTATGATATACAGATAATTGTCCCTTCTATATATAGCCTTTTTATATGGATGGACCATGACCTACAGCTAATTGTCCCTTCTATATGTAGCCTTTTTATATGGATGGACCATGATATACAGCTAATTGTCCCTTCTATATGTAGCCTTTTTATATGAATGGACCATGTATTACAGATAATTGTCCCTTCTATATGTAGCCTTTTCATATGGATGGACCATGACCTACAGCTAATTGTCCCTTCTATATGTAGTCTTTTTATATGGATGGACCATGATATACAGCTAATTGCCCCTTCTATATGTAGCCTTTTTATATGGATGGACCATGACCTACAGCTAATTGTCCCTTCTATATGTAGCCTTTTTATATGGATAGACTATGATATACAGATAATTGTCCCTTCTATATGTAGCCTTTTTATATGGATAGACTATGATATACAGATAATTGTCCCTTCTGTATTTAGCCTTTTTATATGGATGGACCATGATATACAGATAATTGTCCCTTCTATATGTAGCCTTTTTATATGGATGGACCATGATATACAGCTAATTGTCCCTTCTATATGTAGCCTTTTTATATGGATGGACCATGATATACAGCTAATTGTCCCTTCTATATGTAGCCTTTTTATATGGATGGACCATGATATACAGATAATTGTCGTCCCTTCTATATATAGCCTTTTTATATGGATGGACCATGACCTACAGCTAATTGTCCCTTCTTAATGTAGCCTTTTTATATGGATGGACCATGACCTACAGCTAATTGTCCCTTCTATACGTAGCATTTTTATACGAATGGACTATGTAATACAGATAATTGTCCCTTCTATATGTAGCCTTTTTATATGGATGGACCATGACCTACAGCTAATTGTCCCTTCTATATGTAGCCTTATTATATGGATGGACCATGATATACAGCTAATTCCCCCTTCTATATGTAGCCTTTTCATATGTATGGTCCATGATATACAGCTAATTGTCCCTTCCATATGTAGCCTTTTTATATGGATGAACCATGATATGCAGCTAATTGTCCCTTCTATATGTAGCCTTTTTATATGGATGGACCATGATATACAGCTAATTGTCCCTTCTATATGTAGCCTTTTTATATGCATGGACCATGATATACAGATAATTGTCCCTTCTATATGTAGCCTTTTAATATGGATGGACCATGATATACAGATAATTGTCCCTTCTATATGTAGCCTTTTTATATGAATGGACCATGACCAACAGCTAATTGTCCCTTCTATATGTAGCCTTTTTATATGGATGGACCATGATATACAGCTAATTGTCCCTTCTATATGTAGCCTTTTATATGCATGGACCATGACCAACAGCTAATTGTCCCTTCTATATGTAGCCCGTTTATATGGATGGACCATAATATAGAGATAATTGTCACTTCTATATGTAGCCTTTTTATACTGATGGACCATGACCAACAGCTAATTGTCCCTTCTATATGTAGCCTTTTTATATGGATGGACCATGATATACAGATAATTGTCCCTTCTATATGTAGCCTTTTTATATGGATGGAACATGATATACAGCTAATTGTCCCTTCTATATGTAGCCTTTTTATATGGATGGACCATGACCTACAGCTAATTGTCCCTTCTATGTGTAGCCTTTTCATATGGATGGACCATGACCTACAGCTAATTGTCCCTTCTATATGTAGCCTTTTTATATGGATGGACCATGATATACAGCTAATTGCCCCTTCTATATCTAGCCTTTTTATATGGATGGACCATGATATACAGATAATTGTCCCTTCTATATGTAGCCTTTTTATATGGATGGACCATGATATACAGCTAATTGTCCCTTCTATATGTAGCCTTTTTATATGAATGGACCATGTATTACAGATAATTGTCCCTTCTATATGTAGCCTTTTCATATGGATGGACCATGACCTACAGCTAATTGTCCCTTCTATATGTAGCCTTTTTATATGGATGGACCATGATATACAGCTAATTGCCCCTTCTATATGTAGCCTTTTTATATGGATGGACTATGATATGCAGATAATTGTCCCTTCTGTATGTAGCCTTTTTATATGGATGGACCATGATATACAGCTAATTGTCCCTTCTATATGTAGCCTTTTTATATGGATGGACCATGATATACAGATAATTGTCGTCCCTTCTATATATAGCCTTTTTATATGGATGGACTATGATATGCAGATAATTGTCCCTTCTGTATGTAGCCTTTTTATATGGATGGACCATGACCTACAGGTAATTGTCCCTTCTTAATGTAGCCTTTTTATATGGATGGACCATGACCTACAGCTAATTGTCCCTTCTATACGTAGCATTTTTATACGAATGGACCATGTAATACAGATAATTGTCCCTTCTATATGTAGCCTTTTTTATGGATGGACCATGACCTACAGCTAATTGTCCCTTCTATATGTAGCCTTATTATATGGATGGACCATGATATACAGCTAATCCCCCCTTCTATATGTAGCCTTTTCATATGGATGGACCATGATATACAGCTAATTGTCCCTTCCATATGTAGCCTTTTTATATGGATGAACCATGATATACAGCTAATTGTCCCTTATATATGTAGCCTTTTTATATGGATGGACCATGATATACAGCTAATTGTCCCTTCTATATGTAGCCTTTTTATATGCATGGACCATGATATACAGATAATTGTCCCTTCTATATGTAGCCTTTTTATATGGATGGACCATGATATACAGCTAATTGCCCCTTCTATATGTAGCCTTTTTATATGGATGGACCATGATATACAGATAATTGTCCCTTCTATATGTAGCCTTTTTATATGGATGGACCATGATATACAGCTAATTGTCCCTTCTATATGTAGCCTTTTTATATGAATGGACCATCTATTACAGATAATTGTCCCTTCTATATGTAGCCTTTTCATATGGATGGACCATAACCTACAGCTAATTGTCCCTTCTATATGTAGCCTTTTTATATGGATGGACCATGATATACAGCTAATTGCCCCTTCTATATGTAGCCTTTTTATATCGATGGACTATGATATGCAGATAATTGTCCCTTCTATATGTAGCCTTTTTATATGCATGGACCATGATATACAGCTAATTGTCCCTTCTATATGTAGCCTTTTTATATGCATCGACCATGATATACAGATAATTGTCCCTTTTATATGTAGCCTTTTAATATGGATGGACCATGATATACAGATAATTGTCCCTTCTATATGTAGCCTTTTTATATGGATGAACCATGATATACAGCTAATTGTCCCTTATATATGTAGCCTTTTTATATGGATGGACCATGATATACAGCTAATTGTCCCTTCTATATGTAGCCTTTTTATATGCATGGACCATGATATACAGATAATTGTCCCTTCTGTATGTAGCCTTTTAATATGGATGGACCATGATATACAGATAATTGTCCCTTCTATATGTAGCCTTTTCATATGAATGGACCATGATATACAGCTAATTGTCCCTTCTATATGTAGCCCGTTTATATGGATGGACCATAATATACAGATAATTGTCACTTCTATATGAAGCCTTTTTATACTGATGGACCATGACCAACAGCTAATTGTCCCTTCTATATGTAGCCTTTTTATATGGATGGACCATGATATACAGCTAATTGTCCCTTCTATATGTAGCCCGTTTATATGGATGGACCATAATATACAGATAATTGTCACTTCTATATGAAGCCTTTTTATACTGATGGACCATGACCTACAGCTAATTGTCCCTTCTATATATATCCTTTTTATATGGATGGACCATGATATACAGATAATTGTCCCTTCTATATGTAGCCTTTTTATATGGATGGACCATGATATACAGCTAATTGTCCCTTCTATATGTAGCCTTTTGATATGGATGGACCATGATATACAGATAATTGTCCCTTCTCTATGTAGCCTTTTTATATGGATGGACCATGATATACAGCTAATTGTCCCTTCTATATGTAGCCTTTTTATATGGATGGACCATGACCTACAGCTAATTGTCCCTTCTATATGTAGCCTTTTTATATGAATGGACCATGTAATACAGATAATTGTCCCTTTTATATGTAGCCTTTTCAAAAATGTTCAAAACTTACGCAACTGGCGAATATTCTGGACAAGCATTAGTTGAACCATTTTAAATGCCGGGTGTTTTGTCCAATAAAAACGTTTAATATATACATGTTATTGACGTAAATCTGAATAATGACGACAGGCGAAAATGAAGTGGAACTCGTCCTCATTTTACCCAGTGTTGCTCTTGAGATCACTGTTCTCAATGCATTTCAGAAGTTTAAAGTTGTGTTGGATTCACCATTTCTAATGTCAAGGTCACAAAAACATCATAATGTTTTAACTTTTAATATCTTGATATGTGTTCGATACAAAAGCAACAATATCGGTGTTAATAAAGATGGATGTCGTTCTAGAACCAGAGAATTATTCGACCTGTTCGTTCGTGCACTGTTACGCCACATAGCGGTGTTGCCGCATAACTTGACGTGTTCCAACACGTCTATGCGGGGAATTTCAACGCATAAAATTTACACGTTTATGCGGCAGAAAGGCTACATTCCGCCACATAGAGAAAACATTTACTATCATCACCTACACTTCCATCATTATTACCACTTTCACTAAAACACCACCACCATCACTATCATCGTGATGATCATCGTCATCATTATATAATGAAAATAATAATAATAATAATAATTATTATTATTAAAAGTAAGTCGAAATTCTGCCAAAATCACAATTTAACGACCATTAAAATTACAGTCACCATCGCCTCCGCCGTCGGCATAACGACGGTAACATCGTCGTAGCGCTTTCATCGTCCCCGTCCTCATCCCCCACCTCCTCCTTACAATTACTAGTACTATTACCAGTATCAACAAAAACTTAAATTCTCAATTGTCACCGTCGTCGTCATCATTAAAGTCTCCACAACCATTTTTTAAGCTTTTTTAAAATTCATACCGAGTCGTTAAAATTAGTCCTGTTTATGCGCCAAAAAGGCAGCCTTGCGCCCCATATAAGCAACACGTCTTTATGCGTTGAACATCCCCGCATAAATGTGACCAACCTCTTTATGCGTTGAAATTCTCCGCATAGACGTGTCGGACGCGTTTAAGATATAACATTGTTTAAAATTTCAGTTTTCTTATTTCTTTCCAAATAAAATCCTAATACTATATGTTTCCATCGAATATTGAAATTTATAATACCCCTTATAATATTCCAAAATTTTTCGACATTTTGGCAATTGAATATTAAATGCTCACTAACTTTTACCGTGCCATGGCAAGAGAGACAACTCTTTTCAGATTTTTTTTTCCAATTTACCCACCGCTTTTCTATTACTTAATACATTATGTAAAAGATTATAGTTGAATTCAGCTACATTTTTGTCTACAACCTTTTCATTTTGCTTCTATAGATTCTTTCCCAATGAGATTATATTTCTATGTTGAAAAGTAATGACCATTTTCTTTGTAGATAAGGAGCTTGAAATTTTTCTTAAGGAAAATATCGTAAAAGAATCTACACTTTAATTCATTTACATCTTTGATAGTGTTTTCCGAAAAGTTATATATGGTAGATTTTTTTATATTAATTTATTTTGTTCTGGAACAATCAAATTTTTCACTAAAAGATGTAAAAACATATTTAAAAATCTTATATTCACATAACAAATTTCCTTTAACGAGATTATATTAGATTAACAAAACAGGGGTTTGGTGGAGATGTTATGCCATAAGTTTTTTAATTTTCTTTTATCTTTTTACATGCTCAAATATGGCAAAAATTTATTTGTAAGGCTAAGTAATGTGAATAAAATTGATGTCGCTATTAATACCACGTAATAACGGAATAGAATATCTTTATCTGCAGGTTTCTTTGTTATACTTTTTATTGTTTTTTTTTATTTTATTTTACAACGTTAAACGCAACTACATGTGCAGTGGTGCAGTGATGGATTTAAGGGGGGGGGGTTGCGGGGGTTGCACCCCCCCCCCTTGAAAATTTTGACAGGGAGAGAGAGAGAGAGAGAGAGAGAGAGCTATTGACTGATGTGACCCCATATGTTAATATAACAACCCATTTCTTCGGCATTCGCACCTTGCATTGATATAATTCTCACCCCCCCCCCCTTTCAAAAAATTCTGGATCTGCCCCTGATGTGTGCGTTATTAGAAGTTAGCTGAGATAAACTGTTATTAGATGTTAGCGGAGATAAACCATTCCTTTTCCGTGTGAAAATTGACACTTTTGAAAATTTAACATCATACTTTGATTATTTTGTTACGCTTATCTTTATTTCAAGTACAGGTAGCGAATATATAACTCGAAAATATGGTGGTAATTCGGTCGTCGAGACATAAAGTTACCTCGACATGTTCGCTTAATAATATCACGACAAGTCGATATAATATGACGGAAAGTTGTGATAGTAAAATAAAAAATGAGATAAATGACAGATTTACCATGACTAGAGAGGATGATTTTACATGTTTTATCTACCGAAATTATCTGGTTGGCTGAATGTTGCTTAACGTCACATCAGCAATTTTCCAGCTATTCGCTACGAGAACTATTTTATTAATTTCTATGGATTAATCTACGAACAAGTTCTTCTGGTATGCATGAGAAGTGTGAGTGTGTTTTGTGGCCAACTTGTACTAGCGCATACTTATAGGGCGACCTTAATGTGCTAGTTTACACAGATCTAGAGTCTGTACGCCGCAGATAAGCGTACCACTCTCCAGTCACATTATATCTGACACCAGATGAACCAGTAAGGCCGAAGACAAGGAAAATTCACATCTCCACATGTGGTTTGAGCGGGATTCGAACGCACAGCGGTGAGAGACCTAAGATGTATAGACTGACGTCTTATCCATTAGGCTACCGTGACCTCGATGTCAGACGAAAATAAAAGTATCCCCCGACAAATACTGCGAGGACCGGACTATTAAAGACCCGATAGAGGGCCTTTTATACTGTCTATTCACAAATTTGCTAAGAGACGAAAGAGTGGGATTTCAAGAATTCACATTAAGGTGTTTAGAAGTGATTTCAATAGAGTATTTGTACTTTTATATTACCTGTAACAATGAGAAACTAATATAATTAGCGTTTATTTTTTACAGGATTTGTTTATAAACTTAATTTGACCAAGTGTGACGTCTCTCGATATGTAAGCCTGTTATAATTTTAAATACGATACAGATCAATGCACATACTCTATAGAGCATTACAGAATCGCCATGTGATCGTAAGTTAACACAGTGAGTCATTATCTATTTTTAACATCTGGGAATTCCATTGTAAATAATTTCGGTTATTGGTAAAGAAGAAGTTGGAGACTATTTCAGTAATGCTATCGAACACCCTCAACTTGGTCATTATCTATGTTTAATATCGGGCATTTCATTGTACATAATTTCAGTTTGTATTTACATTTGTAAAGACAAGATGGAGCATATTTCAGTAATGTTATGGAACACACTCAGCTTGTTTATTGGATTAGAAGAGCAGGTATATATCAGGAGGCGAAAATTTGACTTAATTGATAAGATACTTAAACGTGTCTCGAGGATCAGGGTAATCTATAGCGGAAGTAGAGCCGAAGGTCTGTCATTACCCGGTAGTGATGTTGATATGATGTATGTACTTGATAAAATATCTGTGACTGAAAACCCTAATGATTTAGACAGTGACATGATCATGGATACAAATAACATTAAACCAGGTTTTGTAAAACTTCACTGTCTAAAGAAATTTGGCATGTTCGGTAACGCAATGACACAAATTCCCGAGGGCATCTTCTTGTCCAGTTTATTGTTTCGTGATGAAACAGTTCGGGTACTGTTAGGAACAATTCCAAGTGCATTTGCACATGGACCCTGTGCAACTTTTAAGACACCGATAAAAATCGAAGCGGACTTTTTATTATGTTTTTTATGCAAGACGTGGCCTCAAAAAGCATCTGAATGGATAGGCAGAGGTAGAAGAGGTTGGCCATCACCGGATTTAATTCGAGATGTTGTTCATGACGGATGTTTATTAGTCCCTGTTGGAAACCCTTATTCGAACGAGAGTCATATGCAGTGGCGAATATCGTTTTCACTCGCAGAGAAAAAACTGGTACACTCTTTTAATCACACCCAATTTTTATGCTACGGGCTACTTAAACTATTTCTTAGACATGCAATCAACACCAATGTGGAAGTTAAGGATTTACTCTGTTCTTACTTCCTCAAAACAAGTTTGTTCTATTGCATTGAAGAGGAGAATATCGTCTGGAGCAAAGAGAACTTTCTTGACTGTTTTTGGACGTGCTTCAGAAGGTTAATGAAGTGGGTTGGCGATGAATACTGTCCAAATTATTTTATAAAAGATAACAACATGTTTGAAGGTAAAATGTGTGGAAGTAAGCGCAGGACATTGCTTGACCATTTGTTTAAATTGTATAACGACGGAATATACAGCTTAAGACTCATTCCGTGTTTATCAGAATTGCATCTCTTCGAAACGGCAAGGAGCATACCAACAAATACTACACATATAGAAAATATATGGAAAGAATACCTTTGTGATATCGAAATATTATTATCAGTATCTGGTGACTCCGATCTACTCGATTTAAATTTTACGAAAAACCTGGATACCATTATTGATCAGATGATACAAAATACAACCAATCCAATTGACCTTGCAATGCTTACTTTAATGTCTTTCAACATTGTGTGTAACAATGTTTCTTCTGTGTACGAAACTATTCAAACAAGATCCAATATAACACGTTACAGAGAAATCAAAGGATTAAAACGGTTCATTATAAATAACTGTATGGTCGGTGATGTATGTACCGGGATGTTTATGTTGGCTACGCTGTGTTATCTGACTGGGGAATACAAGGAAGTGGTTACTATTGTTCAGAAAGTTTTGAAGAAATTTAAATCTTACACATTTTATGCTACAATTATACCGAACCTCGAAATAAACCAAACCTACATTGATACAATGTGTGGTAGAAATTTGACGTTGAATCAGAAGCTGTCACATGGCGTTGTTGCATGCCCTTTTATTTGTAATACAAATAACAAGTTTTATCCACGGGAAATAGAACCAGATTTTGTACAACATTCAAATTGTCGAAAAGCATATATACCACCAATTGTGTATTGTAACGTTCTTATGTTTCTATCATACTACCATATGGGATGCAGGGAGAGAATGAGCTACACTCTGAATGAACTATATATAGTAGTAAATGAAGACCGATTCATCACTAAATCAGAGAGACCGTTAGCAAACGCGTTGTTAAGGAGATGTCTGCAGATCTTTGAACATTTGCAATCTTCTTCGTGAAATGAACCACCGTGACGTCATTAACTAAATTAACTTTCAAATATATTATTTCTTTTTATCTGTAATACATATAAAGAAGAGAGAGTTTTATAATAAGTTATGTGTAATGTATTTTATTTTGTTATTTATTTCATGTAAAATTACCTTCTTTCAGTTAACATTTAAATGCCTACATGATTGTGTGTATTGCAATACCGAGATGTAATGAATTTTATTTGTCGCAAAATCTATACTGTCTGTATACTCCGCGATAAGTGATCAATTGCTACATGCAAGTGGTATTCAAAAACTTAGAATACTAATTTATATTGTTTGATGTAATTTGAGATTTTTTACAATTTTATTCAATTTTACATGTTGCAGTGTTTGTGTGGTTGTATTGTACCAAGATAACTGCATTATGATTAGTTTGCTGGGACTCTTTTGGCAGTTATTAACACAATAACAACCATTCATTTTTCAGAAATCTGGATTTTCACGGTCTAATTTCTACTTGAAATTTACCGTTATACGCCCCTTGTGAGTACAGTTGAAAGAACAGCCAAAAAATAGGGCGTTAATACAACAAAAATCATGAAGTTTTTTATGAGGGGGAGCGTAAACTAGAGGACCCTAGTTCATTCGGATTATCGGTCATTTTAGTGATTGTACACCTAAGGTCACAATTTAAGCCTTACTGATCTTGAACATAAATCACAGTCTACGGTTTTCGAATACTTTAAATGGTATTTCTCGTGGATAACTTCTAAGTTTCACCCAAATCTGCCAGGAGGTTCAGGAGAAGCTGTTGTTAAAGTGAAGTACCCACGCCGTATCATACCATAAGCTAACGCCAACTTTAGCCATGTGTGCAAATAACAAAAATAATGATTTGAAATTTGCCGGATTTTAGTTAAGGGAAATCTTAGTTAAAATGATTGTGAACTGGGACCAGACCTCGGTTTCATAATCACTCCTTAACTAAGATTTCCCTTTACTAAAATCTGGCAAATGCCATACCTTAATAATTTGCTAGGTTTTAAGATATTCAGGAATTTAAGGTCTCGTTTTGAAGATCACTTCAAGCTTATAAATTTTTATTAGTTTTATCAAAAAAGTTTGTCTATATTTAAAAATAAACAAACATTGTCAAAGTTTGCTAAATTAAGTTAAGGACAATCTTAGTCAAGGCACTGTTGTGAAACCAGGGACTGAAGCTTCAGTACATTTTTATCTTGTATATTGTTCCTTCATTATCACTTTGTGTTTATCTAGTTTGCTTTTCTTTTGTAAAATATATATTTAAAATGAATAAAGGTGCTTCACCAAATTTACCAGCTTCAAATTTTTCACTTTGCTTTAGACATGGATCGGTATGCTTTTAGCTCACCTGAGCCAAAAGGCTCAGATGAGCTTTTGCTGTCTATCACCGTCCGTCGTGCGTAAACCTTACATTTTAATCTTCTCCTCCAAAACTACTGAGCTAAATTTGATGAAACTAAGTGAATATTATGCCTGGGTAACAGGCTTTCAAAATTGTGTTCGGGATTTGACCACGCCCAACAATATGGCTGCCGTTACTATAAATAGCCAAAAGACAAAAAGGCTTCTTCTCTGAAACCAAAAGGTGCAAGCAAATTTTGATTAGATTTTTGGATTCAGGATATCTAGATACATAAAAATTGTGTTTTTCATAAAAATTGGACGAATAGGTTACGCGTTTTTTTTGCGTAAAATTATGTAATTTTTAAAATGAGACATTTATTGTTATAACTTCATAATGGCTGAAGATAATTGTATGGATTTTTCACTGTTGATCTTGTCTTGCGATTTTGGTTAATTGTAGGTATTGACATGATGATCATTTTGATATATCGATTAAGGTCACAGATGTACAAGTTTACCAAAATAGTTAATTATCTACAAAACTATGAACTTTTGTATAGGCATGTATCATAGAATATTGTAGGTAATGGCTCAATTGTCATTTTGATATATAAATAAAAGTCATGAGTTCAAAGGTCAAGGTCACAGATGTAAACAAGTACTGAAATGATTTTTTTATCTCAAAAACTATAGACTTTTTGTATAGGCATGTATATTAAAATATAGTAGGTAATGGCTCAATGGTCATTTTGAAATATGAATAAAGGTCATGAGTTCAAAGGTCAAGGTCACAGATATAAACAAGTACTGAAATTATTATTTATCTCAAAAACTATAGACTTTTTGTATAGGCATGTATATTAGAATATTTTAGGTATTATCCTAACGATCATTTTGATATATGAATGAAGGTCATGGGTTCAAAGGTCAAGATCACAGATGTGAATGAATACCTGAATGGTTAATTATCTTGAAAACTGTTAACTTTTTGTATAGGCATGTATATTAGAATATTGTTGGTACTAGCACAGTGGTCATTTTGATATATGAATGAAGAGAATGGGTTCAAATGTCAAGATCATAGATACAAACAAGTACTGAGATGATCATTTATCTCAAAAACTATAAACTTTTTGTATAGGGATGTATATTAGAATATTAGCCTGACAAGCCGACGGACCGACATGCATAAATGGTGACTTAAATTATAGGGGTATATAAAAATACAACAAGAGAGACCCATGGGCCTGAACGCTCACCAGTGACCTTTGAACCTATGAGCATATAAAAAATAAAATATATATAATGTGCTGCTGACATGCCACCTTATAGCATGCATGCAAATCAAAGGTCAAAGTCACAAGGTCAAAGTTTTGTTTTGGCAGGATCAGAGTTGGTGGTTGGTATTCGACTCTCTAGAGACAGTTCTAGTTTATTTGATATTTATTTCATCTAAATATTTCAAGGGAGTTGCTTTACATATATTCCAATCGCTTCTACGGCATCAATCTATGTCTAAATAATAAATTAATACACACAACGTTCAATCAACAAATCTTCTTACTTCTATCCACTCGGTACTGTACATGTCACGATTTATTTTAAATTAAAAAAGAAACATTAACAAAATCTCAATGTTTAATTACTTGCTAAGTTTTATGGGTTCCTTCCGGGATAATTATTATTCACATATACAAAATGTAACAAACAAATAATCACAAGCAAATATGCATTAGAACTTCAGTATAAAGCATTTATGATAAAACAGCAGAGATATAAAACACAAGCGCAGAGAGAGAACGAGAGAGAGCGGGGTTGGGATGGGTATGTAAATGAGGTACGTGGCTTCAGTTTCGCTGAAGCACATAAAGCTTGAATAGCAGGTAAAAGCTTCTGTTCTTACTGAAATATCAGATGGATTTTTAATAATATTAAAAAGTTTTCACATAATCTGAATGTCACCAAGGAATTGATTTTCCAGCATAGTCAAACATAAGTCCATTTGATTGTTCATTCAATCCAGCCATGACTTGCATTAATCCTTGCACACTTGTCGTTGTGTCAATTAGTGCATTAGGTCCGCCCATTGTTGTTTTTACCCAACCAGGATGAAGTACTGCAGCCATTATTCCATAATCCTTCAGATCAACACTCAAAGACTTTGTTAAAATGTTCAAGGCAGCCTGTCATAAATTTAAAACAAATGATTACCGAAAATTTCATTTTTTGCAATCCATGCATAATTTTAATTAAATGAAGTTTACAAATCTGTTCAAATTTGCTGGCATATTGGAAACGCATTTTTAAAAATATGCTAAACTAAAGTCCAAACTAAAATTGACATGCACGCAAATTATGTCTGAAAAAGTATATTACGTCTGAAAAATTAAAGGTCTAGAATTCGTGCAACCCCCAAGTGGATTGCCATGAACGCATTGTAAATATGAAAATTCTGCCACTTCACCTATAGGTATAAGTGAAATTATTCTTGACTTGGATGTCAAACCCCATTCAACCAGCCAACCAACCTACGAGTTGTGCCTACTAATCGCCAGAAATGACCACTCATACCTTAGAGCATCTGTAAGGGTAACGTCCCCCGCTAGAGTTATCTGCTATAGAGCCAACTTTACTTGTCATATTTATGATAGCTGCTCGGTTACAACTAAACTCTGAACTCTGTGATTTACTGGCTGCTCTTTTTAATGCCGGGATAAAAGCCTACAATGAAACCATAATTGTTTTTATAATACAAAATATCTCAATTAACTTAAACAATAAAACTGTGTGTATCCTATAAGAAGGACCGTTTTTGTTACCATCGCTTACTTTTGTATTCCTCCAAGAAAAATTATAAGTAGAACTTGTGTGTGTGTGGGGGGGGGGGGGGGGGAGAGAGAGAGGGGAAGGGGGGTTGGCATTGGCCGAGCGGTCAAAAACGCTAGTTCTCAAACCAAGGCCTGGATTCAAATCATACTCGGACTAAAAGTTTTCATTTGTCATCTTAGTCACTGGTTTTCTCGGGGTAATTCAGATTGCTCCAGGAAAACAACTGAGCGCCTCGATATAAGTGAAAGAAATGTATAAATGGGATTTTCTTAACGCGTGACATTAAGCTTATGAAAAACACCGACCTTCGGAAAGCGAACTGACAAACTTTTTGACATTAGGATCCGCCCGGTGATGGGCACTGGTACTGATTCGTTAGCTAAGTGTTAAACTTTTAACAGGTCTTTACTGTTATACCTTTGTAAGCATCAGAGGGGCAACTGTGTTAATCTTGTAGACTTGCATCATTGTATCTGCTGTCACCTCGTCGATATCATCCCTGGCTATCACTCCCGCATTATTTAGTAGTAAATTCAACCCATCTCCTTGTAATATTTCCTCTACTTTGTCTTTAACACTTTCGAAAGAATCTATATCATCCATATCTGCAAGTCAAACATCATATCGACATATATAAATGATATGTACACATTCAATTATTAATTAACTATATGTGTAATTGACACAATGCTAAAAACCAATAAATTCATAGAAATAGGAAAGTATGGAATAAACTTGAATAAACTTGTCTATTTGAAAACAAAATGAACTTGGCGAATGAAAATAAATACGTGTGTGCAAAGATTCTGAAGAAATTGGAAACAAAATTTCAATTTGAAAATTTGATAGGTGGAAAGTGCAAATAAATACTATTTCTTGGTAATAAAGTAGGTTTTTTTGGTGTTAAAAAATTGTTTTTGTACGAAAAATAAGATATACATGTATAATAAAAATAGCCCACAAAATGCATTAAACCACCAATTTTAACAAATTCCCCGAAACTGACCTGTAAGAGTTACTAAGACTTCAATCTCAATTTAACGAATATAAGACAAGAATCCTAAAATTATTTATGTTTTGTGTCTTAAATGCTCGCCCCGTAAGTGGGAGGTCGTCAGTTCGAACCCGACCGGGTCTGACACAAGGCATGAAAGTGGGCGGTGGCTGTTCTTTCGCCAAACACTCGGCATTAAGAAATGAAAAACACGGTTCTTGCGGGTGGGAACTTAAAATAAACTAGGTCCTCTTGGTAGTCTTGGCACGATGAAGTACTTGGCTTAAAACCCCGAACACAATTTTGAAAGCCTGTTACCCAGGCATGATAGTCACCAAGTTTTATCAAATTTGGCTCAGTAGTTTTGGAGGAGAAGATTAAAATGTAAAGTTTACGCACGACGCACGACGGACGACGATTGATTGCATTAGCTCAGGTGAGCTAAAAATAAAGCATGATAAAAACTTTGAAGACTAGTTATTTTGTAAAACACGTGACCTTTAATCAGACATCGGAAGTAAGTCTTGGTGCGCAGGAAAACGTTTTCTCAGACTCAAAACCTATATTTATTTCCCAAATATGTCAGTTGCAAAGATTCCCGACCCAGTACAAAAATAATATGATGATCCTGTAATACTTTTATTAAGTTAATTATTGTCATATACCATTTTTTGAATGTATATTTATTGTCATATACCATTTTTTTAATGTATTTTATGATTAAATTAAAAAAATGGTATATGACATTATTATTATTTAGACTGATGGAACTTGAATTAAACTGAAATATTTAGCAAAAACTATACACTCACCAAGTTTGATGATCTTTAAGTTAGAGTTGGAATTTGCAAGTGTTTGGAGTTCCTAAACATAAAACATACATGTACTAACCACCGATAAATACATTTACATTATAATACAATATTCAGGTTCAAAGTATGAAGTATATAGTGAATAATCAAAATAGTACAGCGTCGGATACCAGTGTCATACATCATTTTTAATTAAATCATAAAATACATTTAAAAAAATGGCACATGACAATATACCATTTTTTTAAAATTATTTTATGATTAAATGATATGACACCTTCGGGTGAAACCTGATTTAAACGTAATGAAGCTACACTAAAAGACAGTCCTGAGTAATCAGTCCCTATTTATATATATATATATATATAAGCGCTGGAGCAAACTGAAACAGCTTGGTGATGTAACACAGATATGCGTAACTTCCTGGCACGAGCGCTAATTATAAACGAGTGCCTGTAAATTAAAGTCCAACAAGTTTGCCCGATAGGTGTATAGAACTACTGGTTACTTCCCTTTGATCTAACACAATATCGTAGGAGAATCAAACCAGAATTTGCCACGTGACAAATAATGGTACAAATCAAGCTAACTCGAAGCTATCATAAAAATTAGAGATTATCAACACTTATAAATAATATAATATCTATTCGTAATAGTAAAGGTAGCTTCGGTTTATCCAGACTATGAGGTTTGCGATATAAATAGATTTTTGACCCATATTCAAGGCCATCCGTGTATGTTGCTAACTTTAATTGATCATTTACCTGAGCATTGTTGGGATCCCGGCATGCGGCAAATAAGTATTTAGGAGGGTTTTCTAGCTTCAAAAACTGTTTTACATATTCTAGTCCAATACCACGGTTAGAGCCGGTTATTAATACAGCTGATGGACTCAACATTTTTGACGTAGTTTCCCTTGATGTGTCGTCTGTATTTCCTACCTAAAGAAGGATAACCGTTCGAGTATAATTATGTACGTTATGTCTGTCAAAATAGGATTATAATTTACATGACCTTAGCGAAAAAGAAGTGAACTACAGTAGGCTTTTTTCTTCGAAAATCATTGTTTCATGGTCATAGCTCTCCAAAAAAGTAGGTAAAGAAAAAAGTTAAATGCAGGAAATTTTGAGCTCATTAGCAGTATACTTCCTTAAGCAAGTCCAGGCGATGATGATAAAGATGACAAAACGAGAAAAACACACATGAGAACCACTGATAATAATGTTTACTGACTTTTGGCGTGCAGTAGCGTTAATGTCCAGTCGTGTGGTTGTAGTACTGCTAAAGAGTCATTAACCAGAAATCGGAGTGTCCGGAGAAACCAACAACCGCCGACTATCAACTTGGTCGTTATTCCAGATAAGATAAAATACAATTGATTGCTTGATTGATTGGGGATTTACGTTACAGTCAAGACTATTTCACCTATATCAAGACATCACCAGCTATTGGCAGAGTGGCAGAAATTTTGACCTTTGCACGTCTGCCTTGACACGGGGCATCGTATTTTAAGGTCTCTTCCAAAGGACCCCGTGACTTTCATTTCTAAATGCCGAGATATTGACGAAACAGTCAATACCTATTTTTAAATCTTGGTCAGACCCGACCAGGTTTCGAATCTACGACCTCCTACATACTGAGCGAGCACTTTGCCAACTCAGCTACCGTAGTTGTCCAGATAAAATCAAGGCATATACATACAATAATAAGTATCTTATTGTAGCTTAGAAGTACAATCTATTTATACCATGCAACGATATGCCGAAAGCTTTTGAACTATATCTCCTTCAGTTGATTACCAGCAATTAAAAAGCACGTCCTGCTTCATATTTTAACACGTACCTCAGTTATAACACTAATGGTTGCATTTATAGTTTTATTACAAAATCGTTGACTTCTAAACTGCAGCTTATGGTGTATAATTACGCTATGGTAGAGCTTGTTCCCACTTCATGAACCGTTTATCTAACGAAGCAAGCTGCTAAAAAAAATTGTTGACACAGGTATATTGTACGACAGGCCTATCAAGGATCTGAAACAGTTTTTATGCCCATCATCACAATATTTTTGATAAGTATAATATCTCGAACATCTGTATCAAAATAATCCTGAATACATTCCGACTGCAAAAATATTGTATAATGATTAGGCGGAATAACTCTTCCAGGTAAATTTCACAAACCTCGTTACCAAGAGCTATCGCTAACTGACCACTGGGTAACTGACAACGTTACATGGTCATTATGAGATTAAAATGGACTGGTGACGGTAAAAATGATTCTAAGAGATATTCCAAGCAAAACAGTATATTAATTTAAATGTTTACACGAAGAGGAAAATATACAAGTCGAGAGAAAGAAAACGTAGATGGTTATTTAATTAGAAGTAGAAGATATACTGTTTTTTAGGCAAAAAACAATGGGATATATATTAAACGTTTATCCTTTTAATTTACACAAAAACAGTAACTTGATCCAGTCATGAATCAAATTGCATAAAAATACTATATGTTTGCGCAATACAAATATAAGTAAAAATGCTGATACACATTTTAATAAGTGTGATTATTCATGATACACTGCACCCATCCATCCCAATGCTAATGTTTAACTATCTTATCAAATTCACTAATCAAATAAATAAATAAATAAATAAATAAATAAATAAATAAATAAATAAATAAATAATAAATAAATAAAATTTTGAATAATATTTTGGCCCATTATTAGAAAAAAAGAATGTATTATTTATATCAATAGAGTACATTTTTGCATCAGAAAATTTCTCATATTGCAATAAAAAACAAATAATATGTATAAAATCACTTTTACAAAGTTCACATAATCCATGATGTCTTGGTTTTCTGGTATAATCTTCCCACGGCAAACTTCAATAGGTAGTTTCTGATTACTATAAATTCACAATAAATTAATATTGCTAAAATTGGGATCTCACATACCAGTAATTAAAAGATTATCAATAAACATCCTGTTTATTAGTAGACCTTTATCACCTGTAATCAAAAGAACTTACCGTCCAATTTGCAAAAAATGATTGACACGTGTGTGTATAAATCATTAGATATGAAGTCTCTATGATACCCGGTAAATGTTATTTCTGTAATTTTGAAAAGATATATTTGACCAAATTAATAAGATAAATCCAACAAATTAATAAGATTAATTTGGATGGATATACTACTGATGGACCGACTTAATGGCCTAATGAAATTAATTTTGAAATTTTAAAAATTATTAAAATATATACTTTTTTCTTATTTGACTAAATTAATAATTTATAATTATTTTTATTGTCTTAAGAGATTATTTCACTTTCATTCTCCTCACTTTTCTGGTTATATTTATTTGAAAAAAAATCCAGAACATTTATGAAGCTGACTGACAAATCTGTCTTTAATTTTTAATTTTTTAAAACTTTTAATAGTATATTCAAAGGTCGAGAAGTATATTACCTTTTGTTTGGGTATAATTATTATATTATTATTATTATTATTATTACCGTTTTTTACTTACGGGGTAGTTGGTGTAACTTGTACCGGAATATTGGCTGATTGGTGGGGAAAATAAAACTTTTATATTTGGTGCGGTGTCGGCCATATTGGATATTTCTTCACCAGATATTCACAAATTCACCTATTTTTAAATAAAATTGGAAGTAATTTGCCGTCAAAACCAACATTGATTTTTATGTTTTTACCTTTATCAAAGTGTGCTCTAACACTTTAGATGTGGTCATTTTTGAAAAAAATCAAATTAGCGTGAAAAAACAGCCTATAACTAAAGGTCTTTCGCCACATTTTTCAAAAATTAAACAAGAATAATAAGAGATAGTGCCGAAATAACTGCTATATTTTTAACTTAAAATGGAAGTAATTTCCCGACGTCCTAAAATTTTACAAAAAATACCGAAATAACCGGAATTTAATGAGGAACTCAAATAGATGTGGTCATTTTTGTATCGTTTTTGGTTTCTTTTTAACGAAACAAAAACTGTACACCTGTTCTATATTTCTATGTATCGATCGTAAGACACTGAGCTGTAGATCGTTACACAGGTGAAGTACGACAATGTACATAATAGTTGCCTATGCGACGTTCCATAGCCCCATGATACTTGTAGTCTCAATTGTGATTTCATATGCAGTGGACATAGCTAGCTAAACAGACGATGATTAATATTTTCCGGAACACTCGGTGTCAGTGGTTTAATGAAGTCAACTAGATTCTTTGTTTTTCGTCTTTTATTTTCTTTTCTTTATTATTACATTGTATATGGATTCGTATTGTGATAAACATTGACTGGTGTGTTTGTTGTTTATTATGATTGCCGGAACAAGTTAAATAACAGGTTAATTTATTTATTCAATGAAATCTGTGTTTAATATAGAAAAAAAAAACATAACAAATAAATCATCTCAATTGAAAAATTTCAAATTAAAATGCGATCGAGCCAAAAAAACTATGCCAAGCTGGTATTTTTCTATATATTTGTACATGTATGGCATTTTCTCCATTATAGTGAGATTAAAATATCACGTTACTATAGCGATAAACACAAAACAAGGATTTACATCAGATCAAAATAAGCAGGTATATAAAATATATAAAAAGTCGTCTCTTAATATTATCACCATGGAATCAATTTTCCTGCATAATCAAACATAAGTCCGTTTGACTGTTCATTTAGTCCGGCCATGACTTGCATAAGTCCTTGAACACACGTTGTTGTGTCAATCAGAGCATTAGGACCACCCATATCTGTTTGTACCCAACCAGGATGGAGTACAGATGCTAATATCCCATAATCCTTCAGGTCAACACTTAGAGACTTTGTCAAAATATTCAAAGCTACCTGTTAAAGGAAAGAAAAATAGTAAATGAAATACGAAGGTTACGGTAGTATGGCCAGGCCAACTGTGGGGAATTAGCTAAGCCCGGCCACAGACACAAATGTGCATGCCATTCCTAGGGAATGATGCACTGGACTGCATCCATTTTAAATGATGCAATGTATAACACTAAGCCTCCTTTACATTTTCTGCTATCTCTTTATTCATGCATAAGCTTGGTCTATCTAGACCTAACTGGTCCTGTCTGATTTACATTTAAATATACATTTCTTATATATATCCAGTATGTTGACAACCAGAAAACGTGAAAAATGGTTCCAATAACAATCATTATCCTTTGATGTTCTTTTCAATGCATACTATTTTTGACACTTTCAAAAGGATAAATAAATAAGTAAATAAAACATAAATAATTGAGATTAATGTGATAATGCCTAAAGGTCATTACAATGCATGTTGACACAATAGCTTCTACCCCTAAATGCCCATTTATCATAAAATTACATAAGGTTAAATTTGCTTAATTTCATAGGAAACAAACTTTGTTCTGACATGTGATTTTACTAATTTCCTGCTTAATTGAGATTTACAAAATCAGACTAAAAGGATAACTAGACAGGTGTTTATAAATCTTAAGTATGACCAAAAAGAGACACCTGACAGACTTATACCAATGAGTTGTTTTCATTGCTGATTAACATTAATTATGTAGGGAAATAAAACATTTAATTCAAAATAAATATCTAACACTTTATATATATCTAAAGTTTATATTAAAAATACTTATAATTCTGACGTAAAATATTTTTATTCAAAATGTTGAACATATTTTCATATTCAAAAATGTCGAAATTTAGTCTATGATAGTAGGTTATGTTACGTCGCATCAGCAATTTTTCAGCTATTCGCGATGAGAACTATTTTATTAATCTATGAAAAAATTCGTGTATGCATAAGACGTGCGAGTGTGTTTTATGATCTGCCTTGTACCAGGGCGCACTCAGTGCGACTTTAAGGTGCTAGCTCACCGAGTCACTGACACCGGGTAAACCAGTAAAAGCCAACAGTAAGGAAATGTCACGATTTCACCTCCCCTTATGTGGTCTGAGCGGGACTCGAACTCATAGCGGTGAGAGACCCTGGATTAGACTGGTCCCATTATGTCACCGCGGCCTCATAGTGGAATACGAACTAAACCAATACAACATTAATATTTTTCTGTATAGATTATCTCAAAAATACTAAATACAAAAATGCCAATCAATGTTCAAATCAAAACCCAAAAGCAAAGGAAAAACTTTGAAACTGAAAAAAATGAACAGGTGAATTAAAGTCGAAAATATTAATGTAAGCAATCCTTGTTTTTCAAGCTACACATGCCACATGTGAAATTGAACATTTATTGGGAGAAAACTTTATGAAATTATGTCGTTGTCGTGCGTGTGAAAATTAATACTATTAGGTCCCAAAGTAATTACAAAATGTTGTGGTATTTACTGATAAACAAAAACAACAAAATTACACCCCTCAGGAATTATTTGCGCGCGTACCTTTGAGCATCTGTATGGATACAGACGTCCACTAGAGTTATCTGCTATAGAGCCAACTTTACTTGTCATATTTATGATAGCTGCTCGGTTACAACTAAACTCTGAAGT
Organism: Anadara kagoshimensis; assembly: GCA_021292105.1. NCBI lineage: Eukaryota > Metazoa > Mollusca > Bivalvia > Arcoida > Arcidae > Anadara > Anadara kagoshimensis. The sequence goes on from CM037874.1 coordinate 19,173,583, forward strand.
CTGTGTCTTACTTGCCGCTCTTTTTAATGCTGGGATAAAAGCCTACAATGAAACCATGATTGCTATTGTAATACAAAATATCTAAAGCCGAAAAAGAATAAACAAGTTTATATTATATTGCCACTTACATAATGAATGTATAAAAAATTACAATAGTTATGAATGATCTAAACAGAATCGTTCTAATAGTTTTGTTGGTTGTTGAATATTGTTTTAGGTCGCATCAGAATTGTTATGTATTTCTCGACTTGATAATGTTTACTTATTAAACTCGAGGATTAATCTAAACACAGGTTCATTTGGTCTGCGAGTCATGTATCTTTGTACTTTTGTTGACAGCAAAAAGTAAAACGGTTTCCTTCTACACTCTCCACAATATAATCCACTTTGAGCCTGTCCAGAGTCTAGAAGTATTAAAGCGTTTATCATATATTAGCTATTCGCAGGTACATACAGAACATTTCGGCAATTGCAAACTTCAGGAAAGAAATAAATGACGTTAATCATGAAACAATGATATTGCTATTTGGATAAAAGTTTATAAAAAATGACTTGTCTGAAAAAAAAATCACGTTAGGAAGTGCCGAACATTGGATTCCGAAAAAAGATGCGAGACGAACTTTAAATGTGTATTTAAGACAATCCAACTTTTAGATTTATAACAAACTAGAAAGGATTCATTACCAGTCCCGTAGTGGTCCAAAGTGAAACTGTAGACTTGCGGATCACAGTGTCTCTCCTTGCCTAGGTTCAAATACCTTTTGTGTATATCCTATAGTGTGAAAACATATTTTCGGTTCGCTTGCCAAAGGTTATATTCCTTGTAATTCTGGTGTCTTTTCTACTATCAAAAGAATTCATTATCTCGACATAAGCGAAAAAAATATTGACCAGAGCCTAAAACAATATTACCCTACACTCTCGCTTATCGCTGCTTCTTATACACAGCGCAGACTTGTCGAAAGGTTAACACTGAGATCATAAAAAGTTAAAGCTCGGTTGCCGAACGACTAAGATAGGGATATAGCTACTGGCCAAAACATGCCGAAACGTTATGCAGGTAAAGCTAACAAAGGAACAGATGAGCCGGAATTATAAGCTGTAGGCTTAGTGGTAAGCTTTCGACAGGTCTGCACTGTATACGCAAGACTATTTACAATATGACTGTATCTCTCTTCGATGAAACATACAGAAGCAAATGTATTGCAATTCCCGTCGAAAGACAATAGGATCGTTACCCTTGATGTGTATCAATTTTCCCGCAATATTACGTCATGTCCCACACAGAGGGTCACGTGATCATGTGAGATACGCCGATCTCCCATGGCTAAAAACCCTATATCACACAAGCAGATATGGAAAAAAATATCGCCAAGGTACAAAATATTTATTAAAAGAAAGAATTGTAAATATAAGAAATAACATTCTGATCATGGTATTTCAAGGGGTAATGCAAAATAGTGTGGCGCGTGCCAAAGTCAAAATGAAGGGCTTTGCCCCTTCATCAAATTTGGCATGCGCCACACTATCTTGCATTACCCCTTAAAATACCATGGCCAGAATGCCATTTCTTAATTGAACACTGTCCTACAAAATATACTTTACCTTCGTAAGCATCAGAGGAGCAACTGTATTAATTTTATAAACTTCCATCATTGATTCCGCTGTGACATCATCAATATTATCTCGGGCTAGCACACCAGCGTTGTTAATTAGCATATTTAGCCCATCACCTTGCAATTTTTCGTCCACTTGGTTACTAACAGTTTCAAAAGAATCGAGATCATTCATATCTGTAAAAAAATACTCAAATATATTGAATTATGTATAATTTTATATAAACTGAATCCATAAACGTTCCCATTAAACATTGAGTTGTAAAGGTCATTTTATTGGTTTTGTTCCGTTAGTAAATTGTGTTGCACAATCAAACACCAACTTACCGGTCCACGTCCAAACCACAATTCAAAAAGCAATATAAAAACTTTGTAAACTGACTAATCCAGCTATACACGTGGCCTAAACGAGGATATGAGTTTGGTGGAAGGAAAATTCCTCTTATCAGCTACATATATCCATTAAGGGTAAAATCAAAATTAAGAAAGAAAGGAACATGGAATTATGCAACCTCGAATATATCCAGGACAATTCTGGATAAAGACTTCATACTTTATATCAACAACATTGTAAGAACAGTCATAGAAATTTATATATCAGCTGCAGATTATTTATTATAGCCGTAAAAACTCCAAAGCATTTCGTCTTGAAAAGCATAGCCATGAGACAAATGTAGTAAAGCCACCATATATATCACAATTCCTGGAAATCTATTATATATATATACTGAGGCTTTCGAGTCTTTGCTTATAAATGTGTTCCAATTATGTACTTTTCGTATGCTTGTAATTACTGATCCGAATATGAATAATAATACTTTGGCAATAGTAAATAAAGACAAAGAAGGAACGTCAAACTAAACGAAGCATCAAGACAAAATTGGCACTAAACAAGTGTGTTTTCAGATAAACATTGGTCAACCAGTTACTTACCAAGTTTCATAATTATGATGTTTGAATTGGAACTGGCGAGCGTTTGAAGGTCCTACAATATACAAGGTAGGTCATTAAGTCCAGTATCTACATTATATACAATGAACATATCTAAACATATTACTTAGATTACCAACCAAAGTGCAATAAATTCTGAACAATGTTGATGAAATGTCTGAAACTCGACCGAACCCCATTTAGTTCTTATCAGTTCTGTCCTTCATTAGTTGTTTGACCTACAAGGTATACATTTTAAGTAAGCGGTTGTCTATATCTCAAGAAACTCGCAAAAAGGACAGATCAAACGTAAAGTTAACAATGAGCTGACTCAATATTTACTTCTACAGGAAGCGTGTCCGTGAATAATCTGCATAAATATTATCTATATTTCCCATGCATTGTTTTGTTTTGTTATTTAAATTCATTATGTAGTACCAAGGAAAAGGTATCATAGAAATTATTACTGCAACTGTATCTGAAAATTAGTGTTAATTTTAGATACATTTCTAGTAATCACTTGTATTCTTTATATAATTTGTAAGACACAGTTGCACATATTCTTGACACACTTGCTGAAGACTTTTTCTATACCACCCATCATCGGAAAGAAACTGTGGTTGGGGAGCAATATTGTCTGTTCGCTTGACTTTAAACTTAAATACTTAATAATTATATGAACTAGTGGATTTATTTTTAGGGATGACAATCACGACTGCTTATTCGTCTGCATAATGCGCACAGTAATCATGCATATTAAAATTAACTACCAATCTTAACACTAGACAGGTATTTGATAGAGCCTCCTAATAACTACAGGATTATACATAATTTTGACCTACATGTGTTGTATTGGTATACCTTTGCTTTGTCTGGATCTCTGCATGCAGCAAATAAATACTTTGGTGGTAACTGTAGTTTCACAAACTGTTTTATTAATTCTAGTCCGATACCACGGTTAGAACCAGTAATAAACACAGCCGCTGGACTCAACATTCTGCAGCGTGTTGTGTCGTCTTCTCGATTTAAATGTATTTCCCACTTATTCCGGGAGAACCGGAATGACCTAAATAGAAATTATAATGCAAAGACGGTGACTGTTGCATACAATCGATGAGCCATCTAATGCAATGTATTATTGCACTCTTAAAAGTCATATAACAATTACATTTTAAACGCGAGGGTTGTTATCACAGGAGCTCGTAATTAAATCACCGTTTTATTATCCAACACCCAATTAAAAGACAAAGACCAGACACTCATCGGGGGTTGGGAGGTGGGTGGATAACTTGTGATGATACATATTTTGCGTCCGATAGTTTTAATTACACGTGAAGGATGTGCATGTACCTAGCATGCTGTAAAAATTTAACAAAACTTAAATATTATTGTATATTAAAAATAATTTTTGTTTCTCAGAATATTTAAATATTGTAACATAAACAAAGTATAGAATTTCACTAACAAAATTACATGTTGGTGCACACAGTTTAGCTGCAGAACAGGGTAGATATGTTGGTAATGCTGTGTCTAATAGAAAGTGTAAATTATGTAATATGCAAGTACTTGAAGACGAATACCGCTTTGTCATGGTTTGTCCAATCTATAGGGATATTAGAATAAAATATTTAGATAATTATTTTTGCCATTGGCCAAACGTAAACAAATTTTCTATTCTTATGTCGGGTAATTTAAGTAAAAGAAAACTGGTTAGATTTGCTAAATATTTATATATTTCATTTAAAAGGTGTGAAAGTTATTATAATCAACTGTGGTCTTTCCATATTATTTATTGCACATGTACTATTTCCTATTGTTTCGAAATACCATTGTCATAATGTGTCATGCCATCTATTAATTATTTTTGTATTAATGCTATAAGTATATTGTATACTTTATGCAAATAAAGAATAAAGATACTTACTTACTTACTTACTTACCTAATTAAACAGGAGGTGCTTACCCTTCCGAAGTACAGGCATCGATTTTCTAGTTAAAGTTCGTATACGAACGTGTTAAACTAAATTTGCCAGTTTACAATTTTTACGCTGTTTTTGGAATTTGATTCAAAAATGCATTAACTAGTATGTGCGTTTTTGATATGCTTAAACAATTTTTTTTGTGTTTTTTTTTTTCGGACTAAAATATTCATGACATCCTAGTGTAAAAAAAGCTTTTGAGACAAGTTTCTAGCTTGCTTTGGAATTGTGGATTTTACATTGGTTGATGCAATGTATGTTTGTTTATTTATTAAACGACTTTCATTGTGGATACTCGGTGCAGCATGACGTAAAGCACCAGCTTTCAGACAAGTACCTCTCACTATAGGTTCGAATCTGGCTCAAGTAGCTGATCCTAGTGTGAAAAAGTTTTAGTTCACTTGCGTTATGTTGGCAGGCGTCTCTCGAGTCACCAGCCATCCACTATACCATCCTCCATCCCAAAAATGTCTGTACCGATATATAAGTAAAGTGTGCCTGGGGCGTAATCATACAATATTCTACCCTCTACTAAACGCAAAGCAGCAAATGCTATGTCGTTACTATATTCCTTACATCCCAGATAGCAGACTAACGTTGGGCCAACGTTGGCATATTGTTGTATGGTTGGCGTTGGCTAAACAATGTTGGGCCAACATTGGACCAACAAGGATTTCTAACGGTTGGTTAAACAACACTGGGCCAACATTGGACCAACATAGGTATTCAAACTGTTAATTAAACAACATTGGCCAACATTGGACCAACATAGGTATTTTAACTGTTGGTTAAACAGCATTGGGCCAACATTGGACCAACATAGGTATTCTAACTGTTGGTTAAACAACATAGGGCCAACATTGGACCAACATAGGTATTCTAACTTGGTTAAACAACATTGAGCCAACATTAGACCAACATAGGAATTCTAACAGTTGGTTAAACAACATTGGGTCAACGTTGGACCAACATAGGTATTCTAACTGTTAATTAAACAACATTGGGCCAACATTGGACCAACATAGGAATTCTAACTGTTAATTAAACAACATTGGGCCAACATTGGACCAACATAGGTATTCTAAGTTGGTTAAACAACATTGAGCCAACATTAGACCAACATAGGTATTCTAACTGTTGGTTAAACAACATTGGACCACCACTGAACCAACATAGGAATTCTAACTATTGGTGTGACAACATTGGGCCAACATTAGACCAACATAGAATTTCGAATAGTTGGTTAAACAACATTGAACAAACATTGGCCCGATATACGAGTAGTAATTGTCGGTTAAACATCATTTGGCCATAATGGGACCTGGCCAACATGGGACCAACAGATTCTAACTGACAGCTTGACAACATTAAAGCAACAATGGGCCAACATATGAATTATAACTGTTGGTCTGACAATATTGGGCCAACAATGGGCCAACATATGAATTATAACTGTTGGTCTGACAACATTGGGCCAACAATGGGCCAACATATGGATTATAAATGTTGGTCTAACAATATTGGACCAACAATGGGCCAACATATGAATTATAACAGTTGGTCTGACAACACCAAGCCAACATATGAATTATAACTGTTGGTCTGACAACATTGGGCCAACAATGGGCCAACATATGGATTATAAATGTTGGTCTGACAATATTGGACCAACAATGGGCCAACATATGAATTATAACTGTTGGTCTGACAACATTGGACCAACAATGGGCCAATGGTAAACAAACATCCTAATCCATGCCCAAACATAAAAACTGTTGTTCACCACATTTGCCAACAAACGGGCATAATTCCACATTTCTTTTTCCCAAGGATGCATTTAGGACCAAGTAGTACAAATGGACGCTAACGTATGCATGGCTTGTACATGCTTTGATGGTATTATTGATGGTATAAGTCCTAACTTAAAGTAACTGTTATAATTTTTGATAAATTATTTACAGGAAATAAAATACATTATGTCTATCAATTAAAAGATTAAATGAAAATATACAAAAAAAAAAAAAAAAAAAAAAACATAAATACAGTACACTGATAAATTCAACAGATACCATTGAATCACTAAGAATTGCCTTTGATACCTTTGATAAAGACATTTTTTTCAAAATTTAATTGATATCTTTTTTAATATTGTCAAAATTCTTTCAGATTTAAAAAAATAGGATTTTCGTATTCACAATGACGTCATGAAAATTTATACTGAAATAAGGAGTTTTTTAATGACACATGTGATTCATGTGTAATTTCTGAATTACACGTGCGTGTTTTCGAGCTTGGTGGTTTTCAATCACTTTTCTGGTCAAGTTTTCAATTATAATGATTTTTTTCACTCTAGTCAAAATTGTGGCTTTAATTTTACGATTGTGCGTCTGTTCCCAAAACCATATTGTTAATTATATCAATAATTAATATTTTTTTGTTAGTTAATTTGCTAAAATAGATAAACATGCTTATATTTGAATAAAACAGACTAAAGGAATGCGAAATTAATTAAAATCATCAAAGGGATGTAGTCTACACCTTGGTCACTCATTTTGAATATCGACCATCACAAAAGTTTGGTTTTTAGTTATATTTGTTACAACCTTAAAAAAAACAACTTCCTGTACTTTTTCTCAAACAGGTGAGCTTTTTGAATGAACAGCTGGGTTAATGGTTTTCATCCCAGTTGGGTCATGTTGAAAGTGTGGTCTAAATTGGTTAGATGACATAAGGCAAATCTTCATGAATAAGAAAGGGCTGTGCTCCACTCCACCCCCTTCTTATTCATAAAGATTTTTCTTATTGTCATCTAACCAATACTAAGTGGACAGGTTTTGATGGTATTAACTTTACCTAAGATGGTTTTAAAGTTTAAAAGAAGACCTGGACAACAGTATTACCAAGACAAATATTAGTAGTACTCTCTTGTAAAGACTGAAGTTTAATTTAATTATGTAAGTATAATTTTTTATATACTATATAAATATCTCTCTCTCTCTCCTCTCTCTCTCTCTCTCTCAATATGAAAGTATGTATGTGTATTATATTCAGCTACTTGTCCAGTCAAGCTTTGTAATAACAAACTTTTTGATGTAAGGATAGGAACCCCAGATTTACTGAATTGAAATTTATTTTTAATGGTATAATGCCCTAATTAACACCATCGTCAATCTGCAAATATGCATAATTATATTCACAAGGTTTGCAGTAACTTAAGTTAACGTGAATATACTATTTGCTAATAAAAATCTGTTTAAAAGACTTTTTGTCGAAAATCCAAAGTGACCTGATGCCAATTTGATTTTAATGTTTTTCATCAGAGTATCTCTCTCTCTCTCTCTCTCTCTCTCTCTCTCTCTCTCCTCTCTCTCACACACACACACACACACACACACATTTGTAATGTCAAACACCGGTCTTGAACACCTGTTTTAGCACTTTCATTGTACAGAAATTGTAACCCCATGGGCATGAATGTGTACATATTAAGTTTTTTAATTATTTGGAGGAACATTTTTATAACATAAATTTGTAACATTTCCTTTGAAATTCTCCAATTTATTATAATTATATCTTTATTTTAAGATGCAATTGTAAAATGTGTGCATTCAAGTGGCCTATATTTCCTCAAGTTATTTTAGAATTTCGTTTTAGGTTATTTAACATTTTTGATTGTGAAATAAAAAAAAACTTGATCAAGGCCATTGATATTTTCAAATTAATTAATTAATTCAATAAATGTGAACATATTAACTTCACTGCCATAATATTCCTGATTTTAAGTATTTTAACTCAACTCAACTGAATTTAATACAGTATTAGTAAATCTTTGAGGTACATGTATAAAACAATCTATATTACCATAATGAATTATATTTTCAAAAAGACATTGATTAATTAATTAATTTATTTATTTAATTATTTATTTATTTTTATCTATTTTCTGTTATGAGTCATTTAAAAATTATTTAATTTTCCATGATTATATACACGTCCATGTACATTTTAAATAAACTGGTCATAAGCCCTGCGATGTAGCAAAATACCCAAACTACAGTACAGACTTGTCAAAAGTTAAACAATGAGCTAACGAAAAGGAGCAGAAGCTTGATTGCTGACGTGTTGAGATATGGATAACTAGCTGTCGAAAAGCTGCACAGATATAGATAACTGCATTCGAGAAACTTTGGAGATACAGGTAACGAGGAATCGAGCCGACTCGGCACGTATTTCTTAGCTTAGTGTTAAACTTTAGACAGGTCTGTACTGTACATATTGATTGCGATACTAAGATTACATATCGAATAGAAAAATACCTGCATATTTTTAGAGATGGTAGTGTATATAGTTGTTTCATGTCATTTAACAGCAACTTATATACAAATAATTTCGATCTTAATTACAGAAACTGTTAGAAAGAGAGATTATGTGCAAGTGCGACAGAAAATGAAATTGCAAAAACTGCTAAAGTCTGGTTCAGATTTGCATCCGATAGAAATGGTGGCAGAAAAACAGGATAAACAAAAATAAATCAGATATGTGATTTAGATAATAAAATAATAACCAAGATCAATAACTGTAGAAATGAGAAAAAGACACTTTTAAAGTTTTGTGATAATCTGTATAGTATTTACTTTGTAATGATGTTTTGTTTGGTTCTGTTTACATATTAATAAAGTTAAATTTATGTCAAATTTTTGTACCTTAAATTATTGTAAAGAAATATTGTTAGTATTGAACCAGCATCTGTGACATTTCATTGGAGACATTTAACATAATTAGGACATATATGTTTTCACTGTCTTTGTAATTGTCACTGGATCTTACTGGATCATCGTTACTTTTAAAATTCAAAGAAATTAAAAATGATTTTCGCAGATAAGCTGGGGCAGTATTGACAGATATTTTATCGCCAACATGTTTCAAATGGGGATTTATCGTCCTTATATGGCAAACAAAGTTGTCCTAACATATCTTGCTTGTCTGCCCAATGAAGGGCCACCATTGGCTGCCATCGTTGGTCCAATGATGGCAACTTATATTGGGTCATCGTTGGCATTTATGATTGGTACAACGATACCAGATAAATAAGATAACGTTGGCCCAACATTGGCAGGTTATTTTGGCTCATTGTTGGCATTTATGGTTGGTACAACGATGGCCCGATGAGCAAGATTACATTGGCCCAACATTGGCCAGTTTATGTTGGCCCATTGTTGGCATTTATGGTTGTTACAACGATGGCCCGCTGAGCAAGATTACGTTGGCCCAACAATGGCAACTTACGTTGGCCCATTGTTGGCAGTTTATGTTGGCCCATTGTTGGCATTTATGGTTGGTACAACGATGGCCCGATGAGCAAGATTACATTGGCCCAACATTGGTAACTTACGTTGGCCCATTGTTGGCAGTTTATGTTGGCCCATTGTTGGCATTTATGGTTGGTACAACGATGGCCCGATGAGCAAGATTACGTTGGCCCAACATTGGCCAGTTTATGTTGGCCCATTGTTGGCATTTATGGTTGGTACAACGATGGCCCGATGAGCAAGATTATGTTGGCCCAACATTGGCAACTTACATTGGCCCATCGTTGGCAGTTTACATTGGCCCATCGTTGACATTTATGTTGGGTACAACGTTGGCCCGATGAGCAAGATAACATTGGCCCAATGGTGGCAGCTAACGTAGGGCCAACAAACCCAACAACAATGGGCCAACGTTGGCCCAACATATGTTTGCTATCTGGGATAATATCTCCAAATTCCAAATGTTTTATTTTTAAATATTTGCCATCACATTGTTTTTGCTTCAATGCAGTGTTTGATTTCGATTCTACTTCATGACTCGATGCAGTTAAATGGAGAACGCGCGTTTATTCTATGTAAATTGACGGGTCGCTGACCACGCCCACAATGTTCCGACAAAGGCCTGGCATGCTTGAATTACACGTAACTTTACTTGAAAGAATGAAAACTCGGCCTGAAATATACCATTTAATGACGTCACTGACACTATTACGTCATTAATTGCCGCGACGCTGCTTCGGTACTGTGATGGCGGCCTTTGTCGGAACATAGGCGTGGCCGGCGATACGTCAATTGTTCTGTGTGGGCGTGGTCTATTCAATTATCAATGGTGTTGACAGATGGAACAGTCAATTTTTGACGAGGTGGTGATAGTTGTTTTTCTTTAATGAAAAGTGTTAAAATGTCAGTTTATATACTATGTTTATTTGAAAAAGTTACAAAGGATTGTAAATATAAGGAATAAGTGCTTTAAGTGTACTGCATGGAGTTATGCAGTAGAATGGACCGTCCATTCTACTGCATAACTCCATGCAGTACAGTCAAAGCAAATGTTCTTAAATATAGTCGATCAAAGACAAATTTGATAGATCAGCGAAATAGTACTTGTATGTCGGGTGAAAATATAACGCAGATTGACTGGCTTGTCGTAAACCATATGCATTGTCTATATCTGACAATCACATTTGATGGTATATCAATAATATTAATATAAAAATATTTGTTACGTTTTGCAGAAATAATAGTAACAATTTTATTTCTAAATAAAGACATTTTAATATATAATAGCAATTATATTTACATATAAATTCAGTCGTAAATATAGTAAAAAAAATTCTATTTTTATTACATGTTTTTGTCTATGAATATGGAAAAAGTTTCTAAATCAGCCTGTCGCTCTTTTTTTTAAGATTTAGGTTTGAAATTCCAATTTTTACGCATCTATAAAATGATTTAAATAACGTCTATCTCGTATATTTAAATTTGAATGACGTTTCTTTCTCACAAATGTGATTTACAAACTTCCTGGCTAGGTCGACCATCGGTTGTCCTGACAATACATATTCCTCTTTATTTTGGTAGGCCATTCCTACTAGGTCAGATATTGAATAATCTCCTAGGTTAACAACATAACTTATGACGTCATTTTGAACTGCTCCCATAGTTGCTTGTTTCACCTCATCTAGAGGAACTTTGCCACTGACAAAGGTTACAGCTATGTGCTTTGCAATGTCTCTTGCGCCATTCGCTACACTAAACCCATTTTGAGCCATTTCTTTTACAATATCTGACAAGTGACTCTGTGTATATGTGTCAAGATGTGCACGAACATCGGCGATGTTTCTGTATTTGTTCAACTTAAATCCGTTGATGTTTTGGCATTCTGAAGTTATACATCCAACCTAAAATAAAATACAGAATGGGAAACGAATGTAGACATTGTTAAACACGGATAAACCGTAACCGTGACACCCAGTAATATAAGCGACGTCACAAAGACAGTCAAGAAATTTATATATTTACATAATGCTAAGACAGAAAGCCCATGTAGTTGCAACAGACAGTGATTTCCATTGCTTAAGTGACTAATTAAATATGTCGTTTTATAAATGTATACAAGTTGTGTCAATGATTAGTTAGAACAACTTATATACAGTACGGACCTGTCGAAAATTTTACAATAAGCAAACGAATTATTGCTGAACGTTCGTCGCATCGTTAGAAACAAGCTGCGATTTAAACGGTTACATAAACAGAAAACATAAACGGCATGTGAAGTTTGCTGTATATTTAAATACCCGGTTTGCATTGGACTCGCGATAAAAAAGCAATACAAACTGAAAAAAGTTTAAAAATGGTAAAAAAATGAATGAGTAAAGGCATGCCGTATTATTGCCATCAGATTATTGTTGTTCCATTCCATATATTTGGCCGAAAAATAAAACCTATTCCATGGGTTTGCTTTAACCATCTTAGCGCTTTATAAGACAACTATTCTATCATTAAATACAGGAAACATATTAAAGTTTAATTCATCAAATACGATGTATTTAAACGTTAAACGACCAATAAAGCTTTTTCTTAGTCTGGAGCCCGAGGCTTAAAAGGCATTTTCATTTTCTGTCCTGATATCGATAGATCGATTGTAGGAGACTAAACGTCCAAATCAAGATGGCTCCACTCATATAGAGACGTCACCAGCTATAGGTGAAGTGGCAGAAATTGTTACCTTCGTCGTGCCCAGGCTAATGTGCAGGGACGGTTCTTCAACGTGTTATGTCTGCCGTAACATTGAACATCAGTTTTTAATTTCTTTTCCGAAGGACCCCTTGACTTTTATTTCTTATTGCCGAGTGCTTTGCGAAAGAAAAGTTGTACTATTTATTTTCGTGTCTTGGGAAGATCCGACAGAAGCCCGAAACAATGATCTCCCACAATCAAGGCGAGCACTCTATCGTAACTGTGCTACTGTATATGTTGTGTGTCATAATAGCGATTACTTGGAGACGCCAGTAACGTGAGCAGTAATGTCAGACATACCTGCATTCCCTCTTGCATGTCATCTTGTGTCACTACCTCTTCTATAAACTGTATAATCTGCTCAGATTTTGGACCACCATTGTAAGCGGCATCGAACACAAAGTTTATATCGGCAGGTGCTCTTAGACCGCAAGCTGTGAAACAGAAGGAATGAAGCATTACGAACATGTATAGAGAACATTGTAATTTTTTGCATCTGCCATAACAAATCAAAAACAAACATATTAATCTATGTTAAAATCACAATCCAGAAGCATAGTAAAAATTTTAGTAATCCTGCACCCATTGCAAATAAGTACAAATCGCTCAGTGCAAATAACTAGTAGTAATCACCCATTGCAAACTTTAAATCTGCCATGGCAAATGGGAAAAAATTAAAATACTCTTTTATACTTTTTTTAAAACAGGTATTGATAATCAGCATGGCAAATACATTAACGCAAATCAAAGTAGAGAGTTTCATAATAATATTATTTATCTAACATTAGACTAGTTTTTCTGTCTGTATTTGATGAAATACAAGTTTTATCGAACACGCGTGATACAGAATCTTGTATCACCACACTACAACATAAGCGGTAAAGTACACTTGCACTTCTCATTGTGACGTCATTGGGGAATCTCCGATTTGTCAAATGATTACTACAAAACATTTCATAACATAGTTCAGTGGTTTTCTGTGGTAAAATGTATTTTTTTCGCATAAAGTATTGGGTTTTTTATTATTTTAATGACCTAATAGGAAATGTTAGATAAAAAATATCATATACGCGTCCTTTTTTCGTAGCTGTATCACTACTCGTCGCGCAAGCGCGACTCGTAGTGATACGACTACGACCTGATACGAAGGGTTGTAAAGAATGGAACAATCTAGAGGATAGTGACGAATTCATTCGGAACATCCTCTGGATGTGAAACGATAAAGGCGACAACTTTCTCCTTTTCAGCCGCGTATTATGGCATCTTGAGGAAGAAGGTGAAGGAAGCTATAAATTTTGCTAAAACTTTCTGAGTTTATGGAGTCTTAAGCGATCTAGCTATCTAATTATCTTTTTAACTATTTTTGGGTAAAATATGGATCACACTTAATTTTTGGGTCAAATATGCAAAAAATGGATTTTTCAGAAAACAATTACGTTTAACGCACTCCTGTTCAATAACCGTTCATTGTACGAAAAAGTCGTCCATTGACCGAAAAAAGTTTAAGATCTGACGGAAAAGATGGTATTTTTATATTTTTTCTATCTTGCACATAAAATCCACAATAACTGTTTAAAGTCGACCCTATCATCCAAAATAAATTGAACGTACCATTTTGAATTCGTACCCATAATAAAGTAACCAATTCTTTACCAAATTATTGGTAGGTTTGGCACTTATCCGTTAGGTCTGTGTTAAACTTTTGAGTGCCAAGTTCTGTGGATGAGCTCTACTAATAGAAATCCTCTAGATTGTTCCATTCTTTCCCGCGAAACCCCTGAAGGTGTCGCCACACTAGTACATACACACTGTGTATATAATATGTATGTATCGTTGCGGTATGGCATCAATGTTCATTTTGGTGTCTAGGGTGAATCCGGGTTTGTTTCTGGTTTGCATACCATGTTATTCCGTTTTTTTGGCAATGATGCACAGACAGTATTATAATACATGCATTGAAAGAGATCGAAGTGTTCTAATTATAATAATACATGATGCACTAAGGCATTATAATGAGTTGTGCCAGTATGTTTATTTTGCTATGGCGATTTTGTTCATTAACTTTTATTGCTTTTTGTGTGTTTGGTTGCGTTCGTTGTTAGCATATAATTGATATACAACGTACCTTGTTCCTTTGGTTCAGGAGTGGTGGTTACTGAAAAAAACAGAATAATATATGTTATATAACATGACTCTAGAAATATGCGATTTTATATCAAGATGAATGTTTTTGCCTATATATTTCGAATAACAATGCAATTTATAAATAGTCTCCTTTTCCATTATCTTTAAAGTATCTCCCTTTATACATTCTTATTGGCCTACAAATTCACAAGACTTAAGTTGTAACATGCAGAAAATTACACTTGAATTCAATGGGAAAGACACAAATATTTCAAGCTCGGAAGAGAGTGGTAATTGCTGATATATACCAAGGTTTACCATTAGCACAGATCTTGTCCAGGGACTGGGTCAATAAAAAGTTACCAGGTCAAGTTTTACATCTGCCAGTTATATTTGAGAACAAAAGAATATATAAAAATGGAATGACTCACAAATAAATAAATATGCAACCACTGATTTTTGTGTAACATAAACTTATTGACAAGAATAAGGTTTATATTTCAGTAAACTAACATGACCTGTAGAACTGGTTCCCTCCCTTTGACTGTTCAAGATGATTCTCCCTCAATGTGTATTGTATTGTGGGAGATTCATCGTTAACAATCAAAGGGAGGAAACCAGTGCCAGCATGACCTGTCGACCTCTCGTCAGGTTCGATTTTGGGCGGAGTTTAACGCAATGAAGGGATGAATTGACGTCAAAAAGGCAGAAGCTTAAGGATGCATAAATGTCATTGTATCATTCACTAACAAAACCAGCAAGTAAGAAATAAAAACCAGTGTTTTCTTATATCCAATGTTTGACATTTTGCAAATTCTAAGCAGAAATGTCAAGAAATTATACTGGTATTGTAAATAATAGAATTCAATTAAATGAGAATTGCCAATTTTAATATATTGTTTATTCCCCATAAATCACAACAAAATGAGAGTTATTGATAAAGTAAATAAACAAATTTTAAAGAACGCATGCAGATACAGATGAGTAGTGATATTTACCTGGACATGCCTTTGTTTCTAGCTCACTGGTAATAGAACTAAGAGATGCATAATTCTTCACATCAAATACATTATTGTTAGAACTTGCTATTCCTTTCAGTTCAGACTTGTCGGTTCTTGAACCAACTCCGATAGCTATCATGGTGATGCCTGCAGCTTTCGCCTGAATAAATAAATAAATAAATAAATAAATAAATAATAAATTAATAAATAAATAAATAAAAAATGAAACAGAAGATAGATCCATTTCTTACACATTCTAATGATATAATTTTAAGGCGTGATTATAACCAGTTGAACAGAGATCTAAGTTTGAGAAATGAGGTACTTTGTTATTTCCAGTAAAGGACCTAGTTCACAAAGCTAGCTATAGATTATTAAAGTTATTCGTAAACCAAAATTATCAAATCACATATTACTGTACTAATCATGGTTTAATTATTTACTCTAATTATGTTTCGTGCACCTGGACTCTGGGATCTCGAAATATTAATATTGAGGTAACGAAATGTGGCTTTTTTTTCATGCATCCATTTTGTTTTCAATGTGCTGCTGAAGAGAGAGAGAGAGTCCATTACAAAAAAATCCAAAAAAGAAAACAGTTTTTCTTCGGGGATGAACATCGATCTCTGATCTGACACTCGACAAGCCTAGTCTCTGACTGAAATGTTTAACCCCTCTTGTGAGATTTTCCTATCCTCCGTGTAACTCAAAATGAATTCTTATAATCTAAGACGAGGATGGATATTTTCTGTTGTATAACAACCCTATCCCACATGCGCAGATACATACATGTATTGAAAATTAACGCGTTACATATTTTAAAGACCTACTTTGTTCGCTTCCCTTAATGTTACATCCTTGCGTTGCGATCTCCCATCTGTAATGACAATCCCAACTTTTTGAACATTGTCACGTGCTTGGACCATCTGTTTTTCTCTCATATATTTTATAGCCATTCCTGTTTCAGTTCTAGATCCAAAATAATGCTTTAAATCAAGTATTGCTGCTGTTAGATTCTCATTGGACAGAGCGTAATCAAACTCAAAATGTTCAAATTCTTTATGGCCATAAGTCACTACGGACACGCGTACATTTTCTGGACCAACCATGAAGGTGTTAGTAAAATTTGCAACAAATTCCAGTCCAAGTCGAAAATCTTTTTGTCGAACACTGGCCGAGGCGTCGATGACAAAGGAGATATCGGCTATGTGACATGCTGAAATACATGTACAATACATTTAATTTACTTATTTAAATCTACGATAATTCTGATAACGGTTACAAAACAATGATTTCGTTAAAAGACGTGATTACTTTGGGGACTAAATATGTTGCATGAATACAATTTATTAGTTAAATTTTACTTTTATTATTGGTCAGTTTCAGTATGATGTTGTTGTTTTTTTAATAACCTAGTAATTGAGATTTTTACTTAGATATCGGAATTAGTAAGGTTTCCGGGAATAAATCAATCAATCATTGTAAAGGTTGAGTTCAGAAACGTTTTTTCTAGACTAGAGGGACAGAAAGAAACCAGTTGGAATCATAGTAAGTTCAACGGCCATTTATTCCGGATTTGGAACAAATAATATTTAATATAAAAATTAGTGCAAAACATCAGAAAACTAAGCTTTAGCCAAAGAAAAGTAAACAATTAGAACTCGCTCCCAAATAATGCAGGGACATTGACAACATAAATAATTTAAAAACAGACTCAATACACCTTGGGTACATTTGGCTATTAAATATCTGCCAGACTGCTCTACCCAATAAAATATAACCGGAGGTGACTAATACATGGATGGAATGGGCAGCAGAGGCTTACGCCTACTTAGAAAATCACAAATACATGCAACAGTATCCAGTTTCAAAATCATTAAATAGTATGATATCCCTTAACTTAAATTCCGAAGCTTTTGCAAATCTTTGTTGGAACTATGGATGTACGTTTGTGACAAAACTAAATTCTGATGTTGTCAGCTTGAAGTGATCTTCAAAATGATGCCTTAAATTCCTAAGTATTTTAAAAATTCGCAAAATTATTAGCCAATTTTAAGTTAAGGAAAATTTTATTAAGAGAGGATTGTGAATCTAAAGCCAGGTTATAATAATAATAATAATAATAATAATAATAACAAATAGATTTAAAAAATAATAGTATTTAATTTCACCTGCAGTATTCGCTTTAGTTTTCTTCGGCGGTTGTTTCCATGGATCTGCTAAAATAACAATTATAAAATTTTAAAAAAAATTGTTTCATCGCCAGTATTTGATAAACAAATGTTTTTTTAATTATGGTTATATTTATTGGCTTAGAAAAGTTTATTATATTTTAATTGTACAACTTCACATACTATATAAACACAATAAATCGTTATCAAGCTACCAATAGACACCAAGAACGGTTATAAATGCACAATGTTGTAATTTGTGTAATTAAGTGTTGTTGTTGAATGTTACTTAACGTCGCATCGACAATTTGTCAGCTATTCGCATCGAGAACTACTTAACTTTTAATCTCTATTGATTAATCTATGAACACGTCCGTGTATGTATATGAAATTGCGAGCGTATTTTATGTTCTACCGTATACCAGGGCTACTTTAAGGTGCTAGCTCACAGAGTCAATACGCCACAGACAAGCGTACCACTCCCCAAACCACAATGTACTGGCACCGGATGAGCCAGTAAAGGCTAACGGCAAGGAAAAATTCACTTTCCCACATGTGGTCTGAGCAGGACACGAATTCACATCGGGGAGAGACCCTAGCTTTGTAGTCCGGATCCTACGCGGCCTCAGGAAAAAAGTGGGTTTGGCGATAAATCAAAATGTGTATTTATGAAAAAGGCATTCAAAAGTAACACATAATAATTGAAATAATGCATCCAAATATATAGCAGGTGGCAGATGTACCAGAATTAGATGACTTCGAAATAGAATTAAAGGTAAGTGAGGTGGCAAACTTATCGAGGGGCATAGGTTAAAATATTTAACTTTATATGAATTATATATCTATAAACAAGAGACCCAATAGCGTCATTGACGCCCAACTCAAAAAGCAAGTTAATATGTGTTTCATTTATAGAAAGCGATTATTGTGGTTATTGCCATTATAACTCACGGAAACATGCCAAACAAAAGTTTCAAGATTTTCTAGGAAGTGATTTAAAATTTCATATTATTAGCGTAAATAGGGATAATTGTGTTGATGAAAAATACCGTAAAAACCCATTAATAAGTTTAATGGCTTTCTTTTTCTTTAACTTTTAAATTTAAACAAAATTAGTCGAAAATTAAATGCTCAATGGCTACTTTTGCCTTTTTACTAATAACAATAACGATTGCTATCTTGGGGATTTGGGGAGTTGGAAGCTGGCTTAATCTGCTAATACTCGTTAGTACACTAGATAACAAGTCCAACATCAGCATGGTTGAACAATATACAAAATAAAAAGGATTTAAATGTGCAGTTAAACCGACATGAAACAAGACAAACGTGCCAAACAAATGATGTTATTAAACTTTATAAACAGGGTGTTAATTTAGATATAACATGTTTACTAAACATTTTTTAACGTATGGAGTTTGAAGGCAAACACAAACTTTGCAGAAAAGAAAAGTTTTTACGCATCATTGTGAATTTATTGTATATACTGACACGTATTCCGTTTTTGACTATCACTTGGCTTTAATTGTTTAAAATAAATAAAAAACAAAGTAACAAACCCATGCTTCAATAACATTTCATAAGCAAAATTTAACTTTCGAAACTTAAGTTAAACACGTTAACTTTCATAAGGGAAATGAGACCGGGTTCTTCGCTCCTGTTTAGCTAGTTACAACAGCCACGTGATAAATCACAGTTTGGAATGGAAGAACTATACAAAACGCGAAATATAACCAGAGTTATTTTAGATACAGAGGTATCATCCATGCATTTATCAACAATATTGTGATGACGGCCAACGCAGACATTTGAATGGAATTCTTAGTTAATTCTAATATCTTACCTTTACGTGTGTCTCTCCATGATTTAACATCTACAAGTCCACCTTGTAGTTCCTGAATCTGTAAACGAAAATACATTTTATTTACAATATTATTTCAATTTCAAGCCAATAATATGTTAATAAACATTACGTAAACCGTATATTACATATAAAATGTTTTCTATATCTTTACCTCCGCTCAATTTAACAAAAATGCAAAAGCTGGAGTTAAAAATATGATTGTATATTTCAGATATTATAACAATTTTTAGAATTTTATTTGTATGTATATCTAATCACTAATATTTCCAAAAAAAATTGTTTAAATTCAAATTTAAATATAAAAAGGATATTTTAGATACAAAATTTAAACATACCAGAAATACTATACAAATAGCAGCAATGGACAATATCCGAGCCATCCTGATGTATTGTCTTGAATGGTTGCAAATGGTGTTATACATGTATATAATGTTATATATATATTCCAAAAATATACCGTTCAACAACGCCTGAATTAATTGATTCATTATGCTGTAATTGTAATAATTTGAATATATTTGCATTTTTATTACAGATATCCCGGTGTTTTTTTCATTAATTGCTTATTAGTTGTCTGAGGTTTTTTTTTAATTTCTAAATATTGCATACATACAGTGCAGACCTGTCGAAAGTTTAACACTGAGCTGACGATTAGTAGTGAAATTATATATATATATATAAGCTCGTCAACCGAGCGGCCAGATATTGATAGTTAGTGAACAATAAACTTTACTGCTGCTAAAAAAACAGTGGACATTTTACCCATGTAGCTAACGAGAATCGAGATTAAACGCTCCAATTCGTTAGCTTTATGTTAAATTTTCGACTGGTCTGTACAGAATCAAATACGTATTAGCAATATTCATGTAGCCGTTTAAACCCTGATATGCATTGAAATTACATCTATTGTAATTATAAAGCCAGTCCTTGTGAAGTTAGGTAATACAGTAATTGTATATTAATTAAAGACTTTCTCCACGTTTTTGCATAATATATATATATATATATATATATTGTATTTGTGTGTTTGCAATATGGGAAGGATAAGATGACGAACTAGAAGTCATGTGATAGGGATTAGAACCATCTATGTTTTGTCATGGTGTTTTCAAGACGGGTAGTATAGACCGGAACTCTATAAACATCTATTTATAAGATTTTGTAAGAAATGCATTTTCATATTCTACTGATAATTGGCTTTCAAAAACAAGTTTTAGACCTTTTGGCAAATAAAAGTTAAATAAACCTGTTTGAGCTCTGGGACTATATGTTTTGTTCTTTGTGCATTCTTTCTTTGTTTGTTTGTTTTGATGTGAATTTTGTTGTTTATTACCAATTGAAAGAGCTTGTTTACTTAATTAATGTATAAGTCCTGCAAATACTGTATGCTTTCGTCAGTTCCAATATGTTTCTTTTCAACTCTTGTAACATTTCCATTTTTGTCACTTATTTTTTTATACCGGAAAAAAAACAATGCCCGTGTCTTGGCAGTATGACACGTTAAAGAAACCTCCCTGCACATTGACCTGAGCGCACTGGGGTCCAAAGTTCCGCAATTTCAGCTATATATATATATATATATATATATATGTATAGTTGACGAGTCTTAAAATGTGTGAAATATTCGTACTGAACCATACAATCTCATTCAATCAATCTATCAAACATACAAGTATAATTAAACAGTGATTCATAGATAATGACAGCAGTATATACAGTGTGCCTGGCCTACACAGACGAAAAATCAAAATAACGACAAACTCAACATATGGTCATTAATCAATAAATATTAATAAAAGCATTGTAAGTAGATATACAGATAGAACGTACATACAATTATAAATCTCTATGTTGTATAACAGTTTATTAGAAACAGCTGTCGTTTCTTTATTTTGACATTAGTAACAAGCACAAACATACAATGATATACTGAGTACAGTAATACAACTCAGTGACACACACACACACACACACACACACACACACACATTTTTATCTTGGTGGTCACCACCGCATAGACTCCAATCAAGCAGATACTACTTTGACGTAGTGGGACGTAAAACTCCACCACCAATATAACTAGAAAAACTGTGAGCCACAAGCTCACAAAAATACCCCCGCTCCCCCACATAAAAAAATCCATCGGATCAAATTTGTAATAGGAGATGCACATCTACATTATATCGCAAAGATTGTGTGAAAGTTTCATGAAAATCCATTAGAGAGTTTGGGAGGAGTTGCGGATAAGAGATAGGTACCCTAAGGTGTAACGGAAGGACGGACGGACACACGGACGGACACCCTATCACTATATACCCCCCACTTTTTAAGCGGGGGTATAATTAATACCATCAGTACATGTTTATAACTTCATTTTTTGTGTTTTGTGAACTTTTTTTATATTTTCTATGTTTTGTTGACACAAATTTGACATTGGTAGTTCACAACGTAGCTAAAACTTTGCTTGAAAATATTGATTTATTTGGACACAATCGTGCATTTGTACTTTAGAAACTTAACATTGCACCGATATAATAATCAGGACTTTACTATTTATTGATATATGGATTTATAACACACGTTCAGATGTTAAACAAATACGTCTTTACGATATTCAATCAGAACAATCGCCTTTAAGTCATGTCGCAAATTTCTGTGTCAAAATTTCTACAAAACTTTAGAAAATAAATATATAAGGGATATGCAACATATTGTGACTGATGACAATGTCACGTGACTAGTCGTTATGGCTTAATAATACACTAAATCAATATTGTTTACATCAGTGAGTTGGACAATATAAGCTTCGGAATGGCGTCTTTTTATCTAAATTTAATTTTATATTTTGTTTTGTTTCTAACATTGGCCACAGTGTCATCAGGGGGAAACAAACTTTCTAAACTGCTGAGGAAAAAGAGGGAAACCAACTATTCTGGGTTTAGTGGCAAGTATTAAGACACTAGTTTGATTGATGTTTGCTTAACATGTGGTTTATAAATATCAATTCACCTTTATTCAATGATTTCAATAGTCTGCAAATTGGATGACAGGCTACATGTAGAGGTGAAATTCCAACAATCATACTAAGTTTTATGTCCTTCACAACAATGCTCATGATGTGTCAATATTTGAGGTTGTCCTGGTCATTTTTTGCGCAGCATAAGTTCATGCTCCTTTATTTACAATTTTTATTTCGCACATTGTAGATGTAACTAGATAGCTCAGTTGCTAGAGTGCTCGCTCCGTAAGTGGGAGGTCATGGGTTTGAACCCAGACCGGTTCTGACCCAAGATTTGAGAGTTGTTAGTGGCTGTTCTTTCGCCAAACACTGGGTATTTTAAATGAAAATCGCGGTTCTTTCGAATGAGAACTTACAATAAACGAGGCCCCGTTTCACGGTAGGCTTGGCACGATACAGAAACCTGCTGTATAATGCCATCAGCGCAACGCACAGGCAAACTGCACCTTCGCCTATAGCTGGCGACGTCTCGATATAATCAAAACCAAACATACTAATCCATGCCCGAATCAGCATTCAGAAGCAAAGTAAAAACTTTGGAACTGACAAGTCAGGTTAGACACGTGAACTTCCACCAGGGAAATGAGACCGGGTGCTCGGGAAGGGAAAACACCTCCTGTGTAGCTAGCTACATCCGCCACGTGTGTAATCAAAACTGTGTGGAAGGAGCATGCAACTATTGGACGTCAAATATATCCAGGGCAATCCTGGACACAGAAACATCAAATTTATGTTACTGCATAGAAAGGGAGAGTGATAAATTCTTGACTGGGGCGTTTAACACCATTACTAAACTCAACTTCACGCAAAGTACATTTGGTTCATATGGTAGTTGATTTTTGGCAATGTGGAATATGATTGGTTAAAAAGGTTCTTGCAGTTTTTGTATGCAACAAGCTATTTTTACATTTGTCACTTATGACGAATTAAGTGGAATGATCGTATCTTACGCCTCATCAAAAACCTCCACCTTTTTCAAGACAGTATAATCTGGGATGATTGAGGAAACCAAGTAACCTTGGAAGATCACCGGTAATTTGCAAATAAACTGAAAAAACAAGGATATATCCGAGTAGGTTTCTACCCCAGACGTAAACCTGTACTTTAGAGCGGCTATGTGTTTTCAATTTTTATAACATAATTGTCATGTAATACTTTTGATTATTTTATTTAAAACTAAAATCAAAAGTAGCATATTTATCCACCTCAGACTTATATTGTATGTTTAGGAAAATTATTCCGTCCGGAACCGGCAAGTATTATAAAATTTATTTAATTTATTATTTTGATTGCATAACATACATGTATTTATAATGTAGAACATTTGTTTAATTTCAGACCTTATAAAGGCTATTGTTAACGAAGATGCTATTGGTTTCCAGAATTATTATGATAAGCTAAAATTAGATTTGGCGCCATTGCTGAAAGATGTAAAGAATGAATTAGATGAATACCCAGGGGACGTCAACAAAACTTTTTCAAATGTTAGTAACAATATTTGTCTTGGTTATAATTTTTAGGGACAGCTAAATGGCCGAAGAATACAAAACGTGACTTTTTCAATAATAATAATAATAATAATAACAAATTAAAAATGCACTGAAACTGAAACGACCATTTCAGGGGATTAAATAAAAAATAATAATAAATTAAAGAATTCACTGAAACGATCATTTAAGGGGATTTTGTCATTATATTTAGATGACACCCCGTTACAAGACGGGCGTCTGCTTATCAGAATGGTCTCGGTTTCCTCCACCATCCCCATTGAGATAGGTACCGTCTCGATTTAAGCGAGATACTCGTGAATGGTTAACTAATAAATAAAGAAGAAAATGTTTGAAAACGAACTGAGCAGAACATACAGAAATCGATAAAAAGCTTTATTTTCTCTGTTTTGATTGGATATATTCATCTAGTTAATCACGTTGGTGGGACTAAGTAATAATTCAGCACAAGTGACTAGGTGTCCCTAGCACAGACGAATAAGCGGTATTTTAATTAAGTTACATGGCTTTAAATGCTTCCTGAACCCAATCATATGTATGAACAGCAACTAAATTTTACACTAAAATCTATAAACACTTATTAAAATTTAAATTTAAAATCTGGTTGTAACTGATGACAAACCATTAAGCATTAAAGAAGAACACTGAAAACTCTTGATATACGACTGGCTGTAAATGGATCGCAAAAAAACAAAAAACAAAACAAAAAACAAAAAACAAAAAAACAAACAAACAAAAACTGGTGATCAGTATAAATGGAGCGGATGGAAATTAAACACCTTTAATCCATTTATCTCTTTTGTTACTTGTAGGTAAAGCAAGTTGACGGAAACAGTATTGAAACAAACAAAACAATCATCAAACAGACCAAGAACAACATGGTCGTGGGTGTTATTAAAAAGACACAAAGTGTAAACGGAAAGGTAATATATCGATGCATTTAATTCCTGCTAAAATATTTATTTTCTGAATGACAAAAATTATTGACATTGTTTACAGTAGAACTTCAATAACTCGAAGGGCACGGAACTTCGATGATGACTTCGAGTTATCGGGGTTTTTGAGTTTTCGAAGTTGAAGGATGACGTCACAATGTAGACTTTCATTTTATGAGAGAAATGTTGATTGGCGTAAAACTGTTTATCAATACACAATTTACTTGTAGATTAAGTCCATTGGCTACGTGGTTGTAGTAGAATTTTGATTTTCAAATTGTTTGATTGAAAGATTAGATTTGACAAAAACTGTCAACTGCGTATCTGATGTTGATCGATTAACTGTGACCTTTAAAATGAATTTAAAAACATGACATACATGTATAGACAAACAGCATTTACCTGTCCGATTGACCTAGGAATATGCATATAAGAGGGTGCAACAAGTACAAAGGTACATGAATTGTTAGGATTCGCAGTTGTTTCTCATGAATTTCACGAAATATATACCTGTGTTAGATATACAGTCCAACCAGCCTTCGAGACCACCTCTATATAAGGGGCACCTGTTTATAAAGGCCAGTAGAATTGTATTCCAGTTGTTCTTTATTCATATTAGTTGAACTTGTATATAAACGCCACTTTTATTGGTTTCCTTGGGTGGCCTTTTAGACAGGTTTGACTGTACTGATTCACAATATTATAAAAATATTTATATTAAAGGTGAAGCGGACAGGTCAATGCTGTTTGCCTATGACTATTTTTAATTACAACGACATTTTATTTTCTTTATGTTTTATTTTAGCCACAGATGCAAGCAATAATAAGTTATTCAGGCACGAACGATAACGGCAATCAAGATACAAACACAACAACAACAACAACAACAACAACAACAAGCACCAAATGAAAACAAACACAGAAATAATGACTAATAACAAAACTATTGAGGGAATCTGGAATCATCGGTTAGATCAAAATTTCGTGTTTCGTGGTTTTGTAATTAAAGTTTAAAATGCCGTGGTTATGTAATTTAGAAACAAACATTTCCTGGTTATGTAATTTTTTAAAAACAAATTCGTTGTTACATGAATTAGTGATCATAAGTTCATGGTTTTGTAATTAAGGGAGTAAAATTTTATGATTATGTAACTAAGGGATAACAATTTGGCATTTGTGTAATTTAGATTTAGCCTCGGAATTGAAATTGTAAGGGTATGTTATTTAAATGAAAAAATTTCGTGGAAAAAATAAATCTCATGAGGTTGGGGTTTTGTCATTGCCATTGAATTAAAAAAATTCAACTATCATAAGAAAATAGTGAAAATTATTTCCATATTAATGTTGGTGATTTTACAGAAAGCATTTACATTTGTAGAATGGATTGTAATGTTAATTTAAAATTAAACTTTACAAATACTGCTTGACGACTAAATTATTTCTGATTTGATTCATCTTAATTCTTTTGATGCGGAAGTAAAACAATCGTAATAATTATAGACTGCTTTGTAGCAACCCACTTTGAACAAATTACGCAATTTGATTTTCTTTTCAATTCGTGTTAAACTTGTGCCACATTTACCGCAGTTTAAAAAAAAAAATCAAAGTCCGTAATTTTTTCAAAGTGGGTTGAATTCTAAATGTACCCCATTAAAGCACTTTGAAGTATTTTTTCAAACTGTCTTGAGCAGAACAATTTTTGACGCAATTTGGAAAAAAATCGAAGTGGGTTGAGCTTGTCCCAGATTAAACGCAATTTTTCAAAGTGCGTAATTTTTTCATAGTGGGTTGTTACACTCCTTTTATCGGTGTATATTACGTAATTGACCATCTCTTGTGGAAACCAAAAGAAAGTTATTATTACTGCTGTATACCTGGTTGTATTCCACAGTTTTTTAAAAATATACCTAAATACATAGAGGATCTTACATGAGTGTTTATCAAATATTGAATTTATTTAATGGGTTGAACAATTTATGCAACGAGCCTTGGCAAGTTGCATAAATAAATTATTCAACGAGTTTAATAAAATGGGACGATCTTGTTGTAAAAAATCAGATCACTGTGATACAGACCTAGTAGCCTTTTGTTGTTGATAAATGCAAGTCCGTATATTATGTATGGAAATCTGGCATAATGTTATATAAATGTACATATTGAATATGGTATGCATGTATTATGTATACAAAATATATGTTTCATTAACAGGCAATGAAACGAAACGCTCTGTTATTAAAACACTAGGATGGTAATCGTAATTATATTCATTTACAAATCTATTTTTGGTTTCTCTGTGAAATATGTAGATGCCAATGATTCACATGTCTGGTTCATTAAATAACTACATAATTGATTAATAATTGAAATGGCATTGCATATTTTATAATCTACTGTTTGAGAATGACTAACATACATGCATACCTCACAATATCCACATTTAGTACGCATGTATAAATTCACGGGTCTATAAAACAAAGTCAACTAGTAGGAAGTTTACAGTAATTATGATACTTAATTTGGGAATAAAGCAAAACCTTGTAGAAATTAAAATATAATTCCTGATATGTTGCTAGATGTTACCATTTCGTTACTGAATATGCAATCTACATTTTCAATTTTATTCATACCTGGACTTAACGTTTGTTAGAATAAGACCATTGTAAAACCATTACACGTACAAAGCTATAATGTACGAACAATTCGTTCAAATGTGAAACAAAAACCTTTAAAAGTTTGAAATAGATGTATGAAGCAAGTAGAAACGAACTAATAAGTCCACGAACAAATCACAATCTGAAAGAAACAAACGTGGTAAAAACTTTATAAACTGGCAAATCTAGTAAAAACGTGAACATCCATCAGGGAAGTGAGACCGGGTGTTTCGGAAGGATAAGCACATCATCTTAAGCCAGCTACACTCCAAGTGTAATAAAACTCCTTGTTATTATTTCAGAATCCACTTTAAGCATTATTTAAGAGTTATTTTATCTGAAAACAACACATATTCTTGTTACTAAATTTAACAGTTGGTCCTGCCTAGTCGGACACAATATCATGCAATGAAATTGTGCAGAACTTGCTATCTCATGTATTCATCTCAGCATTTATAATCTTTCACCCTATTGAACAGATTTCAAGCAATATTGGTCCCTCTAACTCGGACAACGTCTCAAAATATTCCGCGAAGAAGAAATGATTTTTATTTGTTGTAAGTAATTTGGCAGCCCTTTGATCAACTCTACTACCAACGACAACAACAAATATGTCTACTCTCTGAAACCTTGCTCGTTTTCTTTCTTTGATGGCTTCCTTTAACTCGTTTGAATCAATGGCATCGGTTATAAACAGTACACCGACAGGTGAAAAACCACGTGATTGTTTGTCCGTTAATTTCAGTCTCATTTTCCTCATGATAGATTTCACATTTCCTGTTGGCGCACGTGCTGCTTCAAGTTCAGCATTGATTACGTCATTGTTTGAAGCGGAGTCGATTATCACACTCGGGTTATTTCCACAACCGTTTGTTACAGCAGAAATACTCATTTTCTGGGAATCCATCGCAAGTCTGTTAGATATATGCTGAATAAACTGCAGTACAAACTTCCCGTTGGATTGGCCGATGTCGGCTGTATCTGCTGCAAACGTTATGGTGACTGGAATTCTAGGGGCACATGCTGTCAAAAGATTTAAAAACGTTTATTATAGATTAAATATAATATTTCACCTCAATTCCATTATAAAATTGTATAATCAAAAGACAGAATGGATCGATTCGTTTGGTTTTGATTAATTGCATTTGTTTTATAAAAGCCTATATAGGGTTTGTTAACAAACTGTTTTTGTTTTTGTTTGTCTTTTTCTCCAAGCTCTGAATGCAATATTAAAATTAAACGTGTCATATCTAATATCTCTACATATATCTTTGGAATGAATAAATAGTCTCAAGTTGCTTTTTCTTTTAATTTTCATTGAGTATTGACTATTCAAATTCATCAACTTAACATATGTTTCAAAAGAAACGGGGAAAATGTATTAAAAGTACTGGGCTCATTTTAGACAGTCCAAGTATGAAACACGACTGGCCTTAGTATATAAAGGTTCACGTACTTATCAAATAGGTTTCCAAATTCAAGATGAGAGAGGTACACACACAAAGAGAGAGAGAGATTTTCTAACATACCCATTCCTCCAAATAAGATGTCATTTTCGTTTAATTTTGGTGGAGGTGTAGTGACAGGAGGTACTGTAACGTAAAATAAATGATACAACTACATTTCAACAACAACACTAATTCATAATAACAATTTTTATTTTGCAAATTTCCGTTTACATCCTGAAACATTCTATTGTCTCCTGTTTTTCACAATCAAAAATATGTTTTACAATTACAATCCAACCTGCTTTAAAGGCCACCTCTATATAAGGACCATTTGTTTATAAATGTCAGTAAAGTTGTATCCCAATCGTTCTTTATTCATATTATTTGAACCCGTATATAAAGGTCACCTGCCCCTAAAGGCCACTTTCTGCTTCCCTTGGTTGGCCTTTATAGACAGGTTTGACTGTATATTTGTAACCCATATGTGACGGGTGCACCTAGCTAAACAGGAGGTTTTTACCCTTTTACCCGGAGAACTCGGACTCAAAACCCTTGAGGAAGTTTACGTGTTTAACTTAATTTCACTGTTTCAAACTCTTTACTTTGCTTTTAGTTTGTGATTTGAACATGGATTTATTTCATTCATTTCCAAGGGTTTAGAAATACATACATATAAAAATAAAGGTAAAACAAAAATGTGATCTTAATTAAAAGTTTAAACTTTGTGGACAACTAATAATGTAAATCGTTTTCTTAAATGGCACCCTAAACAAAACATAAACAAAATAAAAATGAATCATATAAAAATTTGGCGATATAAAATATTCACAATTTTGATAAATGATGGAACGTTTAATCCCTAATTTTATCATGTGTTAGAAATATATTTTATAGCGTCAGATTTTACCAATTTTTTAGAATATTGATAGTATATTTTTTTCCATTATAAAATGTGAAGTAAATGCATTATGAAAAACATACCTTCACAAGTTCTGATTGAGAGTTTTACTTTTATGGAATTCAGCGCATCGAAATCATCCACTTCAAATTTGTATTCCTCAACTGGTTTACTTGCCATAATACTCATCTCGTTTTCATCAACCTGTAATAAATATACAGTGATTGATAAGGTATCTGAATAAAAATACACGTATGAAATTGAAGTAACCAAAGTCAGAGTATAAAAACAGGAACAGAATCGCATCATCAGACAATATTTACATTGGTCACTAATCGCCTTCATTGATTAATGACGTCAATTGGTCATATTAGGACGTAATGTGCATTAAAGGATAGGAAATCACGCGTCTTTTTAAGTCGAAGTACAAAACGTTAAGGTAAAAATAAAAAGTGATATGCGACTTAAAATCAGTATTATTGCGGTTTATGGCAATTGGTAGAAAATGATTTAAATGATAATAGTAAAGTACGTTTAACGTTACGCACATTTTTGTTGTTTCTTGGACGGTAAAACAATTGAAAGTTTGTAGATTTCGTGCATCAGTTTTTCCCTGTATTGGATTACCATGACGATTAACATGTTTTCAGAACATGAAAAGTGTACTTATTATACCGTAATCGGCAGCTAGAATAATCATGAAGGCGATTTTGATTCGGATGGGTGATTACAAAATGTGTGTATTCCAAGAGAAAATTCTAAGTCACCCCAATTTAGGTAACATTTTGTTTTTCCTACCTTGTGTTTTATGGGAGTTTTTGTTTTCGGGAATTGTGACAGTAATTACCAGTGCCTGTGGATCAATACATAAACACGATATTTGTCTCCTTATCTTGTCGAGTACGTTTCTTATATATTTTTGTACTAATTAATTATAAATATTTAAATAACAGCGTAGAAGGTCATGTCAATGTTGTTTGCCTCTTAGGTAGTTTACTAAATGTTTGTCCGCGTTTACCTGATAACCGATTCCAATAACAAAAATAACGATCCCTTCCTGGTGAGCCAAAACACTCTCTGATTTAGTCCTGTCCCCGTCACTGGACTGTCCGTCAGTGAGTATTATCGCTATATGGGGAACATCTGTTCTCTCTTTCGGACCATTAAAAGCTGTTGTTCTGATATAGCTAAGAGCATCCCCTGTATTTGTTCCGCCATTCTCCTTTCCTATTTGTCCTATCTGATCAAGTACTTCCTCTTTTGTAGTGTATGTTCCCAAATCGAACTTTGGATAGTAGGTGTCACTGTAAATTGAAGTGAATTAGATGAGCAAACAAGAATATTTAATGCTTCGTAAAACACACACACACACACACACACACACACACACACACACACACCCAACCACACACACACACTTCATAGTATTCATGCAGTAGCAGAAGAGTATAACACTTCGATATTAACATTACGTATAAACGGAGTGCAGAATGGAGTCAATTGCAAGTAGTTATTTAACAATCAGAAACCAAGTCCAGAGTAAAGGGGCCGAATAGATATTTTCGGATGCTAAGAGTCTGAATAAACAGAACATCAAAGCTAACGAGGAACAGAGACGACTTGCTGATTCGGCACTTATACGCTACCTTACCGTTCGAATAAAAAACAACTGTAAAAACATGAATATGTGTATTAATCATTAAAATGTAGATTATGCATTATACTTATTGTAACACTGACAACCTTTAAAAACAATTAACAAATTATTTCGTGAAATGTATAAGTTTATCGGATGTCGTTTTATTGTATGAAAAGAAATTCACAAGAGGTTTAAAATAGAAACGCGGAAATAAGTCCTGTGTATTGTTCTTTGTTCTTTGATAAACTTATTACGAAAAGACATACTAGCGTCATTTAGAAATTCAAACAAAAGAAAAAAACGTAATTGTACGAAATGATTCCCGTACTTGATGAAGCAGGATATTTGTACTTAGTCTTAATTCATAAAATTATTTTAAGATTACCAATTAGATTTAAACGAAATAAAACGGTCAAGCTGAATCCGGGTTCAAAACAGAGTTCACCTTTGTGATAGAATTCTCTCTTCAAAAGCTTAATAGTCACTTAATTTTTATTTTTAATATTTTTGCATTCAAAATTGCATATACCGATTCTCGCTCCGATTGGTTAATATGGCGTGATCGTGTAAACCAATTAGGACTAGCTTTTTATGTAATTTGATAAAAGACACTTTACGGTTTTATGTTAACTACATGTATTTGTTGTTTTACGTCGCATCAACATTTTCTAATCAATTTTGCAATGAAACAATTTCTTATCTTATTAAACAAGTTCGTGTATGTGTGAGACGCGTGAGTTTTTCTTTATGGTCTGGCTGTACTAGCACGTGCTTATGACGACTTTATGATATTAGTTAAAGCTTTCGCGCTGTGATCCGTTAGCTCCCACTTTAGAATTCCCCCTACTTCTGTCGGAATTAGGCTGATTTCACATCAAACCATAATGAACGAGAATCGTATTTTTCACACAAATTTGACTGATATAGAAGACATATGACAAATTAGGCTTTATTTTGAATTTATATTTCTTTAACATATGTGACTCAAAGGCACTCACCTGAAAGTTATTAGTCCAATCCTAGTTTTATCAGGACCAATATCAAAATTATTGACAATTTCCTTTGCAAACGTTAGCATCTTTTGGTAGTTGGCATTTGATACACTGGCTGAGGAATCTAACACGAATACAACATCAGCTGGCTTCCCTCCACACGCTGAAAGAGTATTAGAAAAATAAAAAATAAAACATTAAGAAAGTAAGATGACATTTCCATTTCAATTGTATATTGTAATTTATTATTCTTTAAATTTATATATACCGTCAATAAGAATGACAATAACACCTTACATTTACACATACAACATACATGGATAATACAACAATACAGTAAATCTGAGTACAAAGCATACTTGTATTCTGAGAGTGGCATACCGATATGACATACAACACAATATTAGTAAAACTTGACTACAGTAGTTATCAGATTATTATTTTTAGAACACTTTTAACGATTGTTTCTTTATTCTTATGAAGCATAATTCATGCAGAGCCTTGTTAAATCTGGAGAGAAGACTGTCGCCAAATCATACAACATTCAGACATATAGATAACGTTCTGTTCTTAACAATCCTAAATATGCAGACTATGTAAATGCCATCTACCCTAGTGAGCTAGAAATAAAAGACACGACAGATTCCTCAAGTTCTGCTTCATATTTAGACTTATACCTGAATTATGACGCACGTGAAAGGCTACATTTGAAACTTTATGACAAACGTGATGACTTCAATTTTTCTTTCCTTTTTTATGCAGCAATATACCTGCTTCTCCTACATATGGTGTATTTGTTTCCCAATTAATACGCTATGGTAGAGCTTGTCCCACTACGGGATTTTGTACAACGAAGTAGGCTGCTGCTTGCAAGTAAATTGTTGACTCAGGGATATTGCAAGCCTAGACTTATCAAGGCCCTCACAAAGTTTTATGACCGTCATCACAGTATTGTTGATAAGTTTAATGTCTCCGTGTCCAGGATTGCCCTGGATATATTTGACGTCTCATAGTGCCATGTTCCTTTCACACAATTTTGATTACACACATGACGGGTGTAGCTACCTAAACAGGAGGTGCTTACCCTTCCGGAGCAGCCTGCCTCACTTCCCTGGTGGAAGTTCACGTGTCTAACCTAACTTGTCAGTTCCAAAGTTTTTACTTCGTCTCTGGAGTGTGATTCGGGCATGGATTGGTATGTTTGTTTTTTATCATATATTCAATTTTAAAATAAAAATTAAATCAGAAAAAACGAAAGACATCACTAGTTCAATTGCAAATTATACTTGTCCTTAATATGACTTTCAAAGCTAATATGTGTACTTACCTTCGCTTTCTGTTGCTGCTGTTGTTGTCGTCATTGCCTACAATGTTTTATAGGGGCAATAAAAATCAAATTTCAAACACAAATTCGGCAAATGTAGCAGAATTTCTTATTGGTGATTCAAGACAGGCAAAAGTTTTGCTTAACTGCTTCAAAGTCGAAACTTTAACAAACCACCTAAGACTACGGTAATAAGTCCTAACAATTGAATTGCTCGATAAAACCAGAATTGCCGCCACCGTGGTCTTCATCTTATCTATAATTTTTTTTACATTAGTAGGTGTCAAAATCAAACACGCATATCTATGCCAAAACCACAATCATTAAGCAAAGAAAAAACTTGGAAACTAGCAAACAAAGTTAAACACGCGCATGTCCACCAGGAAAGTGGGAGTGATGCTCCGGAAAGATTAGTATATTTTGTTCAGCTTGCTACACCCATCACGTGAACTAAGAATCGAAGGAGCATGGAGTTATAGGACATCAAAGGTATCCAGTGTTATTATAAGCTGAGCCTCTGGTGTCGTGGAAATAACCTATATATTGTTACTAATAATCCTAGTATATCGCCTATATTGATTGTAGTAATTGATGTACACTCCAGACTTTATCGACATCTTGAGTTTTATTGGCGATTCCTGTCTAGTTAGACATTGATACGTGATCAGAGGAGTTTTAAAGTGAATTTAATTATTTGTTTTCGTGAAATTATTTTGCGCGAAAACAAAACCAATTTTATGACGAAAAAGCTTTTGTTGCATATTCGCAAACGTTGGTGTCGCTAATTTACAACAGGCATGAATAAAAGTAACAATATACAGTTTCGTAGCGTGTAAATTAATTTTCCTCTGTTAAAACTACGTTTGTTAAAATCGACTTTATCCTTAATCAAGTTCAACCTACTTCAAACATATAATTAAAATATATATACTTACGCCATATGTAACAACGTACAAAACTATAAGAAAGATTCTTGCCATGTTGAACATCTCGACGCAGTATGTTCCAGAGATCACATTTTTATATGTTTTATATCTCATAAAAATTAATACGAGAGGTCACCATTGACATAAACACGGAACACATTCATGTCATTACGCAAGATTAACGAATTAATCACCATGTATTTTAATTGATATGAGTAGCAGGGGACGGACAATTTAATCCATGGTTTGTCAGCTTCAATATCGTTTTTCCATGAATATAGTTTTAAATCTCTACGGAAGGATCCTAATTTCCGTATTTTTTCGATCTGTGTCTGTGGGGAACTGCGCTTAGATAACCTCAATAAAATCAAACGGTTTATTAATGAAATAATTTATATGAGTGACAAATGTATTGTCAGTATTTGTTTACGGTTAGACGGGAAATTGATATTTCGTTATTACCTTTACACAATATGCTAAATTACAATACAGACCTGTCAAAAGATTAACACTAAGTTTATAATTTCGCATCTCACTGCGACCACTCGCTGGCGAAATCTCTTTAACGTTTAGGCAGCTGCTATCTACATCTCAACAGTTGTTCTGCCTCTAGCTATCCTTATCTCAGCAAATCGCTAGCTTAGCGTCGACTCCTTTTCAATATTTCACAACTTTCGACACATATGTACTGTAAGTACCCTGACAAGATCAAAGATATTTCATTTATCACAGAGAGGGATAATAACAAACAGAATAAGAGAAAAACAATGAAAATCCCTTTTTTTCTCTACAGCTATATACCATAGGGAAAACTAGTTTTACTCTTGATCATTCCTGATACACATACAATTGAAAACAAAAACGAAATTTTTAAGGTAGGGCCGTATTTATCAAACATCTTGGGAAATTTTTTGTTCCTAAGTTGCTTGTACAAGCAGGACCTTAAGCTTTTTCCCTAACAGGAATACTTGACAATTTATCTAACTGGATATTTTACACTACTCTTTTATACCCCGCTTAAAAAGTGGGGGGTATATAGTGATAGGGGTGTCCGTCCGTGTGTCCGTCCGTCCTTCCTTAGGGTACCTATCTCTTATCCGCAACTCCTCCTAAACCCTTCAATGGATTTTCATGAAACTTTCACACAATCTTTGTGATATAATGTAGATGTGCACCGTCTATTTAAAAATTTGACCCGATGGATTTTTTTATGTGGGGAGGGGGAGCGGGGGTATTTTTGTGAGCTTGTGGCTCACAGTTTTTGTAGTTTTAATGTACCTTAGTGTAATTGAAAAGTCATCCTGCAGACCAATCTTCTTTTTTTGTCATTTATACTAGTCGCATGTTGTTATGTTTTATATGTCACTGTTACATTGACATCAGCTCAGTGCATATGTTTCACCACTTTTACATTTGTCATTTGATGTCCATGGAGATTTTGGGGTTGAACAAAATATTCAGGAGAGCAATAATATCAGGCACAGTTTCACAGTAAATCTGTAACCAAGATTTTTTTTAACTTAAAAAAGGAAAAGTATCGAATCTTTTTAATTTTGTTATTTTTATATAATCAAAAATTTAAATCCCAATTTCACGGTAAACTTAAGGTTATATATCTGCAATCTAGTTTTGTTTGTCAAAATTTGTCAGGTTTATGTCATAGTTAAGAAATGATTGTAAAAGTGGGGCCAGTTATATTTATTGTATTATTATTATAAATGGATGAATCTTCCAAGAGCAATACCTCGATGTCTATTATTTAAGAAATTTTAAAAAGTTTTGTGCACAGTACAATATATTGCAAGAAAAAATGAAACTGAGAAATAGTAGCTTTGTTTATCATTTATTCAATTGGAACATCTCATACAAAGCCACAAGCTTAGGTATATACTCTCAAAACATACTGGAAAATATCCGTGTAAATGTTCAATCAGTCAAATTTTCATAAATTATCAAGATTAGTTCATGTTTTGTGTTTAAGAATTCGTATGTATATGCTAAAAGTTTCAATTTTGTAGCCTTGTTGTTTGAAATTTTCCCTTTATCTGGTCAACAGGCGGTTTGTTATAATTTCTCATTATATTTTCCAATCTATTATTGTCAATAGTATCCGTGTACCTACAAAAAATAATTAATACTATTACATTCCTTAATTTTATAGGGATGGAAGTAATATAATTCAACGCCATTTTTCCTTTCTTTTATATCCAGACAGTTCAGATAGAAGAAGAAACAGTAGAAAATCACTGACTTTCAACAAGTTAATTAAAGGTATTAGTTGTCGCATAAAATAGTGGTTGGTTCGCGACCTAATAAACTACTTGAACCATGCCAATGATTAGCATTATTCATAAAGATAGCTTTCAACGGAAGCTTTATCAGTGACTTCAAAACGTCGATATATTTCTTCCCGTATTACCTTTGTCTTGTTCATTGCTCAACCAAATATCATAGAATTAACCATTATTATGTTACATTTCTATTTTGTTACATTATATGTTAGAAATAACTTTTAATTTACTGTGGTTTACGGGGCATAAACAAAGCGGAAGTGGAAATTCTCATAAACTTATTTCTTATATTTACACTATCATTCCTTTACAGTATTTGCAAAAGGACAATCAATTTAGTTTAACAAAATTTAAAAAAAATCGCAACCGGTAGTTTTGTCTGTTAATGGAACATTGGCATGTATCCCTTTAAAGCATTTAATTTTAGCCTCGCCTCCTTCAACGTTATTTCCTCCTATTGGAATGTTTAGCCACGCCTGTTTTGACGTCACAATAAACAAACAACCAACCCTTCCCTCTAAAAAAGTACGAGAGATTGGCAGGTCATGTTAGTTTACGGGAATATAAATTTTACTCTTGTCAACCAGTTTATGTATTAAAAATACAGTAGTGATTTTAAAAAGTATATATGAATAAATACTTACTTTCTCACTTTGTACAACAAATATAGAGCGATCAAAAACATGCTAAGTACTCCGAATCCTAAGGTAATCGCTATTGGTGCTGTATAATCCATTATAGCTAAAAAGAAATTTTAAAATTTATATAAAATAGACTGAGAATTATACTAAACAGCGTTCAAAACAAGTACCGTATCCTATAATAATAATAATAATAATAATAATAGTTAAATATATTAGTTATAAAACTGCTAACAATGTTTGTATTACACATTTTGAACTAAAACGTGTTGAATACTTAAGGGGTAAGATTTTGTTAACTAAACTTTATAGAGGGGCAGATAAAACATTTTTTTCAGGCCAATCTTTCAAATTCGGATACAAGCATGAAATTTTATGGGATGGTAGTACTATAGTCACCGAATGCAAATTTAACGATGGCCACACAAAAAAAAATCAAAATGGCTGCCCAAATCCAATATGGCCGCCATGTGTTGGTAGAATAATATGTTGCATATATGTCTGTTGTTATTGAATAGCAGTTTTGGTTTATTTTGGGAAAATAATATTAGAAACTTGAACAATATGACATAGAAGTATTATAAATCATCTAGGGGTAAGATTTTGTTAACTCAACTTTATTTACCCATCATTTAAAAAAACCCAAAATAATATATAATAGAACTTACAGAATTGGCAATTAATACCAAAAGCTCCCCAAAAACAACGACATTCAAATTTATCAACGTAAGAAATACAGGAACCATACACACACTTTGCATTTGAGCAGCTGTCAATTTCTACAAAATAGTAAGAAAAGTTCATGTATGAGTAAGAAATTAAACTCTTTCGTCCCCAAAGTAAAGTTTTAAATTAATTGATATCAATATGTCTTCATCATATTTATTTTTACACGTAACCAGTGTAACTAGCTAAACATGAGGTGCTTTCCTTTCTGTAACGCCCGGCCTCACTTTCCTTTGGCGGTAGAAGTTCAGGTGATTTATATAAACTGGCAGTTTTCAAAGTTGTTCGTGACTTTGATAAGAATCGGTATACATGCATTTTTATTTCAATTATGGTGTTAGTATCTGTTGTTTTGTTTAACGTTATTTTCATTGAAAAAATTATTCAAATATACTCGACATGGGAAAGTGCATGTTATAATTGTTAGCTGCAATAATCTATTCTCTTTATAATCTCTATGCTAAATTTTATTTGAAAATTTAGTCCTATACATTTGCTGCAAAAGAATTAATCATTTCTTGAATTTTACATGCAATCATCATCTCTGGTCAAAAACTATGTACATATGTATGATATGCGATGTGACTAAATGTTCATTTACCTTAGATGTTGGATTTTATTGTCCACGGAAAAATAACATGACAAATAGTTTTGTTTTTAATTCTTATATTTGAAAAAGTAATAATTATAATTTTTAGTAGTTTATTTACCTATATGCAGGCAAACCCGTTTACTATATCAAAACAAGTTCCGTTCAAACATGGCGACGAACGACATTCGTCGATTTCTGAAATAAAACAAAAATAAATTTAAAAATTTTAAATAAATAAATAAATAAATAAATATTAAATTAATAAATAACTACACTATGACATAAGTTTTCATGATCTTTGTGGTTAAGTAAAGCTAACATGAAACCAGATATGTGTTACTATTCGTTTCATTCATGCCTAAACAATGTTAGCAAATAATACCGAAAATGATAATCTAATAACTTATGACTACATTTACATAACGATCTGTACGATTGTAAAATTATTATATTAGTCCAAAATGCGAAAATAATAAGAAAGTAAGAACTAGGGTTGTAATTGTGGCAAGCACAATGACAAAAAACTCCCACCTCCCGCACGTTCCCATGGTAACGACAGCCATCTTGTAAATTTAAAACGCGGATTGCACATCTACATGATTAAAATACATTGTGGCTATAAAGTTTCGGTCAAATTGATAGAGGCATCTATGAGAGAAAAAAAAGAAGACAAATATGCAGAAAGCTAAGTGTACAGAAAGTAGAATAATAATAATGATAATAAGAAGAGGAAAAGAGGAGGAAGGTAATAAGAACAATAAGTCTTCCACACGCAGTGAAGTGGGAGACTTCAACATAATTACAAATACCGTATTGACAGTTTGTACCGGTGTATCCAGGTTCACAGAGACATTGGTAACTATTGGATTTATCAGTACAGTTGCCGTACACACAAGGGTTACTTTTACATTCATCAATTTCTGAAAATGAAATTATTATTTGGATAATTTAAAATCTGAATGGAAGATATAAGACCATATCAGCAAAAAAACCAAAAACGACTCTCTAATATTATGTACTATTTCTTACAATATTCCATCTAGTTTACAATTAGATTTTAATCCTTTTTGATCTTGTACTGTTCTATGTCTTATTTAATTGAAATAGTGTGAATTTATAGTGAAAGTAGCACTAAATAAACAGATATGTATAAACTATAGAAGTCTTCAAAAATATGTTCTCTGCTGTACACATTCTTGGCATATCCGTTTTAGTGGAAAACTTTTTTAAACTGTTGATATGCATATCAGTTTTAACAAAACGCAATTTTACAATCTGAAATATAACGTGTTTTAGTTTTCCAAGATCCAGATGCAATATTGACAAAATTTTCATTTCTCGACATTTAAAGGAAGATTGAGTAATTTGTTCGCAACATATTGTTTTATACATACTTCACCTTGATCACAAAGGACACCTTCATAACCTGATGAACAACCTCACATGAAGTTATTGACCAAGTCTAAACATGTCCCATTGAAACAGGGTGAAATAGCACATTCATCAATCTCTGTAATAATGAATTCACCAAAGCTTTAAACTGGTTCTGATTAATCTAAAACTGTTTTAAATCCTCAAACACTAAGATATACTTCCTCATGCAAAGTATTTTGTCAGCGTAATTTGGTTTTTTTTTTTTTTTTTTTTTTTTTTTTTTTTTTTTTTTTTGGCTGTTTGGTTATTGTATTATTTAAGTCCAAACACAGTTTAAGAGGAATTGCTTCCCGAAGCGGTCATCTAGTGTTGTAAAATTAAAACTGGTGACAAATGTTATTGCAATGATACATTTTTATAAATAATATGAATTAGGCAATTGCCTTAATCTGAGCGAAACATTCAAGATGTGTTATATATATGTTATTATACACATTGTCTTGAGAAGTGTATAACTATTGTTACAATATTGTTAACTATGGTAAAACTAATGCATCGCTTTCATGTCTATAAGCACTTATTTTTCATTTATAAAAAGTCGGCATTCACGTAGATAAGTTTACATTTGGCATTGTTGTAAAGCAAATACGTTAAATGTTTAATGTAGGTATTCTGCGAATTAAATGCATGTGTTGTCGACTAATGCTTTTTTCAAAGACTGACACTTGTATTACCGAGTACCTTTTGGAGATAGAATAAATCGTTCGGAACTAAAAGCAACTATTCTCGGCAACAATTACTTAGATCAGGTATTGTGAATTTATAGTGATACTAAAACGAATATTTTTAAATCCATAACAAGGGTTTGTTTACTCATAAGGATTTCTTACCGTACTCACAGTTGACCCCAGTATATATACCCTGGCTTACACACACATTGGTAACTGTTGATGTTGTCAATGCAGCTTCCGTATAAACAAGGATTACTTACACATTCGTCAATCTCTACAAATAAAATGAATATACCTGTGTAAGTAAATATTTCCAGATTTCACTGTTTCTAATTAGATAAACATTTCAATTTTATTTGTAAATCTAATATCTTTAGTGGTTTTGATTACATTGCATGGTGGTTTTTGATCAATCAAAATGTTTCAGAACATTTCTTAATATTTGTTTTTTTTCTATAATAGCTCCGAGTTAAATCTGGAAATGCCTGCACATAATTAGAATTTTTATTCGAATTATTTTTAAATTATGAAATAGAACATAATTAAGCATTTTAATGGTTTTTAGGCTGCTTGAGTTTCGCCCAGGTATTATTTCAAAATTGTATGATACCTTTTAAACAGTCTGTAGTTGGATCGTACCCAGGTTGACAGTTACATGAATATGACCCTGAACAAAGGTTCCTGACACATATCCCATTGTAATAACATATCTGATTGAGACAAATATCACCGGCTGCAAAATTTAAAAAATCACAATATTTTAGAGAAGTGATTTTTACGGTAATGTAATATCTAAATCGATAAACTGTTTGAAAGCATCTACGTGAACAATGCGTAACATATCATAGGAACATATAATAATGTATAATTAATATAAAAAATATATTAACCCATTAATCCTGAATCACAATGCAGAAGCAAGATAAAAACTTTGAAACAGTAAAGTTAAAACACGTGAACATCTACTAGGAAAATGAGGCCAGTTCTTTAGGAAGTGTAAGTACTTCCTGTTTAGTTAGCTACGTCCACCACGTGTTTATACAAAATTGAGTGAAAGAAACACTGAACTATTAGGCACAAAATATATCCAGGGCAATCCTAG
This sequence comes from Anadara kagoshimensis, assembly GCA_021292105.1. Taxonomy (NCBI): domain Eukaryota; kingdom Metazoa; phylum Mollusca; class Bivalvia; order Arcoida; family Arcidae; genus Anadara; species Anadara kagoshimensis. The sequence goes on from CM037874.1 coordinate 19,216,110, forward strand.
ATACAAAGACATCCAACTTATCAACAATACTGTGGTGGCGGCCATGAAACTTTTTATAGTATTTCTATACTTTTGTTCTACCAACCTGACCGAACAAGTCTAAAAATTTTACGCCAAAAGAGCACGGAAACAAACTACGTTTTCATTTAAGAAAAATCAATCATTTACATTTTATTACTAGATATTATAAATACGTGCTTCCATCTATAATAAAAGTATATGTTATGTAGTACATGAAACTAACTTCGTTTACATATATATGCGTATTTATTGGTACAATGTACGTCATGCCATTTTCCTCCATATGTTGCATACATCCCAGAACAGTTTTCACCTCTGCCTTGTGGTTGTCCTAGATTCAATAACAATAAAGTTCTAAATACTTGTAATACATACATTACATACCGGTTTGTAGTAAAGTCTAATACTAGTCCACAACCATAAAATAATATAAAAACTGTAAAACAAAATCTGCTGGCATGTAAATAATATTTGAAAACAAACATACTTGTAAATATTTACGAAAAGGTTCAGATAAAAAATCGAAACCAGAATAATTAATACATGTCAAATAATTTATTAACTCCGGTTTGATCTGAAATTGAAGCATTATCCGCATGCAGAAAAATTGTAGTTCGCATACAGCATTATGAGACTTGCGATGCATTAAAATAAACATATGGGGCAATTTCTCAACATTTTAATGTACTTTGTTGTGCAACAAATAACATATTGGTAGCAAGTATCACGGATAGAATCATACGGCGTCATTTCATTCGTAAATATTTGCACATTCATCCTAATATGATTTATTTGTTTTGTGCTCCAAATATTTCGTAAATTCCGATGTTTGAGAATTAAGAATGCTAATAAATCTGTTATATTCCAGTCATACCTTTATCCAATTCTAGTAAAACATGATCCCAAAGACCTAGAAACGAAACATGAACATATTTTTGTTAATTTACCTAATTATTTAAATTTGTAATGTGAAAGTCTAATGTTTAAAAAAAAATCTAACCTTTATCCCAGTTAGTATATGTTAGAGGACAAGAACATGAATCACTCCATATCCATTTCCCAGCTATAAATGACAATCCAAACCAATATGTTCGACTAAAATTTTCACCAAGAATACCTGGAAAAATCAAGAACAAGTGGGTGGATTTGGAGATAAAAAGGCAAAGTGAAAATGATAGTCAGACTTTTTTAAGCTCTCTCTCTCTCTCTCTCTCTCTCTCTCTCTCTCTCTCTCTCTCTGTGATTTCAATATATTTGTCGATACCTTCCACAACTTGTTTTTCTGTTTTAGTTTTTATACTAAGAAGTTCACTCCCATTATTCCTACAGTCGGAAAGTGCATCTTTCCAAGTGTTGATTGAGGGTACAATCAAATAACAGTTATTGTGGATACACGTCCACCCCATTCAATCTGAAATTGAAGATAGGATAGATGAGTCGGGTACATTTCATGAAAGTAGTGTGCTTCATTTCTGAAAATATCGGTAACAGGCTAGGGATCATTTTGTGAATAGGGTCAAAATCTAAAACTTGAATCATACAACATTTGTATGGTATAGATGGGCGTTATCTCTCTTTTTCTGTTTGAAAAATGTAAAAATGGTTATGACTTATTAATCTTGTTTTATCTGAACATCACACACAGTAAAAATATAATACCAACGTGTCTTTCTAATCGGATTATGAATGACATTGAAACTTTCGGAATAATGACGTTACAAAAATCATCGTATCAATGCATGGATTATTTGTTCAATGTTTAGTAAAGTTAAGCTAAGCTTATATATATGTTTCAAATATATGTTATTATGGACCACTTGTTGGATCCTCAAATATATAGTAATATAACTCTCAGCACTGGAAAATTTTTTGCAGTACGCATCCAAAATAAGCAGTTTCTGAATCACTGGCCCAAGTGCGTTTAACTATCTGAATGTTGTTTTCGTTGTATTCTGTTGTGTTCTTAGTAACCTTGGCTATATACATATATTCAGTTGCAAATAGTTTAATGAACACAAAACAAGTGTCGAATTGGGATTTCATGAAGAGTAACGAAATAGTATACAGACCAGCAAACAGGTAAGTCGTGATCCAAATCCACAATATTGGTTTTTGAACCATATTCATGTTTCATATAAACATGATAAATCTATTTGATCTAAAATATTGGATTTATAAAATTCACTTCTTCAACATATGTAAATGACATATTGAACAATAAGTTTTTTAAATAGATCATAGACGCATCTTATCATCGAATTTAAATGAAATAATTTAATATTTTTAATGTTTTTATTGAAGTTATTCATCTCATCTAGTCGAAGACTATGCAACTTTCAGCGCAACCAATGTTTTCCTGTAGCCTTGAAAGGTCAAGTATTGAAAGCCAAAGTTAGTAATATACATGTTTACAGTTTGAACACAAACGTATAATTATCTACAACAATACATACATAAATGCTTATCGTAATTATGAACAAAGACAAATGCACCAAACAAAGCAAACAAAGGTTGAAAGGTATCGATAGATCAAAATTTAATTGAACATTTTGTCACGCTAATTATGCCAAATCTTCAATAATTCCATTTTTATGATAATTTTTAAAAATCATGTACATGTATAAAAGAAATATTTGATAAAATATTTGAACAATTTTCATAAAAGTAATTTAAAAATAATAAATTCTTTATACATTAGAAACATCTATTGAAAGAAAAAACTCTCAAACGTGCAAAAACAGCATCGTTTGATCTTGTTATGTTTGCTTATTTCTCGGCTGTTTCCATTTTTTTCAGTTACAAACATTTTTCCATAAATTAAGGCATACAGATATATATATATATGTAGACTATGATGCACATAACTCACCTCCGTTATAAATTGGTGAAGTTTACTTGAAGCCTCAACTTTATTCATTCGCATTCAACATGAATGCACTGTGTTGGACAACCTCGCTTAAAACCTAAATATGTTCATACAAGGAAGAAGGAAGATTTATAAGACGGCAGATATGTATCTTTTTTATTGGATAATGTGTAATCAAGTAAAATCATTGGAAATAAGTATTTGTCGATATTTGATTATTCATTCGCGTTTCATTCTTTACAATCAATCAAAAAATAGCTAAGAGTATACTTTAGTAATATATAAATAAACAAGGATTAATTTTTAAAAAGAGTAAATTGTACCATATGTCAATAAATTGTAATTTAATTTCACATTTTAAACACATAATGTTGTGTTTTGCTTTAAACTGCATATACATTAAACAAAACTCGTGATTTTAGAATCCGTATATTTTCTCCACTAACCACTTTATATTCTTTTAACAGCTAAATAACTAATAAACGGAAACAGCGCTTTCAAAAAAAAAAAAAAAAAAAAAAAAAAAAAAAACGACATGGACTTCCAGTTAAGGAGGGAAATCACCAAATGGAATATATCTCATACATATAGTTTCTACAAATATATATTGTAGTTTACAGTGTCTTTATAAATTATTCTTTACCAATATCCAAAATTACAATTGTTTCCTATGATACCGATTATTTCAGTTTATTTTTTTTAAATCGATATAAGCAAGAAATCTGTGATCTACTTCTTACATGATTGACCCAACTTCTAATTTCAACCATTTACGGTAAATATCAAAACTAAACTCAGTAAAAATAAAATAATAAAGTCAGTAAACAGAAATTAGATGTGTGAAAGACTGAAAATCAAAATCAGTACTTGCTAAATGGGTAATCATACTTAACTTGCATACACAATTTTAAGTGATTGTGTTTTGTAGTTGCTGAGAAACCTGTTAGGATATTTGCGACGGACGACGGTAAACCATTTCACCCCGCTCTTCTTTGAAGCGGGTATTTAATAAAGTCATTAGATAAGAACATCGAACAAAAGTTCTTAATGTATGAATGTTCAAATTTTCACGCATGACCAATTCAAGATCCTTATTCACTCGTAAACAATGCATCGCTCGAATAAGTCTCGTGCAACATGTTCGTTACTAGGCAGTGTCGACTTTGTATATAAAGCTGCACAAATGCACGATGAAATAAATGGACCAAATGTGGGCTTGACCCTTATCACACAATACTTTAAACGTGGTGTACAGTTGCCAAATCTTTTTGTGTACAGGTTGATTGTTAGAGTGCCAAGGATATGAAACGCCTAGGGTTATCAGATCAATTAAATATTGCAATTATTTTGACCCTTCGAGAAACGTGAATATTAACCGCAGTCGAATAAAAGTTAGTTTACAACTACGTAATTTGTCAATTTCAAAATTTTTACTTTTTATATGGTAATTGGTTGAAATGTTTGTTTTTCAAAAGAAAATGTAAATCTATGACTTGGTATAAAATTATTATTTATATCATTATTGTCATGGGAACCAGCTACAATTGAAGTCATATGACAGACGTGGTGACTTCATTTCTTCCTATTCTCAACTTCGTTTTCTAGGCAGCAATATTTTCACTTCTTCTGTAAATGGTGTATTTGTTGCATATCGAAAATTCTGTGGTAAAGTTTGTTTACACGATGGGATCTCTATTCAAATAAAATGTTAACAAATACATGTAAATTGTTGACTGAGGAAATTGTTAGTCTGGGGTTATTTAGGTCATTAATTATTTTCTGGCTGCTATCACAATATTGATTATAAGTATGAAAATTATCCTTAAAACATTGACGCTCATAGGTCCATGATTCTTTCATTCGTAAGTTTGATTTCACATGTGGTGTGTTACCTAGTTGAAAAAGAGATCCTTACCCGTTCTGAATTCTTAAGCATTCGACCTCGCTTCTTTCGTAGAAAAATTACGTGTTTAACTTACTTTGCCATTTTTTACAATTTATATTTTGCATTGAAAATCATTTTGATTTGGATATGGTGTTATGATTGTTTTTTATTAGTTATATGAAATACCATGTGCCATACATAATACTAGTACTGCATACGATTATCTTCAATTTGCATTATTTTGACGACGTAATACATTGACTACGGAAATAAATTTAGATGCATATTTCTATTATTAGGAAATATATGTCATAAACTGATAGTATAGATGTGCAAATTCAAGGAATCGCAATCAATATAATTTTGGTAAGTACCAAAAAATCAAAAGTATAAAAAGATAAAAGTTACAAAAACATATTACATTGTACAAACATAACATAATTAATATACAAAATCACCGGTTCCTTTTTGTACATATATTTCTGCCTGTAATTAACTGTACAAATCTCATCTTTAAATCAACCATAATATGTTTTGACGATTTTACAAAATGATAATATAAAGTACAAAATGAAGTATAGATTACAATATTACATAGAGCATCCAAAACAGAAATATAAATATAATTGATATTTATCCGTTAGGTATCATTTAAGCTCGAGTTATGTGTTATTTTTATGTCATTAAATGAATAAAATAGTTTTTCGTCAAGGATTTGTTAAAATTCAAGACCTCTAATGGCACGACTACTCGGTCCTAAAGATAATTCCTTCAAATGATGAGTACGTGGGTCCCATGGTTCGTTAGAATTACTAATCGGTTCTATTTGTTTCTTTTTCACTTGATTAGGCTGTTGTGTTCCTTGTCTCTTGTCACCAGCTTTGTTTCTACAACTAGACAAATGTAAAACTTGGCATACAATGTATTTTGTTTTGTTTAAAATGATGGTTTATCTAAGATGATGGAATTACTTTCATAAGCACATATCATATTCAGATTGGATTGTAGAAAAAATATTTAAAGACCTCTGCAATATCATTGATTCCTTAATTATTTCATTACGATTAGGGAAACAATAAAGATAATGAAACATGCAATTTGCAAGATCAGTGTCAACACAAACCATATATATTATCATATTTATTATTTGCATAAAAAAGAAAGGTTGTAGGGTATATCTCTTGTGTCTTGTACTAACAGGAAATGTGTAATTGTTTTCATTTATCTTACATTATATGATTATCCTTCATTTTTGTCCACCGATTGATTTAAAACGTGTACTTTGAGATTACAGCAGTAAACTAAAATACGTTTCTATTTATGCCAATTTTCTTACCAATTCTCCTTTTCATAAACAATTCATAAGTGGTTATAACTTACGTTTTGTGCTTTATAAGTAGATACGTGATAACCATCAGCAGAAGAAGAATTACAATTCCCAGTAACATAGACACTAGTATTAATAAGTTAAATCCATCATTTTTGATTTCTGAAATGAAAACATATCATGGTGGTCACCATTATAGCGTATCTAAATGACGTCAAGTTACTTTTGTGAATATATACGATTCTCGGTTACAAAAACGGTAGGCGTAATTAGAAACAAAATTAAATTATTTTGACATTATTCATATATAATGTTATTTGATACATGTATGCGAATTACACATTGCAGAATTCTTCAATGTTTCTCTTTCAAAAAGAAAAATATATTCCATCACTATATGAAATCAGCACGACGACAGTTTGTATAGCCCCTGGAGCGGGAAGACATAGGTTCGGACACTGCCCGGGTCATATATAGGGACATCAGTCAATTCTGTTAAAAAGCTCATCCAGATGTGTTTTTTTTTCATTAAATCAACGACGCTCTAATTTCGTTGCCAATATGTCAAATTGCTGACGATACTTTGAAGAACTACTATCGTTGAGCTAATCTTCTATGTAATAACGTTTATATTACCGATTTTATAAACGTGATTATTATTATTAATAGTTCTCACCTTGGTTACAGTGTTCCCCCTTGTACCTAGAATCACAGCTACAATGAAAACCATTGACCCTGTCTATACATACACCGTGGTAACAAGGGCTACTAGAACATTCGTCAATATCTAAAATATTGTAACAGTATAAGATATATCACCAATATTACTTTAATTTGTTAAGATTTAACTGAGAAATAATCAGCACCTCCCCGCGGTATAGCGTGGAACAAACCACGGGCAAAGGTTCAGTTGCGGAAGAATAAATCTGCCGCTTGTGAACGGCACATTAACAACTTAAATCAAAAGTATTTGAATAAATGCCGTGAACCCTTTTTTGGAAATACATTTTATAATTTATTTGTTAAAAGATCTAATGAAACATATCGCATGTTGAGATTTCCTCAATAGAAATAAATAATTCTATGAATGGAAATTAAGTCACAATCATTTATCGCGAAACATAGCATAACGTCACAAGATTAGAAAGGTATTACGTCAACAGTTATAGATATATCAGAATCGTCATTTTCTACGATTGCCTTTCATATTAAGGAAAAGGTAGATCATGTTATAAACTTCTTTTACATCAGATTTCGCCAAATAGTTGAATAGCAATATCACTGTCTCTGTCCTCCACATTTTAAGGGCGATTTATTAAAAGTATTCCAAAACTTATGACAAACGAACTGTAAATACAAGAACAGTTGCATGTAAGTCGATGTCCTTGTACTTTTAGACTTAAATGTATAAAAAGGTAAATGAAAACAGGCATACAAATTCATTCCTAATTCATTATCCCAAATCGAGATTAAAAATTTTAAGCTGACAAATAAAGTTAAACTCATGAATTTCAAATGGGACTTTGTGCTCCGATTCTGTTTAGCAAGCTACATTGCCACATGTTAAATCATAATTAAGAACAACATGGAACTATGGGACGGCAATTATATCCACCTTAGAATTGTGTTATTTCTCTTATGAATGAAGAATGAATTTAGGATCGCATAAATTCCCACAGAACTGCAAGATGCAAACATTTAATATGTGTCTTCATAATTGATGAATGTTGAAAAAAATACGATTCGCAATATGAAAATGTAGCTAGATTGCAACTTACAAAACAAATGTGAGTACTTACCAATTTCGCAGAGTTGTCCTGTAAAGCCTGGGTAACAGTGACATATAAATCCGTTCACTTTGTCAACACATGTCCCATTAAAACATCCAGAAAAAGTGCATTCGTCAATATCTGAAAAAGAAAAACCATATAAATAACAACAACGGTAAATTAGTAATACATTACAGTGCAAACGAAACTCAAAGAGATGAACATGAAGGACGTGATGGTATCGGTTATAAAACAACAATCTATTTGTGTCAAATTCTAACAACAGACATCAAATAAATTAGTAAAATTAATGAATTAGTTTAACTAGCTATATTATCATTACTGATATATATCATTATAATGTTACTACAGTATTTCTATTTCCATTATACATTCTAATTCCATGTCTTGTGACATACTTTGAAAAAAAAATAATATAATTTTATTAATTTTTTGATTCATGGAATCCGATTGTATATACGTGAACTTGTGTCAGTAAAATAAAAATATATTTAAAAACTTTCAAGTGTTTAACTTTTTATGTCATAATTTTTTCAATTAAAAACTACGGCAACACAAGTGACTACTTTCGAATTAGCATGCAATACATGTAGCTTTTGTCTGAGCAAGCAGAATCATGCAACCTCTGTGTCACAGGAGAAGTGAAACTATTGTCACTTTACAAAAGTGTATTTAAAAGTAAAGTTCACCGCAAATTACCAAAAAATGTGTTTTGAACAATTATAACAAAATGCATTTGCATTTCCGAAACCCATGTTAATCAAAGAAATTACATTTTTTGCAAAACTAAAATGCTATTTTTCAAACTAAAATATTAATATTTTGGGACAAAAGAAGTACATTTTCCATTATGCAGAGTTGTCTAAAATTGAAATGGATGCGACAGACATATACAGACAACGTTCCATTTTTGCAGTAACCCTTTGAGAAATTTCTTTTGCCGTGTCAAGTTTTGTTTTAATTTACCGACTTCCATATAACAGCTTGTTGTTTTGATATAATTTAGAGTATCTTGACTTTGAAATGAAGCCAAATTCGAATTCTAAACATAATCTGTTTGTAAAATGATACCAGTCACTAGTAAAACAGCATCACTTGCATCTTGTCTGAATAAAATACAACGATATTCCAAAATAATACTAGTCTAGTGCTAAAAATGTTAACAATTTGAGCAATCCTCACTGATCAACCTACCTTGTTCACAATGTATTCCTGTATAACCTGGGTTACAGACACAAACGTAATGATTCAAACCATCAACACAAGTCCCATACTGACAAGGATTACTCGAACATTCGTTGATTTCTAAACAAAAATACATATACCTCATATTAACGTAAGTCTCGGTTACTTATGTAGATTGATTCAAGTTTAACCTGACCGTTTGACCTTTAATTTTAACATTCAAATAGACTTTTCAATTGTGTAATTTAGGGACATTTATATAATGTTGACAAATGTTGTCTTACCTAAATAACACAATCTATTAGCCCAAACTTATATCAAAATTAAAGGTTAAGCGGCCAGGTTAAACCTGCTTCACTATGTCACAGATTTTCCACGGATTAATTTCAGTTGTATGAAATTGCATTGAAGGTCAACATAAAAAAACAGAACTTTATGATGCCAATGTTTTAATGCTCCGTTAAACGTTATTGGGTATTGAACTTTCAATACAAAATAATGGTATATCCCATTTACAATTTCCAATTTGCTTTAGATTCTGTTGACTTTTGACCAATATTTGTTTCTTTGTTGAAAATCAGTGTTTCGATGTTCAATTTTTTAGGTGAAAGTTTTCCAACGTAATAGCAGCAATGGTTTTAGAATTAGTTATGCGCCATAGGGCATTAACATAGATAGATAGTTTAAGTGTGGATCAGGTTCTGATCTCTGTCAAACAATAAATTGATTAAATACCATAAAGCAAATGAATGCAATAAGTCAAGTAACATTTATATGAAAAAAGTTATATTTCATACAAAACATTGAATATAACGTTCACTACTTTTGACGGTCCCTTTGACATGATGAGTGGTTATTAATATATTACCATATAAATGTACCTATTTGGCAATCTGAATTTTCATCGTAGCCGGGAACACAACGACATGCATGAACAGGTGAACACGTGTTTGGTAACACATAGCATGATCCGTTATTAAAACAAATATGGTTACTACAAGGGTCTTCACCTAAAACAAATGTGAATATGAAAAAGTTAACTTCATAAATGAAACTGTTTAGTATATAACAGGTCTATGGATAAAACACAATAATAAATTTATGAAAGTTTGCGTAAAGATAGCATAAAGAGTTGGAAATAAAAAATATAATGATGGCGTAAAGATGGTATTTAAGAAACGGTTTACTGCTATAACAATGTGTAAAGTTGGGTTAGTTAAAATCTGTAGAAACTTATGAAAATGAAAGATCGCATATAGATAGCGTAGAGATTAAGGGATTACAAACGATATTACTTCTCCAGTATTTTAAGAACTATTAACTATTTTATCAAACTTGGTCCAAGCATCGGCAGTGAAAGAAGATAGTATCAGCTTGAGTTTATTTGCCAGTTTGGAATAATACCCCAAGATTTTTTGTTGAAATTTCTTGTCTGTATAATTCTTTAGAACCTGACATTATGTTTATTACAAACCAACTGTCACATAAAACTCTCTTTATGTAACCATCTGTTGTGAGTTTAGTTAATTTAACCTCACCTCTTTTGCAAATGTAATTTGTTGTAATATTGCAGATAAAATCATTCCATCTATTACTTTGTAAAGGCCAAATACCAACACAGTGTTCTCTGCCATTAGCGTTATTTGGTTCCCCTGAAACACGAAGATACGCATTTTCAACATCCTCCTAGGATAGTACTATGTGTTTACACAGTACTCAAAAGTTAAACAACCACCATTTTTATGACAATCCAATTCCGAATGACACATCAATGACTCGTGAATTACGAGTTATAAATGATCTGCACTCAGGAAGGTTTTGAAGGTATTTGATGACAGATGGAACAGCTTGTATAATCTCGACAAGTATAATTTTTTTAAGTATAACGAAAAACGACAAAAATTAATTAATCATAACTGCAACATCCGTCATAGCAGGGGTTTTAAGGTCTTTTCCACAGGAACCCCATCAAATAATATTTTTTATGTATTTAAATAGTTTTATTGTAATCTTACTATAATATTGGTGTTCGTATATAAATTTATTAATTTCATCTTCTAATAGACAAAATAATCATTATATTTTTACCTGGTGCCCAGTTTGCAAATTTAAAATCACTTTTATCAGCCCATCTCCAGTTTCCATGAAAATCAGATGCCCCAATCCAATAGTGTTCTGGTGTATGTTTTATCAAACCTGTGTGATACCGTATATATTTATGCAATTTTACTATTTGACCCCGGTTGCACAATCATTCCTTAACTAAGTGTTTTCTTAACCAAAATCTGGTAAATTTTGATATTATCTTATGGAAGTCAAAATAAAAGTTTCAACCAAAAAAAAAAAGACAGATTAATAAGCTAACTAAAATGATCCCCAATGTGTCACTTAAATTCATGAATATCTTGAAAATTAACAAAGTTATTCAGTTATATTTTTTTAAAACCAGACTAAATTAAAGTAAAGAAAATATCAGTTAAGAAATGGTTGTAATGTCATATATCATTTTTTGAATTTAATCATAATATACATTAAAAAATGGTGAAAAAAGTATTTACTTGTTTTATATAATACAACTTGTGTGTTTCTAAAAATTTCTCTTTTGTGAAGTAAAAATAAAGTTATATAACGAACTCATCAAGCTGAGTTAATCTACTTGTTTATGTGATAAACAAGAATTATTCTCGTAAAAACATGTTAAAATTAATATCCAAATTTTATCAATTAAGATTACTTTTGGAAATTTTGACTAATTTTTATAATAAAAATAATAGAAATAAAGTTAAATTTGAAAATAATTAGTAAATATAATAAAATAAAATTATAAAATAAATCTTATTCACATATTGTATGTGATTACTGATTTTGTTTCTAATTTTGAATGAAATTTCTAAATTTGGGGTTTTGAATTTAATCATAACATACATTCAAAAAATGGTATATGACAGTAACATCGGGACACTATAGAAGCTTATAGAACAAATAAACATTTTGGAATATGAACATACATGTACGTTGCAACAAAGGCCAAAAATATCATAATAATAATAATAACAACAACAATAATAATAACAATGTATAATAATACATTAATTAATAAATAAAAACCAAGTGAAATAAGACAAGACAAAACCTAGGCATATGACTTAATTTACCATTGGTGATCATTCGATATGTACTTTGATTTACTACAGAACCCTACGTTTTTGAGGTCGACAAATTTGTAAGACCGTGTGTATAAGACACGTATACACGTATTGGTGTACAGAACATTTCCTAAACCATGTTGAGAGTTATATAATTAGAAAAATTGTATGTTTTGGTTTCTTTAACAATTTATTTTCAATAACAACTTGTATAAATGTCTGATAAATACAGTACATGCCTCTCAAAAGTTTAACACTGACTCAACGGGAAAAAAGACATGAGGCCTGGCTGCTGAATGACCGAGATATTGATAACTGGTGACCAAAAATTGCCGAGACCTAGATAGCTGCTGCAAAAAAGATGTCAAGATACTGCTTACGAGCAGCCGGAAAGAGTTGCTTTAATTCGTTCACTTAGTGTTAAACTTTCGACAGGTCTGTACTGTAGTTATCAACAAGTTGTTCTCAATTTCAAAACATGATAACATACTATCGCTCAATATGTAAAATCGTGTCATAATAATTAAAGAGATAAATTCTCTCTTGTTTTGACAATTTGTCTAAGTCACATTAACCTTGTTATATGCTGCTTACATGTCTACTTTAGGTTCTAAAGATTGTTAAAGTGCCAGTGACAAATCTAAGCAATCAGATGGGACGGGTCATTTAATATCAAAACTTGTTTATACCTTAAATATTATGTATTGACATTTAGTACGAAATAATGTGTGATTTGACAGTCAACCCTGTCTATAAAGGTAACCAGTGGAAATAGTATTAATGGGCATGCGACCTTTATAAGCAGGTTCAAATAGCAAGAGCCATTTGTATAAAAAAATATTTTGACCTTTAAAAGCAGGTGCCCCTTATATAAGGGTGGACTTCAATGTGGGTTCGATTGTACTTCAATACTTTGGTCTGTAAATTAGACACTGTATTTAAATTAAACAATTTAGTAACAAAAAAAAAACGAATTTAGATTCTACAAAAATTAACTATTCCTTTTCGAAATTATAAAATCTACAATTCTCAATGTCTAACGACGTGATGGTATTCAAAAACGAGTCAAAGAACTTCTAAAACTTGTTTAACAATAACATTTAAATATTCTTCAAATTCAATTATAAAACAAACAAAGTAATTTGTGTCTAACTCGCAATTCTAAAAACAAATTTAAAACTTTTAAACTGACAAATTAGGTTAAATACATGAATTTCCACTAAGGAAGTGAGGCGAGTTGCTACGGGAGAATAAGCACCTTAAGGTTACCTAGGTACACCCGCCACGTGTTTAATCAAAGTTGAGAGTCAAAGGAACATGGAATATGGGACGTCAAATATATACCTTCAACCAATCGTTGTTCTTGTTGATTTGTAACACTAAGTAGATCACTCCCTCTATTGATACAATCTACTACTGCTTCATACCAAGTTTTAGGATTATAGACAACTAGATAGCAAAAACTGTTAACACATGTCCATCCTGTCTGGTTGGTTACTTGGCTACCTGGTTTGAAATCGAAAAATATATATTGAGTACACAGAATCTCATATAAAGTGATAACTGATAATGATATTCCAAAAGAAGTACATGTTAATACGCACTCGTATTTATCCACAAGGTCGCCAGTACCTGAATGTTGGAGAAAATTGAATATAAAAACATAATTACAAAATAACTCGCAATATTGTATGTTCGATTGAAATTCGAACCTAAACGGCGAGAGGCTATGCATTCCTTGAGCGTGTGCTTTGAACTACTTTACCACAGAGGTCCTTATAGACAACTTGAAATAGGGGAAACATAATAATAGTAATAATAATAATAATAATAATTTTTATTGGTATTATTATTATTATTATTATTATTATTATTATTATTATTATTATTATTAATTTTTTAAAAAAATGATGATAATAATAATAATATATGTTGTAATAATAATAATGTCATTTTAAAGTCAAAAACCAATGATTGAAAATTTTATATTAACACTTCCAGATTTTTGTCATCCAAGTACCTTTATTTGTTGATGCGACCAGTTACAAGAATTACCAAACAGAATTAATTTAAAAACAAATCTACACCAATGAAGGATAAAATGCATACAATAGACAGTATTTCTTGAACAATTCATGGTAATAAGAGCAAAAACTCTCACGAATATGTTAAGCGAATCTTGCGTTCAAAACAATGAACTACATTTAGATGGAGATGTTTTCCAATATTTTTGTTTTCAAATTACAATGTAAATGTAAGCAGCTCTATTTTTGAATTCACCTAATGAATTCGTTTTTTAAAATGTTTAGTAAAAATAAGTTATACAATCATACACATTTGAGAATTTTCGCTGTTTTGTTACTAATATAATCCCGTGGGAAAAAGAATTTTTCGTTTGCATTAAATGTCGGGAATTTGCTTAGCCACTAACATAGCGAAATTTAATTGTCCACGCATATTTTATTTTACAGTTGTTTGATTCTACCCCGAAGTTTTTTTAACCACAAATGAATTAAAATGAACATATGACGTATACAAACCTTGTATGTTCGCTGACATCATCATCAGCAATGTTGTCATAGTTACTGTGGTAACCATGGTGGTATTTGATTTCTTCTTTGTCAAAACTCGAAACTTACATCTATTCTGATTTTTGAATGACACATCGGTTATTATGGAATTAAAGTTTCTCTATCATTGGCACACCATCATTTCAGTACCGGTATCGGTATGGTTTCATGATATAATTCGGAGTAGCAAATAAAACAAGAAATCAATCCACTCTCCGTTGTCGAAAAATCTAAAATTATATAGTTTTAAGCACTGAGATTTAATTTTTTATCCTGTTAATGAATATTTATTTAAAACTTTCGCACTTGTTTTCATCAAACATGACCTCAAACCAAAATATGAACCTTAGTTCTTTTGAAATACACCTCTTCAAAGCTACTGTAAAAGTGGACGTGTACTTGTGTCTATTCCATTCAAATATCAAATATCTGATTCAGGCAAAAAATACAGATAGACACAAAATATCATGTAAACTGCGCAGAACTGATTAGTTACGCATATTTTTTCAAAGGCTACGACTCGCTGATGTAGTACCGTCTTTAGTTTTATCGTGAAGTAGTTTACATACTACTGGATTTAAAGTTCAAAGTTCTAATCAAATTTGACCCACGTGTTCAGATTAAAAACATACTACCAACCATATAGTTCCTGTACGCGTGTCTGAGGAAATATTGCTCGGATGCCCCTTGTGATCACAACTCTCTCTTTTTCCCTCTCTCTCACGAGCAGAATATGCCATTTTAATAAATATTTTGGTTTTATTTTATATCAAAATAACCATCACAGTTATTACTATTATTATTATTATTATTATTATTATTATTAACAACAATGTTTTCATTATTTTAATTCACAAAATTGAAACACCTTAATAAATCAATAATAATGATGAGAAGCGGTTTTAGCTACCATTATGAACATTTAGCCTAGAAGGTTTCCAAGCATGCAAGTAACCGTCCGAAGTCTGGTCTTTTGCTGCGTCTGGTCTTTTGGTTTCCATGATTACTTGTATTCTGATGTGGTCTTGGTTAAGTTTACTTTTACATGTATATGTTTCTCAGTTGCAAATTTGTTACAGCTACATTCAATTCAAAGCAATGATTTCCAAAATACATACATCGAAGTACAACAATTTATGTACAATAATTTTATTTGAGCAAATAGTCATAATCAACAAAGAAAAAATTGGAAACTTGGCCTTAACATCCTTATTTGCAAATAATTATAATGATAATTAAATAAATGAAAATAAAAATAATGTTAAGATTGAAATTCAGGGAAAATAAGTGACTTTCTAGAAAAAGTCTGAACTTAATTGATCTAATTGAAAAAAAAAATCAAAATAAAGGTTCGATGAATGTAAGTTCAAGTTGTAAAAATGTTTCTGGAGTAATCGTGTATCACCCCCAATTCAAGATTATGTCACTTATATCGAGACAAAAGACGGTCACTACTACGGTGTGGCCAGAGAACCACCAACATTCGGCGGCAAGCTAACTGATAGACCTTTTTTACATTAGGATTTGTATGAATGTGATTTAGAGAGCGATGGTCAGTAAGCAAGCGCTATAGACTACAAGGCCACCAAAGTGCTTACATGTAGCTGTAATGTAATTGTATTGGATTGTAATAATAGTATTTATCTACTTATCATAGAGTTTGCGTGGGTTGAAATTAAACAGAAGTGACAAGAGGCTGCGCACAAGTTGTCCGTAAACGCGCATTGTACTACTTTGCAACCGAGGCTCCAACTTTAAACAGAATAGTTCACCTGTTGTCGTTGTAATTTATTGAATAAACTTTTGTTCAAATCAAGAGTATTTCACTTATATCAAGACATTACCAAATATAGGGGAATTTTTTATCTTTGCAGTTCGCTAATCCAAATATGCATAGATAAGTTCTTCACCGTTACAAACCTGTCGTGACACAGGGTATTGTTTATAATGTGTCATAAAAGGGCAATGTAACTTTAAATGTTGAGTGCTCAGCCAAAAAAATATATTAGTTCCAATTCTCGGTCAGATCAGGGTTCCAACCCACGATATCCCACATATAAAGCGTGTAGGCTCTACCAACGGAGCTACCATGGCGGTATTATTGTATTTATCAACAAGTACCTCTATGAAAAACTTCTTATACAAATAAATGAAGAATATAAATTACACAAAAGAAAAATGTCACGTATAATGGAAAGTTTATGTCCATACTCAGTGTAATATATTTGCATAATGATGATGACCTAACATTGTCATGTCGTACTTAATAAACTTCTAAAAGACAATATTAACATTTGATGTAAGCAATTCAAACGTTATATATTAGATTAAACAATTATAATCAATAAATAGTGCATATAAACTTTATTTTGAAAATCGTTGAATAAGTGTGATAAATAAGATATGAATTGATTACATGTATATGACATTGTACAACTTGTGTCTTAACACCGTTTAAATTTTGTCTCGACACCACGTTGTTTAAATAATAAAATGCGTGTTGTGCAAAAAGCTTTCGATTTTGGATGCCTACAATTTAATTTGTATTTATTATTATTATTGTTATTATTATTATTAGTGTTGTTGTTTTAGAGAAATAAACAAGTTCATATGAATCTATTCTTTTCAGGCGTTTCAGTTAAAAAAACCGCCAAAATTTTTTCGGCAATCCATTGAAATGTATTGGTTTGAAATGTATTGGTCTTCCACGAATTGTTGGCAAAATATACAGCGAATCTATTTTAATATAAGGGTAAAGCGTGAGCCGGCAGGATTATACACATATGGAGATACGCTACTAACCTATAAACACCCTGTCATCAGATGGGAGACACTAAAAGCCAGTAGCTTCGGCCGTGACGTAATCAAAAACGGTGTTGGTGATCCCGCCATTTTCCAGACCCAAGTCTGATCGTGATTCGAAAAGTATTGTTATCACAATAAATGAATAAATAAATAAATAAACAAATAAATAATTAATTAAATAATTAGTACCTAAATAATAGATAGATAGATAGATAGATAGATAGATAGATACTGGCTTTTAGTGTCTCCCGTCATTCAGATCATGGACGACATATGATAAAGAATACAAGGTACCCGGAAAGATTCAGAAGACAAAAACTTGTGGCAACAAATTTACGACATAACAACAAGGACGGCTTTGATATGTCTTATCTATACAAAGGATCCGAACCTTCTAGAGAATTAGATAAATGTTTAAATGCCAAAACGGTTATGTAATGTTTAAATAATGAAAGAAAAAACTTACGCGTAAAAACTAGTGACTATTTTGCAATGGTCTAAATGCAAAGTTTACATATTTGTAAAAAGAAGGACCTTCTGTCTGAGCAAAAAAATGAAAGAGAAAGCTTACTGAAGAGATGTGAAGCTATAGAGGATATAGTTAAGAAACTGACCTTGGAACTTGGTACCACCAAACAGTCGGTGAAGGACATCAAGGTGACGACCGCCAGACAACATTTAAACACACTGAAGAGATGTAAAGATGTAGAGGATACAGTTTAAACACTGACCAAGACACTCAGCACCACCAAACGGTCCGTAAAGCACCTCGGAGAGACAACTACCCAACAACATTCAAACACACAGAAACAAATCAATGGTATTGTCGTAACCATTAGAGATCTCAGCGTTCGTACAAAACAACATTCAAGTCGGCTTACCAAGATCCAGAGTGACATAAAGGCCACCAATAACACAGGAGGTATGTTTTGTTTATTATTCAGTGATTTGGGGTTTTCAGAGTGACCAATTAAATGACAATTTCCAACTCAAATTGAGATGGTTATCAAATACACATACCGGTCCATGTTCAAATCACGCTAGGCAAATTGACAAGAACTACAGATAAAAAATAAACCATCAAAAATACATGTAGTTTGACACGTTCGGTGTGGCTAGCTAGACAGGTGATGCTTACCCTTCCAGATCACCTGGTCTCGCATTCCTGTTGGAAGTAAACGCGTTTAACTTAATTCGCCAGTTTTCAATTTTTATTTGATTTTGAGACTGTGATTCGAATCGGTATTATGTTCAATTTGAGAGTCCCATTGTGGATTTTGAAATCTAAAATGCTTCTAATCGTCTCCAATTCTAAAAAAAATCCCCAGAAAAATGCCCCGGTATCTCTAATACAATTGTTAAACTGATCACGGATTGCTCTGTGTCATATGTCTTTTATTTGTGTAATTATCTACATCATTAGTTTTCATATTTTTCGCTTTTATATTTCAGAAATTAGAAATGGAACTGCTTTTTCTGTTAGATTTAAAGCTGCAAACCGACCAATAGCATTCTGTTCGGATGCTATTGTAAAATTTAATAAAATAATATCAAATAACGGAAATGGGTTTAGTGTGGCAACTGGAAAATTTACATGCAAGACACCAGGACTGTACTTCTTCACTGTAACAATTATATCAAAGACAAACCATGGAGCAGCGTGCATGAGTTATCAAACTTCAGACTTTTGAACGGGGTACTGCTCAATTTTACGTCACTGTTTATTTTCGCAAGAGTCGCCATTTCAAGTAGATCGAATTATCTGTCTTACTGATGATGTTTTTCGTATACAGTGCCATCAACATGCCATCGTTTAAGGCAAATAAGTTGGCCTTCAGTTCAAGATATTTGCGTTTTTTTGTATTCAATTCACCATGTGAAGATGGGTGAGAGACAGACCTGACGAAAGTTTAACACCAAGCTAACAAAGCCTCAAGATTATATAGTCAAACAACATTGACCTGTCCGCTTGACCTTTCATTGGGAATACCAATATTCGTGTAGGAGAATCCACCTCTTACATAGATGGTATTAGGATTCACAGTCCATATAGGTAAACAACATTGACCTGTCCGTTTGACCTTTCATTAGGAATATTCATAAAGGAGGGTCCAACCAATAAATTGGTAGCGTTAAGATCCAAGTTAATACATACACAAAGCACAGGTGTACTCATGAGGTGAGTATATCTCATGATGTATACAATATAAACACCTGTGCTCCCTATACGTAGATATACTTGGTCCGTGATAAATATTTAAATCAAAGGTCAAACGGACAGGTCAAAGTTGTTTACCTATACATGAACAATGTTTGTGTCTAATGTTTCTTATTATGTAGACGAAATAAACACAAATATTTAAATTAAAGGTCAAACAGGTCAATGTTGTTTGCCTATACCCGAAGGTTGAATTATAACAACATTTCTTAATAAAGTACAATACGGACCTGTCGAAATTTTAACACTAGGCTTATTAGTAACACATTTAACACTAAGCTAAATGCAAATTGCGGAATTGGCAGCTAAATATCGGTCTTTTAACTCTAGCTATTCATTTCGAGACCATTCGATAGCCGGACTGCGACCTATTCTGATTAACTCGTTGCTAAACTTTCGATTAGTCTAGAGTTGAGTTGAGTAATGGTGTTTAACGCCCCGGTCAAGGATATGTCATTTATATTTGAGGTTTCGCAAGCTATAGGTGAAGATGTAGACATTTTGTCTGGGCGTTGCGCTGATGTCATTATACAGCAGGGTTCTGTATCGTGCCACTTCGTTTATTTTAAGTTCCCATTCGAAAAAAACCCGTGGTTTTAATTTTGTATTTCGAGTGCTTGGCGTAATAAACAGTCAATACCTTCTTTCAAGATCACACAGTGTAGGGTTTCAAACTCTACTAACTGAGCTACGGCAGTTGTTTTAACAGGTCCGGACTGTGCAAGTAAAACTCAACGCACCAACATGCATTCAGTTGGATTCATACAGAGTTATACGTTTTGTTACATTTTTAGTTTATTCAAGCAATTTCTTGTTTCCGGAAAAGATAAAAAAGAAGACAGAAAGGCAAAATTTTTCTTCTTAGATTCGTAAAATTAAAACTGTCGGAAACTATTTTACCGAATATACGAAACAGTCGGAATTAGCACTTCGCGATATCCACAGACAACTGCGTGAGCTCAGCTGGAAGAGTGATCGCTATGTAAGTGGAAAGTCGTGGGTTCGAGCCCCGACCGAGTCTGACCCAAGACTTAAAAATGAGAACGAACTGTTCTTTCGCCAAGCTCCCGGCAATATAAAATGAAAGCCGTGATTTTTTTCCCATATGGGAACTTAAAATAAACGAGGTTCCGTGTCACGATAGACGTGGCACGATAAAGAACCGAGCTACATAATGCTATCAGCGCAACGCACAGGAAAAGTTCTTCCACTTTCGCTTATAGCTTAAGAGATTTCGATACAAGTGGAATATTCTTGACTGTGAGTTAAACAACAATTGCCAACTAAATTCTACCATTCTCATTAGTTCATTATTATTATTAATAGCACTAATATAATATACATTATGCTATTAGTTCCTTAGAACAATTTCGAGAGTTTCAAAATGATAAAAAAATTCTCTTGTCGGATTCGAAAAATTAAAATTCTCGGAAAATACGAAATATTCGGAATTACCACTGCGCAATATATTTACCACTGCGCAATTTATACATTCAAATGACGATAATGAACGCACTTTACCTAGAATAAACAACTTTTGTAAACTTGTATTTTTAAACCATCCCGTTCTGAAGTATCGTATATGTACCCATGACTATCGATTATGGAGTAATTTATTCAAATAAACATTATAACAAACATGGTATAAGTTGTACACGGAAGTCGTCAATCAGCGATTATCTTGTATATTTGTTTGTGTACGTGTCTCCTCAAATTAAGACCCTAATTTAGTTCCTATGAACCTTGGTCGAATAAAATTTCAAAATATTTTCAGATTTGAAGATTAAATGCTATTAAACATACCAAATATGGGTATTATCCAATCTTTAGAACTTTGTTTTTCGTCATTCTGAAATATACACAAAACCTTATGGACACGAGTATAAAGCTTTTAAATCTTACATCTTTGTAATGAGCATTATCAGATTTAAAATTCAACATTCAATCATTAATTTATTTACAAAATAACTTCATTAAAAATATCCAACTCTAATGAATTTTGTTTTTCTACCCTGCGAATCCTGCAACCAGCCTGATACCAAATTATTGCTTTGGTTTTCTGTAGCACAAAGTGAATAAACACAAATACACAGCTATACATGTTAAATCATCTACCTTAATATAAAATGATTTACAATGTAATGTATTACAATAAATCTATTTATTATAAAATGATATTTTTCATGCACTTTTGTTGGGCTAAAAGTCGTCACGTGATCAAATCAAACAATGTAATGACCTGGTACGAGCAAGAAAAGTTGATTGAAAGATTCAGTAAGTTGCTTTATTTACTCGGGTTAATGATGCTTCAAAAAAAGGAAGAAGATTTGGAAGGACAACACATCGAAACAACAATGGCAGTAGACAGTGGAAAGTTTGTGTCATTGTCGACTACAGACGCTTCGTTCAATTGTCAAAATATTACGATAAATTACAACATTTTTTCAAAGTGAAGTGATATTATATCCATATGTTGAAAAGTTGTTAATGTTCAATTTTTTGTGTATAAAGGATTTTTAATATGTGAAACCAAGTAGTTTTGCCCTTTCTTAAAATTGTTTACCACATTTTATAATAAAACAATTATATTACCAATTTGAGGTCAATATATGTTTAATTGACTACGGGACAGCAAAATTGATATCCAGTGGTCAATAAAACAAATTGGTGCAATAATTGTATATCATCTAATAACATATTATACCAGTGCTAATTTTTCAGCACTAGATGGCCGTTTTGAAATAAAATTAAATACAATTCCTCATCAGTGGTGTTTGGAGAAACATTGTGAAACAATATTTATTTTTTTATTAAGTAATGTGCGACCTTATGGTTAATAATCTAAAATTGTTTCCTTTTGCTAGACTTTGTCTGAAGTGCACCCATTTGTTCTTGCTTTAGAACGCTTTTGTGTTGGTATACAATCAAGCGAGACAATTCGTTAACCGTCATTCTGATGAATCACGCCGGTAATACTGCGTCGCAATTTTCCAAAATATCTTTACCTTTAATCTCATTAACCCTTACTTAAAACTGTCGTTTCACAATACTTCCACTGTTTCATTTATATTTTAGTGTTATAAAACATATTCAGCAATGATTCGTCGCCGCTGCAAGTTATTTTATTCATTTGGGAGCCTGAATCAACCGTGGAACTGCTACATCAACTGTACATGAACTGTAATGACAAAGTTTTTAATTAACTCTAACAGTCTCATTAACAACAACAACAACAAATAAACAAATAAATGAATAAAAATAAAGTAATAGCCTTGAATAAATATATTATTTAACAGGTAAACTTCCAGCAGAAACTAAGTCTATTTTTGCTAGCCTTTTCATCTTTCTGACAGTCTTCAGGTAGGTTTAATTTTGAAGGATTTATGTATACATATATAATGACTTTGATCGTGTTGCCTTATGATTATTGCGTAACGGTAACTTGCATTTGCTAAATAATTATTGAGAGAGATTATTGTGAGACATAATTAGTAAAACTTTTTCAAAATGAAAAAAAAAGATTGCAATAGAAATGGTCATTTTATCATTTAAAGCGTACTGCGTACTTATAGGCAATACAAACAAAATGTCGTAAACGAAGCATATGTGTCTCAGAATATGTCACGACAGAAACGTAGAACACTGTCGATGTTCCATAATGGATCACTGCCGTTGGCCGTCGAGACAGGTCGATACACCAGACCGCAAGTCCCTTATGATCAACGCAAATGTAATTTTTGTAACATTAATGCCGTTGAAACGGAGATGCATTTTTTAATGAATTGTCCCTTTTACAGTGATATTCGTTTTACTCTTTTTTATTCAACCAGTTTATGTATCCAAAGTTTTAATAGTTTAAATGATTATGAAAAGTTGTATAGTATTATGAACTGTGATGAAATACAAAACATTTTAGATAGTACTCTGTGTAACTTTTTTAAACGAAGAAAACTTTTTTCCGAATTTTTATAGTTTCGTTTAAACATTTTTAGAAACTACAACTTGTGATATTATTTTTAATGCTACTGCAAAATGTAATTATAAAAGTTTTTAATATGTGATATTTAAAAAAAACTACTATGCAGTGTGTTTATAAAGGGTTTCTTATATGTGATTTTTACTCATTATTCAGGTTTTTTATATAGTATCTTATATGGTTGAGAATTTATTTTTTATGCATTATGTGATAAAAGTGTCTCATAAGTCTTTTAGGCTGGATGTCGTAATTCTTATATGTATATACTGTTTTTATGTATTTGTTATTGTTTTATGACATGTGACACTATTTATTTAAAGCAAGTAGTAAAATATTAATAAATGGTTGATTTTTCTGTTAGCATTCTCGATTCAAAGTCCTCGGAATCTTGTGTATTGCTAGAGTATATTATTCCGTAAACCGGCGTAAATGTTTGTTTAACTGTTAGATCGCGCATATCAACACGAATACTTTGTTGTGTTTAGACTTTAATCCCGGTTGTAGAAATACATTGAGGTTTCACTAATATTAAAATCGCGCCACCTTTTTTAAAATACAGAAAAACCCTTTACAGTGTAAAGTGTTTTTGTTTGAAAATATGTGATAAATTATCAATTTTTTAAAGGCAGAGACGTTAACATATTAATACAATCACAATATAGAGAGAAACGGTTCAATTTGCGACATTCGAATGCATATTTGAAATTAAATGTACAATATAATAGAAAGTGCTTTAAATATTTCGCAATTAATTGAATTATGTTGAAACAAATGTGAAAATAAAGCAGATTTATTATTAGCAAATACAAGCATACCGTTCCATGCTGAAGAAAACAATCTTTAATTAAAAGGACACAAGTCTGTTTTATCATTGATGCTTTCACTATAATATAGGTTTAAGCTGAGGGAGAGAGAGAGAGAGAGAGAGAGAGTCACCACTATTTACTTTACCAGACAAAGTGAATTTAAGAAACAATAGATCAGCTTTGTCAAGCACAATGTACTGAATTTTTATCTGGTGAAATTCAAAGTTTGCTAAAAAAAAGGTTGTGTCATATACCATTTTTTAAATTTAATCATAAAATACATTAAAAATGGTATAAATGTCATGTTCCATTTTTAATGTATCTTATGATTAAATTTTAAAAAATTGGCATATGGCAGTTGTATAAAACAGGTAACAGAAATACCGTTTGTGGTTAATCTGCTTACTGTTGCTTTCGGAAAATTAATTATCTGGAAAACTATAAACTTTTGTAGACAAATACAAATACAAATACAAATATTTTATTAAAGTGTCACATGTCATAAAACAATATAGTACATTTAAGATATTTACATATACATAAGATTATGACATCCAATCTATAAAAGACATGTATGTTAGACAATTGTAGGTATTGATACGACGACCATTTTGATATATAGATGAAGGTCATGGGTTCAAAGGACAGGGTCAACGATACAAAAGAATACTAAAATGGTTAATTATCTGAACAATTCTAAAATCTGTTCTACATATATATTGAAGTCTCAGTAATTATGCTATTTTAAATATATATATATATATATATATATATATATATATATATATATATATATATATATATATATATATATATATATATCTCCAAAATTTGAAATAATGTCTTACACATGGTAGAAAATAATATTTAAAACAAATAAAATAAATAAGATAACATTTTGTTATTTGTTATTTGTTACATATATCATCAAGCTATTAGTTATCAGGTGAGCATATTAGACCCAATGAGCCTCTTAAGCTGGATGCGATTTACTAAGGTAATTTTCACAAACTTTGATAAAAACACTGTCTAATTATTATTTAGTATTCGTTTTATGATGTAGCTCGTTTTACTCTACCAAAGTTTAAAAAAATCACCAGAGTTACCTCCCTTTTACCACAATCTTGAACATGACATACAAACTTGTATAAGTTAGCTATTAAACGTGTTACACAATTGACTCTTAAACCTGGATGAGTTTTCATCACCAAATTTTTATAAAAAAAGATTATTAACGAATTATAGCAGAATTATTAAAGGATGTAGATCTATAATGTTGTCAGCAATTCTAACATGACCTGCGTTTTACTTTCAAAATGCAAATGAAGAAAATCATACGTGATAAAACAAACTAAATGCCCATAGCTGTACTCCTTTACTCACCTTGTCACACCATACAATGTATCTCAAAAATGTTGCGACGTAATTTTCTTTCATTTTAATTATAGTAATCTCAACAGCCGAAGTGTTTAAATGAACCATTTTTTTCAATTTTACTGACTGCGACGTAAAACCGATTCAAACATAAAACATCATTTCGTTTTATGGCATGATTACGATTGAGGCCAGGTATACCAGGAGCCTATATTCCATGCTGTGTATAGAAGTAGTGTTGAATTTATTATTTGATGATAGGAACAGTTAAATTGGTTTTAAAATCAAGAAATAAATTAGTAAGTTAACTACATCATGTACATCAGTTGTATGATATATTTTATTGATAACACATGTCAATCTATAACTAACATCGCTGTATGATTTACGCTGAATATCATAATAAGTTCCTTTATGTCATTGTTCTCAAGCTGGAAAGTCTTTGGGATGCTTTTTTAATGACTGTATGGATGACAAAGATAGTGAAAACACATGCCACGTTCGTCTGAAAGAAACATAGAGAAAAAATAAAATGGCAGCTTGATTAAATCAAATACTAGATATAATACTATCATTAAATAATTCATTGATGTTGGCAGTCATCATACATGTAGTGTTCTTGTTCAGTTTAATGTCTCTGTGTCCAGGATTGCCCTGGATATATTTGGCGTTCCATAGTTTCATGTTCCATCACACAATTTTGGTTACACACGTGAAGGGTGTAGCTAGCTAAATAGGAGGTGCTTTGTTACGCCACATAGCAGTGTTGCCGCATAAACGTGTTCCAACACGTCTATGTGGGGAATTTCAACGCATAAAGAGAAAGCTTTTATGCGGCAAAAAGGCTACATTCCGCCGCATAAAGAAAACAATTGCTATCATCACCTGCATTTGCACCTCCATCATTATTACCACCTTCACAAAAAGCACCACCACCATCGTGATGACCATTATTATATTATTTTTATTTTATTATTATTATTATCAAAGCAAAAGTCGAAATTCTGCCAAAATCACAATTTAACGATCATCAACATTACAGTCATAATCGCCACCGCCGTCCGCACGACGACGGTAACATCGTCGTCGCGCTCTCATCGTCCCTGTCCCCTATCCCCGTATTATTACCATTATCAACAACACCAACAACATAAATTCTCATTTGTCACCGTCGTCGTCATGATTTATATCACCACCACCGTTTTTGTCGAGATATCAGCTCTTTTTAAATTTCATACCAACTCGTTAAAATTAGCCATCGTTATGCGTCAAAAAGGCAGCCTTGCGCCGCATATAAGCAACACATCTTTATGCGTTGAACGCCGCCACATAAACGTGGCGGACCTCTTTATGCGTTGGAATTCCCCGCATAGACGTGTTGGGCGCGTTTATGCGGCAACACCGCTATGTGGCGTAACAGTGCTTACCCTTCCGGAGCACCGGTCTCACTTCCCTGGTGAAAGTTCACGTGTCTAACCTGTCAGTTACAAAGGTTTTTTTTCTTTACTTCTGGATTGTGATTCGGACATGGATTAGCATGTTGTTTTTCTTTCATACATACAAAAACTTATTATCACGTGCCATATTTTTAAAATTCATTTCGTGATAAGCTTAAAGCAACTGTAATTGACTATGCAGTGAAGTTTTAAATTTTCCTATAGCTATCGCCAATCAAACATATGCGACTACATATTATAATATTTGTGAGATTCAAATGGTATGTTTATTCTATTTAAGTCTTTTGAGTGTAAATAGTTGCAGATTTTGTATAAAAGGTTTGAAATAAAAAAATGAAGAAATAGCTTTTTTGGGGGGAATTGTTCAAAATTTAACATCTCATGGTCATGGTTCACTGGGATGCGCTTTATGAGTATGTCCAAAGAAACCACACTTAACTTTTTTTAATTGTTTACTTATAGTTTGGAATCATCTGACTTTTAGACCATTGACATTATAAATTATACGTAAAAATTCGATTGATGGTATCAATCTTTTTAAACAAGGTAATAACTATTGTAAAATACTTGTTTACAGACGACACATCTACTTGATATTCAAATCCAAAACAAACATACCAATCCATGCCCAAATAATAATCCCAAAAACCTTAACCCTTTGAAAACCGACAAATTACCTTAAATAAGTGAACTTCCACCAGGGAAATGAATTCAGGTGCCCCGGAAGGAATGGCACTCGCTAGCTTATACGCCACTGGTACAATCAAAATTGAGAAGAAAATGAAAATCGAATTAGTAAGGGTCTTTTTGGATTAAGAAATATCATACTTATCAACAATATTGTGATATCAGTCATAAAACGTTTGAGGACGATGATAGGCCCATTCATACAGTGTCCATGCGTTAAAGATTTATTTGTAAGCTGCTTGCTTTAGTATATCAACTACCAATAGTAGGTACAAGCTATATCATAAGATATTTATTGTGAAACAGATGCACAGTAACTAGGGGAAGCACGAATATTGATGCATAAATTGGAAAAGTTTATAACAGGCAAATTGAAGTCATCACGTTTGTCATACAGATTCCAATATAGGCTTTTGAAGGTGTTATAATTGAGGTACAAATCCAAATATGAAACAAAGGCTTTGTCAAGCGTATTTTTGACAAATGATATGAGAAAGGACATTTATTCACAAGGACCCCGTTTGTCAGAGCTCTTCCAACTGTTTTTTAGTAAAAAAGGAAATGTTTTTTTACAAGAATGAAGGTTTATGACAAATACTGGAATTAAAATATAAAAAAGTAAAAAAAAATATATACCTCTTGATACAAACTATCGCAGTAAGAATTGATGCAAAAACAGCGACCAGAATTATAACAACAGCGATAAATACCGGAAGTGTGACACAAACTTCCTTGTCCTCGGAAGAGTGTTTATCTGTTAAGTAAATAATTGTAATAGTTGTTTAATTTTAAACGTTAAAAAATCAACAAATATTCGATATTGTATTAAAAGCAAACACACAGATACCGGTCTCTATCCAATTAGCAAAAGTTAAGTGAAATTTGGAAAACAAGAAAATTAAGTTGAACACGTTAACCTATACCAATAAAACGTGATCCAGTGGTCCGAAAGTTTATGCACCTCTTTTCTAATGAATTGTCTTTTTAGACGTCTGTTTTGAACACTGGTGCTATTATAACTACATATCAATATTACTACTTCCTCAGACACCTTTTTTGTAGGAAAAGAAATGTAATAAAGTGTTGCCTTAGGTGGATGTTTTGTAAAATAAATGTTGGTCCTTTAATTTATGTTTTCATTTCAACATTTTGAAAAAAAATATTTGAATTTCTATAACTAATTTTGGTCTGATCACTACTCATGAGGATTTTTATTTTCAAACTGTCGTCTGTCTGTTCCAAAAATAAAACAATCTTAGTAATAATATGAGTTTCATCATATATACAACATCTAAATTATTGCTAAGATAATAGTAACTGTGTAAATGCAACCAAAAACAATAAACGACTACTGCTAAACTAACCATGTGCAATCAAACATGCCTTAATGCCGTGTTATGTAATAAATGCAAAGAAATGTAATATCCACGTTGCAGTGTAAAAATTCCTTTCATGTAATGTTATTACACCTTGTTATGTAATAAAAAAACGACAGATGCCTTACATTTAAAGGCAATCTCTATAAAGAGGCCAGTTTACATTGTACACCAGTGCAATCTTAGCCGTATTGGTCTTCATCCCTGTTATTTGTACCTATATATATAAGGACAATCCGACTATAAAGACCACTTAAAATGGTTCTTTTGGGTTTCTGTTTACCTGTACTTGAGTTATAGTATTTTCTTTTTACTAACTCTCAATTGGTTTAAGCATTGCCGTCTTCAAAGATGATGTTGTTTTTGTTGTTGCTAATGTCGTTTTTGTTATTGCAGTTGTTACTGTTGTTCTTGTTGTTGCTTCTGTTAATGTTGTTGATGTTGTTGTTGTACAAGGAATAGATGTTGTTTTATCTATAAGAAAAATGTTCCTTAATTTAAATTTTTATTTGTCTATTGTCATTCGTTTTTACTTACATTTTGAACTTACGTAACATCATTTAAAACTAAACATTTTAAAACATGTATTAAACGCCGTGGTTTTTAAAAAATACTATTACTTTCACACACACACACACACACACACACACACACACACACGCGTACACACGGACGCGAGTACGTAAACTATTAATTGTGTTTAGTGTAATTGTTAAACTTAATATTCAGTCAACTGATGTTCATGCCTTTTTTTCTAAATGATACAAAAATAAAATGTTATAATTAAACATAATTTACCAAAACTTTAGCGCTAAAATGTAACACTTAAGCATAATTTACTAAAACAGTATCGCTCCACACAAGCAGTTGTCGGAACAAGGTGATGGACGTAAAAGGTGTTACAATTCTTAACTTCTATAGTGTACATTTGGTCACAATTAACGTTACATTATAAAAGTTTGTTATTCAAAACATAATACAATAATCGACCATCAGTTGAAGCTTTAACGTTGCAGCAACTAGGTTCTATTTATCTTGTGTAATCAAAAACTAAAAACGGTACGGCCTATATATGATCCGAGCATTACTAGCACAGATGCACAAAATGTAAATTATCATGGTATTGAGTTCTCTCTCTTTGACCATACCACAAAGTAATGGAAATTCATGTAAGTTCTAAGAGATATTAGAATGTGGACATGGTTGAACGAAAGTGTTATATTTTGTTCTTTTTATTGGAATTTTTAAATTCCTATAGATTCGCAGATATTTTTACGATAACTAGAAATCTATTTTTAATATTCAACCTGAAAAAAATGTTAAATTGAAGATCTTTAAACTATCAACCTTCAAGATCTTTTTTAAGAGTTTTGTTTTATTAACGCGTCACTACCGTCATCTATGCAAAATACTAATGGCACGGTCAAAGCTTGAATGTTCTCCACATGTACTTATTCCCACTCAGACACTAACTTCAAATTAAAGAAACTTACCATTAATGATATTGTGTCCATGTCCTACAGAATTATACCAAAGGCTAATTTCAACAACAGCACATTTAAGTTTGATGACAGATGATAACTTTTGATTGAACACTGTACCGTTATGTTTAACAAACACATGTTTCGTTTGACGATAGATTGTGGTACCGTTAGGAGAGTCTCACCCACATTGCAGCACACGTGCTTGAATTTCACAGTATACACCGCACTATATCGCCAAATCATTCAACTCAACATACAGATATATAGATGACGTTCTGTCTCTTAACAATCCTAAATTTGGAGCTATGCAAATGTGATCTATCTTAGTGAGCTTGAAATAAAAGCCACGACTGATTCCTCAAGTTCTGCTTCATATTTAGACTTATACCTGGTATATGACGCACACGAAAGGCTACATGTATT
The DNA here is from genome assembly GCA_021292105.1 of Anadara kagoshimensis. Taxonomy (NCBI): domain Eukaryota; kingdom Metazoa; phylum Mollusca; class Bivalvia; order Arcoida; family Arcidae; genus Anadara; species Anadara kagoshimensis. The sequence goes on from CM037874.1 coordinate 19,247,506, forward strand.
TGTTTCCCAATTAATACCCTATGGTAGAGCTTGTTCCCACTACGGGGACTTTGTACAACGAAGTAGGCTGCTTGCAAATAAATTGTTGTTTCAGGGATATTGCAAGCCTAGGATTATCAAGGCTCTCAAAAAGTTTTATGGTCGTCATCACAGTATTGTTGATATGTTTGATGTCTCTGTGACCAGGATTGCCCTGGATATATTTGACGTATCATAGTTCCATGTTCCTTCTACACAAATTTGATTAAACACGTGGCTGGTGTAGCTAACCAAACAGGAGGTGCTTACCCTTCCGGACGCCCGGCCTCACTTCCCTGGTGGAAGTTCACGTGTTTAACTTAACTTGTCAGTTCCAAAGTTTTTGCTTTGCTTCTGGATTGTGATTCGGACATGGATTAGTATGTTTGTTATATAAACAAACAAATAAATACTTATTTGCGACCCGCCGTTGAAATAGACCACGAATCTATTAGATAGCAGTAGTAATATACACATCTATGTTTATCATGATAATTTGATACGTGTGCAAAAAGTCCAAAAAAGAAACGCAATATCCAGACACTAATGTATTAATTTACGTGAACTCAACTTAACTGGATAAAAGACCAGAGAGAAACTGCGAATTTAAGCAGAAAATAGCAGAACAATAGAAATTTAATTGACAATATATCACATAGAAAACCAAAGTTTAATCTATTTCCGTGAACTGACGGTTAGGAAGTGATATACATACCCTACAACAAACCATGTATTCAAAAGCACCTACACTCATTGGTTAACAACATAATCATGTTTTATTTATACGTATAACCCTTGCATTTAAATATATGCAAACAACATTGACCTGTCCGCTTGACCTTTCATTCAAGTATTTATCACGGACAAGTATATCTATGTATAGGGAACACATGTGTATATTTTGTATACATCGTGAGATATACTCACCTCATAGAGTAAACCTGTGCACTGAATATGTATAAACTTGGATTTTAACACTACCCATTTATTAGGGAGACCCTCCTAAATGAATATTCCTAATGAAAGGTCAAACGGACAGGTCAATGTTGTTTACCTATGCAGGTATACCCTGCATTATACTTTATATAAACCAACAACTAAATAATTATTTACCGACAGCCCGCTGTTGAGGATGGACCAATAGAAAGAACGGGAAAACCAACAAATGCTAATGAACTTATTTACAAATCTAAACTTTTAGAAACTTGCAAACGACTCTCAATAGAATCAACTATGTAACCATCCTTGATTACGTCACATTTCCTCATCCCATGCCTCTTTAGACATCGGTCATTAACCAATTTGCCGCAGTAGTAAGACCGCCTGTCTGTAACCCTTAATCAAATCTTGGCACCTACTTTAACTTCGAAACGATGCATTTCATTGTTCTTGTATAAGTTTTTTATCTTTATAAATTCATTATTTAGCCCCCTTTGATTTGAAAATTGGCCTAAATAAAGACGATAAGATCCAGAATTGAAACCTTTCAAAGAAATATACATAATATATATAGCATAAGGACATGCACTTGTCATACTCCTAGAAATAAGTACCTGGTTGCCTTATCTTTACTGATCAGTCTTGCTTTTTCAAATGTATTAAATCAAATAACTGTCATTAACTTCAACATCACTGTATGTAAGTAAACTAAGTTCATCAAATCTAAAACCAACCTGAATATCCAATCGAAAAACAAAGTTAAATCCCTTACGTTCAATAAATCATCTGAATCAAAAAAACATTTCACAAAGCTGCATCAACATATCGGTAGTCACGGAATCTTTCTGTGATCTTTCAGTCCTAGTTACACATTTACTGGCTACCACAGATGGTCTTCGAAGTGTCCGATGATTCATTCAACTCGTGAGCCCAATTTATAACGTAAACTACAGTGTTAAATTAACAGAATGGGTATTTTATCTTTTATCTAACAGTTGTGTTTAATAAAGTGATAGGCTAGGCACGTAATGAACAAAATCCTTGCCTAGAAATAAAAAGTTCCCACTTTTTAAAAGCATAAAAGGAAGATTTGTTCTAGTTGTCACTTTTGCTTGCCAAAAACAGTTTACACATTACACATGTAGATACAAACTATACAAACTACTGTTTTTATATACACAACTATCTAAAACTGTTTTGCTTACATGTTTATCTAGTTTCAGTCCTGTAAAAACAAACAAGGTATGTATATCAGAATTTTATACAAAAGGCAACTAAATTAATTTTTTGATTTATTTTTTTCCGAAAACACAATTTCGACTTTTGCCTATGCAAGTTAAAGCATAATTAACAACTAAAGTAAACATTTTTATGTACAGAATATTTTAATTCTTTGTCAGATTTTGATACAAATAACCAACACGGAGTAGATTTCCACACAGGTACACCAGTGTACCCTCTGTATTGTCAATATTTAGTCTATTGATAACATGCATACATATTTTACTATCACTGTTTGAATGAATCGACACATTAAGTGTTTTAGCACCAAAACCTAGACTTAAACTTTTTGCACTTTGTATTGTAGTTACAAGCAAATCTCTCACATGTATGAGGGCCCCATAATGAATCTAAAAAATTCATATTTGCAATTGTTAATATCCCCATCATTACAATCAATAATTTTACTAAGTCTGCCTTTACATTGATTCTCTTGGAGTCCATTCAACCATGTCGTATATATTGATAGCAATATCATGAAGATAAGGTTTTCTACTACTCGTAACGTATTCTCATTGTAATCAAACACCCCGTTTGTTACGTATCAAATCAACGGAGTTTCTTAAACCTCTGTCGACAAATTCCCGTTCTGTTAAGGCAGAACTATTTGTACGCTCGCTAGCACACCATGTTCCGACATGACGCTGTCGTTTATGACGTCTTACGATTGTTGTCGACGTCATCGCTGTGTTGTTGTCAAATTGCACTAGTTCTTATAACCATTTACAAGAACTAGTGTAATATTTATGTATTGTACGAAAAAATGGTATTTTAGATGAAATACTTGACGGAAGTAAACGAAATTTATTTTGCTATATAATAAAAAGGTTATTAAACTGATATTAAAATATTGTCCCTCGTTGACTCGAAATGTCGAGTAAACTCGGGACAATATTTCACAATAACCCTATAATACTTAACTTCGATTTAACAATGATTTTAGGGATTGATATCATTATAAAGTGTACAGTTGATAAAATCGTTTTACGATTCAAATCTCATTATAAGATTAGTAAATGTAATATCCCACCTCTAATGTTTTATTAACTTGGATATATTGGAATTTATGCGAAGTCTTGTACTTTACATTGATAACGGCGTATCAATCAACCAGCAATCGCTCCGTTAGCGGTTATGTATGTTACCTTATATTATATAGTTTGTACATGTACTTGAAGTTATCATTTCAAGGCCTGAAAGGTATATCTTTGTAGGTAAATGTTATAGACTGCGTAAAAATGAAAAAACACAAACTTTTTATAATGTGGATATATGCAATTCTCCAGTTGTTTTTTGCTGTATCGGGTAAGTGTTATCGCATTTAACTACAAACGTTAGAAAATTATTACGTTGTGCCTTTAATTAAGATATGTCATTTACAAACATTAGTTCTTTGTTTAAATGTTGAATAAAAACCAAGCTATCTTCAATACAAATTATTGATTCAGAAATGTTGCAAACCTAAGATTATCAGTACCTTCTTAAATTACCATCATACAAATATTGTTGATAAGTATTGTATGTTGTATTCTGAATTGCATTGGATATATTTGAATCCCAAGTTTCCATGTTGATGTGAAGCTAGCTATATAGGACGTGCTTACCCTTCAAGAACTAGGCCTCACATTGCTGGTGAAATGTCATGTGTTAAACTTAGTTTGCTTATTTCATTGTAATTAATTTTTAGGATTGTAATTTAAAGATACGCCGATATGGTTTTGTTTGACAAATCATAGGAAATCATTTATTACTAATAAAAAAAAACATTTATTATTATTTATTTACAAAAAAACAAAACAAAACATTTCTACATTCATAATATTTTGATAACATTCCGTTGTATTTTATCATTCATTATTACCAAAAAAACATTTATTATTATTTATTATTTACAAAAGAAAAACAATTCTACATTCATAATGATATTTTGATAATATTCCGTTGTATTCTGTCATTTATTATTAACAAAAAAACAAACATTTATTATTATTTCTTATTTACAAAAAAAAAAACATTTCTACATTCATAATGATATGTTGATAACATTCCGTTGTATATTGCTTAATTCTTAATTTAGGAAATGACTCGGAAAGATAAACTTGTCACCTAATGTTATACTTTACAAACCTTACATTTATATAATGTCTTTATTTTAAAGGGGTTGATGCTACACAAAAATTTTCTTCGCCAACAGTAAGCGTGGATCATATCATTGAATGGAATAACGAAACAATAAATGGAATTCACATTTATGCACCAGGAATAAGATTTATGTGCAAGTTTGATAAGACAGCTGGAAATCTTTTATACGCCATAAACTGGCATATTGATAACAATACAATTATCACTAAATCATTAACAGAAACCCCAGATGATGGACAGTCTGATCTTACAGAGAAAGATATGGGCGACATTAAATATGGAATCTATGTGAGTATATTTGTCTTTATATTATAGTGGTTGTATTTTTGTTTTGTTAAACCAGTCTTATTACTACTGCAGTAGCTTAGATGGTGGAGTACACGCGTCATCTGTGGGAGGTCTAAGGTTTTAACCCCTACCGGGGTTGGACCAAACATTTAAAAAAATATAGTGATTGTTCTTTTACGAGGACTCGGCTTCTAGAAATGAAAGTCACCAGTTCCTTCGGAAGAGAAGTTAAAAACCAATGCTCTGTTTCACGGCAGGCGTGGAAAGTTAGAGAGCCCTCCTTGCATATTCCCCTTAAGCGCACTGAAAAAATATAAATTTCTGAAACTTAACCTAGAGCTGTTGAAGTCTCTATAAGAGAAATATTCTTGACTGGTACGTAACATCTCATTCTACCGATCAATCTATTATTGCAAATTGTAAATAGCTCGAAGAATAGGTAAATTGACAAAATCACCAGTAAAAATTGTTTTAAATTAGTAGTTGATGTTGATACCTTGTCCGATTGATTAAACCAGTGACGTTTTATATGTTATATTAAAACAAGGAATCCTTAACTTAAAGCGTCTATGTGAATTACAAACCTTTTTCAGTAGTCAATTGCAAGGACTCTGATTGTGTTGCAATTCTAACCAGCATACATTACAAATGTGCCGTTGTCCCGGTTGATATTTATGTTAAGTACCACCCATCTCCTCTTTGCAATAGTTATGCATGGCATAATAATATCTCTTTGTTTTTCAGATTACCTGTGAAGTAACGGCTTATAAAAATGCTACTAGTATGCCGATTAATTCAGTTAAAAGTTCGCCATTTTTTGCTGGAATCAGGGTATGTTTTCTCTTTCTTCTTATACAACCATTAATATAACAATGTATAACTATGGTATGATTATATGTCACAGACCATTTAAAACGGTATTATTTTTTAAATCCATTCCTGCAACATTCATGACACTCGAACTTAATTTGTAATACAGCCAAAGCTCAAACGTTTTCCTATCAAAACGGCTTCCGTTATTTGAAAATATTGCAACATGTTTTTAAGTATATATAATTTTTATGAGGAAGCTTTTTCATTATGCAATTGAAAAAAGGGGTTCGAAACAGGTACTGTTACCATCTTTACACTTAGCGAGATCGCTAACTCGTGTAAGGCAATCGCTTGGGAGGTTATTCAGTTGATTTTAATTGAAATGCTGTACATGTATTTCATATCAGTATGAAAACATCTCTAGTCGGGAGATAAATCATTTACTGATTTGATTAATTTCTAGATACCGAATACTTTGTTAGTACAATGGAATGAATTCTATAGAACTTAGATAGTTATAAAGTATTTTTGTGACTTAAGACCTTGATATGTACATCCATATACAGATTTTAGTTACTATGAATTGTAGATTTTCCCGAATTACAATTACATTCTGTTTCTGTATAATATTTGGTAGGCATCAACATTTTAGTCATGTGTAGTTTTGTATTTTATAGTTTGGATAATTGTCTAAATTTCCTGCAAGTTAAAATTTGAATTTCTCAAAAACTAAGGTATACTCCCTCGTGCAAAGTATTTCCTTAGCTTAATTTGGTAAAATATAGTTTGGTCCTTTGGGTAGCTTTTCAACATCTTCAAAAATAATTTTGGTTTCATAATTTCGGTTCAAGCACTACTGATGAGGAATTGTATTCCGAAACGGCCGTCTAGGGCTGTAAAATTAAAACTGGTATAATATGTAATTGGATTATACTTTTTAGGCAAATACGACTAAAGTGTCTGTAGAACGAGGTAAACATACAATACTTGAACTTGAGTTTACGGTACCTTTCGGCTGCATTCATGATAGACATCTTGATTATTTGGATGACTGCATCATTGCGATAGAAATGGAATACAATAACGATATGCAAGAATGTCAACAACCTGTTGGAGTTTTAGGACTAAGTCACGCATGTAGTCGAATTGTAAAAGGTTATACGAGATTACAATACCAAAACGGTGAGACGTGGAAACCTAGGATCTACTGGAATGTATCTAACACAGACGATAAACTGTTCCCTTACAAAGAATACTATCCAAATAGATATAAACTCCGCTTGAAAACTTTAACTGCAGAAAGCATTTATCACTTTTGGAATAATTATGATATAGCTGATATTGACGTAAGTATATAAATCATTCCCATTATTTTCTAAGACATGGTCGCTGGAGATAGGTAAATCGGAGATCATTAAACTTCCAAGTCGTCCGGCCTAAATTACAGAAATTACAACCAGTTCTAGAAGTTTTTCCTTTACATGTATTTTTAGAATTGATTTGAACATAGAAAGGTATCTTTGTTGGCTTGATTATACTTTATTAGCACAACTGTTTTTATGACAAAAAATTTAAGTGAGACATCACTTAGCTATTGGAGTCTGATGAAAATTTATATACGTGGAAGTATATAAACAAATGATACTCTACAATTAATATGTTTGAGAGAAAAAAAAATGTTTCTTAATTTATTTAGCAAGGACCCTTATTACATTTAAGTCAAAGAAAAAGAAAATCTCGTAAATGTACTGTTTTGGTGGCCCATCGGTTATTTAAATTCAAATATTTTGTGTTATCAAATTGTTTAGAAAACTTAATTTTTAAGGGTATTTAGTGTCTTAACTGCATAAATATCTATATTTTTTGCATAAAGAACGATGTTCTGGTTTTTCATCAAAATAAAACATGCTTATGAATGTAATATTATTGGTTGAAATTTGTGTTATGATCAGAATATTTTTGTACTTTCATTTTGAGTTTTTCTGCTATGTCTAGGTACTGTGTCTGTCTTTTCCATTCAGCAAGCTGTATGATCTTTCAAGACTGTATAGCAAAATTTTTGGAACTTTGGTTTTCCCAAATTTCGGTTAAAGCACTACTAATGATGGATTTTATTCCTAAACGAACGTCTATTATTGCAAGATAAAACTAATTTAGTAATATTAATATTAAGCTAGCTACAACACCACATATCTAATCAAAATGGAGAACGAAACGAATGTGCGACTATAAGACGTCATATATATCCAGAATTAATTGATACACAGACTTCATTTTGATGAAAAAGATCGTGTTGACGAAACTGTTTGAGGAACTTGTAAGAATAGATTGCAAAATCACAGAATCAACAGTTAATTTGCCAGCAACTTGTTTCGTGTATTCAAATTCTTAACTGGGAACCTGTTCTACCATGGCGCATTAATTTATAAACAAATAGATCATAAATCAAGAGAAGCAACTATATTGTTGTATGTAAAGGTGATGATTAAAATAGAAACAATCATCAGATTATTTATATAACTTTAAATTACACCTGTGTTGTGCGTTAGGATTGCAATACAAATCCAAATATGATGAAGAAGAAAATGAGTCACGTTTATTATTTTAAACTACTTAGCTAAATCATTGCAAAAACATTCAGGCTTGTTATAAAAAAACTTTTCACCTATAACTGATCAAACCATATAATGTATGGCCGTATTGTTTGTGGGAAGTTTCATTGATTATTGTATTTTTTAGAAATAGACATTGTAAGATGACCTTATTACACATAGCCTTTGTATATTGAAGGTTGAGATAATAGATAAAAGTAGTGCATGGACTAATCCAAGATGTTATGCGCACGCCAGTGGTACACACATGAAAACTTTTGACGGCAGGTTATATAAGTACTGTAAATTGGGAAATTTTCGCTATTTTTTTTTTTTTTGTGTAAATTAGCGAGTGAAACAAGTCGCGAAAATAAAAGTTTCGCGAAAAATAAGCAGTAATTTAAATTATAACTACGCGAAAATTAAAAGACGCGAATAAATATTAAAGTACGTACACGCGAAAATTTGATGACGCGAAACTTTCTCAATCTACAGTATCATTTTAATTTAAAAATCCCTTTGCAAAACACAGTATTTAAGCTAAGGAATTCCTGTTATAAAATCCGTGCCATGTTCTGTTTTTGTCTTTATGTAGTTTAGTTATCAATTAACTGTAACAAACATGATTCTGCTTCGCTAAGACAAACGCTGGTTCAACATATTCTGTTAGTTTTAATATCAATACGTTTCACACAAGACATTTTTTAAACTGAAATGAAATCAAGTACAATATAAATCCAATGTGTTATAGTGATCTAGGATTTCGAGTTAACTTTTTTGATTTGTTTGTATACTAGTTTTATACAATGTATTACATTTGTAACTAAAAAACGATAATATTTTTACATGTATTATTCAAAACAAACATATCAATACATACAAAAAACCACAATCTCTTAAAACGAAATAAAGTCCTTGAAGTTGACAAATAAGGTTAAACACGTTAAATTCATCACTAATATCATTTTATAACAATTTGCAAGCATTATAATGTACACACAGTTTTAATCTCCATAATATTATAAATACAGTAATGCACTATCAGACTATAATGCTGTAGACATGTTCAGGTATATCATGCAACTACTGTCATATGAATAGATATTTTGTTTTTCAGTATCCATGAAGTGGAACAGTCTGGAGTTTTTACTATGTACAAGAATAAAATTATCCCTGTTGAGGTACATGACAGCTTTACCTTTGTTTGTCTTTCTAATCAATTTAATATAAAAAAAAACTTAAAAACAAAAACTTACCCACATCACAATTACAATCCAAAAGCAAAGAAAAATTTGAAACTTACAAATAAGGTTTAACATGTGCTCTTCCATAAGGAATGTGAGGCCAGGTGCTCCAGAAGTGTAAACATCTCCTATAGCAAGCTACACAGGCCACGCGTGGAATAATCATTGAGAGTGAAATGAACATGGGAATGTCGGACTTCAAATAATTTCAGGACAGTTCTCTAGAAATGTAGCTTTAATACAAATATTTTCTAAACGTCTTTAGAAGTTTTCAAATCGACAATAAAATCAAAGAGGGCAATGGTTTTCTTTTATAATGTTACTTTTTATTATAAATGTTGTAATGTTGTCTAAGTGCACGAATACGAACCACATTATGTCGCATAGCATAGATTTTTCTTCTTTTAGGGCATATCCTAACGTGAGAAAATCGTGTGTATGGTCGCTAATAGCTAGTGATATTTAATTTTATTGTACATCATTTTATATACAGATTCAGATTCAGCTAAAGCCATGTGCATATGGTATTGGACATTGCATCTGTGGAGTATATGTACGATCGGGGCGTGATCTTTTTGTAATATCAACTTGTGATCAAAACTTCGTCTTCGACTTTGTTTCATGTGATGATGGATCCTTAACTGTTTTCTACAGAACAACTTTAAAGCGATATGAGGTAATTCTATTGACATAAATGCTATAACATTCTGTTAAACAATTTAGAGAAGGAAATAGGTAAGGATTATCCTAGATAAAATTCTGCCTTTTGCAAATCCCTGCAAAGTGATTGGTAAAAAGATAACAAAAACAAAGAGCAAACAAAAAATGAGAGTATACCAACACAAATATTAGTTGTCATCAAACCAAGAGGAGCATAAACCTAATAATTATCTTTGTTATGTATTTTTCGAATGTGTCAAAGTTGTTTTTACAAAAATTGGCATCTTAAATTTTTATTTCAACAAGGGGGAAATTTTTGGGTGACAATAATTTTTAAATAGATCTTTATACTCCTAATTGCATTTGTCATTAGTGAATTAAATATTGAATTATGTTACTTGCGCCTTCTAAAAAGTAAGTTACATACCATTTAGTCAGCATTACAACAAAATTGTTTTGCTGCAAAAGTGCAAACTAGTCATTAACTGGTTTTGTACCAATGGTTACATTTGTTACATTTATGTTTCATTTCAAATTATATCTTTATAGAAATGTTGAGTATGATAATATATGTCTTCTAAAATGGCTAAGCCAACTGAGCGTAAATTTGGTGAAGCGTCCGTCCATGCGTGGGTAAACTTTGATCTTCTCTAAAACACTAGGCCAGTTTAAACCGGATCTTGTGTTGAAGGTTCCTAGGTAGAAAAGATCAAAGGTTGTACAAGGCATTCTTGTATGAAATCCAAGAGGGCAGCCGTTACTATAAAAATGGCAATACATATGTAACTTGTTTTACGAGAAAGGCAAAACATTAGCAAATGAAAATGAGGTGAAATTTTCATCCAATTCTTTTTTCTTTTTTTTTTTTTTTTTTTTTTTGAAAATCTCAAAAATCACTACGCCAATTGAACCCGAATTTAGTTGAAAAGATTGAGCAAATTATGCAAATGATGTCAGATATTTAGCCAGTTCATTGCAAACATTCTTAGATATGGTCTGTTAAATTATTTGGTTACTTTTTAATTATAATAATAGGAAATTAAACATTTCAACTCATAACAATGATGCTGATCCATGTCCAAAGTTAAGCACCTCCTGTTAAGTAAGCTAGGCCGACAACGTGTGATAACACAATTGGCAATGACAGGAAAAATATATCAGAAATGTCAGTGGCTATATAGACATTATATATGTCAGCAATATTCTTATAGCGTTCTTAAGATTCCCCGAATGTCTTGATATGCCTAGACTTGAAGTATTCATGTTCGAATCATAACATGTACACAAAGCAAGAACTTTGAAACTAAAACGTTAGATTAAACACCGGAATGTTCGCCAGGCATTGGGTGCTCTGCATGGGTAAACAAATTCTGTTTAGCTACTTACTCCCGCTACGTGTGTAATCGAAATTAAGTGAAAGGAAATGTAACTATGAGCTATTAAATATGTCCATTATTTTTTGTACGTAGCTGCTTCCGTCGCATAATATTTCAATAGTAGTGGGAACAAACTTAACCATAACTAGGCGCCAAATGCATCCTAAATAGGAGAAAAGTAGATATTGTCGAATAGATAAGAAAACAATATAAAAAGAGAAAGAGAAACATACACTCAGTCGAATTTCATATTTCAAGATTCCCAAGCATAGCGGACATTCATTCAGTCTCATTATTTAGGATTATCAAGAAATAAAACTTTTTTATTATATCTGATAGATTTGGATAATTTTGAGAAGTCTATTCTCGAGATTCTACAACGTGCTGCAATAATTCTGCAAGCCATACTGTATAATTTGTCAGCAAATTCACTGCTTCGTCATTTCACTGATTTGTTATTATGTGTCAATTTTTTTACCAAGCACTCAATGTTACAAAATGTGAGAAATGCATAGAAAAACCTTACAAAACAAGTGCCAAAGTACTATTTCAATCCAAATTGTGTGATCCTGTTATTTATCTGTATTGATTTAATTGATGTACTATGTGGTTCATGTTTTGCTAATTGCTAAAAACTCTTTGAGCTTCTAGTAATTTTAGTAAGCAGTGTTTTATTTCTCTCTAAGAAAAGTACCGAAAACAAGGAAAGCAATTCTGTTCAACACTAGTCAACAACACACAACCGATCAACCAATATTTTCGTACAAAAATAATAATATTACCCGTCTAATCTCCAATCGACATGTCACTACTGATACATTTTAAGACTATTTTGACAGTTATGTGCTAATTCATTCTTTTTTAATGTTTTAAGTCCAGAAAATATTTCAAGTTTATCGTTTAGTTTTGTAAATACTCTTGAAATCATGCGACCATAAATTGATTTCAGGGGCCTCATACACACAATAATTTGATACTTTTTATGGTGTCAAGGGTCTTTCGTTGAATATTTGCATGTATCCTTGATAATAACTTCAAAAAATTTAATTGCTTTTGTGCAAAAATAAACAAAGATTGTGCAAGGATGATCTACCCCGACCCCGCCGCTCAATACATGATATTTACAGTTGACCAATGATAGCGACAAAGTTACGATCCTTTGGATATGAGAATATCACAATAACCTTGTAAAATATCACAATAGATCTATTTTATTCATGCATGGCCACTATATTGCAGAAAACAAGTTCAAGAAAGGTATTTTGGTAATATATCTTTTTTCTTATTGAAGTCATAAATTAATGTCACATATCAGTATTTTTCAAATTTTTTGCCGCACCAAACTATATATATTTTAAAATTTTGAAAACAAAAGGAAAAAAGTTGTTTAAGAAACTATCATTAAAATTTTGCTATTGTTTACAATGCTTTGTGCTGGGAAGGTAGACAAGGTTTCAAACAACAACAGGACAGGTTATAGGTAACTACCATTTTGTCATTTCATATGCAAATTAGCTTTCTTTCTTAGGTACAAAAATGTATAAAGGTCATAGATAGGTGTTTATACACTGTTAAACACTGTGCTATTTATAGTAAAAATGCGTGCTAAAGTAGATTTATAGTGCATTGTATAAATAAAGGAATTAGTATATGGATTCACATGGAACAATTATTGTTTCCAAATATGTTTGAAATATAGGTCTACATGTTGTCATGTATATATAAAGGTCATGAACCCAATTTTAATCTGCGTTATGGGTCAGGTAATATTCAACTGTGTAAACTTCCACCCTCTACACAAATCTCCAAAGATGCATTTTAAATTAGTAATGATTATTTAAACAACTTTTTTGATTTTCTACCAAAAGTTCTGAAATTACATGTCTTGATGTGGCAAAAAATTTCATTAAAAATGGTGTATTAGGTTTTAATATTCACTTTGAAATAAAAAAGATATTTTACCAAAATTCCTGTTTTGAACTAGTTTTCTACACTATAATATAATTAAAACAGCGACCTTCCAGGAAGATTACCGTGAGTCAAATAATAGGTTTACAATTGAAACAACCAGTTTAGACAAACGTTCTGGAAATTGCAATTGTAAAATCAACTGTAAGTTTAAAAGTAAGGATCAGGAGATCAGGAGAGATAATCCATTTAATATATCGAACACAAAAACACGATGATACCCGCTTTTTTCTTTATTTTGTAGCATACAACTTAAAATTCCTATTATTACATAGTTTTTATCAAAACGTATGTCACAGATTTTAAAAAATTAGGATTTTTATGTGTAAAGACCAATGAAAATGGGGATACTTTTAGCACAGACCTTATTATATAAATTAAGAAAACTGGCGTTGTTTATAATATGAACGCGCATAATCTAAAGCGGCGTGCCTTTGCGGATTATAACCAACACAATAAAAAACAAATCACTTTATCTATTTATTACCGAATCAATTACAAGCACCAATTGCGCATTTTAATGTTTAAAATTGGAGAGTGTTCAAAACACTCTACAGGAAAAAAAAACAAAACCCAAACTTACCATTTTTGTTTTTGTTTTTTTTTTTTCAAAAAAGCACATAACCAAGGATCGTGTGACATTTTTCAGAAAAATCTATTTCGGGACAAATTGTTGCCTCAGGTACCGAAAATTGCCTTAATCTTAGTTTCTTCAAAACAATATGCATCATTGATACTAAGTCTTTCTTTTATTTTGTCTAACTAGATATATCTCCCAACAGGATCAGTAGTATACGTCTTCATGGTGTATAAGTGGAAGCTAAATGTTGATATTGACACGACCTCACTTGATGTAGGAAATGTTGAAGGTTTATGTGGGAACTTGGACGGTATTAGACGAAATGATTTTATAGTCAATGGTATCGATATGAGTCAGATAACACTATGTGGAAATGGAAATCCAGTTTTCCAGTGTAGAAACAGGTTCATTTTACACTACAAGTACGTTATTTTTAATTTTTAAAGCTTACAAGAATAGTGATTAAATAATGTAGTAAATACATGCAAGCAGGTAAAATCAAAACCAGATAGTTTACATTCTGTTATGTTTAATTTGATTTTAGATGTTGAATTTCCATGTATATGCAATTTGACTTTCTATTTATTTATTTATTAATGCATTATGGCGTATTATGTTTTAGATTGATTTTTTCACGTGCCATTAATTACAGTTACGTCCCTTTCATAACTGGTGTCCTGTGCTTGTTTATTATTGTTTACTTTTATTTAGTACACTAAAACATCATTGATATTTGCGTTGCTGAATTAAACAAAAATGGTTTTCAAATTGTCTTATACACCGACAACCAATATGGGTCTTAATTTCCTACTTACTAAAAGAAGAGCTGATGTGCTAGGTGTCGATAATTTGTCGAACAAGTTTTTTATCATGATTTAAAGTTATGTTAATGATGAAACACAATTTAAACAGTAATATAAAATGAGTAGAACATTTAACAGTGAAGTATGACAATGAACTTAAGGAGGCCACAGAGAGAGCCATGAAAAATAATTCAACATTTTTTTTTCAAAAAATGATTCCTAAAATGCCGAACTATCCGCCTATATGAGTATATACGCAAGAAACTGGGTTGCACCCTTTTCAGGTCTCTATACCCGTCACTACTTCGAGGCCAAGTACAAATAAATCTCTGTGTAAATATATACGTTGCTTATGAATAACAGTTTTCTTTTTTTATATTGACGTGTGTGGAAGCTGACTTTACTGGGTAGTTAGTTGTCTATATAATTTAAATGTTTGCTATTCTACACCAAAGTGTAGCGCTACTGTCATTGCCATTACTTTGTTGGCACAAACACAAAAAACTCAGGTGTCACAATGACTTGTTTTGTTTGCGTCATAATGCGTATAAGTTTTGTCTATTTACGGCATGTCAGTGTAATTTCATAGCAGATTACTTTGATTTAGGCCATCATTCTTGTATTAAGATGGAATCGGTGATTGAAGGCATTCAAGAAACTCAAGTTGTTAGAGCCACCCGTGCTTCAGAGACCATGCTTGGCACCTGTGGAGCATTTTTCAGACAAAATAGTGTTGCTAAGAGTTCATTATAAAGCCAGTTTGAAGCTTTGTCAAGAGCAGTCCTAATGCAAAGCTTTTATACTTAGTGCTGTGGACTTTATTGATATAACCTTTGTTACAAGATGCTAGTAGCTATCTCCAGTCAATGTATAATAGTCATCATCAGAAAGGTCATTTGTATAATTGTATAATCGAAATCAATTTCTCTACTTTAACTATGAAATATTCTTATTCGACAAACCACAGGTTCATGATATTCAGTCGTGTCCAGCTAGTGACATTCATCACATATGGAATCTACCCCGAATTTTTGTCTATGGCCTTTCTTCGTGCGACGAATGCACTTTTTGGCATCTTATTTACTAGTACGTGTTCAACATACACGAAACACACGGACAAGTGGCCTTTAACTGGATTGTAGTGTCGTTATATATATTGTATGTATAAAACAAATATATGTAATGATATAAGAGATTATATAAAAAATAAATCCAAATATTTTCTGGTTTACATAATTGTACTTTCGGCTATTATTTATATAAGGTTAATTACTCAGGTCATCCTCAGGTCAATGGTCAGGCGAGCCTTTACCTCTAGGCAATTATTCAATAACGTACAGCCTGGACATTACATGATGTATGCACCTTTGTCCAATTGACCTTACAAATCATGATGTTTGGTAAAAGATTAGGTCATGCTCTTCCCTTCTGTTATCTAACAGAAGAGTATATAAGTTGTCGCAGGCTAAACACACACACACACACACGCATCACACCTGGACATCTACACACAGACACCGCACAAGACACCATGGACTACAGAGGACATCAGTTTACAACAAGAATAAATTTAAAGTACTATAAAGCACAGATCTTCTTGTTATTACTACATAGCCGTTCAGGGCGATATCACATATACGTGCATGTCTCTCTTTCTGTTATGTTATTGTGGCATGAAAAATAGTATTGCATTTTAATTCTAACACAAAGTTAGATAAAAATAAAATAAAGCCGTAAAATATAAACTTGTAACTTTGGGATTTGAATCAACAACATAAGACTTACTGGTACCAACGTATACCCACTACACAACGCAGGTAATGGTTGACAATAAGGTTTATTAATATCAAGTACGAGTATAGTACGGTAAATTAAGAGGTTATATTGGGGTAACTCTCAAAACATTGATTTTTATAAAATTCAGTATCAGCGCATATCTCTCCATTAACTATACGTTGCATATTTAACAGTAAAATAATATAGATTTTTATATTCAAAATATATTTTATGGAGAGGCATGCGCTCTATATGTATTTATTAAAAAACGTGTTGATTTCCACTGACTTGTTCCATGTTTGCATAGAGTTCTACAAAGACAAACCAGTTAAACATATAATGCAATGCTTAATTGAGCTTTTTGCCAAAAAAACTTTTACATAATGATATTAGGTTTAGGTTTTTTCACTATCAATATGTATTCAACATACTTTTAAATTTTGAATCCTATAGGCGGATAGGTCGGCGTTTTGGGTATCACCCTTTCTTAATATAGTAAGATAATAATAACCTGTATCATATATAAAAAAATCAAGTCCACTTTTAGAGTTACTCCCCTTTAAAGTTATCTCACGAAGATACGTGCAAAAGGAGGGAGTTACTATATGCCTAAATTTGCATTCGTTTTTGCAGGGGGGGGGGTTGAAAAGAACCTACTTAAACCAAAAGCAGTTTGAAGATGGATTTGAACCCATTTTCTTTATCGATTTTGTATCATAATTTCCTTAATTTGTTTTATATATTATTTTACAGATACCAAAAACTGTCGTGATGTCTTCTATCAAAATCCTTATTCCAAATCTAATGAAAATTAAAATAAATTATCTTATAGAAATACACTTTTCTAGTTTTTACAGTTATAAGAGTATATGTAGTTCAAAAAGTGTTTCCAAATCTCTTTGAATCTAGTTTTGTTTTTACATTTCACAAAATTTTGTTTTGTAATAATAAAATGTATTACTCTCACATGGTTTATTTAATTATCAAACAGGGTTCCAGAAAACCAAACTTTATTTCCAATCACGAGTATGAACAACCAATATGTAACGAATCTACCAGGCTTGAACAAAGAATTATATTGTGTATGTCCATATGACGATGGCTTGTATCATAATAGTTCGTTTGCTGGGAGTGAATGTTCTTATAGACGACACCAATCGTGTAATTATAACAAAAACCAACTTAGATGGAATAGACACCGATTAAGCTGTAAGCAGTTGTTTTTCAAAAGATACTAAAAATTGCATGGAACAAGTGAATACGCATAAAATATATCACGTGTTTCGGGCGTCAGAGAAATGGTTGGATATAATCAAATTAACTTTAAATTGTTTGAACAGTTACGGTTTTAAGTAGTTACGGAATGTGAAAAGTGTCGATTCGAATGCACTGACAAATAAAGTATACAAGAATTATTACCAACTAAAATTTGTTTTTTTTAGAAATAATAAGACTGACAAAGCAAACAAAAAGGAAAAAGAGTGTGTTGCATTCAGTTTCCTACACAATAATAATAGTGGTATCGATTTAAATTTACTTATTTGTTTCTCTTATTTACACCAAGTGAATTGCTATGTTTCCACATAAAAATCATTTATTTCTAAATTTGCTTTTAAACATTTTTTTAATAAACTTTTTGTATATAATGATTTTAAATATTACATTTGATTGTCAACATACTTCTTGTGTTTGGTAGCATAATTTTTCAACAAACAATTGGTATACCAATGGACACAAACTGTACATCATTGCTTGCTGATGTGTTTCGTTATACCTATTAGGCAGAATGTACCAAACCCCACATCTACATATACGAAAGATAGTAATGACTTTCAATATATTAATAATCCTTTATTTGCAGATTATGTAGATGACATCTCTCTCAATCAGTTTAAACTAAACTCTACGACTAACTCTTTAACTTAAACCTCAATTATGACGCAAACGAAAAGCTTTAATTTGTCATATACGAAAAAACATGATGACTTTGTTTCTATTGTCAAATTCCCTTTTCTAATCAGCAATACACCCGCTTATCCTCCAAATTTTCTGTTTGTTTTACAATATATGCGCAAGCAAAGGGCTTGATCTCACTGCAGAAACTTCATACAATGACACAAGCTGCTTGCAAAAGCATTGCTGAAGCAAATATTTTGCTTTAACTTATTTAGGCCCCAAAAGTAAATTATGACCATACTCTCAATAATAATGATACGAATGATGATTACTAGGGTAATCCTTTAATTCAAATAGTTATTTCACACATGGCGAGTTAAGCTATCTTTAAAGTTTTTACCCTTTTTGAGCACCTGGTCATGCAAACCTTGTGGAAGTAAACATGTTTACCTAATTTGTCAGTTTTTACTTTTGCTTTGGAATTTTTTAATCGTTTGGTCGTGAACTGGTATGTTTGTTTTTGTTATTATAATACTTTTGAACGTACAACGTAAAGAGGTATGGCGGGTTTGATAGGCGTATTTCTTAAACCTTTACCTGTGCTACCGATCGATAAACGTGACGTCATATCATGGAATGCCATACACTATTAATAGATACGAGTATAAGTGATTAGGCCATTGTAATTGTTATATTTGTTACTGATTATTTGCGACAATGTATACATTTTATTTAAATAATGAGTACCATAAAATGACTTATATAGCAATAAAGTTTATTTCATTTGTAAACCGAATACTTCATGTTCTCCAGGAATGATTGATTGAGGACCCTCTCTTATTCGAAAACAAAAACCTGATGCTTGGGGTATTTTGTTATGCTCACATATAGCTTATGACCGATTGCTGATTTTTGTAGAAGCATGTGAGAGGTTAAGTTGATACTTATGTATTCTTTTGATAAGTAATCAGCATTTTGTCCTAAGTTATATGTGACCACTAAATTCGCATCATATAGAGTTCATATTATTACCTGTCTGAAAGACCAGTACGGAGTTTTGTCAGCAGAACGCCTGCACCTTGGCGGATTGTGCGATTTTTTGATTTCTTCATAGAAATGGCAAAAGAACAAACATCATCAAATTGGTTCTTGTTCAACCCAGTTGCATTGTATATATCATCACTGGTCATATCTGTATCGAAATCAATCTTGTTCTTTTGCATTACAATGTTCTTTAGCCCATTCAGTAGCTCTGTCACTTCATTGGTTGTTGCAATAGCTTTGTCGCTGGTACACATAGCATTTTGTGCAATAACACTTGGTTTCAATTTCATCCCTGAGAGGTGAGATTTACAACACAAAAGACCCAAAGGTACAATTACACCATTGGATATAAAAACTTGTAGTCTTGCATCAGATGGTATTTTTGTAAGACCTTTTCCCATATGATGACAAAAGACACAATGAGCTCTACTTTTAGCTACACTTTTAAATGACAGTACTATAGCATTTGAATTGCTTTTTGAAGACTGTTTCTTTGAACTGGGTTTCTTAACGTTTGTGTTTTTGTCATAATACAACTTTTTACATTTAAGGCATATTAATTTATCCACATTAATTGTCATACATAGTGTTTTAGAAAAAAATTCGGCAATCAAACTATTAATTTTTCTACCTTGGCCTGTCTTAAGCCGTGCTGAACACACGCCACAAATTGCGGAATTGGGCATTTCTATTATTGTAAAAGCAATGCAAAATGTTACCGCCCGTATAAAATCATCAAAATATAATCAAATATTAACATAATGACTATAATTTCTTTTCATTTGGCATGTTCAAGTGTTCAAGGCGCTGCACTGTTAGTGACATCGAAGTTCCGCACTCAATAAAACACGGGTGATAAACATTGGTAATGAGTTTTCGTTTTATTTCAGTTATAACCCGGAAAATCGATTAAAAATATATATTTAAAAATTCAGATGCTTTTAATTAGTGTAACAATTGTGATGAAAATATATTAATGCTTAAAACTCCATAACTAAAACGAAAAAAATAACCCACTAATGGGGTGCGAACCCATGCCTTTGAAGTTGAATGCTTTGTGTGTTACCGACTGAGCTAAATTCCAGTTCACTATTAGTCGTTTTATATTGTATAATAAGTATTGGATACCAAGAAACAAATCTCAATTTCCCTTTTTTTCAATTTTTTTATATTTTCTCCTAAGAGGACCATTTTTTTTAAAATATTGTAAAGATTGGATTTTAAATGTTCAATAAGAAACAATTAACATAAAAATGGTCCTCTGTGGAGAACGGTTTGAAAAACGGAAAATAAGACTGGGAAACCCCATGTATTTTGAAAAAAATGGCATATGAGAGCCTAAAAACGGTCTTGTATCTGAAAAATACATTACACTGAATATTTTTGTGACCCAAAATCTGAAAATACAGATAAAAGTCTATCGCTCACTGATATATATTTTATTATTTGAAACAATTTTTTTTCAAAAATCAAAATGGTCCATTTAGGACAAAATCCCATCAAACCCGCCATACCTCTTTATTTGATACTTATTTCTAGCAGTCATTGATTAAAAAAGAAACTTAAAAAACAAATATAAATTTTCCATTTGTAGATTGAATTATATATAATTCATGTTGACGCAAAAGTATAATTAAGACATTAGAATGGTGTGGACAAATACTAAAATCGTTATTTGTCATAATTAATGCCAGTTTCTTGGTCAGTGTAAATTTAATTTTCCCCCGAACAGAATTAAAGCAATTCAAATCATTACCATATGTTGCTTGTGACATGCAGCTAATTGTAATAATTTTTTAAAACGAGTCTGAAAATTCAACTTGAATAAGTGGTAATTAGTAATAAAATTTCAGAAAGTTATGGAATAGTGAAATGATATTTAATCTATTTCATATTTGTTATATATGGACCGATGATTTAAGAAATAATCAATATTTATCCTTTGTATATCGTCAAATAATGGTATTTAATAAATAAAAATTAAATAAATTTATCCAAGCAAATGTCTTGTTATTTGTTGCATATGTAATTGCATACAACGTATCTCCCTTATCGTAACTTTCTAGTGAAACTACCGTAATTGTCACTGATCTAGAAAACTTTCAGCAAGTTTCAGTAAAAATGCCAAGAGTCAGGGTTCGGGGAAGGAATGCTAGACGTGTCCCAGATGTCAGACCACGACGTCGCAATGCAAATCATGCTCAAGCGCATAATGAACCAGAGCAAGTTGTACAAGATGTTGATGCCAACTTACCCAATTCTAGACCTCCTCATGTACAGCCTTTTGATGTCGAAGCCATTTCGCAAGAAATGTGTTGCAGCGAATTCAAACAATTCAGCCTATCCAAACCGCTGCAGCGCCTGCTAACATTAATGCGGAGCAAGGTAATAGAGAGCATGCTAATAACTTACAGAGTTTTAGTACAATGCATGAATTAGGAAACAATGTTCAAAATAATGTCAAAATCAAGATTATAAATAATGAGTGTATTGATCATGGAATACTTATTTCCAAAGTATCAAATCCTGATGACGATTCAAAAATATTTCTATTAAAGATGGAAAATCTTGTAATTACTAATAAGTCTCGTCCTACTAAAATTACTGATATTCAACAGTGGACTGACGCCATGCTTATATTTGCTAGCATTTACACCTCGGCCCATTCATTAAAATTTTCTGGTTTATTGAAATATACGCATACAATAAGGCTTGGTGCATCACGTTCACCAGGGTTTAGATGGAAATCCTATGATATTCAGTTTAGACTGAAAAAAGAACGGAACCCTGAGAAGTCCTGGGCGGTTGTCGATCAGGAGCTATGGTTGCTTTATATGTATGCAAACTTCAATAACATTCCTTATGCAGCTACTACCCCTTCCAACAGTATGTACAAATGTTACGAATATAATTAAAAGGGTGTTTGTAATAAACTTAGATGTTCTTACTTGCATTCTTGCATTAAATGCACCATGACCCATCCTCAACTTAGATGTAGGGTAGTGAAAGCTAGCAATATTAATTTTAGGTCTGGAAATCAACAACAGTAATGGTCCTCTCGTGTGGCAGCTGCAGCTACTAGCAATGGTAAACTTGACAGCACAAATGTCAGTAAACCAGCACATTCAGCTAAACAGCCTCGCCAATAGTCCAATTAAAGTTAATTCATTACAAAGTTTTTTGAAGTTATATCCAAATTTAGATGATGCTGAATTACTACATAATGGTTTTAACCATGGTTTAAAGTTGAATTATCATGGTCCTCGTCAAAGGACTATTTGTTCTAATTTATCTTCTCTAAAAAATCGTGAATTAGAAGCTATAAAGATAGTTATGAAAGAGGTTAATTTTGTTTCGTGTTGCTGGCCCATTTTTATTTAATCCTTTGCCAAGTTTAAGGCTTTCTCCAATCGGTTTAGTTCCAAAGAAAGATGGTTCGTGGCGGCTAATACATCACTTATCATACCCTAAGGGGTCAAGTGTAAATGATTTCATAGATCAAAATTTATGTTCAGTCAATTATACATCTTTTGACACCGCTTTATTGATGTTAGCAAAAGTAGGCAAAGGTGCATTAGCGGCCAGGCTTGATATAAAAAGTGCATTCAGGTTACTTCCGATTCACCCGTCCGATTTTGAACTTTTAGGTTTTAAAGTTGCCAATTATTATTTCACTGACAAATGTTTACCATTTGGGTGCTCTATATCGTGCTCACTGTTTGAACAATTTTCTACTTTTTTAGAGTGGCTTTTTAAACATAGGTCACAAATCAAAAACAAACATACTTATCCATTTCCGAATCACAATCCAGAAGCAAAGTAAAAACTTTGGAACTGACAAGTTAGGTTAGACACGTGAACTTCCACCAGGGAAGTGAGGCCGGGTGCTCCGGAAGGGTAAGCACCTCCTGCTTAGCTAGCTACACCCGTCACGTGTGTAATCAAAATTGTGTGAAAGGAACATGGAACTATGAGACGTCAAATATATCCAAGGCAATCCTGGACACAGAGACATCAAACTTATCAACAATACTGTGATGACGGCCATAAAACTTTTTGAGGGCCTTGATAAGCCTAGGCTTGCAATATCCCTGAGTCAACAATTTATTTGCAAGCAGCCTACTTCGTTGTACAAAGTCCCCGTAGTGGGAACAAGCTCTACCAAAGCGTATTAATTGGGAAACAAATACACCATAAGCAGGAGAAGCAGGTATATTGCTGCATAAAAAAGGGAAGTTGACAATAGAAAAATTGAAGTCATCACGTTTGTCATAAAGTTTCAAATGTAGCCTTTCTTGTGCGTCATAATTCAGGTATAAGTCTAAATATGAAGCAGAACTTGAGGAATCAGTCGTGTCTTTTATTTCAAGCTCACTAGGATAGATGACATTTACATAGTCTCCAAATTTAGGATTGTTAAGAGTGATAAAATAGTACATTACTTAGATGATTTTTTATTAGCTGGCAGGGAAAATAGTGATGAATGTAAAAGCTTAATGGAATGTTTTTCAGATATATGTAATGAAGTGGGAGTACCATTAGCTCATGATAAAACCATTGGTCCATCTCCTATGTTAGTTTTCCTAGGTCTTGAAATCAACACAATAGAAATGAATGTCAAAATCCCTTCCGAAAAGCTTATTACACTTAAATATTCATTATTTTGTCTTTTGGGCAAAAAGAAAACAACTTTGAAAGACCTTCAGTCTGTTGTTGGCTTACTTAATTTTTGTACCAGGGCCATTCCACCAGCACGTGCGTTCAACAGACGTTTTTACGACGCTATATTTACATTTTGTCTGTTTTCTGTCTTCTACACAAGGTTTCAGAGCAATTGCGTTCATATCGGCCATGAACTGCAAGATCTACCTTGGTGACGTCACGGGGATTCCAGTCACAACAATCGGCGTATGAATACACAATATCAAATACACAAAACCGGAACTATATTGACATAAAAATAAAGTTTGTTTACATCCCGTGATATCGAATTACTCATGTCATTTGGTGAGACTTTTGCTAAGAAATTTCTTTTTAAATACATCTGATTATTCAGTAAATAAAATTTAAAAAAATGAAATACAAGAAATAAAAAATGAAAAATAAATTGAATATTTAAAAAAAAATCTGCCGTCTGCTTACCTGTTCAACTTTGTAGTTTCTTCAACATGTCTTCCTCCGACGGCGAACTTCCAAACGCAAACTTTGATATATATTTACCAGCAAACTTTGAGATGGATTCAAGTGATGACGAATTTTTGAGCACCATAAACTTTGAGGAATATAAAACCGTCAGGCCTATAGGAGGTGGTACATATATAAATTACAGAAATCAACTGGCATTCCAAGACACTCTGTCAACTCCAGCACTTGAGGACCTGTCCCCTCCTGAAACCCCAGCAGAACCAGATAAGAAACGGTTTCAGTCTGTGTCCGTGGAAGAAATGGAGAGACTATTTGATGCTAGACAGGCCCCTTCAACAAAAAAAAAAAAAACACAGCATGGGGCATGAGAATATGTCAAGGTTAGGTATTGGAAAATTAAGAAAAAACTGTAAATAAAAGTTTAATAAAGAATATTTTTTATGTAATCTTTAAAAAATGATGATGGCGTCACATTGTGTAAAGCAGCAATCAAAACAAGTTATTGTTGCACAAAATAAATCAATCAAAAACTGTTTTAATTGTTACACAATGGGCAGTATAACTCTCAAAATAAACATAATTCAATTGTTAAAAGATTATAAAATGTTATGAGAGAGAGAGAGAGAGAGAGAGAGAATATTACCAGGTTAAAATAAAAGATGAATTTTAGAGTTTACCAGATTAAAATATGAGTGATTAGAGAGAGAGAGAGAGAGAGAGAGAGAGAGAGAGAGAAACACTTACCTTGTCTTATTTCTTAGAAGAATTCAATTTCTTCTGTTTTAGACTGGAACAAAGAAAAATGGGGACATGTACTGGACATTGAAAACATAGATGTCACCACATTGGCCGATATATAACCAGTTTTCTACTGTGAAGTGCGACCAAAACAATCCAAGAAAATGACTCAGAATGCTTCAGAAAATGTTGAAAACTCAGAGGACGTTTATCACAAAAACACTGTGATAAATATCCGGGCTGCCAAAAATCGCCATTTATCAAATCTTCACAGAACTATTTATGTAGTCAGGGACACACAGTTTAAGAAAGCCAATGGCATTTTAAAAGAACGGCTTACAACTGGTTTTTCTGTACCTTCAAAACATAAACCAGTGATTGAAAAAAACTGATCTGATTAGAATTTCATGTAATCTGATCTACACCAATTGTAATCTACACCAATCAAGTTTGTATTTTATTAAAGCTGAACCTGTTTCCTTTACAATGATACCAAATATGATCTATATCTACACAAAACCATCGACAACAAAGATAAAAACGTTCCCCTACCCCGTTTCGATCATTTTTTTAAAAATGGGTATCTTTAATATATTTTTTCTAATAGAGTGGTGTCTTCTTTGGAAGATGAGAATATATGATCATTTATAACTACAATTCATCAAGTAAATGCAAAACATACTTTGTCTCAATGTGTTTTATTATGTTGTACAGAAATAATTTTATAAAGGATAAATTGACACGATTTTATAGCGTTTTTCCCCAAAACTTGTGTTTATGACGTCATGGTGGCAATATAGTAGCAGCTACATCAACCAATTTTATGTTTTATTACAGCTGAACATGTTTCCTTTACAATGATACCAAATATGATATGTATCTGCATAATATTATTGAGAAGAAAGATAAAAACGTTCCCCTACCCCTAATAGAGAAATTTACTAAAAACTTTCAGGCACTCCTAAATATTGAAGTTTTTCATAAAGAGCATCCCAACTTATTTCTGGGAAACATCCTGATTCCATTACTAGACACTCTATGGTACTAGAAAAAAGTAGTGTCGTTGGATCCTGGGGGGGTGCACGGTGGGTCCACCTAGCCCACGCACTAAATCATTTCAGCAATTTAGATTGTCTCGTAATTTTCAAATTATTTTGCCCCCACTCATATCGCATGTTGTTAATTTTATATCATTCTTATCCGTCAAGGGAAATGCTTCAAGTACAGTTAGAACGTATGTTTCTGCTATTGCGTACCAGTGTAAGATAAACAGTGTTACCGATGTTACTCAGTCATTTATTATAAAGAAAATGCTTACTGGTTTGAGTCGATTAGATAAGCGTGTTGATACTAGAATGCCTATAACTTTAGACATTTTGCAAAATATTCTTAAATTTCTTCCTGTTATTTGCGTTTTAAAGTATGAATCAATAATGTTTGCTTCAATCTTTTCTCTTGGTTTCTTTGGATTTTTCAGAATTGGAGAATTGGTCGCCAGCTCACTTAGTGATCAAGGTCATTCATTGCAGAGCTATAACATTCGTTTTGTTGATTGTATCAAATCACTAGAAATAGTTCTCCCTCACTCAAAAAATGATCAATCTGGGCATGGTCATATAATACGTATCCCAGAAACACGCATGTGTACTTGTACTGTTAAGGCCGTGCTATCTTATATGTCTATAAGGTCATGTTGTATTGCCCCTTTTTCTGTCACTTGTCTGGTAATCCAGTAACCAGGCCCCGATTTCTCGAAAAAAAACTTAAGTCAAAACTTAAGTTTCATCTCAACTTCTCGGAAAAAACTCAGCTGAGTTTTTTCTCAAATCGCATTTCTCGATGTTAGCTGAGTAAAATCTTAGCTGAGTTCAAATTTGCATTGATATAAGTGGCCCTACTTAAAAGGAAACAACGTTTTCGTCTGACAGAATTTATGCATAACACAGTCGCCGGTATGGAAAAAAAACGCAGAGAAAACCGAATTGGACGGGAAAAGAAAATATGTTACTGGTAGAAGCCGTAAATAAGGGAAGACCGTTTGTTTTCTAAATTTAAGGGGTTTGCAAGCTCTGGGAAAAAAATAACAAACTAAAGGAGATGGCATGGGAGGAGATTGCGGATATTGTTAATTCGTACGTACACATTTTAAAAAACAAATCTAATTTATATTACACTGGGGTAATGGTAGATCTATAAAGTCATGTAAATCACGCTTGGCTCATCACGCTTGAAGGGAATATTTCAAATTATTCAATTCTTCAAAATACATGTAGATCTACCTTTAAATATTTATGCTCATTCCAATGTGTTTAATTCCATCCCTCTTCTACACTACACACACTGTTTACAGTAAGCATTCTTGAAAGTGCCTTAGTATGCTCTAATTTAGAAGTACTGGGATCCATGCCTTGTGATTTAGAGAATAGATATAATTAATGCTATCTTAAATAGATTATGTGCATTCTGATTAAAATGCCACACTTTAAATAAGAACACCAAGCCAAATGGGTTTTGAATTACAGAATGTAAATTTCTCCATTTGTTGATTATTTTTACATATCTAGCTTGTTCATTCAACATTTTATTAATAAAATTCAAATGATTTCATTGGTTGCAATTATAATATAGATCAGTTTCATTTTATGAAAATAACATTACTATACTGATTACAGACCCTAAAATAAGTGAATATAAAGCTTGCAATGAGAAAAATATTCATTATGCATAAGAAATTTACAATGTCATGAATGCAGAAATGAATTTATATACAAATAATGAATAGACAGTTGGTACCTGTACATTAAGAGAATGGAATTTTTTTCTATTTATGAAATCTGGTTCATTTTCTGTAGGGTCCATAATTCGTATGAAAGTGCCATCTATACATCCGAGTACATTGGGAAAACCTAGTTGATAGAGATTGATAGTATGATAAGTAATCAACATGCACAACTATAGTGCATATATATTTGAAAATGAGTTTGTCATCTTCTTTAACAGTTTTATAAATTATTAGAATGAATTAATATTTTAATGGTGAACAAAATATAGTGGAGAAATAATAAACCTTTGATTTTTTAAACTGATACCAAATTTAATAATAACTGTAAAAAATAAATGTCAAAATAAAGAATAAAAACAAATAAATTGATACTAAAATAAATTAAATTATATACTTTAACAAGAAATTCAAAAAAGACAAATAGACTGAGATCTATGGGGTTTTTTTTAATTGAAACTCTCTCTCTCTCTTGCTCTTGTTTTCATTTCTAGCTTTTAAATTATTGATGCAATCTAGTCATATGGAGTATCATGAATATATTAAACAAATATTTATAAATAAAAATCCCGTGGGGCACCTCGTACAGCATTTTTTGTTTGTTTTTTTTTAGTCGGCGATTAAAAAGTGTAGCCAATTTCTTTCCATGTCACATAATTATTAGAAACCGCTCTAGATGAATTTCATAACTATGAAAACGATTCATACTTTACTTTATATTTACTTTATACTATTTGTCACTAGAGCATTTGCTCTAATACCCAACTTTATGAGGAATTTTTTTCAATGCATTCATTCAGAGACGTATTTAACTCATCGTTTCTGATTCATTTTTTGCATAATCCCAACTGAAAATAAAGTGTCATCTGTGTGTAGATATAGCATAAAACAATGTATTTGTATTGTTACACGGGGGGTTGTAATTAATATTAGAATCTATATAATATTTCTTCAAGTTGTACATTTTCAATCCTGCGAACCAGAAATTAAAAGATACCTATCGGACTACACTTTTTATACAGTCAATGTTTACATCTAGGCATTATGATGTGGATGGTACATGTCAGATATTATGACAGATTTACCTGCTATATTGAAAAATTCTGTCTTTACTTCTTCGGCTCTGTTTCCAGTTGGCATCTTTATTATCTCTCTTGAAATTAGACAAAGCCCATGACAGACATTTTTCACTGCTCTACAGACAGAGGACAGAGAAATGGACTTAAAAGTATCGGCTACCATGGAATAGAAAGTGCCAGTAGCCAAAAACCTCAGTGTTGATAAGACTTGAAGAAGTGGGGTAAGAGCACAACTTCTCCGCGTATCTCTTGCCAAACAATTATTCAGAAGACCCGTGATATGTAGAATAGATGTAGGTCGGAAGCGAAAACGTTTATAAATTTCCGACTATGGCATTATTTCCAGAGGATTTTCCCGATCTAAAAGTCTGTTGTGAGCAATTCTTTGTCTATGACCACCACGACGACGCTGCCTCCTCCTGTTATTGACGGCCATGTTTGAGCTTTTTTTTAGACTTAAGTCTGCTAGGGAGGTAACTTAAGTTTTTACTCAACTTGAGACAAAAATTAACTTAGTTTTTTTCGAGAAATCAAAATATTTGAGTTTTCTCAAATTTGAGTAAAATCTCAGACTTAAGTAATGATATTTGTGATTGTAAATCTTTGCAATTGATTAAAATCTATTATTTCTACTTTAAAAAATTATGTTTGAACTTCTTCCAAATACGAAAATTATTTGGTTACAAATTTTACCAAGGTTAAAATGGAGATATGAGAAAAATCATGTTGCTATTGACAAAATCAGGAAAAGGGTAAACAGAAAATAGCTACATTTCTCCTTAAAAATGGGTATTATATCAGATACCCAGAAATTACTGAACTTACTACTGTTCTCTTTCAACCTGATAATGTACATTTAAGTAAACTGGGTAATGATATTTTCCTTACAGAATTACAACGATTTCTGTTATACAAGGTGAATTTATCTCCCCCTTTGTTTGAGTCTGGTCCATGGCTGTGATTTACCAAGTCAATTGGACTTAGGTATTGTTTGACCTTTTGGTCCATTTTATTGAATTGCAATTGATTATTTTTGTAGACTTTGTGTCTACCATTTTTATAGACCAATTGGGTCTATCATTTATATATACTGCAAAATGTTTGTGGCATTTTCAATTTCTTGCTTGTTATCCTATTGTTTACATTTAATTTAAACTTTTGGCAATTTAATTTCTATCCTGGTGGCGCTGGATAAGATGAATCTTATCCATATGACGGTATTTTTGCTCTCACCATTATAGAAAAAAGACATTTCTTTTCAAAACATTTAGTTTTGAATGAATTTATACTCAGTTTGGTAAACATCTGTTACCAGGGTTTACCTTTATCTATTTAACATTTAATTGCAATTTTACATATTTTTGAGGATGTCCTTTCAAAGAGTTAATTTGGAGTCTTGGCTCCTTTATTTACAAGCCGTGGCCAGATTATGCCAACTTAATAATAAATATATAATCTACACATTATGTTTATTGGTTATTTTTTATATCATTTTATGACAACTTTAGTATGCATTGTCGAATAATCTTCCCCTTGTGTTACAACATGGTCTTAGATAAAACATGGACCGGAGTATAAATGCAGAAGAATTTATCAGAATGTGGTTTTGGGTAATCGTTGATCATCACAATTCTAACATTACTTTAATAAAAAAGGATTGAAATAAAAATTGCTGACCCTTTTTCAGATGTATATTTTACTATCCATTTGCAAAAAGATCCATAGAAACAATTCGGCTGTTTACATTACCTCTATTGCAATGAATGATTTTATAAATAACAAGAAGCCCATGGACCTGATACGCTCACCTGATAACTAATGGCTAGCTGATAGATTTCAAGAAAACATAAATTCTGAAACCCAAATGACTTTTTGCTTTACATCAAAATGATCGTTGTATCAATACCTACAACATTCTGTTATACATGCCTATACAAAAAGTTTATAGTTTTAAAGATAATAAATCATTTATCTATTGTTTCGCATCTGTGACCTTGACCTTTGAGAACCCATGACCTTTTTATACATCAAAATGATCGTTGTATCAATACCTACAACATTTAATATACATGCCTTTACAAAAAGTTTATAGTTTTCGAGATAATTAACCATTACGGTATTGTTTTGCATCTGTGACCTTGACCTTTGAACTCATGACCTTTTTCTTTACATCAAAGTGATCGTTGTATCAATACCTACAATTTCTAATATATATGCCTATAAAAAGTTTATAGTTTTTAAGATAATTAACCATTTCGGTATGGTTTGCATCTGTGACCTTGACCTTTAAACCCATGACCTTTTTCTATACATCAAATTGACCGTTGTATTGATACCTACAACTTCTAATATATATGCATATACAAAAAGTTTATAGTTTTTAAGATATTTAACCATTTCGGTATTGTTTTGCATCTGTAACCTTGACCTTTAAACCCATGACCTTTTTCTTTACATCAAAATGACCGTTTATTGATACCTATAACATTCTAATATACATGCCTATACAAAAAGTTTATAGTTTTAGAGATAATTAAACATTTCGGTATTGTTTCGCATCTATGACCTTGATCTTTGAACCTATAACTTTTTTCTATACATAAAAATGACTGTTGTATCAATACTTACAACATTCTTTTATACATGCTTATACAAAAAGTTTATAGTTTTCGAGATAATTAACTGTTTAGCATCTGTGACCTTGATCTTTGAAACCATGACATTTTTCTATATATCAAAATGATCATTGTACAACTACCTACAACATTCTAATATACATGCCTATACAAAACGTTTATAGTATTCGAGATAATTAACCATTTTGGTATTGTTTCACACCTGTGACCTTGAACTTTGAACTCATGACCTTTTTCTATACATCAAAATGTTTTTGCATCAATACCTACAACATTCTACTATACATGCCTATACAAAAAGTTTATGGTTTTCCAAATAATAATTATAATCAGAGGTAAAAGAAAATAGGTCACGACCTTCACAATTGGCCTTGACCTTATTTTCAAGATACTAACAAGTCGATGTCAAAACTGAAAACCCCATGTCATTATCTGGTCAAATAGTCAAGTTATAACAATTTGAAGCTATTTTACGATTTTTTCAAAATTAAACGCAAAAACGCGTAACCCATTTTTTGTCCGAATTTCACAAAATGAAGAAACTATAGCCTTAAGACCCTAGAGAAGCCAAATATTACATCTGATTTTTTCTCCAATCAATCTTTCGGACAAGAGGATTTTTTAAGATTTTTGCACACCTAGGTCACTTTGACCTAGTTATTGTAGCCATGGTAACACCACGAACAAATCTGAACTGCACTGGCCCATATATACTTCTCACCAAGTTTTATTGAAGTCAGAGGAGATGTCGAAAATAGGTGTTCACGACGCACACACCACGCACGCACGCACACACGCACGAACATACACACGCTGCGCTATGCCATAAACTCACATGACCTTTCGGTCAGGTGAGCTAAAAATACGTTACAATCATTGTTTGGGAAACAGAGTTATCATAAGATAAGTAAGGGAGTACGTCATTAAAACGGAGCAGCCATAGATATATTGTTTGTTTTACAACGGCTGATTTTTTATGTTTCATATGAAGCAAAACGATGGTCATGTTAGAATTATAGGTAAATACGATAGGTCATAATCAATGCAATCATAATATATTTTTATCTGATATATCAACCGATAGCAAACCGATCTATGTTCAAATCACAATCAAACCAAAATCACAGTTATGGCTGTAGAATAAAATATAACACTTAAACTTTCACCAGGAAAATAAGCCAGATGTTCTGGAAATAAGATTTCCTTTTTAATAATCAGTACCCGCCAAGTGTGAAATTAAACCGGAAATGTATCTATAGTCCGATCACGTATTCAGTGATTAAAACCGACGTGACGTATAAAAGCTCGTGGATTACTTACCTCAAATTTCATTATTGTTATGTCTTTAGATCTTTTTTATAACATGTGTTTAAATAATTTGATTACATTTTTATATTAAGTCTAAAAATTAAATAAAACCCGTTTTTATCAGGCGCACGTCTTAATTCAGACAATGCGTATCACGTAGTTAAATTCTTTATCGCCAATAACTAAATCTTTTGAGACAAAAATGACGGCTTAGTTAGATGACCTTGTATGTTTTATAGTTTAAGACATTAAATTAAAAAATTGTGTCGTTCTAATCCAAAATGTGTAATAATGAATATTATTCATTATCTTGATGCATGTGCTGTTTTCCATTCATTTACAAGTCCAATGGTTTAGTCCTTGATGTATACTGGTTAGGAATAGAAACATATACATATTAGCCAATCACAACCTTATTATAAATACAACTGTCGAATATGCCTTATCAACATATGAGAGGGGCAACAGCTACCTTTCAATTTTTGGCTTAATGTTGACTCCCATAACTAAAAAAGTGAATATTAATCATTTAACCATGATGATAGATGATAGAAAAATAGTATTTTAAATACTTATCTTTAAAATAAGATTGCAGTTTATTAAAATTTATTCATATAAAATAAAATCATAAAATTAAAAAAGTTGAGAATATTTGCAAAAATATTCAAAATATAAAAAAATGAGTTCTAATAACACATGTGACATTTCAAATCGATTAAGGTTATATCAAGTAAAACAATTAAGTTTGAATCGCACCACTCATTCAAACACCTTTTCATCACTGAAATGTGATCGGATTATAACAGAATAGTAAGACTTAAAATATTTCGCAATTCATCATTGCTAGGTTTAAATCTGGTTATTGCCTTGATTATTAAGGTAAACAGTACCATTTTTAAATATATTTTATATTATTACCGACCAAACATTTATATGCATATTAATTTTGTTAAGATATTTTAACTTCAAATATTTTGAATATGAGAAGGGGATATAACACAAATGCAGATGCATGCGTTTCTACTCTATTATCTCCAACAAATGATACATTATCGTAGCAGTACAGCTATTTGTTATTCCGTCATGTACAAGTCGACATATATATATATAAATGATTGTAAAATATCTTAAGGACAAAAAAAAGGGTTGGTTATATCTAGTATTAAGCATGGAGAGAAATCATGATAAAGTGACCGATATATTTTGGTCAAACAATATATCTAAAGTAGCAATATGCTTTACATTTTTACTGGGATTTCACACTATCACAGGTAAGTTTATTATCAAATTTATTTTTATTATTAATATTATCGTCGCAGTTGTTAACAGAATATGTTGCATTTGAATTTGTAGTATAGTTGTGTTCTATTTATTTGGTGCGGATTATAAGCACCCATCAGTGTAATACGAAACACATTACTGTAACTCTCATACACATTTTATAGTAATAAAGGTCTCTAATGTATTAAATGCTAATTAGCAGTAATAAGTAATATTAAAATCTGCGTTCGATCCATTAAATCGATTCGAACATCAGAGCCATTTCTTTGTATCAATAAGACACGAAAAATGGTTTGAAATGTCAAACAATTAGTGATGTTTTAGAGAACTTATTTTGATTTTATCATTTGTAGCATTTGGGTTTTCTTTGTTTCAGTGAATGTGACTTAGACATGACTGATGTGTCGGAATTCAATGTCGAAATTCAATATCATGTTTGCGATTCTGAATCTCTTTTATAATTCAAATGCAATAAAACATAAGCCGCTGAGTATTCAGCTATCATCAAACTATGTCTCCCTTTCTCGCATCACCTAATTGTAAATTATGGATATTTGTATATCAAATTCATATTTTCACTCAGCACTTTTTTGGTATAAATTTCATCAAAATATTTTATGTGCACGAAGTGTCTCTGATATGTCTCGGATTTAAAACTGAGTACATATCTATGGCAACTCGGGCATTTGATAACAAAATTATCCAAAATAGATATTTTAATTAACTTACAGTTTACATAATATATATTTATGCAACGTTTATATTTAAAGGGTTTCTTGAACCATCGACATTTTCTCCGGCTTCAGTAAAAGTAGAACACGATATTCAATGGAATAATAAAATAATACATAACCGTCAATTTTATGTACCAGGGATAATATTTAAGTGCAAATTTGATAAGGCCACAGGAAATCTTTTTATACCATAACTTGGCATATAGATGACAATACTACTATACGTAAAGCAATAACACAAACTCCAGATGATGGAAAATCCGATCTTAGAGAGAGCGACTTGGGTGACAGGAAATATGGATTCGATGTGAGTTAACTGTAGTTATTTTTTATCTTGATTTCATTAAACCAGAGATAATCCTTTAATGTTATCAACATTAGGAGTAGAATTAAATCGATTATAGAAGATCAAAGTAATATAACGTGTTAAAGTAGAATTAGATATTGCAATTTAGACAATGCAGTAATTGTATGAGATCATTCATTGTTTGGAAAAACAAACTCTATATGAAGCATTAGTTTGAATCAAAATATAATTTTACTTTTATGACCACTTATTTGTTTGCATTACCTAAAAAAATATGTTAACATTAATTGTTAAATTCAACAGGAAATTGAATGAATCGATATGTTAGTAGCTATAATGATTAGTTATTAAATATGGTACAAACATAAAATACTGATACTAAAGTATTTCATTTGATATTTTGCAGATGTGCGTTATTTATTAATTAGATCCTTGAGACTTCCTTATGTGAACAATAATAAATCACATAATTTTTTTACATCCATATTTCATTATGATATGCAATTTGATATGTGACGCATTAAATAGTTTATAATTTGCAGATTACTTGTAGAGTAACGGCTTACAACAGTGCCATCGGTTCGCCTATTAATTCAGTGGAAAGTTCGCCATTTTTCGCCGGTATCAGGGTAGGTTTCTCATTAAGATTAATTATAAATTTTGAGTACGAATTATAGAACACTAGATTTCTGACATAGTTTCATTACAATATTCTGTGTAAGTTTGGTGTAAAGCAACATAAGAGATTAACTATATGTTACTACTTATTGTAATATAAGAAACCTGTTTTGATTGATTTCAGAATAATAAAGTTTATGAAATGATTTGTTCTTGGCACATGTCGATCATTAACATAAGTAAGAGTTTAATTACAGTTTAATGATCAAATATGTTTTTTCATAACTTTTAACATCGACACTGATGTAATATATAATTTTATTTTATAGCAATATATGTTTCGAATAGAAATTAAACAATAAAATCCAAGGTGTTAACGTGCAATAAATGTCCATATTTGCACTGTTCTACTCCGAGGTTTACCTAATCAATATCTTGATATTGCACGCTTTGTAATATGATGCTGTTGTTTATGACGTCATACGATTGCTGTGACATCGCTGTGTTGTCGTATTGCACTAGTTCAGTTCCATTACGTATAGTGTTATTTATGTATTGTTCGACAAAACGGTATTTTAGATACTTAAAGGAAGTAAACGAATTGTTTTGCTATATAATAAAAGGGTTATTGAACTGATATTGTAATATCGAGTCAACTGGTGACAATATATCACAATGTCAGTTCAATAACTTTATATTATCTAGCAATGAATTACGGGCAATTGCTGTATGTTACAAATTATTCACATCGATGAATTATTGAGACAACCATTAATACAAGAATACAAAAAGCATATCGGTTCATCGGTGTGTTGTTTTCTCTTTATGACGTCCTCCTCATGAAGGATCCTTGTTTTTTATTCGTGATATTCTGAAAAAATGTCGAAAACTCTGAATATTTTCAACATGAATTATTTGTTTTGACGATTACATATTCCTCAAGCATGGTTTACGCATTTTGTGTCGAATTTATAATTCACATTAAATTAATGGATATTAAATCAGAAATATGTTACATTGCTAAAAGTTATATAGATTAGGCTAGTATTATCACATTACCAAAGGTTATGCAAATGAGGCTAGAATTATAAAAAACAATTTTGTTTTTTTTTTAAAGTTAGACAATACTTAAACCTGTATTTTTTAAATTTCGTGTTATTTATTTACCAATATTTAGTTCAAAATCAAAAATGCCTGTTTTCACATTGAGAAAATGGCATGTTGATTATGCTTCGGTTAGAGCCTTGTATTATACTAAAAATAAGACAGTGTAAGCCAAATGTTTGATAATGAACCAGGTTAGCAATACATATAAAACCAGAGTTCCACACATTCCCGCTTTTTTTCACTGAAACAAACTTATAAACGTGAATATGTATTGTTCTTTAAAGAAATAATAGGGTTGTAGCATTTATTCCAAGTTGTTGAACTTGTTGAAATGTGCACGGGTTACATAATTAAAGAACCAACTTGAATCAATATTTTATTTAGCATATAATTCAAAGTTTTCTTTGTCAAGTTTTACTTTCATAATAAACTAGTAAGGATATTATATATGCTTTAATGACCATGATACGCTTGGCAAAAAGTTAACATAATTTTCATTCCAAAACAACATAATGTTAAATTGGAGATTCTAAAACAGTGATAATTGCCGTTTCGGCAATTTGTTGAGTATTTATAATTGTTTGAAGACAAGAATTTGAAGAGCAAAGTATTTTCAAACATATCAATACCTTTTTAAATGATACCATGCTGCTGAGATTACCTAGAAAATACAATATCTGATTAATCGACTCGTATAGATTTTTAATATTTATTGGTTATGGCGTATGCTACATGTTTATATTATCCAAACAATTCCTTCTAGTTATTTGTTACTTATAGACTTGTGTGTTGACCCATCAAACATTGCAAATTCCTCACGCTTAGTTCCATTTTTAAATGGTAAAACACAATATCATTGATAATTTTCATTTCATAATCATGTTCATATCTTTCACAGGCAAAGACAAGTAAAGTAACTGTCGAACGAGGTGGACACACATTATTTGAAGTTGAGTTTACAGTTCCTTTCGGATGCATGGCTGACGAGCTTTTTCAAACTTGTAGCATTTTTGTCGAAATGGACTACAATCGTTTCATGTCAAAATGTGGAGTTGGAGTTGGAGTCATTGGAAATAATCGTAATTTATGTATGAAAAGTGTTCCCGGTTATTCCAAGATGAGCTACCAAAAGGGTGTTAAGTGGCTGTCCACATTTTACTGGAATATTTCCAACACAGATGATGGAATATTTCCATACCACCATTTTTATTCAAAAATATAAACTCAGTTTGACAGCTAAAACTACATTACCAATAATCTACAAACTATGGAATGATTATCACATAGCTGATATTGACGTAAGTAGAAACAAGGTATTAAATATTGATTCTGGTTGAATTGTTAGCTACATACGAATTCCAAACAAATATATATTAGATACCATAAAAGAATCTATCACAACTTGTGGTCCCAGATATGGAAATATCAACCCGAGTTCTAATATATTTGGTGCAGAACGATGCTTGCCGATTTCTGGACCAAATATATTAGAATGAGGGTTGAGATTTTCTTATCTGGCACTACAAGTAGTGATTGATTCTATTAATCATAGATTTTTTATGATTTTTATGATTATATTTGTTGCATCAAAAAGTACAATTTTTCAATTTAAAATCAATTTTAACTTATGTATACATATCTGATTATATTGATAAAATTTTGCAGAGAAAACAGCGTGTAGGCTATCTTGCACATGGGGTATTAGATGGAGATATCTTGCATCTCTCTATTTATGGATTTTTCTATCTTGGGTGCAAGAAATCTATATTTGTTTTGTTTGTGATAGTTAAACAACAGGTTTATGCATACCCATTAGTGTCTCTTTCATAATAACAAACCTATATATATATATATATATATATATATATAATATATATATATATATATATATATATCATTATTATGTTTTTAATATAGTTAATATATATATTGTCTAAATCCTAAATTGTTAGCCACCCCAGATCATCCTAAAAACACAATTTTGGATTTTAAACAAAGAAGTGTTTAACAAACTATTACTAAATTTCAAGTAATATTTACGACACTTGTTAACGTAGTTAATCAATAATTACCTGACATCATCAGGTTAAAGGTTTATAACTTTTAATATCCAAATGTAAAAACTGTAAGAAATGTATTTTATGAAAATATCTGCAAATATAACCAAGAGTTCGAGTCAAAACTATAAGTCTGTTCAGATAAAAATTGTTAACTAATTTGCTTATTAATTTTAAATCAGATTGATGTATTTTATGTTTTTCTTTGTATTTTTGAAATTTTTCCCCTATTATTTACAATATTTGCAACTGTAGGTTCAGATACCTGTAACTGGTTTAATTTTATATTTCATTGATAAATTCCAAAACCTACACGTGTAATCTGTGAAGATAATAAACTCAAGTGTGACTAAAATGACGTTTAGCAAAAACAGAAAATAAAAAATTATACACATAACACGTAACAGAGTAAAGATTTAATGAAATGACAAGAAAATCTCGATTATTGAAAACATTATAACGACGACTTAATTATCTTCAGATTTTAAATCAGTAGCATTAGTTTGCTCTGTCTATTTGTCTAGTTACATTTGGATAGATATTTACAAAACTTATGATTTTATTTGACATTGCTATATTGTAGGTTGACGTAATAGATAGAGTGAGTTCATTGAATAAAGCAAGATGCTATATCCATGCTAACGATAAACACATGGGAACATTTGACGACAGGTAAATCATGGTTCCGTAAATATTATACTCAGTGAAAAAAGTAGGAAATTTTCAAGTCAAACCCCGTAGATTTAGATTGGAGACTATGTAAATGTCATCTATCCTAGTGAGCTGGATATAAAAGACACAACTGATTCCTCAAGTTCTGCTTCACATTTATACCTATACCTGAGTTATGACGCACACGAAAGGCTACATTTGAAACTTTATGACAAACGTGATGACTTCAATTTTTCTAATTTCAACTTTCCTTTTTTATGCTGCAATATACCTGCTTCTTCTGCTTATCGCGTATTTGTTTCCCTATTAATACGCTATGGTGGAGCTAGCTAAACATGAGGTGCTTACCCCTTCCGGAGCACCCGGCCTCACTTCCCTGGTGAAAGGTAACGTGTCTAACCTAACTTGTCAGTTCCAAA
Source organism: Anadara kagoshimensis (assembly GCA_021292105.1). NCBI lineage: Eukaryota > Metazoa > Mollusca > Bivalvia > Arcoida > Arcidae > Anadara > Anadara kagoshimensis. The sequence continues at coordinate 19,287,805 of CM037874.1, forward strand.
GATTTTACATTGCTTCTGGATTGTGATTCGGACATGGATTAGTATGTTTGATTTTTATTACATTTAAGCAGGCAAACTGACACGAGTCAGTTGCGTCGAAAAGGCGCTACATACCATGTCATATTCATTTCATAATGTCACCCAACTCTAAAAGCTGTTATTGCAGAATGGATCGCACACAGAAAGTCTTGGTTCTTTCTGACTTCCTGATTGTTGTAATATTTACTGACTACTGCCTCAGTCGAATCAGACCACCTGGAAAGTCAGGACTCTAGATCTCAATTCACCATATTGACACAGAAATATAATATTGTGCGACCATATATTTCATCGGTTTAATTTCGAGGCAATTTAATTAATTGGTGCTATTTTGTTTAATATTACTTGATGATGTTTTGTTTCGAAACAAAGGTCTCGCCTTCAACGGATCTTTATTGAGTGCAAGTTATAAGAAAGGATAATCATAAGTCAGAAATGTGTTATGTCTAACAAATTGTTATCTGTTTTGATTTACAGCATAAATGTAATAGAAACAACTGGCGTTTTTACAATGTACAGGAACAAAATTATTCCGGTTGAGGTAATATCTACATTTATTTATTTAAACTTAAGTGCAACTCAGAAGATGTGAAGTGTAGCCAAATTATTTTTTATCGTGCGTTTTATTATTTCAGTTAATATTTTTTGCTAAATTGTTTTGTAGCAATTTCCTTATATATCATCACGAAAATTCATTTTTGTTTTAATACACTTCTAACTTCAATAAATGTTTAAATTGACTAAACCTATCAATTTTGTCATTCATACAACTTAAGCAGTCATGTTCACACCAAAAACAATACAAATGATGAGCAAATGACGAGAGTTTTTCTAATCATTTATCACAGTATTGTTGATAAGTTTGATGTATCTGTGTCTAGGATTGCCCTGGATAAATTTGACGTCTCATAGTTCCATGTTTCTTTCACAAACGTTTGATTACGCACGTGGCGGGTGTTGATAGCTAAACAGGAGGTGCTAACCCTTCCGGAGCACCCGGCCTCACTTCACTGGTGTCTAACCTAACTTGTGAGTTCCAAAGTTTTTTCTATGCTTCTGGATTGTGATTCCGACATGAATTAGTATGTTTGTTTTTGATTACCTTGCCTGCAGCACCATATTCAAAACAAACTTTACCAGTTTACACTCTTAGAAATTACAAAAGGAATTCATATCTTAAACTACCATTTATTCTAATACACTAGAATATAAATTAAACCCTATTACTATGAACACTGCATTTGACAGATTATTCGAGAACACTATAGATAGACTGATAATAAATACACTTACTTGCGCTCATTTAACAAGGCCATAAATACATGCTGTAAATATTTTCAATATACTTCAAAATAAACAATAACAATCTAAAATTCCTGTTATTTAAATATAACTCTCCACCACTAGTTCTGTAATCATACAATAAGCCCATCACAGCCAAAATGTTTGATTATTAACATAATTGTAGTAATAAAACTTTTATAATTTAACTCCACCTACCAGCTCCTGTCCGCGTCCACCTTAGCTGGACATTTAATGATTGTTGACCTAAATTTATTTAACTTATTACGCTTAATTAAGATGTCTACTTTAAACAGATTCTAAATACAGTGGCGCAACTTTGTTGATTAAAGACAGAATTTCGGAACTATGATGGATTCTGTTAAAATTAAGGACATAGAGCATTGTCTATTTTCTTCTCGAAAGATGAACGGATGTTGTCTTTTTAATTAATATTTATATTTAATCTATTGAAAAGGTTCAGATTCAGGTAAAGCCGTGTGCAAATGGTATACATAATGGTCATTGTGTATGTGGAGTTTATATAAGAGCAGGACATGATATGTTTGTGATATCGATATGTAGCCACAACTACTTTCACGATTTTGTTTCATGTAATGATGGATCAATTACCGTAGGCTACAAAGGAACAGATTTATATGAGGTATGTTTAAACATGTTAGGCGCAAAAAGATATACTATTGTAGTTCCAATTGCACGCACTGATTTCGAATATAAATTATGATAATAATTGTCTTATCTGCCTTTAGGATAAAGATATTAATTTTTAGATAACGAAAATACTTTCCAACAACTATATGGTAAAACAGCCTACTATGTGTATATAAATTATTTATCTAAAATTATCTTCGATACTTTTGAGTTTCATAGTTCCAGACCTCTTTTATTTTTAATTTTGGTATCACAAATGGCGATAGCGGATAGCTAACTACACAAGATGGTAAACTTCCCGAAACATCCGTTGATCACACTTCTTTAGTAAAATTGCATGTGTTTAGCTTAGTTTGAACGTTTTTATCTGCTTTATCAATGTGATTTGGAAATGGACTGCTTGCCAAATACAAAGAATATTATCCTTTTCCATTGAAATAATTGCTTTTTAATGGGTAGATTATTAGATTTAAAATTGAATTCACTCTAAGTAATTTTATATGTTTCCTGTAAAAACTTGATACAACATACTGGATTAATGACATATAAAATGAAACATAACCGAATAATAATATAAGTTGTTTTAATTTGATCTCTTTAAGACAACTTCTCAATAAAATTGAGCACGTAAGGAAACAAGCTTTATTTTAAACTCAAAACATCTTGCTTTATCCTACTTAATACTTTTTATTATTTATTTTGTTTGCTATATTTATCTCTCTAGATTAATCTTCCAACAAGAGCAAAGGTAACCGTTCACAAGACAAATGAATGGTTAAATGTTGATATTGAAACTGCTTCATTTGATAAGGGCAATGTGGAAGGTTTATGTAAAAACTTAGACTGGAATTCTATAGGCAATAGCGGAAATGTGAGTCAGACAACACAATGTAAAAATGGAGATCAAAGTAGTCAATGTAGAGACATGTTCATTTCCCATTACAGGTACGTCCTTTATTATCTGTGGACATATCAAAACCCAGGAACTCTCAAAACGTCTCACACAACACTGATCTCTGTATCCAAATTCACCATAGATACATCTTGTATTTACGTCCTATAGTTCAATGCTTCTTTTATTCTCAAGTTTCACTTCACATATGGCGAGTACATACAGCTAGTTAAATAAGTGGTGCTAACTCATCCGAAACTTTCGAGGATGAAGTTTTCGTGTTAACTTAATTACAGCTTTACTTTGTTTTAGGATTATGGTTTCGACAAATGTTTGGTACGTTTTAGATGAATTAATTTAACATATTGACTCATACACATACACATTAACATTACTTGTGAACAATCAGAAAGAGAAGCAGGTGAACTGATTCATAAAATGGAAAATTGACGATAGAAAAATTGAAGTTATTACTCTAGGTAACAGTTTCAAATGTAAGCGTCATACCTAAAGTGTTAGTTAATATTGGAAGTGAAAGATAGTATTCACATAAACTCCATATTAGAATTATTAAGAGATAGAATTTTATCTGTTAACTTGTCTCCATACTTAACAAGATTCGGCATAAGTTCAATTTCATACAAATAAGGAAACAAACCAGCAAACAATGTTACACACGTCGTGTTTTCCATTGGTGTACTGGTGGTTTGTTAAAAAATAACATTTATAACACAGCAAATATGTTGTCTATCAAAATCAAAATATTGTGATGATGATATTGTCAGTATATTTGCCTTGATGTCCGTATGGTCATTGACAAAATAACTATATGATCTTTTCAACATGTAATATTTGTACTTGGTTTGCTGTATTTGTAAAGATATGACATGCGAATAAGTGTCAACTTTCCTTTTTTGTGCAGCAATATACCTGCTTCTCCTGCTTATGGTGTATTTTTTTCCCAATTAATACGCTAAAGTAGAGCTTGTTCCAACTACGGGGACTTTGTACAACGAAGTAGGCTGCTTGCAAATAAATTGTTGGTCAGGAAGTTTGCAAGCCTAGGCTTATCAAGGCCCTCAAAAAGCTTTATGGCCGTCATCACAGTATTGTTGATAAGTTTGATGTCTCTGTGTCTAGGATTGCTCTGGATATGGATATATTTTACGTCTCATAGTTCCATGTTCCTTTCACATAATTTTGATGACACACGTGGCGGGTGTAGCTAGCTAAACAGGAGGTGATCACCCTTACGGAGCACCCGGCCTCACTTCCCTGGTGAAAGTTCACGTGTTTAACCTAACTTGTCAGTTTTTACTTTGCTTCTGGATTGTGATTCGGACATGGATTAGTATGTTTGTTTTTGATTGATATTGTTTTTAAATAAATTTTGAATATAATGTAATGGTGTTAAGTATAGAAAGACATTGAAGTAATGCGTTGAGTATATGCCAGATGCGGAATACACTTTATCTGAATAAGACTGACGATAACCCTTGGCGTCAGTCAAATGTGTGTAACAACCAGCTATTTTTCTTTACTCTTGTACTGATTATAATGTAGTTAGATCAGTATTGAAGCACAATTTTTTACTCTTCTACATTCATACCGATTAAAACAAGAAGTCGACCATTGCCAAATAAAAGCGACAAAGTTAATTTGATTTAGGTTTTCTGTGATTTAAGTGTAAACATACCACAATAGGCTTGTAAAATACTGTTATAGATTTATTAATAGATATAAAGCTTCTAAGATAAATGAAAAGGCGACGTATGAGAAAGAAGATGCAGTTTGTCAATTCAACACAAATAATAATCAAAATTACTTCAGTAAAACTTCGATTGCTCGAACGTCGATGCCTCTAATACCCCGGATAACTCGAAGTCATCTGCCGGTCCCGTCCAAATCCCTATTAAATCATATGTAAATAAACCTCGATCGCTCGAACTACGATAGCTCGAATACCCCCACTCGCTCGAACAATAAATATTTCTCGAAGGTGTAAATTTGGTGAAAATTCAGCTTCTTTCGCTCGAATACAATTTTAACAGAATGACATGTGGTCAGTCATTGTAAACAGACACAAGCTGAAGCCATGATACATATTTTACCGAAAGTAATAGAACGAAACGAAATAACTCGTGTCACTCAAGATTAGCAATTAACCGTGATCAATTCAGTAATCTCTTAATCCGATTACGACACGCGGGTGCTTGATCGGTTAAACACCCGTGTCCACATCAGATGATTGATTTTTTTACCTCATCATAGAATATTCAGATTCTGTTATTTACATTTCATTGGAATGCGCATGGCAATGTGTATGACCGGAGTTCCGGTGATTATTTATAACCGGCAATATCATGTGTTCTGTATTATAATGACATTAAAGTAAGTTTATTTTATACCGTTAGTTGTTGTTATTTACTTTTACTTTCAATCAAATTTATTTAATTCAAATGAACTGTCGATATCGATAGATCTGCCGTTCGACATTTTTTTTACAAATGAAGTTTGAAAACTTCGAGATATCATCGTGAATTTGGGACTGAAACCTAAATCTAATGAAGATCGCCTCTCGATGTTCGGTAGCTCGAACACCCCTGATGGCTCGAATACTTGGCCAAGGTCCCATGGACTTCGAGCCATCGAAGTTCTACTGTAATTTTTTTTAAAATTTGGCATGGATTGGTATGTTTGATTCATATTATTACAATGGTTTCTTTTAAATACGATATGTTATTTGAAAAGTTCCCTAGTTGACATAGCCTAGGCGTCGGCGTATTGATACGTGTATGAAGCACAGACATTTTATGAGTTAATATTAAGTAATAGATATATGAGAATAGTTTTTAAAAATCATCATTTTTTTTGCTTTGTGTGCATTACGGCGTATTCAAGCGGCTCAGTAAGATAAATATGACTTACTTATCTCTTTTGTTTTTAACAAAACTTTGGTTGTTTTTATAAAATATCTCTAAATGATATCTAAGAGTATACATGCATAGGCAACCTTTCTATTGCTATGATTTTTTTTATAAAACAATAGTACTTTCCCGTTTGCTTCAACATCTCTCTTTATTGTGTTTAGATCATACTAAGTGTTGTAATATAATTTATATTTAAATGTATGCATTCAATTTTAACATAGGGTTCCAGAGAGCCAGATCTTATTTCCAATTATGGATATCAACAGAAATTATATATTCAATCTACCGACATTGTATAAATCGACGTCGTATTGTGTATGCCCATATGACGACGGCTTTGATCATTCTACCACCTACGCAGGGAGTGCTTGCTCTTATAAAAGACATATGCTATGTAACTATCACGCAAACTCACTCCCATGTGATCGATTCATAAAGCCATTGGTTGAACAAAGAATGGCGAGTGATCGTTATGAGCGAGAGTATAATCAACAAATACCTGACTTGGGACTATAGAAGTTTAGGTGACGAACAAAAGGTGCGTATGCATTCAAAGGCTTTTATTCAATTAATAGGTATGTCGCAAGTCTTTGTATATAGCATATGGATAACAATATTTCAAAATACTGTGAATTAATAATGAATGGGTAGTTTGATATAGCAACGAAATTAATTAAAAAGACAAAGGAAGAAATTTTTATTCTAGATATTGTTATCAAACTCCAAACTTTGGAAAGGTTACTGCGGTTTATTTTGGAATTATTATCAAAATCTCAATTTTGGAAGGATCACCGCAGTACATTTCTTAAGTACCATTGTATACCCAAGCATTTCAAATTACCAAAACTCTTTGATAGATAAAAAACAACAAAGACGAAATCAAATGGTCATTCACCAAACAGTTAGGAGATAACTGTCTTGTATTTGAAAAGTTCCGACCGTAAAAAATATTCAAATACAAAACAGTTAACTTCATTCTTATGCAATGTAGTATGCTTCAAACATAAATCGAGTTGATAGGGAATTCTATTTTTTACTTATTCGCATTATTCTTGGTACTCTTTTAATAAAAACTCAGCAACAAGGCTACCATAAATTCGTACTGGTTTTGACCTGACAATCTCGTTATGAACTAAAAATAAAAGACAAAGTAAAAGCAATGATTAGGGAATTATTTAAGACAATGCGAATTTCAATTCATTTAGTTCAAACGTTATACTCTATTACTTGTAATAGCTAGAACAATATGGAATTTCAAGAGTTTTAATCTTTTTTACATTTTTTTTCAACATACTGCTTATTTTTTTCTTTTCTATAAGTATTTTTTAAAACTGGCTCAAACTAGGTTTTCTCGTAGCTTTTAAAGATCTGTCAACTTCATTGTCTACAATAAGTCAAATAAGCCAAGTTAAGTCGTTAAATCACTTGTTTCCATTTAAACCACCAAATAAAAACAAAAATCAGATAAACCATTACATGTTTAAAAAATTGAAATAATTTAACCACGGAAAGTAAAACAAAGTGTTGAATGTCCCGGAAAGAGAATGCATGTTTCGTTTATATAATTAATGATACTTTCGTTTTCTTGTTGTTCATAGAACCAAATCCTAATGCTAACGCCAATATTGTGTTCATATTAGAATTACAGAGACAATAGCTAGTAAATAAATTTTTATCTCAACGCTATAATGCTATTTGATGATACTATATTTACATTTGTGAAGTTTTAATGTTAAGACCAGATGGCAGTTATAGGGGTATAAATGCCATTGCTAATGTGACGACACTCATCTCTTACATGTGGCTATATGACTGACGTCATTGATTGGCTGTTCAGCAATTGTTAATACATGTCGTACACGACAGTGTTTAAAAGTTTTTTTAGGATTAAAATACCAAAATAAATTCTTAAGAAAATGGTAAATTTAAATATAACCATTGAATTGCCTAGAAATGGAGTTTATAGTGCTATAACTGTCATTGTCGTGTAAAGCAAACTAATCATAATGCGCATTGTTCCGTTTGCTTTGCACAGCAATGACAGTTATGATTTAGTTTTTAAAATGTTTACTTCGATTCAGTTTACTTATAGGAATGAAATAGTAATGTGTGCTACAATCAAATAAACATGATGTGTTAAAAGATGAGAGAGAAATTGGAAGCCTACGATAATCATGGCTCTTAAAACGTTCAATGGTCATCTTCAATTTTGTTGATAAGTCCGATGTTTCTGTGTCCAGGATTACCCTGGATATATTTTGCGTCCCATACTTCATTGTTCCTTTCACTCAATATTTATTACATACGTGACGATGTAGCTAGGAAAACATGCGGTACTTTCTCTTCCGGAGCACCTGTCCTCACTTTCTTGGTGGAGGTTCACGTATTTAACGTAATTTTAAACTTTTTACTTTGTTTCTGTGTTTTGATATAAATATTGGTTAGTATTATTTTTTAAATATTTGAACTACAATGTACTATGGTTTTATATTCTGAAAGTTCTAGAGAGAATATACCTACCATTTCAGAGCTCACGATCTTATTTACTTGATCGGGGTCCATGTGTTTAAATTAATATGCCTTTTCAGAGTGTTTGCTTTCCTTGTGTGTTAGATTGTTTTTTTTTATTTTGAAGTCATGTTATTCGTGACCTATAATAATAATAATAATAATAATAATAATAATAATAAAATATTTTTTAATTTCAAATGCGTTTTATATTCTAGGCAAACCAGACAAAAATCAATGGTACAGTGGGGACTGAAGATAAACGGAAAAGTAACTAGTTGTTCAGATATTAACTAAACAGTGCTTGTTTAAATTAATATGCCTTTTCAGAGTGTTTGCTTTCCTTTGTGTTAGATTGTTTTTTTTATTTTGAAGTGATGTTATTCGTGACCTATAATAATAATAATAAATAATAATAATAATAAAATATTTTTTAATTTCAAATGCGTTTTATATCTAGGCAAACCAGACAAAAATCAATGGTACAGTGGGGACTGAAGATAAACGGAAAAGTAACTAGTTGTTCAGATATTAACTAAACAGTGCTTGTTACAAACAAACCAATTTACATTATAATTTCAAATTTATTACAGTCGTCTTTGTGCGATAAATTGCTAACATGTTGCAATACATATTGAAACGTTTCCTAGATGCAAGCCAGGATATAATGTGATGATAATTATGCTATATTCAGAAGTGGTTAATAATTGTTTTGGTCGTGCTGTTTCGTCTGCTTTTCCAGTAATATTTAGTTAAGCTTTATATTATGTCGCATACGATGCTAATTAAAAAATAAATTTATTTTTATTTTTTTCTTGAATCAACTAATGGTATTTTAAAATTTTTTAATAGATCCTATTTGAGGAATGGTAGTAATACTGACTGATTTTCATGCACTATGTTCTTGAATCAACAAAAAATGTTTGTTTTAATCAATTAAACATCAAACGCCCAAATAAAAACAAACATCCTAAATGCATCCATATTTAAGCCACAAATTCATTGCAAAGTAATTTTTTTGAAACAAGCCAATAGGCTTAACACTTAAACTTCCCAAAGTGAAATGAGGTCAGATGATCCAAAAAAGGAAAATACATATCGCATGCAAAATTATTTGAAAATGAAAGAAACATGGATCTATTTGTCATCGACAAACAAAGGGGGAAATATTAATACAGAGACATCATACAATATTGTGATCTGGATATACAATGTTTTGAGTGCCCTGATAGACCTAGACTTACAATAGTCCCATATTTTATACAACGAAATAGGCTGCTTGCAGAATAATTGGAGACCAAGGAATGTTCCAAGCCTAGGTTTATCAAGAACTTAAAAGTGTTATGGCCGTCATCACAGTATTACTGATACGTTTGTAGTCTCTCTGTCCAGGAGTATCCTGAATATCTCTGACGTCCCACAGTTCCATGTTACTTCCACCTTTTTAACTTTACTGGTCAGTTTCAAAGCTTATACCTCGCTTATGGATTGTGATTCGGACATGGATTAGTATTTTTGCTTTTGATTGAGAAGTTTACCGTGTTGGGATCAAACTTTATCACAGAAAATAAACTGTCCTTGTGAAACAAATAAACTATAAACACGAGGGTACGGTATATTGCTGCGTTGAAAAGGAAAGTTGATAATATACAGTCAAAAGAAGATATCACCAGTGTCATACAACCTTAAATGTTCCATTTTATGGGTGTCGAGACTCTAAATATAAAACGAAACGCCATGGACTTCTAGAATCGATCTAGAGCATGTGCAGAAGTGGGCAGTATGGTTTATAACCAATGTCCACGGTCGAAATATATAAGTGAAGTAATCTTGACAATGGCCTGAAAGTCAATCTAATTAGCTACAACTAGAACACGTAATACAATCTTGCCACCCTTGTGATTAATTCTTAATGTATGTGACTCGGTCGGTTTATATTTCTGTTTGCTTATCATGTTCCTGGCCGAACGTTTTGTGATGAAATCCTAGTTCGCAAAACACTTGTTAAAAGATTGTTTGTCGTTGCTGTTTTTCTATTGTTATTTCAATTTTATCATTTATTTTAACCATTTCTTCAATTTTACTAAACCACGTATTAGAGCTTGAATGCCACAAAGAACCGATCGCCTTAGTAATAATAATGACAGGTTTCCCATTGTGCCTGATAATTGGACTTTAGACCATGCCTATCCTTGAGTCAGTGTGTTAAATACTAGTGACTTTCTAAGTGACTCTGGTTTCCTCAATCAATATTGATGCAAAAATGGAAAAATCAAGCATTTAACATTGTATTATCGAAAAGGCAATATAATGCGCTTCGAAGACAGGTACCTGGTATATCATTTGAAACTTACAATCTCGATGTAAGTGAAACATTCTTGTCAAAAAAATTCAAAAAGTTCAAGTCTTGCATCAAGACATTATTTTGTCATATTTGATTCAGATATTTGCACTGATTGGCTTCACACTTGTCAATAAAGTATTAGCAACTGCTGAACCTGTAATGACAATAAAGGAATAAGGAGCGACTAGTAGACCTTGTTTTGGAAGTTATTTTTATAGTACAAGACTTTATTTAATGAATGAAAAACATGTTTCATTTTTAAGATAATGATTTCATAGTCATGTTCTCCTCGTAGTTGTAGCGTCGTATTTTTTGTATTTAAATATATCTTTTATTCCCGTCACCCGAAACAAAACACTTTTTCCGTAATATGTGCTTCTGCAAATTTATTACGTATTCCTGAGTTTGCGCTTTCTTGAATGAAAGCAACAGGGGTTTATGTTTAGTTCTTCCCCTTTCAGTAGTACTCTTTCTTTTAACATTTCGATATTGATTTTAAAATATTCATGAAAGATACTTTAATGCATGAAATCAAAAAGAAACATATTATTCCATGAAATTAAGAAAAATAAGTCCATATAAGGTAAACACAGTATATTTTGAAGGTATATTTTAAAAAAACTTGCATGTAATATGCTTCTCATCTAAATATAACAATAAAAGCATAATTTATTGGAGTGGGAAAAAGATGACACAATTTTTGTAGTAAGTTTGCAGCTTCTAACTTTCATAAAATCTGTGAAACAAGTTTGTTAAAATTTCTATAAACTGAATGAAAAGAACTAAATACTTAGGCTTTTATGAATATATAGATAAGATTATATCTCTTATCTCTTACTTTTATAACTGGTTTTAAAAATTAAAATCATCAAAATGCCAGTTTATTTTAAGTACTTACGTTTTTTAAGTATTATTTATACCATTCTTTCTTCATTCTAAAATAAACAAAAAAAAAAAAACGTTTGTCCAAAAGAAAACGTTGTTGTTCTTTAAATGGTCAACGTTTCTCTTCATAAAGGTCCCATTTAAATGCCTTATTCGTTTCAGTCAACATAATCTTAAAAAATCATATTACCAATATTTTAAATATTACGGTAAATGTTGCAAAATTTATATAAAACAGTACCACTGAAATGACTCGAAACTTGAATTTTGCAATTGCAATCACCAGAACTTGCGTCTAAACCGTTTTTTTTATTTTGAAATCCTAATGTTTAACGCACGACATTCTCGAAAGGTCGCTGTTTCAATTACATGAATGAAATACATATATTGCGTCATGTCTTTGCAAGCTTGATGTGATACGCCGATACCCAGAATATATGAACTTTACCGCTTCGGAGAACGGTGTAGATATCCAGTACTGAGTTCCCCAGTCAAGGAACATATAATTGTTGTTTTTCAGTGTGTCATGTTCGTCAACATCTCCGTCTGTCTGTCATTATTTTATTGAAATTTGATTCAGACGATCTGTTGATATGCCTAACAAAACAAAAATTGAAGATGGATAGGTATCAATAGGATGATTTGATATAATTGGTTCTGATAAACACGATAAGAGGAATAACCCTTGCTTAATAAAGATTCTTGTCATACAATTAACTGTTGAATACCATATTGTCTTTATTTATCGACAAAAGAGATAGTGTGATGTTTGTCTCGCCCCTCGTCCCATTTATCCAGTTTTGTGTCCGTTTTGTTCACCACGAAGATCACAGTATAGCTACGCAAATTGTACAGCTTCGAAAAATTGTTTCGGCAGAGGACGAAAAAAGAATTAGCGATAGAGGTTGGTGCATTACTTGAATCTATCATTTTGAGTAGTTATTTGTGCTTTTTCAAGAACTGATTAAATAAATAAAATGTAACATTAAATGTATTTATTTACTATGAATGCAAAAGCGACCTAAACATGAGATTTTTTTTCAAGAAACAGTTGTCAGAGAAAAAGATTATGCTTTTTGTTATTTTTAAGCTGAAAAAACATTCTTTCCATTTAGACATGAATAACCATTGTAACTATAAATACGATTTTTTTTTACTTTTGCATTTTATATAATTTATATATTATACCAATTTTAAAATTACAACACTGAACAGCCATTTCGGAACACAATTACTTATCAGTATTGCTTGGACCAAAATTGTAAAAACAAAAAAATTGTTTTAAGATTTCGACAAATATAAGCAAAGAGCCAAAAATAATTTTACCAAATTAAGCAAGGGGAACAGTATAAGTTAGTCTTTGAGGAACATTAGATTTTAACTAGCAGCAAATTCAGACAATAGTGTATTTTTCTAAAAATGCAAAATAATTGAATAATGAGTCTGTGATATCCCCGGGAAAAATCTCTAGCAGAGATACCTGTTCAGTGTTTTAAATTTCATATTATACCGGATTTAGTTTTACAGTTCAAGACGGAAGTTTTAGAATACAATTCCTCATTAGTTGTGCTTGGGCCAAACTTAATGTTTTTTCCATATCAATCATAAATATATCGTTTTGTTACACTGTCACTTAAAACAATCCGAAGAATATGACGACTTGTTTCATTTATATTGCCATCAATGTTTACAACAAACAACCGTTGCTTTTCTGTTCGATAAACAAGATATAATGTTACTAAATTCCAATATTCAAATATCTGTAATCTTACTGAAAATCTATTTTTTATGAATAAATAACTTTTCGTAATTTACTTAGCCTAAACGTTTACATAAATCGTCATGCTTACCGTTCTATCTCTGTTTAAGATGCAAAAGTTAGAAATATTAAGCGATTAGATACAGGGCCAATTATTTTTAAGTGGTTGACACTTTTGTTATCCGTTATAACAGATGACATGCTTGACATTTACAAAATACGTTCGCAAAGAGGCAGTGTCAGCATCATTGATTTTTCTCTATCAAAAAATCCCTCTAGTCTCTGAAATTATATAACAGTATGAACACTATAGAAACCTAGGATTGCACGTCAATTTTAAAATGTAATAAAAACAAAATTTATACCTAAGATACACCGGTATTTAAAATCATACTTAAGGTATTTTAAAAGTATCTGTGTTTACACGTCCTTATATATGCCGATTCCCCGCTAAGAAAGACAAATTCGATGTTATTTGAACTAAACACCTTTAAAAATAGATCGATGCATTTTCAGAACACTGGTCATTTATATAGTTGTTATTTATAACAAGGGATATTTAAATATTAGCAAAATGAAAAATTAAAGTTAAATATGCACTTTGCAAAAACAAAACGTTATTATTAAAATCGTGAAGTAATATAATCTATTCTTTGTAATTGCGTTGCATTTACCGAATTATAGACTACCTGCAACATGTCCTAAAGAACATACCTCCCTCTCGAACATTGTTTAAAATGCTTAATATCCTTTTCAAGAACAGATTTTATTTTTTATTTTTTCAAGAAGTGCGAGTAGGGTGTATAATTTTAAAGACATATATCAGGATATGGATAAATTAACACTATGGCTTTTCCTTTTGTTATGCGAACTTAAATCTATTACCATAATTATATTTACTATAATTAATATTTTTAAGTCATTTTTACCATAAAAAATCATATCAATTTTGTACTTTATATAACATGGCATCAATAAAAACTTGTATTTAAATATTTTAATATTCAACTTCATCAACGTTTTATTTCTTTTAATCGTGACTTTTTATATACCAAACAAACGTACCAATCCATGTCAAAACAACAGCAACAGTCTCAGAGGAAAGTTAATACTCTAAAGCTGGCAAATTGAAGTAGGCTGCTTGCAAATAAATTGTTGATTCAAGGATATTGCAAGCCTAGGCTTATCAAGGCCCTTAAAAAGTTTTATGGCCGTCATCACAGTATTGTTGATAAGTTTGATGTCTCTGTGTCCAGGATTGCCCTGGATATATTTGACGTCTCATAGTTCCATGTTCCTTCCACACAATTTTGATTATACACTTGGCGGGTGTAGCTAGCTAAACAGGAGATGCTTACCCTGCCGGAGCACCCGGTCTCACTTCCCTGGTGGAAGTTCACGTGTCTAACCTAATTGTCAATTCCAAAGTTTTTACATTGCTTCTGGATTGTGATTCGGACATGGATTAGTATGTTTGTTTTTGATTTAATACGCGAATTTTCAATAGAAAGACCGATTACTCTAGAATGGTAAATACATCCTCTTTAACTAGTTACATCCAACACACGTAATAATACAATTGGGAATGGAATGAACAAATAATTGGGGGCATGAAATATATTCAGGGTAAGTTTGAATACATTTGCATCATACTTATTAACAAAATGACGGCCATTTTATAATTTAATTTGGGGTTCTTGATAAGCTTTGGTTTGCAATATTCCTGTGTATATTTAAGTAACTAGTGTTGTTTAAGGTAAACGGATCAATGTTATATCAAATTCGGTTAACGGTGTCTAATTAATTGTCTTTATATTAAGATTTACATAACAACTAAAACTGTTTTAGATGGAAAAATATAATCTAAACATCTGATCCTTGAAAATATCATGAACTCAGGATTGCCCTTTGACGTCCCATAGTTCCATGTTCCTTTCACAAAATTTTGATTACACATGTGTCGGATGTAGCTAGCTAAACAGCAGATGCTTAATCTTTCGGAGCACCCGGTCTCACTTCCCTAGTGGAAGTCTACGTGTCTAACCTAACTTGTCAGTTCCTAAGTTTTTACTTTACTTCTGATTGGGTATTTGGACATTGATTTATATGTTGTTCTTTTGCAATGCTTTTGAATTATCATAAAACTACCCTTGCCTTTTCTATACTTTTGTAAGTTCAAACCTGAGAATCCTTTAAAACTAAGGTATCTTCTTCCATGTTAAATGTTTTCTCAGCTAAATTTGGTTAAACATAATGTTGTTCCTTTGGATATTTTTTCACTCCTTTAAATTTTTTTCTCACAATTTCGGTTAAAACAATACTGGTGAGAAATGGTTTTAAAAACAGTCGCCTAATTCGTTTTCTAACATTAACAATGGTGTAATAAATAATTACAAAAATATAACCGTTGATACATATTTTGAAGTATCGGATTTAGTTAAAGATTTGTTATATATTTTCTTTATTTTCTACAATTTACAAAAAAAAAAAATACATTGCATTCTAACCACATAAAAATCCATCAAATCTCAAATAATATCCTACTAGGGGTACCCAGAACTTAGCTGCATAATTATTAGGTCATCTGATATATACATCACATTTTATATTATATAACGAAGACGTTTTAGTTTGTATACGTTAATATTTCAGCATGGAGAAAAAGAATAAAGGATTTCTAAATGTGTTAGAGTCAGAAACCGTACTACAACTAATATTATGCATATTTATACTGAATATGCACGGCATTGAAGGTAAAACACGTATTATAATTAATATTATTATTATACAAAATATTCAAGACTTCAAAATATAATTTGTAATTTACTAATAGTAGTAATGATCACCTGCTAATGATTGCAGTTATATGAAACAAATTACTATATGCCACTTGTTTAATAAATATTATTATATGACCTAGTGTTTTTCCTTTTCTTTGATTGGTAAATTTCAGTGGTACATAAAGCGATATTCAATAAGAAATACTTCAAAAAGTCAATAAATAGCTGGCGGACCACTTTTATGCTATAAATAGTGACAAAAAGTTGGCGAACCACTTTTCGATCAAAAAAAGAAAAGGAACTTTCCGGAAACCATGACGTTGTCGCCATTGATAGGATTTGGCAATGCACAAAAAATAAAATGTCGGAAAACGAGCAGCGTAAATGTTTGCATCTGCAGAATCTTCAGGATTGAAGGCGATTTTGGCATCATGATGCAATAAACACAATAAAATTCACAGATAGTGCAGTTAAACTAACAAGGCAGTATCTAAAACGACTTTAAAACCGACTTTACCGACTCGATGAACGTTTACAGTAATGCCAACGTTGCCATTATTTTACTTATAGGCCGCCTCTTATATGTCATCTTGAAGTGTGATATGATAAATCATTTAGTGTCTTTTGATATCGGTTGATATGGGATTATACGAACCTGACCAAAATAATATTCACCTCGGTAAATATAACTTTGATCAGATCCTTGTAATTCCATATCCACCTCATCAAAAATAATAATTGTATAATATGAAGTTATTAGATATCCTATTTGTTTGATTTGAATTAAGGTTAAATAAATTAGTTAAGGTTTTGACATGAGTCGGTATGTTCGTTTTTTGTTAGTTTCTACGATATTTATTGATACATGTATGACAAATCTGTTATATTTTTTTTTCAAATCATGAAGGCTATTGATGACTTGTTTCATTTTTAGTTTTTATGATATCACACAAAGGTACAAGATAAAGGTGGTATGAATTTATACTGCAAGGTTTCTGGTTAATATAAACCTTACACAGTATCAAGTACACGTGTGGTATTCCGTCTTTGACAATTTTGACATCTCTGTTTTGCATTTTTGATTTATTAGAAAGTCCAAAATAGGTTAAATTATGAAATGTTATTTTTTTTATTCTGGACTATGGCATAAAACCTTTTGTCTGAAAGATTTGTGAGGCATGGAAAGCTGACAGTTTTACTTTGATACCATAATTATTTTTAGCGCCATTCTTAAGAGTTGGTTTTCCAATTTAAAATTCGTAATAAACAATATATTTGTGTTCTGAAATTTTAACACATTAAGTAGAAAATATTTATTGAAAATTTATAATTACTATAAATATTTATTTTTATTAAGTATTTATAATTATTAAAACATCTATGATGCTGCGATGACCAGCGTTGCCAATTAATCCTAACGAAATGTTTTACATTAGTTTATAAGAAATAATTATCTGATAAAAAACACACAGGTCATTAATACAATCACATTAAAGAAGTCAAAGAAAAGACTATCAAAACTGGGAAACTCTGTTAAACACGTAAATTTTCCCGAGAAAAATGAGACTTGGAGCTAGATTCATGCATGTGAAATGAGCATTTCTGGACATTTTCTATAACATGGACTGCTAATGTAAATTATATGTCTTAAATTCAACTAAAACATAACTACTGTGCATAAAGGCTATTTTGAACATGGAATATTGTAAATTACATTCTAATAAAGAATTGCTTGGAGAAATTAACAGTGCATATTTATTCCTTACTCAGAGACCTAACTAAAAATTATATTTTTGTCAATGCTGCATGTTTTGGTTAACTTCTGTATATAGAAATAATCACGTTTGTGACAGAAAATATGTATTCCAGCTATCCATTTGGGCCCCAAATTACAAATGAATGTACCTTTTACCTGCGTGATTGAATAAAGACAATTCACACCTGGACGACCTACATATAACCAATGAGGTACCTTATAGGTGTAGTTATACTTCACTATTTTGATTTTATTGAAAAAGTGACAAAATTTATGGTATGCACACACTCACATAGACTGATTTAAAAGAAAACATATTTTTTTCCACTTCGGTCTCCCTTTTCTGTGTTGAAATATAATTAAAATGTTAACAAAAAACTAGAAATAAAAAATTAATCGCAATATATGCATGTCCAAAATAGCCTTTATGCACAGTAGAAAAATACAATGAATATTTACCTTCTCTGGGTTCCCAATCTTGCAAAAACTCATACATCTTACCTTGTGATCCAATACAATTCATTTTATTCGGTAAAAGATTTACAAATAAAAAATAAGATGTTTTTAAGAACACCATATTGAGTATGCATGTTATACATTTTTGTCTATTTGTTTTGTTTGATGAAATGTTAATTATTTTTATTTCAATAGTCTGATTCAATTGATAACGTTCTGTAAATACTTTCATTCTATAGAAAAGCATCGTACGTTGGCATCAGAATAGCATGTTTTTATTATGCAAGCTATCAAAAGAAAGCAATATTAGGGAATTATACTTTTTTTTACTTCGCTTTTACATTGTATTTTGGACATGGATTAGTATGATTGTTTTTAATTTCTAATTTAAAGACCCAAAAATAAAAAGAGACGATTAACAGTAAATAACAAAATCCTGAACTTTCAAAGTTCAAGATGCATTGTGACAATAAGAATTACTATATTTTAAAGATTTTCTTCTACCAGCAAAATTTACTCTGGCAACAGTTAAAGTGGAACACGAGATCGAATGGAACAACGGCACAATAAACGGTTTGAATGTTGCTATACCAGAAATAATATTCAAATGCAAATTTGACAAGACCACAGCTGATCATTTTTATACAATTAACTGGCATATAGATGGTAATATAACTATACCAAAAGCAATAACGCAATCTCCAGACGATGGGAATTCTGATCTGAGAGAGAAAGATATTGGCGACAGAAAATATGGAATATATGTAAGTTTAACGTGTTAAGTAGTACTTTATGTAAAACATTAAAATTTTTATCTGTATTGTTTGTTAATATATACAGGCTTTATGTTCCATTGATTTTAAGATACCAAAACATTATTATAAATTACCAAACAAATCAGAATTTTAAATACAGTTGTTGATTCGGTATTTACATAATGTGTATTGTTTTCGGATCATTAAAAAACTCATGTAATGCTAAGTAATATGCTTTGCTTAAATAAATAATTGTTTGTTTTATTCTAAAATTCAATTTGTTTAATGCAACTTAGCTTTGTATAAAATATATATGTTACTTTATTTTTACTGTTAAGTAATTGCAAGTTCTGAAGTATAATTTATCTACAACTTAGGACGTGGATATAAAGATCCTAGTACCATACTGATTATAGGTGCTTTAAAAACAATGACCCAACATCAGTTTTTTGTTACGATATCAGTAAACGACACAGTTTAATAAAAAATATATATTTAGACACATAATCCCTCCGACGTCAGGGTATTTAGTGAAACAACAATCAACATACAGTGAGAACCGCTGTTGATAAATGACAATAAGTATCGACTAATTTAGATATTAAACATTAATATTTCAACATTATTTTGTGTATATGCCATTTAAATATGGAGCCATTTTCAAACTCCATTTTCCACAATGTGTGGTTCTAAGCTATTTGTCAGCTTACATGTAATTAGTTTTCTGTAAATATTTTTTTTCGTTAAATGCACGCACTTGCACGCTACTCAACTTGCAAGGCTAGGGGACATAAAACTTCATATCTTATACATATTTAAAAGTGATCGACGAATTTCATATCATTCGTAGATGTTTTTTAATTTGTAAACAAAAAGTTGTAGTTTTGTTCCATCTAACATTATATTTTTCTTTACTATTTATTGATACTGTAAACGCATTTCATTTTCGCGTGTATTTGTTTTCAAGGTATATAAAACTTAGAAACATCGGCGTAGTTAAATTTTAACGTACTTTAAGTATACACTATGTTAACACAATAAGCACAATATATAATTTTTCCTCGCTATAAATTTTCGACCTTTAATTAAGGGAAAAGTGCACACCGCAAAATAAATACGTTTAAAGTAGTAAAGAGAATGCAATGCATTATTTTTTTCGTTTTAATTATTTTATCCACTTTTTAAAAAAACAAAATATCACCGTGCCTTATATGTCGGTTGGTAGGGTTTTTTATATACCAAACATATCATGGACTGTTTTCTTTTTCAGTTTTCATAAGAAATTTCGCTTACCATATTAAATACCTTATTACTTATAGATAACGTGTGATGTAACAGCTTATAAAAACGCTACTAGTTTGTTGGGCAGTACAATTAGTAGTAATCCCTTTTTTGCTGGTATCAGGGTAAGTTTTTTTATAATTGTATTAAGTATCGTGTACATTGATTCTTGTCGTAGGATAATATCTATCATTTCCAGAGAACAATGTCTAAACTTTTTCTTTTACCTGTTTTGTCCGATACATTGACATTTACATTCGTTTTATATGAATTAGAATATGGATCGTTGTCCTTGCTTGAACTGTACTAGGGAAATTCCGACGGTCTCGTTATTTCGGGAAATCATGACGTTTTCAATTTTCATTTCGCTCTGGGAAAATAGTATGCTTTATCACAACGTACCTAGCAATGCAAGAGCAATGGGTTTCACTTCGTTAGTGGGTGTTCACGTGTTGTGTTAAATTTAATTTCCAAATCAACCAAATTGAATATTTGCATATTATATCAATGTTTTTGGTTTTATTTACAGCCGAAAACATCCAAAGTATATGTCGAACGGGGTAATCAAAACGGTACAGTATTTGAACTTGAGTTTACAGTTCCTTTCGGATGCATTCACCTTTACTCTCAAAGTGATTTAAATGACTGTATTATTTCTATCGAAATGGACTATGATAATCACACGATATGGTGTGGGTCAACTGTTGGAGTCTTAGGACTAGGTAGTCAATTGTGTAGTCACAGGATTAAAGGTTATACATAAACAAAACACCAAAATGGTGAGAAATGGACATCAACATTTTCTTGGAATGTTTCAAATGGAGGTGGATCATTAGAACATTCAAATTCATATAAACTCCATTTGAAAGCCCTGACTTTATCCAGTCTTTATACGTTTTGGAATAATTATGAAATCGGCGATATTGACGTAAGTACATGGAATGTAAAATGTTGCATTTTGTCATAATGTATGTCATCTCTTGTGTTTGCTAGAGCCAATCTGTTCGGTTAATTTTTTTTCTGCTAACATTTTTATGTATTTCTATTCATTTCCAAATGCCGCTATTTTGTTTCCCTCCTCTGCCTTATATAAATATATATACTACAAATGACTTCATTAGTTTGTAGTAACTACATGTAGGTTATTAGCATCCTAAAGTAGGTTTCCTTTCATCCCTGGACTCAAATTCTGATTCAAAAACAGTATAGAGGCGCAATTTTCATTTTCCTATAGAAGTTTGTTTGCTTACTACCCGCTATAAATTATGATTAGATTAAATCGTGTTGTGTAGCAATTTAAAGTATTTTGTGGAACCGTTGATATTCCCTCGGAGTTTTGTTAGCACTTCATTTTAAACAATGTGAATCAAATGATCTTTGAAATTCGCATTCTTTTTATATTTATTATCTATACTTCGAAAAGAAACTTTGGATTCGATTTATATTTACACTTTATCTGATGTAGTGGAATTGCAAATTGCCCCTTACTCCATTACATGACACTGAACTTTTGGCAGTATCATAAACCCCTTATGGAACCTATTGACAAGCTTCAGTGATTCCAAACAATAGATTTAACCAGCAGAAAACAATATTTCAGAATAAGATGATTTTGTTTGTAGGTCCAGCTAGTTCATTTACTCCTTATATAGTTACAGCCAGCTCAAAATTTATAAATCTAAGGCATTAAAATTTCCAGTCGCTATCTTGCCGCCTACTGATCTTTACAGATCCTACAAACCCGTTTATATTTTTTAACCGAACACGTGCCCTTCTTTCAATAAATCTCCTATCTTTGTAGATACCAAAAGTTTTCTATAAACATAAACATTTTATGATTAGGAACTTTTTAATTTTTGTTACTTTTTAAATTTTCATTCATGCTAAACTAAATCGTCAGCTGAAAATAAATTTTTGCCTAAAGTAGTTAATTTTGCAGATGGTGGTTTAAATTCAAAATCATTACATGAATTTTATTGTGAATATATTTTACAACAAACATGAATCCATTTCTTAGATGCAAATTTGACTTTGGTAATTATCTGTGCTTTAAATGTTCGACACATATACTCAGATTATGATTTCATACCAGACCTGATATGGCTGTAAAACTGTAAACTGTCAAGAATTTTGTTCGAAAGTTGTACGTTTTGTACTTTATTATGCGATTGTTTAACTTCATTATATAAACTAAGATTACTTTACCTACAGCCCGGCCGATTCGATGCAACGGTTTGATTTAATTATGTGAACCGTCATGATGATTTTATCGGGAAAATAGTTTAGTCATGATATAATTCAAAACATATGAACCCATTTTATTAGGTAAATAAAACACAATTTAGGCAAAAATAATAAAATAAAGATTTTTGTGTGGTTTTATTTTATTTTTTTATTTTGTAGGTTGAAATTGAATATGAAAGAAAATCACTGAAGACATCAAAGTGCTATATTCAATTAAATGGCTTAAACATGAAGACATTTGATGGCAGGTATTAATGTTATCTATTTGTATATATCTACAGCTAAATTGCAATAAAATTGACCTCATAAATTAAGGAAGATCTCTAAAATGTTATTTTGTTATTATTATAGTTATTTTAAATAATGCTTTGCTCCACCATTCGTGAATGAAAAAATATGGAATAAAAATTGTATATCATTACGAACACCGGTTTTTATGATCCAACATAATTTTAGTTATTAAGCGATGCGTTAAATAATTTAACTGCTTAATAAATGTTGATTAGAATGTTTATGTCTAGATTATGATTCGCTAGAAACGGCGGAACCAAAAACCAATGAAAAATAATCAATGTATTTTTAATAGTCTAGGATTTTATGTATATTGTTCAGCATTGTATTGTAATGTTCAGTTTCTTCTATCATTTTATCTGCATATTGTAGTAATCGTAGTTCTTTTGGTTCCTGATGACAAGTACATTACTAAGTAACAATTTGATTTCCAAATCCATAATTCACCACATATTTGAGATGCCGTTTTAATATTTAATACGTTATCTATTATAATTTTTATAACAGTACCAATAATGTGGAGAGTCCTGGTGTATTTACAATGTACAGTAATAAGATTTATCCAGTTGAGGTATGTTTCTGTATATATAAAAGAAAACTTTATACGAAAATGTAACATACAAATAAAACAAATAACACTTATCTTTTCTAATTATGACTTCAGTCACCAGGTCCTATGGTTTGCAGATAAAGTTATTCTTTTCGTAAGGGACAATCTATCTTAATCTATTTTATAGATATTTACTCTAGCGAAATTATAACTAAATGTTCAACAAGTTACTGAACCCGGATACTCCGTAATGATAACACGCCCTGTTTTGCTAGCTACGCCGCAATGTATGTAATAAAAAAATTGGATTTTAAAAGAATATGAACCTATTGTACGTCAAACATATTCGAGGTAGTTCTGGAAAAAGAATTACCTTACAATCTAAGTTCTAGCAAAATTTCACCTGACGGTAGTAAGAAAAATAATGTTTTTTTTTCATAATGTAATGAGTAATTGATATCCGCATGCTCCGTTTTCCATTTCATATATATATATATATTATATATATATATATATATATATATATATATATATATATATATATATGATCAGCGTGATACTGGTGGATAAAGTATGACGTAAATCGAACAAAACCAGTTAACATCAATTATTATTATTATCAATTTCACCTTTATGACTGGCTAAAATGGTTTCACGTGACCATTTGATCCTTCATGATATGCCATGGATTTCTGAAAAATCTGCTGTATATCAAATTTGATGTACGTCATCAATAGTTTTTGACGGTCTTGTGTAAAACGATTAGGACGTCAATGATTTATTATGCGCAAGTAATTGTGTGTCATCCAGAATGTCTGTTATTTTTTCAAAGAATTTTGACGTTCTCGCGTAAAATGGATTCATCAATTTAAGTGTGTAAATGATTGTGTCACATGCAAAATGACGTTTATTTTTTTAGTGAATCGATTTGAAAGTCAAAGAGATCCAATTAATGCAGGAGAATATTTGTGCGATCTGTCTCAACCAAGGTGAGACAGGGGAAATCTAACACTTGCAAAAAAATACAGTAGATTTTCTGGCCACGGGTGCGAGAAATACTATACGATAGTCGATATTAACCGTCATATAAGTTTTGTCAGGCTGTTTTGTACATTTCAAAATGTGTACATGTACAAAACACGACAATGTGGTATATTATTTTGTACATTTTAAAAATTTTAAAATATGTATTTGTACACAATACACCACTGTTGTGGTATAATTATGTACAGTTTAAAATGTACATAACACTACTATAGAATACATTTCAATTCTTCAAACGATAATATATGACTGTTGTGACCTGATAAGAATGCAGTTTAACTTGTTATTAAATGCCAATTAAGAGGTAACCCCTATTTTTTATTTGTTTCAAAGCATTTTAAAGAAAACAAAGCGATAATCCAGGATCCACTCGTGACATTTTCTTGCTCTCAATTATTACGCCCAGGTAAGGCTACATTTGAAACTTTATGACAAACGTGATGACTTCATATTTTTATTTTTCTAAGCAGCATTATACCTGCTTTTCCTGCCTATGGTGTTTTTGTTTCCCAACAAATACGCTATGGTGAAGCTTATTCTTACATAAGGTGACTTTGTACAACAATGCAGATTGCTTGGAAATAAAGTGTTGACCCTGGGATACTGCAGTCCTAGGCTTTACAAGGCATTCAAAACGGTTTATGGCTACCATCACAATATATGCCGAAACTATTTATTAAAATACAGCCCATTTCTACCATCCTTCAGCCGTACAATTTTGACATTTCTGTATCGCTTTATTTACAGTCACGTAATTAAGGTCAACACTTAAATCCGATTTGATAAGAAATAACTGCATCCATAGAATGACGTATTGTTGATAAGTTTGATGTATTTGTGTCCAGATTGCCATGGATATATTTGACGTCCCATAACTCAATGTTTCTTTTACTCAATTTTAATAACACATGTGGCGGGTGTAGCTAGCTAAACAAGATGTGCTTTCCCCTACGGAGCACCCGTTCTCACTTCCTTATTAGAAGTGCACGTAACTAACCTAACTTGTCACTTATTACCATAATTTACTTCAATTTCGAGCATTAATCGCGTTTTTTTTAATGTTTTCTATAGTAGTGTTATTTTCATTTACATATTTTGAAATTTACATAATTATATTACAACAGGGTTGTATTATGTACATTTACATAACTTTAAATTTTGAAATGATCAAAATTATATACCACAGTTCGGCATTATGTATATGTAAACATTTTGAAATATATATAAAAAGTATGCAACTCATGTGTTATACAGTCGGAACGCCAACCCCGTCGGCGTAGGGATTCATTAAAATTTGTGATCTTGCAAATGTTATGTAAAATTTGTCAAAAATGCCAATTTAGTTTTATGTTTTACAGTGCAGTTTCACTGTCCAAAGTGTAAGTAGAACAAATTGTGCAAGAAAGCAAGAACCAAGCTGAACTCAAATTATATACAACAGTTCGGCATTATGTATATGTAAACATTTTGAAATATATATAAAAAGTATGCAACTCATGTGTTATACAGTCGGAACACCAACCCCGTCGGCGTAGGAATTCATTAAAATTTGTGATCTTGCAAATGTTATGTAAAATTTGTCAAAAATGCCAATTTAGTTTTATGTTTTACAGTGCAGTTTCACTGTCCAAAGTGTAAGTAGAACAAATTGTGCAAAATAGCAGGAACCAAGCTGAACTCAATAAGATTAGGTTTCACACAGTAGTGTCACATAACAAAACAGTGTAACTAGAAGGGTGGTGTATAAAATCCTCATCTATATTCACTAAAATTTGTTTTTATTAACAATCATCACCTGAGTTATGCTAAAAACAAATATTTAAAATAAAACTTGCTGCTTCCAAAATCAACAAATTAATAATCAGTCAGATTACTGGTACTGAAGATTAGTAAATTCCATAAAATGGACATGTTTATCAGTTATTTTTATTTAAAGTGAGCATTCTTTAAATGTATAGTGTTTGATAAACATATTTGGTTCCAGTTTTACAGTCATTCCTAAACTAAAAATTTCCTTAATTGAAATCTGACAACTTTTGAAACAATTTTATGCAACTTAAAATAAAGTTTCAACAAAATTCGAATATAAATGTAAACAAACCCTCAAGAATGGTCTTCAAAATGTCCCCTTAAATTTATGAACATCTTGAATACAGAAAGAAAGTATTTAGCTTTCAAATGCTAAATTCAAGTTGAGGAAAATCTCAAATAAGGAATGAATGTTAAACTGGAGTCGGCAGTCTTAAGACCATCACTTTTACAGAATATTCATATCTAAAGGCATAGTACCAGGCAATAATAACTACTTCTATTTCTCAGGTCTTTGTGTTCAAACCTATAACCCATTTACAGAACAAATCCTCTCCCAAAGGAGCTACTCTAACTGGACAGGCTGTAATGTGTCACAAGATACCAGCATAGATGTATTTTATACAAAAACATTGTATATAAATACCATGAAGAATAGGCCTACATATTATGTGACAGTAAAATTATGGACCAATAATAAGGATGCAAATAATTTTAACAAAATTATGCACTGTGATAAAGCTATTGACCTTCCTATATGCACACATCGTGAAGGGCCAGTATGTATACAGTCTAGCTTTGACAGGTCAGTATGTATACAGTTAAGCTTTGAGGGGCCAGTGTGTATACAGTATATATCTTGACGGGCATCTATGTATACAGTATATATCTTGACGGGCCTGTAATTATACCGTATATATCTTGACGGGCCTGTATGTATACAGTATATATCTTGACGGGACTGTTTGTATACAGTATATATCTTGACGGGCCTGTAATTATACCGTATATATCTTGACGGGCCTGTATGTATACAGTATATATCTTGACGGGACTGTTTGTATACAGTATATATCTTGACGGGTCTGTATGTATACAGTATACAAAATGTATATCTTGAAGGGCCTGTACGTATACAGTATAGCTTTGACAGGCCAGTATGTATACAGTTGATATCTTGACGGCCCTGTATGTATACAGTATAGCTTTGCCAGGCCAGTATGTATACAGTATATATCTTGACAGGCCTGTACGTATACAGTGTAGCTTTGACAGGCCTGTATGTATACAGTATTTATCTTGACAGGCATGTACGTATACAGTATAGCTTTAACAGGCCTGTATGTTTACAGTATATATCTGTATAGGCCTGTATGTATACAGTATAGCTTTGACAGGCCTGTATGTTTACAGTATATATCTTTATAGGCCTGTATGTATACAGTATAGCTTTGACAGGCCTGTATGTATACAGTATTTATCTTGACAGGCCTGTATGTTTACAGTATATATCTTGACAGGCCTGTACGTATACAGTATAGCTTTGACAGGCCAGTATGTATACAGTATAAATCTTTATAGGCCTGTATGTATACAGTATGGCTGTGATGGGCCAGTGCACAATTGTGCATTGATCTTGATGGACAAGTGTAAACTTCGCTAAATTCGGCAGAGAAGTGTCAGTATTGTTTAGCTTTATATTTTACAGATGCTGTTAGGCTAGTGCAAGTTTTTAAGTATAAGGCTACATAGATACTGCCATGCCAGAATAGGCTGGCTTGATGGGAATGTATGGTATAGCTTTTGACAACCCAACATTGGTTTAACATGTAAAAACAACATATATAAAATTCAAACAATCCATATACATGTAATGAATTAAAAGACATTGTGATGAAAATTCTTGCTGCATCTGTAACTGAAACCCTACTAATGTAGCTATTTAATTATGAAAATGCAAAACACAGTTTTCAATTTTTCTTCAAATGTTAATAGAAATTCAATATACAATGGCCATTCAGTTGTCCAAATCTATGTGTTCAAATGCCAAAGTATATGTAATATGAAATATATTTGAAAATATAATATCCAATGAAATGCATGTTAGTAAGCTAAAAATTTAAAAATACACTTAGCATTCCTAATATTCACAAAAATTGCTTTAATTATAGCAATAAATGTATCTTTTTCTTTTGTAAATCCATCTGATTTTGTAGTGAGATAGGCAAATAAATAAATAATTAATTAAATTAATAAATAATCAATTAAATAAATTTATTTTTATAAATAAATAAATACATAAATAAATAAATAACCATCAAATCTAAAATGTGCCAATATTAATGCACATGGCATTGGTTTTTTCATTTCTTTAGTTCATTAAACTGTATCATATAGGCCCTGTCTTTGTTCACAATGCATAAAATAAATCCCATGTGTGATAATGGGAATTTTTTGTCATCTCAGAGAGAGAGGATAGTATGGTGCTGAGAGAGAGAGAGAGAGAGAGAGAGAGAGAGAGAGAGAGAGAGAGAGAGAGTATATGGTGCTCAAGTCAGGACCAGGCATTGAACTGGAATACAGATTTTAAACAAATTCGTGGGGCTTCAGTTAGGAAAGGCAAAGACTTCTAAAGACAGAAAGTTCTATGCAAGACAAGAGATATACTCTCATTTTCGTAAATGGCTCTTTGACACTGACCAATTGAATACGTAAATAAACATACAGTAAAATTTGATTATGTGTATTTTTACGAAAGAATTTGAAATCGTAATCACGTAGGTGTTATTAGAATTAGTTGCAACGTCATTTGAAACTTGATATTGAAGCATCGATCATCGCGGGGGCAGCCATATTTGTTTTAATCGACAACCAAATGTACTACCCAGTCTTTCGGGTTTTTCAGATATTAACAAGTCGTGCTCAGAAAACATTCTTAATTAAATTCAATTCTCATTGTGTGATGTCACATTTTACACAATATAAAGTGGTAATTCTGTGTAAACAAAATTCGTCCAAGTTTTAAGGTTGTCGAAAATTTTGGGGCAATTGTGAGAAGAAAGTGATTGTCATCAAGAAATCCGAAAAAAAATGTGAAAATAACAGCATCTTATCGCTAAATTGAAAATTAAACCTCAAACTGTTGTTTATACGGCATATAATTCAAAAGTTTCATCGATAAACTTTACTTCATTATGTCCCAATATAGGTTTAAAGACGGGTGTCTTTTCGCCCCTCAGACACTTGTCAAAAAGTAATCCCAAATTTCCATACGGCGGATGAATACAAAATTTGTAAAGCCGAAACACAATTTGTGGAAATTGCCGACTTGGCGTTCCGAGAGATATGACGGCTGATCGTAGAGAAAACATTGTCAACCGAGGTATCACAATAGCTTAATCGTATAATAAATTATAAATATTATATAAATATGGACTGTTTAGATGTTGTATATTTAAGGATTGTTTGTCATTTTGTGTAAATTTATTGAAGTATAACATCACGATGACGGAAAACAAATTGTATAAAATCGCGTAGCGTAGCGCAGCGATTTTATACGTAATTTGTTTTCCGTCATCGTGATGTTATACTTCAATAAATTTACACAAAATGACAAACAATCCTTATAATTACAAACCCTATCGTCGATGTGTAAGACCTTAAATAACGATCAAACTTCGAACTACTTTGTGTACTTTAGCGCAATAATACACATTGTTTACCTCGGTTACATCGGTCACACTTGGATACCCGCCAAATAGGTCAGCAGCTGAGAGGCGAGAAAAAGTAAAATAATTATTTCATATTTGAACGAGGAAAAATTAGACAACCAGCGTTTTTGTGGATTCAGTATATCAATTGATTTTCACAACAAAATTAACAAAGAATTCATTGAAGATTTTTTAAATACAATGTATTAACGTGTGACGTCAGCAAAGTTTCAAATTCACAACAATTTCAAATTTGTCATCGGCAGCAGAGTTTATAAGTGGGGATGTGCTGTTGTCTAGATTAAATGATATCTGGCTGTTGTTAAATGATGCATTGTGTAGAAATCCATTGGATGTACTTATTGAAGAGGAACTAAGCGTATTTGTATTTGTATTTGAAATGCTTTGTGTAAAAATAGCGTGCTTTTGAGGAAGTAATGTAGCAGATCCCTGAAGTACTAATTGGTTTGCGATGGATGATTCAAGTGATGTTTGTGGTATGTAGCTAGTTGTCGGTTTACTCAGCGTGTCACTTATGTTACGTTTTTGATTTGTTGAACAATCCCTGCTATAACTTCTAATAGAAGCCTCACTTCGATGCCCAGACATTATCATAATGTGTCGTAGTTCTACCCCAGCATCGTTCAGAATTTGTGTAGCAGCGAACTTGTAATAATCCTTTGAATTTTTGATTTTATATTATTTTTAAATATTTTTAATAAATACAAAAATTACTCATTCATTTTTTTTCTATTTTATTTTTAAACGATTTTACCCATTATCTCCTGAGAGTTGACCTACATTATTTTCCCATTGTCAACATTAAATCTATTTATAGATTTGGAAACACCGAAGGTAGTTCCGGCAAAACTGCAATGTTATACAAAATAACATGTCAAAACTGACGTCATTTATATCCAAATTGACCAATCAAAATTTAAAAGTGACTTTAACCACGCCCAGTTTGTAATTATAGTGCGATATTGATCGGATAATAAATAATGATATAGACGATAGCCGGGGTCAATATTCATTTTTCGGTCAATATCACACCATTTACAAATACATGTACTAAAATGTCCGTAATTGTTTCATTATATATGCATTTGTATATCAGTTATATCCTAAAGTGTATTTACAGGTTCAGATTAAGACAATGACATGCTCATTTCTTCCATTTAATACCCAATGCGTATGTGGACTATACATTCGAGCAGGGCGTGACATTGTTATTAAGTCAATTTGTAACAGTGACGTCTTCTTCAATTTCACTTTATGTGAAGATGGTTTACTTTCGGTCGGATATAGATTGGTTGGTTGGTTGGTTGAATGTTGCTTAACGTCGCATCAGCAATTTTTCAGCTATTCGCGACGAGAACTATTTAATTAATCTCTATGTATTAATCTATGAACAATTTTTGTGTATGCATGTGAAGTGCGAGTGTGTTGTATGGTCTGCCTTGTACTAGCGCGCACTCAGGGCGACTTTACCGTGCTAGCTCACAGAGCCAGTACGCCACAGACAAGCGTACCACTCCCCCAGTCCATTATACTGATACCAGGTGAATCAGTAAAGGCCAACGGCAAGGAAAATTCACTTTCCCACATGGGTCGGATATAGAGACGCTTATTCACTTGAGGTAATTCGAAGATGTATTATTTGATGTATACATTGTATATTATTCCCTTAGCTTAATCTGGTAAAACTTGGTTATCTTTTCAAAATCTTGATAGAAGAGTTTTGCTTTCATATTTTGGTACAGGCACTACTGATAAGGGATTGTATTTCGTAACGGCCGTCTAGTGCTGTGAAATTAATACTGGTATAATATGAGTTCAACAAACAGACCGGCAATTCTTTAAATACTTAGGTTTAAATGTCGAATTAATCAAAACAGAAATATGTAATCGTTTTCAGGAAAGGTGTTATTATTATTCACCCTTATTAATCTAATGATTTTATTTAATAAAATTTGACTTTTTTGTCAATTAAAGTTATCAGTAGCATTAGAAAACAGAAAAGTGCTTTAAACTTTAATTTTTACATAGACATTTTTAAAATAGTTAGGTTTCGTCTACCTCGTTAAGAAAACTGCCAAAAACAAAACAAAAAAATATTCAAAGTCTTAATATAAATCGTTTAAAACAGTTTTGGATGCAATATGTATAAAGAATAAAAACAAAAAAATGTTTAGATGACTATGCAAATTGGCAATAAGGAAATCAGTAGCTTTGACTTTCGATTAAATGTCAAATAGTGTGGATATAGTATTTTAGTTTCGTAATTATATAAATTATGTTCGGAGAAATATGTCACATGTGCAAATAGTCTATTCTGTAATTTTTTCTAAACAAAAATAATATTAATTTGCATGACTTTTAATTCAATTTATTAATTTAACATTAGCAATACTTTTGTAACTGTCGAAAGAAAACCTTCCAATGCAATTGGTTATGATTGAATGTTTGAGTGCATGTCATCCAAAATAACATTGTATCAAGAGCCGATTCTGTCAAACAAAAACTACAATAACGGGCTGGCCAAACGCATCAAATATGAGTGGAATTATTCGTCAGTTAATATTAAGTTTCGCTGATTACAAGTGATTAATTTATTTCTCGTATACGTTTTAATGTTTTATCATTTAAATAAACAATTTGCTAAAGCAATAAAAAATTAAATGTGAAATATTAAACCCATCTAGCATTCTTTTACCTAATCATTTTATGTTTTTTAATTGTCCGTCTAGGTCAATCTCCCAACAGGGGCAAATGTAACATTAACAACAGTGAATCAGGAAGGATTTGTTACTATCGAGTCGGGCGTATTTGATGAACATAATGTTGACGGTTTGTGTGGATACTATGACGGAGATACATCGAATGACTTTATACTAAACGATAAGGATTTGAATCAGGAAAAACATTGTCGAAGTAACAATCCATCCCTGGAATGTAGAAACAGGTTCATACGGCATTACAGGTAATTATAATGGCTTAATGGTGAAAACATTTGGCGAAATATATCAGGATAATTCATCATCTAAAATTAAAATTCAAAAAGTTTTTAAAATCTGAACCACTGTCACGATCGCTACAAAGAATCATTTACAAAATTTCGGAAATATCACTGTGCCTATGTTTTCTCCTTGTCCTAACAAGTTATATACTTATCAAAAATTAAAATATGTTAGCTATAAATCTTTGTTTGAATCCGACAATTTGGATTATCAGAACGACTTTATCAAATAAAATTGAACATCGAAATAATTTGTCTCTTATATCCAATACATATCTCGGTTTTAGTGTTTAAAATATGCGTTTTGTTTTTTATATTAGTTATGTGCTTAGGTGCACAAGTATTGTATTTACACACAATTTACTCATTATGACAATTTAAAAATTAGATGATGTAAACAGTCTACACGTTTATATGTTTGTTTTTATGTTCCGTTCTCTTGCATTTGCGTTTTGGTAGAGAATAAATTCCCATGTAACATATTGTCATGCCTTATTGTCAACAATATTCTAAAGAAGCAGTTGACTATACAGAACAACTAAACATTGTTTTTTTTACATACATAGGGTTAGAGACGATCACATTTTATTTCCAATCACGACAAGAAACAGCAATTATGTATTTAATCTACCAAGCTGGAAGCAAGTGTCAAAATTGTACTGTGTTTGTCCTTACGATGATGGTTCAGTTCATCGAGATACATTTGCTGGCAGTGTTTGTTCTGATAAACAGCATCTATCATGCAACTATCAAACTGTTACATAAGACAGTAGGTAACTGCACAATTGACACTTATGGTTAAAATGTTGGAGTCTTTCAGTCAGATTTATTATAATTTATATCAAAAGTGTGTACAAAATAAAATATATAAATATCATTAAACTAAATATTTGTTTTTTTTGCATTAGAGTAAAAGTTTTTTACATTTCAGTTTTAATCAAAAACGTTTATTATCTTCGCGAAAATTTTTATTTCATTCTTGGTAAAATTTGCCTTCAAAAACTTCAATTTCAGTACTCATCGTTCAAACTTTAACTAACGTTTTCCTGGAACGTGGACATTTTCTTCAATTTGGTAATTTTGAATTGAAAACAAGTTTTCAACAGTCGGTATTTAACTCTAATATAAGATATATACATGAATTGGTATGTTGGTAAAATCCAAGCAAAACATGAAATATGGTACATGTATGCCGTTAGACCAATGATTAAAATTACTGTTGAAATGCAGCTACATGTACTTCGCTAAAGCTAAAACAAGTAAATTATCTGTTTTCAAAATACCAACGTATTCTGAAAGAAGCCAACCCGGTAACGATACATCCTTTATTATATATCAAAGACATTAGGAACTGAAAAACATGTATTCGACAATAGCCAAAGCAGCCATATAAATGTGACATTTCCAAAATGTGACCAGCAGTCAAACAAAACAAAACATGACATGGAAGAAAACTATACTGTACAGTTTATCATAGAAAATAAAAGATTTAATCCATGCGAAAACCACAATCAAAAGGCAAAGTAAAAATGTTATAGCTGACGAATAAGGTTAAATACTACTATTTATGAAGCCGGGTTATTTGGAGACAGTCTTCCCTCCAAATTAAATTAAAAGGAGATCAATGGAGTACATGTCCTACGATGTGATTATGGCTCTACTTAATAGCTTAAATTCAACATTAAGGTGCAAAATAGACACATAAAAAACTACAAAACATCAGCCTCATTCACCAAAAAAGACGTTTTAACTTCTAAAAAAACAAAGATAACAATCCATGTCTAAAACATAACCCAAGAGTTATACCTTAGCAGTTGAAAGTCCAGCTTCGATTTTTTCCGTTAAACCCGCGATTTAATCTTCAGGGCCGTTCAAGGGGATAATTCAAATTTGGTCGGCAGATGGCGCTTTGTCGTCACCTCGAAAGATTAGCATTTTAGGGTTCACGCAATAAATCATTAATTAAATGGTGTTATTAATTTAAACTATATAAATTTTTGTATCCGTTTGATGGAAAATTGAATTTTTTAGACGACCACAACAATTAAACACTGCTCATAACAAATTAAAATGATGGAATCATAGGCATAAACTGCGGTATCGTGAAAGGTCAAAATCAAGTGGGCGGTAAATTGAATTGACAAAATCGCATCCCACACCGATTTGGTTAAAAATTATAGTCGTAATCGGTAGCATATAGAACACCGGTCATTTTGATACCGGATAGAAACCACCATTCGCACCGTTTATTGCACAGAAAGATTGTCAAATTGACTCTGCGTGCCGATGATTTGGAAAACAAAACGTGCTATTTATGGCGTCTAGACATCCTCTAATTTGTTTATTTTTACTCTAGATATTTGTTGGTGTGTTTTTAATATAATCTTTAAACATTTTTGTTTAATTTTAGTTTAATTTTGTGGAAAAAATGCCACGAAAATCAAACATCCAGATCGCCTAGCTGGCCCCATGTAGTCACTTTCTGACTCAGAAATCAGCTGATATTGGATTTTTGTTTACACTTTCATTACATTTAGAGTCACAACAGGGACAGTTTGCTAGAAAACCATCTGAACAACAATTATTTGGTGTTGATTTAACTGCTGCAGTGCATGCAAATTTTAAAATAATGTGTTTTTAATGTTTCAGATCAGAATTTGACAGTTGTTTCACATATTTACAGGTACACAGGCCGGCAAGGAGGCTGAAGGAGCATAATTATAAATGTAGTTAAATTTCAGAAAGTTTGCAGAAGAGGAAAAGTCGATATAGAAAATTACATAAAATGTTTTTAACTGTAAATTACTTTCTTTTGTTTTTAGAAATTTGAACAGTTTTGCCACTTCAAGGGTTGGAGATAGATTTTAAATGCCAAAGTTCAGTTTAGTTATTCAGAAACAGAGCAGTATCACAGATGATAATGTTGGCAGATATTGTGGTCCTGGTTGCAAATGCACAAATTGCAAAAATCTTGTAATTCATGCAATTCTAGATCTTTCCGCTAACACTATCGCTACTGTTGTTGATGATTCCACAGCTACAAACACCATAGGTTTTTATAACATTGACGCTAATTTTGAATGTTTTCTTTCCACAGTAACCACAGCAAGTATGGATGTACCAGCAGAAAACATACTTGACAACGCATAAAATTAAGAAATAGATCACAAAGATTCTTGTACTAACTGTTCAAATATTTCATATTTTTTAAATTGATACATGTACATGTATTTGTGTTTTTTTTATGAAATTTATCACAATATAACCCATTCACTTTTATTGTGCAAGAATCTATGTAAATATCTTTAACTGCATTTGAATTTTAGCCAAACTTTAAATTGTGGATCATTGCTGCACACATCATAGCCAGTACATACAGTCCCACAGTACCATTCTTGTGTGGTGGATGATGTTATACTGGTACTACATTAAAATATTCTGTTTTAATTAATTTCTATTTTGTTCATTTTCAAGAATACAGAATATATGTAGTTTATTTCCATAGGATTTTATGACACATCATACATGTATAATGTATTTATTTCAGATGATTTTCAGACTACCAATACCTATACAGTTTAGTTTCAGATAAGTTATTCCTACAATTTACTTTTTATGGTACCCTTTTTAGTTCATTTTATTTGAAGATAATCTTTTTTATATTTATTGACAGGTGAGATGCTTATTTCAAATTTTATTAACAGATTTGCCAACATTATATTTTCAGATTATTGTAATGATATAAGAAATTATATGAAAATAAACCCAAATATTTTCTGGTTTTCAAAATTGTACTTTCGGCTATATTTTATACAAGGTTAATTATTTAGGTCATCCTCAGGTCAATGGTCAGGCAAGCCTTTACCTCTAGGCAATTATTCAATAATGTACAGCCTGGACATTACATGATGTATGCACCTTTGTCTAATTGACCTTACAAATCATGATGTTTGGTAAAAGGTGCAGGTCATGCTCTAACCTTCTGTTACCTGACAGAAGAGTATAAAAGGTCGTCGCAGGTTTCAGTCCACACACACACACACATCTACACACAGACACCCACATCCTCCGGAATAAAGAACCAGCAACAACAGTGAATAGTCACTCGAGGCAAAATTTTGTTTTTATGTTGTTAATCTAAATTGTTTTTTTTTTCTTTCTTATTTTGGTCCCCACTAGTTTATGCATTTTTATTTTTTTTTTTTTAACATATCTTTAATGTTTTTTTTATTCATTGCTTGTTTTAAGTTGCTAGACACTTCCATGTTAATTTTTGCAAACATTTTTAATCATATTTAAGGTTCTGTTCAAAGATTTTTACATTATTCAAAAGCTATACCACATATTATTACACATAAAGAATAATTTATTCGATTTCAATTTTTGTCATTTTTTTTATCAAACACATACACAATTTTTTATTTCACATTTTTATGCTAACAAGATCTTTGTTATCTGATACGCCCTCTGGCATATTTACCTTGTAAATTACACCTTGAATCAACCTATCTTCACACGCCCTAAAGCGCTTCCCTTGCTTCGCCCCATTAGGACCTTTAATTGTTTACATTATTTCAATCTTGTTATCTGTCAAATAGGTCCCTTGATTTATTTTTATTTACTTAATTATGTCTACTGAAGGTCCTAATGCTATGCAAATTTTCTCTGCTATTGCAGAAACCTTTCAAAATCAAACTCAAATCTTACACGACATCAAAGCGCACAACACGCAACTACAAACTCAACAACATACCTTTACAATGTCAAACCCGTCATGGTGCAAGATAAGCATTTTGATGGTAATAGATCAAAATTTTCTGAATGGATCCAAAATATCGATAAACAAAGTACTCTTACAAATAACCCTCATAAGCATCTACTTGCATATCAATCTAGCACAGGCCCGTGAGCGAGTATATTAAAAGATATTTAGAATCTCACTCCCCAGTTGATTGGGCAGATTTAAAATCTCATTTAACGAAATGTTTTGGTGATATTCAGGACCCCTCTCATGCCTTCGCCTTTAAAACAAATAACAAAAGCCAGGTGAACCTGTACAACTTTTCGCTCAACGGATTCTTTCTCTAGCGGAACAATATTATGTCGGACACTCTTTAACCGACCCAATTATCGCGAAGCAATTAGTTGGTTTCTTTGAAGATGGTCTTGAAAGCAGTTCATTAAAATTTAAAATAATGCGAAATCGTTTTACAAATTTTCAAGCTGCCATTGATTGTGCTGTCAGTGAGCAAAACTTACACCATCAGTTTGCTTTACGTTCTAACTATTCACCCCAAATTATACCTGATACCCCGAGGAACCTATGGAAATAGATCTTGCACAATCCACATATAGACACCATTCCCCCAATCATTTTTCTCGCACTCAACACACGCCCAGCAACTCACAATCGTGGCCGCTCGTATACACGACAACACTCACCACCTAATCAAAATCGCTCTTATGCACAAACAAACAATTCGCATCCACGACACGCATTATTCACAACCACGCTATCGACACCCAAACAACAACTCAAGACCTTCATTTCAGCAACACAACACTCATTCACGGCATTCCCAGTACCCACATTCTCACCGTCCACAACATTTTCAATCAAATGGACACCCACTTTTCCTCATCACCCAAACCCTTCTAGATATCCAAATTCTCGCAATTTCCCAAGGTATTCGGGAAACTAAATCCCCGGTATCGTGAGGCAGATACTGGTGGTCGAGCAGCTCCTAACTTTTTACCATTAATTTATCTGAAATCCAGACTCTTGTGTTATCAAAATTAATTCTTATCAGAAATATCGAGCCTTACTTGACTCTGGAGCTGATTTAAGCCTCTGTCATTCAAAAGTTTTAAAGAATTTACACCCGCGACCACGCATTCAAAAAGAACACATAAATCTTCACTCTGTAAAAGGAAAACGTATTGACGTTCTAGGATCTATTATTTGACATTTAAAATTGCAGGTCATGTCTTATCACATAAATTTTTTGTTACCCCTCATATGACACGAAATATAATTTTAGGTCGCGATTGGCTTGCCAAGGAAAATGTAACAATTTATCATGGTCTCCACAAAATGAACATTAAAGGTGTTAATCTTTCCCTTGTTAATGACCATCACATTTCATCTCTAGCTCGTGTACACAAAAGTGTAAATTTGCCACCTCGTTCAACTACCTTATGCTTTGCAAAGCTTAAAAATCACGCAAATTTTCAAGCTAACTCTCTATGTTATATCGACCCACCTTCCACACGTTTTCTCTCTCAAAATCCCGACTTAGAAATCTGCCCCTCCCTTTTCAAAATGTCTTCTCGGAAAAATCACATCCCAATCACTGTTATAAACAACTCTGATAGACACATGCGCATTCGTGCGGGTTGTGTTCTTGCTTCTGTTCATACAACCAATGAACATGAAATTTCATCTATCTCGGAACATGTAAACACTTTGTCCGATTCTGAAAATAATTCTGACACCCAACCCAACTTTTCAGTACCAAGTGATCACAAATCTACTGTTGAGACCCTTCTTTGGATAATTCTGATTTATTTGCAGAAAAGGACACTGACCTTACTCAAACTGATTTAGTCACAATGTCTATTGACACCGGTGATCATCCCCCCATCAAACTTCGTCCCTATCGAGCCCACTCACACAACAAGCTCAGATTTCTGATGCTGTTGACCAAATGCTAGAAGCCAAAGTAATCGAACCTTCTAACTCTCCCTGGTCATTTCCTTGCATTTTAGTAAAAAGAAGGATGGCTCCCTGCGGTTCTGCATTGATTACAGAAAGCTTAATGCTATTACACGCCCTAATTCTTGGCCCTCCCCTTAATAGATGATATTTTGGCTAAATTAGGCAAATCCATGTATTTCACCCCTAGATTTAAGAAGCGGTTACTGGCATTATTACTAAACCCAGATGATCGTCCTAAAACTGCCTTTACTTGTCACCGCGGCCTATTCCAGTTTCGCGTAGTTTTAGGATTAATGAATCCCCTCAGGTTTTCTCATATGCAATCTCACAACTTCTAAATGGGATGCAGCACTTCGCTGTTGCATATCTTGATGATATTCTGATTTTTTCACGGTCTGCCGAGGAACACTTAAATCACATTCACCTAGTATTCGATCGCTTACGCCAACATAGCCTTAAGCTTAAATTAAAGAAATGTGCTTTCTTTCAAACCGAAACCACTTATCTTGGTTTCACCATAAATCGCAAGGTATCAAACCCGAGGAAAATAAGGTCAATGCTATACGCAATATGCCCCGTCCCAAAACTGTCAAACAATGTCGCTCTTTTGTCTCTCTATGTTCCTATTACCGACGTTTCATTCCAAATTTTTCAGCCATTGCTTCCCCTATCATTCACCTCACTAAGAATATGTCAAATTCAAATGGACACCCGAATGTACTCAAGCTTTTAACTATCTTAAAGAAAGCCTTTCACTTATACCTCTTCTTAGCTATCCTGATACATCTAAACCATATACCCTTTACACGGACGCAAGCGACACCTGCATTGGTGCAGTTCTTACCCAGAAATGCGATCCCGGTGAAGAAATCATCCCAGGTGAACCTAATGACAAGCCCATTTACTTCCTTTCTCATAAATTAAGCAAAACACAATGCAAGTGGAGTACTGTCGAGAAAGAGTTTTACAGCATTCATTTCGCTTTGAACAAACTTCACCATTATCTCTATGGTGCTACATTTACAATTAAAACTGACCATAAACCCCTTCAATCAGTATTAAACTCAGACTGTAAAAACAGAAAAGTTCAATTATGGTCCTTAAACCTTATGACTATAATGCCAAAATTGAGTATATAGCTGGCACAAAAAACGTGATAGCTGACATGTTATCTCGACTTCCGGAGAACACAGATTCACCAGACATACCCAGTGACAATGAAGACACCTTTGAAATATCTGATAACACCTTTGAAGTCAACACTTTTAATTCTAACGAATTTAACCCCACAACATATGCACATTATACACCACAACAAGATGATATTTTCAACACAGACTCGTATACATTTCATGACTTAGATATGAAACATGAACAAGCTAAGGACTTATCTATAGTACAACACATTGATGACATCAAACAAAGCAAAAATGAAAAAAGCACTAGCAAACTTCATATCATAGATGATATGCTTTATTATGTTAGTAATCTTGACTCTGACCCCACCCTACGCTTGTTTGTCCCAGAACATCTTCGCCCACTGGTTCTTCAAGATTATCATGCTAACAATGGTCACCCCGGTATTGACCGCACTTTCAGGGCTATTAAACAAAAATATTATTGGCCAAAACTTTTCAAGGACATAACACAACATATTTCTACTTGTGTCACTTGTCAAGCTTACGCATCCACTAGGATTAAACTACCACTTCAGAAAACTGATGATTCACCTTTGCTAAAATCCAGTTAGATTTATCTGGTCCACATCCTGTTACCGCGTCTGGCAATAAGTACATAGTTAGCTTTATATGTACACTTACTGGCTGGATAGAAGCCTTTGCCATAAAAACAAAAGACGCTGAAAATATTGCAAATTTACTCCTAAATGAGGTATTTCCCCGTCATTCTTGCTGTCTAGAGCTTGTGTCGGATAATGGCACTGAAAATGTCAATCGAATAATGAAAGAAGTTTTAGAGATTTTACGTATTCATCATGTCCGCACATCACCCTACTGTCCAACAGGTAACAGCAAAGTCGAACGTAGTCATCAAACACTTAACAACACTTTAGCCAAACTCATACACAACCACACCATGACTTGGGATACCATGCTACCACAGGCACTTGCTGCTGCACGTTTCAACATTAATGAAACATCTAAGCATAGTCCATTTTTTATGTTATACGGACGTGATCCCATCCTTCCTATTGACACCATTTTAAAACCCCGCCGAAAATATATGGGCGAAGACTATCACCAAATTGTTTTACAAAATCAACATGAGGCATTCACAATTCACACACAAAACACTCAAAAGGCTAAGGAACGTAGACAAGAACATGCAAACAAAAACACTACATCCATTAACTTCTCTGTTGGTGATGCTTGCTACTATCGCAACCACACAAGGCAAAACAAATTAGAACCAAAGTGGACACCACATTACCGCATTATTGAAAAGAAGTCACCCACAACATTTGTTATTAAAAACCAACTTGACAGTTCAACAGCCAAGGTCAGTGCCAGGCATTTAAAACCTGCTAACTTGGACAATTGGAAAATTCCCACTCCTACAACCAATACTGGTTGCCCAGTTCGCAGAACAACCTACACTGTACCTCCACAGGTATCTAACAATTCTGACTCAGACTCAGACTCTTCTTCTATGGATATTCCGCTGGCGGAATATGCTAGACGACAAAGAGATGACAATACTGTTTACAAAACCACACAATCTCAAAACAACTTGCATACTTGTGTACAAACAGATGCGCAAATCTCATCTATTGAATCTTCGCCACCTCAAAAATGTTCTATTTCTTGCGAAGTTTCGGTTCAAACAGACTCACCAACAGACATACCTATACAAAATGATGAAAATTTCCCACAACCTACAAACACATCACAAACTTTATTACAAACAACAAAAATCTCATCTATTGAATCTTCGCCACCTCAAAAATGTTCTATTTCTTGCGAAGTTTTGGTTCAAACAGACTCACCAACAGACATACCTATACAAAATGATGAAAATTTCCCACAACCTACAAACACATCACAAACTTTATTACAAACAACAAAAACATGTACATCTACTTCTAAAGAATCCATTTTTTCCATAATTGCACAACAAAATAATTTATTAGCGACACTCTTACAATAATTCTAATTATTGTTTTTATTTTCTGTTCTTGCAGGAACATTCCTAGCTCACAATGAAGGCTTTGCTCATTATTTCAATTTTTATTCCACTTGTGCTGACAGTAAAAGTGTCAGAAAATGTTATTTTTTTCAAAAGTAAACGAAATCAGTACCAGTCGCTCCAAATGGACAATTTCTATTGCAATAAATTTTAACGACTTCCATCAGATTTTACATAATACAAAAACTGGTATTAATCAGGCATATGACCTACTCAAACAGGTCACTTTATTTTTTGAGAAGGGCATAGAACGTATGTAATGATATAAGAAATTATATAAAAATAAACCCAAATATTTTCTGGTTTTCAAAATTGTACTTTCTGCTATATTTTATACAAGGTTAATTACTCAGGTCATCCTCAGGTCAATGGTCAGGCAAGCCTTTACCTCTAGGCAATTATTCAATAATGTACAGCCTGGACATTACATGATGTATGCACCTTTGTCTAATTGACCTTACAAATCATGATGTTTGGTAAAAGGTTAGGTTATGCTCTTCCCTTCTGTTATCTAACAGAAGAGTATATAAGTTGTCGCAGGCTACACATACACACACACACACACACACATCATACCTTGACACGCACCTGGACATCTACACACAGACACAGCACCATACACCATGAACTACAGAGGACGTCAGTTTACAACAAGAATAAATTTAAACTACTATAAAGAAAAGGACGTTTTTCAA
Source organism: Anadara kagoshimensis (assembly GCA_021292105.1). Lineage (NCBI taxonomy): Eukaryota > Metazoa > Mollusca > Bivalvia > Arcoida > Arcidae > Anadara > Anadara kagoshimensis. Next base: position 19,331,427 of record CM037874.1, read on the forward strand.
TTATTATTACTACATAGCCGTCCAGGGCTTTATCACATTATTCATAGATAACTTTTTTATTTGTAGATTAAATATTATTAATGCTATGCTATGCTAAAAACATTAATACTTACATTGAAAATTTTAATGACTATGTTTGGTTTTTTTTATTGCAGATAACACTACATGGTCAACACACAGAACAATGTCAATAAAGATGTATTGCTTGCATATTAAAATTATCATTACTTTAAGAAAAATAAATGTTAAGTTGACATAATAAATGCATAATTATTTTTGTGCATTACACTGACACCTGTCCACCATAACCTCTGAAATGTTGGTATGGACATGGCCTCTTAATGTACAGGTTTGAATCTTATTCAGGACAGTTTTTGTGTGAAAAAATTGGTCATTTTGTTGTGAAATGCTGTTGGTTTTCTTTGGGCTCTACAGTTTCGAATTCCTTCTCATCTCTAAATATGTTTGACAGTGAAAAAAATCTTGACTTTTATCTACTCCTTAGCTGCAAAATAGTATATTAGCAGCACTTGATCTGTGAAAAAAACTACAGAGACTACAGATTAAACTGTTACATCCAGTAAAACCGACCTGACCACCTGACCACCTTGAAAGAGATTTTAATTTCTAATTATTAATTTAGGATGTGGAAAAATATTTCTTCCTTTTCCACTGTCATGTGTGTTGATTTTGAATTTTCATTTAAATACTGCATTCAAAATCAGCACATGGCAACTTGTTGTCATGTGCTGATTTTGAATTAATTATTTTAATAAAAATTCAAAATCAGCACATTACACCACTGAAAAAAAATTATATAACTTTCCTGTGTATCAAATTTGGAGAAATATTTCCCATGGAAAATAATTTTATTTGATAAAAATATCAATGAATTTTTACATAGATTTTAATTGCCATTATATATTGAAAATAATTGAAACAGTTGAAATTGCACCCTAATAAAACAGATGATCTACAGGAATTTTTAAGAAAATTTTTGCATATGTTACTAATTTACGTTGATAGTTATTTTTTTTTAAATTTCCCTACATTAAAATAAATATCAATCAATAAAACAGTGAAATCACTTCATTTTATACGGATACATGCAAGAGACAGTGTAAACAAGATAATCGTCATACGAAAAACAAAACAAAACAAAGGCAACACCTGCTGATTTCTTAACTGACAGAATCGCATCCCACACCGATTTCGGACAGGTCTTTCATATGAATGTGTTTAAAAATGAATATATTTTCAGAATTGAATTATTAGAACCCGTCATCTGTCCTAATAATTATTAATTTGTGTCTGAAGCACGAATGTCGGCCGACATATGTGAGCCAAACCCCACAAAAGGAGCCTCGCCTGCTGTTTTCTCAACTGACAGAATCGCATCCCACACCGATTTCGGACATGTCTTTCATATGCATGTGTTCAGAAATGAATATATTTTCAGAATTTAATTATTAGAACCCATCATTTGTCCCAATATTTTAATAAATTGTGTTTGAAGCACGAATGTCGGTCGACAGCTGTAAAGTAACCCCCACTTTCAAGACGTATTTCTCGTAATTTTCTGTATATATTTGATTCTTTTTTAGATAAATTAAAGGGAAATATATCTGTTGTTCAAAATATTTGGTTATTTCAAGTAATAACGATCCCATTTAATAGTATACTTAAATTTTCGAGACCTACTACCATTTCTGATCGCGTACCAAAATTTGAAAGCCACGTGACTAAAGCGATTAAAAATCAGCCATATTGGAAGCTGGCCTTTCAACTGTAAAAACACTGACAAAACTAAACACACAAATTTCCATCATGAAATCGATGCTTAGTGGTCCATAAGGGTCAAGGGTCAGCACCTCCTTTTCAGCTAGCTACACTCGCCCTCATGACATCTTTCCGTTCGATTGCATGACCGGATTCATCATGTATTTCTATCTGAAGCTAACAAGGACTTATGAAAGATTGAATTTTATTTTTGAAGCTGAGGATCTCCTGGACTAGTTACGTGTATAATCAATTGAGTTACCAGAGATATGCATTGATCGAAAATACACATCAACGCACCGCAGTTTACATATGGCTAATTTAATTCAGCCAATCATAATGCAGTTAGCCGATCGCGTGGCAGTAAGCAGAAGAAGGGGTTTCAAGGGGGTGCTGAGGGCTGTAGCATTTGATAATACAAGCAAGCAATATCTATCTGCATTGGAAGATATTGATTTTAGGTAAGTGTGGTAAAGGGGTTCTAAGTTGGAATACACAGCAGCCCGGGTGTAGTGCCTTTGGTACTGTCTAATGAAGTGCGACAGGTTCTCTTCAGTGGAGTGTGCTAGGCACTAGGAAAGACAATGGACTGTTGGGGAAATGCACGAGGGAAAATCTGGCGCTTTGGAGGCTTTAATAATTGTGTCAGGTACATGTGTAGACTGCTGTCTACTCTGACACATTTTATGTGGTTAAGTAGCAGAGTATCTATGAGAATGTGTGAGAATTTTTTGGTGTACTATCAACTTTGTACAGTCAAGTGAAGCGTACATATCCAATCAAACAAATCATATGCCAGGCATTAATACAATATTTATTAGATTTATCAAAAACAAACATACTTATCCATTTCCGAATTAAAATCAAGAAGCAAAGTAAAACTTTGGAACTGACAAGTTAGGTTAGACACGTGAACTTTCACCAGGAAAGTGAGGCCGGGTGCTCCGGAAGGGTAAGCATCTCCTGTTTAGCTGGCTACACCCGTCACGTGTGTAATCAAAATTGTGTGAAAGGAACATGGAACTATGAGACGTTAAATATATCCAAAGCAATCCTGGACACAGAGACATCAAACTTATCAACAATACTGTAATGACGGCCATAAAACTGTTTGAGGGCCTTGATAAGCCTAGGCTTGCAATATCCCTGAGTCAACAATTTATTTGCAAGCAGCCTACTACGTTGTACAAAGTCTCCGTAGTGGGGAACAAGCTTTACCATAGCGTATTAATTGGGAAACAAATACACCATAAGCAGGAGAAGCAGATATATTGCTGCATAAAAAAGGAAAGATGACAATGGCAAAATTGATTTTTTGTAAATCTAACTTTGTTATTTAACGTTTTACATAAAAACAAGTATGACCCTCGGACAGAATGTCCCCGATTTTGGTATATACAAGTAGTATAAACTAGAAACCAAAGGTATTTATTACAATCTCCTAAAATAAACATTTGAAACGCAGTAAAATGTTTTTAATTTTTGGAGATTAGGGTGTCATTTTCCCGCAAGACGACGTTATTTTTCCCCGATATGACGTCATCAAATTGTTCTTTGTAACATCACTAAAAATCCGTAGGTGATGATAAACGCACGTGGAGGTGAAGATGGAAATTTCTACCATCTCAAACATGAAAAAAAATTAAACTAACCACGAGCTATATTTAATGTAAATCAACCTTTTTTCAAATAGCGCGAATGTATGCTTTTATTAAAAATAAAGCGCACTAGCAAATATATACAGGTAAATGTGAGAATTAACTGAGAAAACATAATATGAACTATATATTATTATAGCCAAAATAGCGACGTAATGTCTGGTAATATAGCTATATCATCAATAACTCGCCTAATCACCAGTATAAACCTTTACGTCACCAACGTATCTATATAACATTGGATTTTAAAACAATATCCATATAACTTCAACCTTCTTCTCTGTTAACAGATACAAAACTGACCCGCTGACAAGTTTTCACTCCCTTATATACCCTGCCACTGTTGCATATCCGGTAATAATCAGTGATGCCATCAACTTGATTAATGAAAGGATTGACAGGTTTTCCGAATCAATTATCTAAACCTGTAACAAATAATCAACACCAGACTGAACTCGTGGCAGCGACAAATCAAGATTTACCGATTTGTGACTACAATCTTTATTTACTACGTTTATTTTAAGCAACTGATAAAATGTTTATATAAAACTTGTTTTTAAAAAAAGTAAAAATCATTTTAAAACATTTTAAAAAGATGATGATATGTTATCAGTTTTAATTCAAAATGTATATTTTTAAGTAGGTTATGTAGCTGAAAATTCGAATGTATTTTGGTTTGGTTTTCATTATCATATATCTTTACCTAACGCATATTACCGTTTATGTATCAATTCCTGGGTGATTATCATTTATTTCTTGTAGTTAGCTTTATACAATTATGGCATCATCAAATTTGAGGACAAGTGAAAACAAATAATTCATTTTAAACACAACATGACCGATTATAAATACAGATTAAACCTCTATTGATTTTTTAAAATATTTAATTTGACATTTCGTGTTACTATACACTATCGACTGTCATTCAATACATAAGATAAGAGGAGTTTATTGACGGATTAAAATGAGTAAATTCATCACTTCATATCTGAATCGTTTTAATATCTTAAATACTATTTTTGTAATATAATACAAACATAAATTTTACTTTTAATTTCACTGATATGCAAGTATCCTGATAATTTAAACTTTTATATAGACACCATAAAACACTCTAATAAAAATGAAGTTCATTACTCCAGAATGGATTGTGTTTTGAAGAGTTTATGACTAACAAGACTTACCAATTTATAGAAATCAGACTTGAACATAACAGAGAGGTTTTAACTAACGATATATTTTCCTGAGTATTGTTGTTTGTAATCTAATGGAGCTTCTTGATTTTTCTATGAATACATTAAGATTGCTAATGATATGCCAAACTTCTGAATTATGAACATTTTTATTAAGAGAGCTATATTGTATGGATAATTTCTCTAGGAGAAATTCTGACATCTCATTATTATCTTCCATTAAGAGTCGTTTTGGGCAATAATATTATGTGTACAGCTGTAGATTTCTTCAACTAGCTATGTTCATGTTGGTATAGCAAAAATCTGATTATCAGAATGTTATTGTATCAAATATTTATTTTTTCCTAAAGGTTTTTAGAGATTAAAGTAGATTAATTTTGCCGCATAAAAAAATAAAATGATAACAAATAAATAAAATTCTGCAAAAGATTGATGCACCTTTGTTTGATATGTATGTCATTCAGGGGCTGCATCATATAGGTATTGTAATGTCATTTTCACACTAATTACAAAATTAAACAATGCAATCAGACATGGTCTGCAGGGAACATACCACTTTTAATAATAAAAGAATAACTTGTTAAAAGCTATTTTTGTTTGCTCGTGTCCTCTCGTAATGTTGGCCAATCAGAAATCTTATGTAATTTCTTGTAATTTCGCGTATTTTCTTTTCGAGAAAACTGTTCATTTCTGAGAATGGATTTCTGTGAATCAAGCAATCTGATATAAAAATAACAGACCAAATTCTTCTCCTTTCAGATTGATACCAAAAGACGTAAGCATTCAAATATTGACTGGAATGATTTGATTTTTCGTAAAATTAGTTTTGGAACTGGAGCACAATTAAAACAAACTACTTGCTAAGACATTGAAGATAAACCCGCTTATAAACAAAACTAATTTTGTAAGAAGCTCCATCATATTAAACAATATATATGTAATGTGTTTCAAAACGCTATTGTCCTTGAATGATTATTTTGAATCAAGATAGATTACAGAACCACTGTTTTAAAAGCTGCTTTCAGTAAGTGGCATTTAAATGAGATTATTGTTACATTTAGGTAATGATATACCTATGAAATTGAAATCATTAAATTCGTATTTTCATATGTAGACAGCGTATATCTAAAATATAAATTGAAATATTGCAATTGTTCTCAATCAAATGAATGACTTTAAGTAAAGTGGATGTTAATTTGGTTAAATAAGGATAAAAATTTAACAGTTATACAATGTTCTTCTTTGTCGAAAAGAGTTATACCACTTGCACTTGTTCTTAACACGTTGCGTTTTATACATCAGTTATGTATATCATGGTCACACATGCTATCATTGTTTCAAATTCCCCAAACACATGTTAAAATAAATGTCAAATATTTATGTTTTGACACAAACTTAAATGCATTTGCGTATTCTACGACCTTGATGCATATATAATAATTTCTACTGACCTCCATTATATGTACAACAATCATTTAAACCATTATATAGACATCCTGCTGAGTAACTCCCTTCTGTATCTAAAACACTATCTAATTAGAATGAAGTCAGAGTGCTGAACCATGTCCATGACTCTATAATGTATTGTGTGTTGAAGAGTTTGTCACTAACATGACCTACCAATTTATAGGAATCAAACTTGAACATAACAGAGAAGTTTAAGCTAACGAATTTTTTTTCTGTCTGTTTGGTGTTGCTTGAAACAGAACCGAGCGTCTTGATCTTTCTATAAATACATTAAAATTGCCAATGATATGCAAAACTTCTAAATTCTGATAAATTATAATAAAGAGAGCTATGTTGCATTTGATAGTTACTCTAGGGGTTATAAACAGGTAGCTCTGACCCCTCCTTATTATCTTCAATTAGAAATTACTCAAAGTTCAAATACACGAGTGCAAGATATTAAAAACTTATGTGATATGCCATTTGTTTTTATTGATTGAATTAAACGGATCAGAATCGATCACCAATGTGTTCAGTTGTTTACATAGCGTAGTCAATTAAAGATATAATTTAATTATCCAGTTTAATTTTCGATACAGAGTGTTATTTTTTATCAACCATATTGTAATGACGAACAAAACATTTTTGAGATCCTTGATAAGCCTGCAATATCCTTTTGTCAACAAACTATTTGTAAGTAGCTTGCTGCGATGTATACGGTTCCCGAAGTGGGACAAAGCTGTACCATAGCGTATTAACTGTGAAACAAATACGAAGTAGATGAAAGAGAAACATTTTTAATAGAAATTGAAAATTGAAAGCTTCAAATGTAGCAGCGCGTTGGTGTCATAATTGAGGTATAAGTCTATAAATGAAGTTAAAGAATCGATTGTATCTTTTTTTTTAATTCCCTGACATACATTACATTCATATAATCAGCAAATTCAGGATAAAAGACAACTCATCATTTTTGTATTTGAATTAAGAAAAACCGGTGTGCAAACTTTAGTATAACCCGCTTCGCGGGTTTTGGGGGTTAAAAATGATAAACCAAAAAAAATATCAAAGTTATTTCTTATAATTTAATAAAGAAATACAATTCTAATAATTTTGCAATAATATTTATAATTTTAATGATAATTAAATTGATTTAAACAACACTTTATATTCAAACCTACCACCGTCACATGGCGCATCAATACAAATGACGCCAAATAATTAAGACGTATGATAAGCTCGTTACCATTAACAACCGGCGACGGCAACACATGTTCAATGATCAAACATGGTGAACGTTTTTACGGTACAGTTTTTGAACTGCAAAACACAGTTGTTAAAATGGAATTTAAAATAAATTCTGACGAAAAAAAAAGTTATTGTTTGTCACAGAATATGGAGCAGAAAGTTGAGGACGGCACTACAATAAATTCTACAGAGGTAGTGGAAACGGCGGACATTGTATTTGCATCTTAGATCAAATTTATTGGTAAGATTTAGCTACAAAATAAAAATATCGGTATGTTGAGCTATCAAAACAACAAAAGAAACCACAAAAATCACAACATGTAGAAAGCGCTACAATGTATACTTTTTTCAACCAAACACAAAAAGTAGTCCGTCATTTTCGCTATTGATCACGTGACCAACATTGGTTATCACAAATAAACCGAAAAAGGATGGTATTTAAAAGATACATGGGATTGAATTATTGTGAAGTAACCTAATTTCACGACAGTCTTCTCTTTATATTTAACATTGTTTTGCATTATTTATCAAAAATCAGCAATCAATGGTGCACAATTTGTCAGTTCCAAAGGTTTTACTTTGCTTCTGTATTGTGATTCGGACATGGATTTGTATGTTTGTTTTTGATTTGTGCCCATTTGTTTACCATTTTGTATATTACGAAACAAATATATTGTCTACCAACGTTCTTACATTATGTTGATTGTATCTTGACCAGAATGTCTATTCAGCATTAGGTATTTGTATCTTGGTTTACCATTTTTGTAAAAGAATGACAAGTGAATAATTTATGAAAGTGATGTAAAGTGTACACATATCAAAAGCTTTTTAAATGGGACAAAGTATTAGAAATAAAATGTTCAAATATTTTTGATTAGAATACACATTTATTTTTATTTGATACAACATGTAGACCTTATCTAAATAAGATTGAACTTTATCTTTGACGAGAGTCAATTTTGTTGGATCTACTGTTACTGTATAAACAATTTCAATTGAAACTACAAAGTGAAATATGCACTCGATTTTTTTTCAAAACTTTTCCCGGCAAAAAAGTTTTCGAAATAAATGAATTAATATTACTGATAACATATTTAACACTTTAAAAAAAACGCAAACTCTCGCAGGAACGCATTTATTTGTAGTGATATGATTATGAGTCAATATTTCAAACAGAAGTCATAGTTCGGTACTATCACAACAAACAAAACCAAGAACGCGCACGTTTACATGTGTTATCTTTGTGGAGGTATGAATAATTTTTTCTAAACTATGTCATTAATCCATATTAATGGCACTGCAAATTTATTTTACAGGAAAGAAACGCACACGTTTTAATTGATTATGTTTGTCGAGAAAAAAAATCAATATTTCCAAGTAAAGTCAAAGCTTAATGTTATTGGAATTAGGATTTTTTCACTCCAAACAAACCTTCGAACGCACACGTTTTCGTGGAATTTTTTTATCGAGAAACGTATAATATTTCGACACAAGTCATAGTTTAACGTTATTGGTATTAGGAAGATTTTTACAACAAACACACCTAAGCTTATTGCACCAAATGAAGTATGTCAAATATTGATTTAATGCTAAGTATATTGATTTAATGCTAAGTATTAGTGGATTACTTTGTTGTCCCACAGTTTGACTTGTATATTTTGAATGAAATTAAATCGAAATGTTTCTCTGTTCATAGCATTTATTTTAGATATCTATTTTCAAGTAAAATAAGCTTTGCTTAGAGACATAAAAACTATAACAACTCTAAACAATTATTATGCATCCCGCAAACTAGATTGAGGCGGGTATATAGGAATCACCATGTCTATCTGTCCGTCCGTCTGTCTGTCTGTTGGTGGAAATCTTGTCGTGGCCATAGATCCTGGTGACTGTCATAAAACTTTACATGAATAATTTTCGTGGCCCAAAGGTGTGTCATGACCTTGAAACAAGGTAATTTCGGATAGATTAAGGTCGCGGGAAAACATTTAACCCTTGTAGATGTTGCGACGGGGTTTTTTGTCACTCAAGATACAGTCATAGTTAATTTTGTATTTATTATTCTTGCAATCTCTAGATGAATGTGTTTAAATAGCAACTTCATCGTAACGCCATTTAAGAAACAGATGTTTGCATCGTTTGTAAAAGGATGCGTAATTAATCGTCATATCAGTTTCTGCATTGATCTAAATGATATATTTCAATTATAAATATTTTAATATTTTTTCTCGCATTCTTTTAGATTTTCCGCCAAGTTGTATTTATTTTGTTAACATGCCCCTGATCTGTTCTCCATGGTACAAAGCTGTGTCATGACCTAAAGCCAAGATCATATCGGTCGCGGGCAAACATTAAACCCTTGTAGATATTTGGGCGGGTGGGTGTTTGTCTCTCAAAAGATGTTTTAGTTTATATAGTGACACGTACTCTTTCTTTCAAACGTATTATTCGTCAAGAAAAAAATTAATACATATTGTGACGCGATCTTATAAAATGAGGCTGAAAGTTCGGGAAATTAAAGTGTGTTTGGATTCGGAAGCGAGTGAAGTATTGAAAAAAAAACTAGCACTGTAACTTCCCTTTTGACCATCCAGTTGCGTTGTATATAAACAAATATACTTATTTATGTTCAAAACATTAATATGAAAGTAAAGCAAGTTTTTGACACTCTATACCAGTGTAATTGTACATAGTGTTGCTGGTTTGTTATACGATTCTATAATTCACGATACTATTTTTCTTGCTATATAGTAAAATTTATGATAATCGCTGTATTTTTATTTAGTTTTTCCGACTCAAACTTTTACAATAATTTGAAAGGTAGATGTTTGCCCTTTTTATTTATTGATATGGCATATCCAACAGCTTCAGAAATTACTATGAAACAAAGTTCAAAATTTGAATCTAAATACTAGCTATTAATGTGATTTTTTTCACTTGTTCCAGTGAAAAGATATTGAACATGTTGCAACAACTTCCTTTTTACAGGTCCCCTTGTGTATTGTTTTATCTTTGCACTTTGTAGCATTTATTTATAAAATTAGAATGATTTATGTAGGTATGAAATACGACTTTGTTCATAGAAGAGATATTGTCACTTAAACTTTAGAAGAACAACGTAGTAACTTAACCACTTGTACTTGAAAAATTGAACACGTTTATCAACGAACATACATAAAACATTTGTACCACTCTAGAAAATGATGTCTTTATTCAAATGAAATTAATAAAAAGACCAATTCGGTATATAAATCTGCTCGCCAATAAGTATTTTTCGAAGACTTAAATTAAACTTAATATTATTATTTGGTCCTTAGTGATAATGGTATGTTTTGGATAAACTTTGGTGTGCCTTTAAATTATAATTTTTGGAAATTTAACTTCCTTTTTCTTCGAAATTGTAAACCCTGGGAGGTATACATATAGGTATCAACGGATTTTAAATACAAATATTGACACAATCTTAACCATTTGTATTGTTTGTCAAACCTCCAATCTGACGAAATTAAGAAAATAACAAGATTTATACAACAAATCGTATTAAAAACAACTTTGAAAAAAAGAGATATGAAAATTTGAGAATTAAATGTGTAAAGTTTGATATGAATTTAGTTCACAAATATTACGGCTAATTCCCTAATGTTCATTTTGTAAAACCACGCAGAATGGGAGCATAGTTGTTGTGTGTTATATCTAAGCTTTTACAAACTTACTTGAATATCATACATTTTATATCATTCAGTATAATCGATGAGCTTTTTTACCATGATATTTTATTTTGTCCAAAAAGAAGTAGAAAATAGTGTAGATAACAGCTTTGTACATCAAACTAACTTGACGCTGGTAGCTTGACGTTTTCTGTATAACCAATAAAACTAAAATACAAAACGTAATACAAAAACAAACATACCAATCCATATACAAACCAAAATCGCAAAGTCAAGTAAAAAGTGAAACCGGCAAATAAGTTAAACACGCGCACTTCCACCGGAGAAATGAGACCGGATGCTCCGGAAGTGTAAGATACTTCTGTTTAGCTAGCCGCACCCGTCACGTGTGTATTCAACATAGGAATGAGAGGGCATGTCACCAACAGACATCAAATATAGCCAGGATAATTTTGGATACAGAGGCATCATGATATAAAATTAAAATTTAAAACGATTTAAACTTCGTTGAATACATAGAGATTTTTACATTTTGGAAACATATCTTGAAAGACAGAAAAGGGGCCAAAGCAAACTTTCGGTATATTCATGAAAAATGGCGAGAAAACATGAAATTACGTATGTGTCATCCAGTCGCCACGTGCTGATTTTGAATGCAAATCTGGTCGGATCAGATACTATTTCCTCATCTGTTAGTATTTAAATCACAGAATATCGACTTATTTACCCGGTGTTAGTAAAAAGTGACTGGGACAGTGGTTTACTTTTTGCGGCATAATGACTGCGAGTTAGCACCTTAAATTCAACCCGAGTGTGTGTAAGATAGATATCAAAACACACTCGCACATTCGAGGATACACGAACCTATTCTAAGATTAATCTTTAGCGACAAAAAACTTAATCAAGTCGCTAACGGCTGGAAATTGCTGGTGTGATTTTCAAAAAGCATCATAACAAACCAATAAACCTAAATGTATTGCCCTGATAGTACTGCAAAAGCAAGAAATTCTGTCACTTAGACTACAGATGGTAAAATAAATAATTTTACCGTTTGTGACCGTGCAGAAAAACCTCATTCATTAAAGCATCATGTAACTCTTTATATATGTACATGTATTTAAAATTCGTGTAAACTACATGTATATACTGCAAATGAGCAGCTCATATAATGGTCGAAAATACCCTTACACTAGTTAAGTGGAGAGAGAGGGGGGATTTCCCTCTGCAGTTTGATAATTCAATGATACGGATAAAAATTCTTCTTGAATTGCAGTATCTTTTAAGAACTAGACCAGATGGATCTATGTAATGTTCATCTGTCTCTGCGAATATCACTCAATTTATTTAATAGGCAATGTTGATATTGTGTTACTTTTGAAGATACATACAAAAATTCAAAATTAGCACATGACAGGACTTATCAAAGAAGCAAAGTAAAAACTTTGGAACCGACAAGTTAGGTTAGACACGTGAACTTCCATCAGGGAAGTGAGGTCGGGTGCTCCGAAAGGGTAAGCACCTCCTGTTTAGCTAGCTACACCCGCCACATGTGTGAAAGGAACATGGAACTATGAGACGTCAAATATATCCAAGGCAATCCTGGACACAGAGACATCAAACTTATCAACAATACTGTGATGACGGCCTAAAACCTTTTGAGGGCATTGATAAGCCTAGGCCTGCAATATCCCTGAGTCAACAATTTATTTGCAAGCAGCCTACTTCGTTGTCCCCGTAGCGTATTAATTGGGAAACAAATTCAACATAAGCAGGAGAAGCAGGTGCATTGCTGCATAAAAAAGGAAAGTTGACAATAGAAAAATTGAAGTCATCACGTTTGTCATAAAGTTTCAAATGTAGCCTTTCGTGTGCGTCATATTTCAGGTATAAGTCTAAAAATGAAGCAGAATTTGAGGATTCAGTCGTGTCTTTTATTTCAAGCTCACTAGGATAGATGACATTTAAATAGTCTCCAAATTAAGGATTGTTAAGAGACAGAACGTCATCTATATATCTGTATGTTGAGTTGAATGATTTGGCGACAGTTTTCTCTCCAGATTTAACAAGGTTCTGCATACATTCCGCTTCATAAGAATAAAGAAACAAATCAGCAAGCAATGGTGCACAGTTTGTACCCATTGGTATACCGATTGTTTGCTGAAAAACTATATTACCAAACACAACAAATATGTAATTTATCAAAAACGCCAACATTTTGTTGATGGTATTTTCAGTATATTTTGTTTGGAATCCGTTTGATGCTTGATATACATGAGATACAGTATTTGAGAATCCACATTTGGTTGATTCCAGATGTAGAATATACTTTTTCTGAATAAGACTGAAAACCATCTTTGACGATTGTCAAAATTTGTGTTATAGTTACCGATAATGATTTAGTATTACATTTAGATGAGCCTGCTATATATCTTTCATTGTATGGATTTTTATGGAGTTTAGGAATCCAATACAAGTAAGGAAGATCAAGATCTTCCTCTTTAATATTGATACCGATAGACTCGAAAACTCCCCTACGGTTGGAAAGAACTTCATCTATGGTAAAATTTGTTCTAGTATATGCAAGGTTATTTGATGTACTATCTAAACCAAGCTCCTTGATAAGACATTCAAAATAGAATCTCTTACAAACGAGAATAATGTTGTTGGAAGCCTTATCAGCTGGGACAACAACATATTTGTTGTGTATGTCTGTTCGAATTACCTTGATTTCTGGATCCTTGAGTACTCATAGACCCTTTAAGTTTAGCAATCCTAGTTTTAACAAAAGATCTTACAACCTTTATCGGATAAGGTATCAAGCTCAACATCTTTTAATTTAGCCCAACGTCTGGCGTACTCTTCAACAGAATCCATGACAAGTCTGAAATTCTGTCCCCAAGTAAAAGGTTGACCTTCTCTATATTTGGAACCTTTTGAAAGTAAAGATCTTATTTAGTGTTCTCGATTATATTGAGATCACCAGTTACCACATGTCCAGCTGTTCCATAAATATATGGAGAAGACGAGCAAGAGCAGGTAGGTGAAAAAAAATTATGAAAGTTCAAACACATTGGATGCAATAGGTTTATTGTAGGAAACCAGAGGTGGTGAATTAATTTCGAAATAAGCAGAAACTTTAGATTGTACTTGTTTATTTTGAAGAATATTGGAAATGTGTATAGCTAATATTCTGGTGTATTAGAATCTATAGTAGTTTTAGATATGCATTATTCTTGTAACTGTCTAAGACGGGATAGTGGTATAGGGTAGAGTTTAGTTCTAATATGGGGTAATCCGAGAGGTTTCTGTAGGAATGGTAAAAGATTAAGAAAACTAACATCATGGATATTGGGTTTGTTGTAACGCCGATGTCCATGACTCCTATTGTCACGTGTAGTTTTGTTCAACAAGTGTAAAACATTAACATTGTTACAACCCGGGCTTGAAAGATTTCCTACGCTTACAATTTTGTCATTGCATCCATATGACGAAGCAGTGCCTGGTTCTCTAAGTTACACATTCTTTTTAATAACCATTTCTCATCAGTCAGGGATTTCTACTTCCAGTGATAGCAAAACCAAGCCACAGAATCAGGTACACAGGTTTTATGTAATCCAGAGGCAGACAGTATATACCATCTGACTTTTTCCACATTGCCGGTACAATGATTCAAAACAGGCCAGAAACACTCCATGCACAATATGAGCATGTACACGTTTATATCAACCAGAAAACGTTAATGATCTTGACGTTTATAAAACAATTTAAAGTAACGTATCTTGACGATTAAAAAACATTAAACAATCTTCCGTCTTCTAGTTATGATGTAGGGCATTTTGTGACCAGTACTTACATTTGAGACCCCACCTTTACCCTGAAAGTATAGCCCGCCGAATCGGGTAGTCAAGACGTAGAACATTCCGCTAATATGGTTGGTAAGGTCTCAGGTTCGAGTCTCACTCTCAGTTTGGCATTTTTTCTTACCTGTTGCATTACCAGCCTCATCCAATCATGGTCTGGGAAGCCACCGACCGACTATGTAATAGTGTTCTTAGTGGAGACCCTATAATGCGGTTTGACTGATTTTTTTAAAGTTTCGGCGGGCGCCATACTTCTTTATGTGTAATCATAGTGGGCGCTTATGCGCATGTCTGCAAAAATTGGCTGTCACACTTGTGACATTACAAGTCATAGGAGAGAAATTTAAGATTCCATTCAGATGTGCAAAAGGGGTTATTTCAGAATTTCTCCGTAATTAATGATTCAATTTTTGAAAGAAATACTGCGTTCGTTTCAGGGAAAGGAGTTATTAAAATATTTTAAAATTGTTTTCAATGTACTTACACTTTAATCCAACTTCACCTTATATTTACAACATTACTATTGGCTAACGATTATATGGGATTTCCAATTATACATTAAAGGACTTTCTAGAAAGTGAAGGAATAAATAGAAAATTGCTTTTACCATGTTAAAAAATGACCTTCAATGTCAAATTTGACCTTGGATCACGTGCTCACATTAGGATTATGTTTACCGTAATTGGGTGACCAAAATCATCTAAACATCTTTAAGGGTTAAATAGTGTTACATTGAGATCAGGTCGTCATTTGATCACGTAGCAACGGCTGAAAGGAGATTTTATTCTTGTGAATTGATTACCATATCCCATATTTTTTTAAATGTAACAAAAACTGCCAATTCCTTCAATACCGCTCGAAATGCGTCTTCGTAAACTATTGTCAAAATTGAAATTTTGTTAATATGTTATCCTTCCAGAGCATCTGTCTCCACTTCTATGGTCGACATTCACTTATTTTGCCAGTTTAAAATCTTTTGCTTTGCTTTTGGATCGTGGTTTGGACATGAATTGGTATGGGTTTTTTTAGATTTTATATTGTTAGCAGTTTGTACCCGTTTTGATCATCTGTCAATATATGCGGGATCCATTTGGCAGAAATTAGTCGTTCTATCAAGTACCACTGCGGTAGCTCAGATGGCAAATTGCGCGCTCCATAAGTGGGAGGTCATGAGTTCGAACTCCGACTTGGACTGACCCAAGACTTGAAAGTGGGTAGTGACTTTCATTCGCTAAGCACTCGGCATTAGAAAATGAAAGTCATGGTTCTTTCGGATCAAAACTTAAAAAATAATAATTGTATAATGTCATCAGTGCAACGCACAGGTAAAATTATTGCACCTTTGTCTATAGTGGGGACGTCTCGATATAAATAAAATACACTTGACTGGGACATTAAACACGATAACTCAACTCAAATCGTTCTATCAAAATATGCTTCAAAATGAAAAGCAACTGCGATAGCGATATGCCAACAGATTTGGCAATATTACATATATGACATATTCAAAAACAAACATACTAATGCATGTCCGAATCACAATCCAGAAGCAAAGTTAAAACTTTGGAACTGACAAGTTAGTTTAGACACGTGAACTTCCACCAGGGAAGTGAGGCCGGGTGCTCCGGAAGGGTAAGCACCTCCTGTTTAGCTAGCTACATCCGCCACGTGTGTAATTAAAATTGTGTGAAAGGAACATGGAACTATGAGACGTCAAATATATCCAGGGCAGTCCTGGACACAGAGACATCAACCTTATTAACAATACTGTGATGACGGCCATAAAACTTTTTGAGGGCCTAGGCTTGCAATATCCCTGAGTCAACAATTTATTTGCAAGCAGCATACTTCGTTGTACAAAGTTCCCGTAGTAGGAACAAGCTCTACAATAGCGTATTAATTAGGAAACAAATACTCCATAAACCAGATAAGCAGGTATATTGCTGCATAAAAAAGGAAAGTTGACAATAGAACAAATTGAAGTCATCACGTTTGTCATAAAGTTTCAAATGTAGCCTTTCGTGTGCGTCATAATTCAGGTATAAGTCTAAATATGAAGCAGAATTTAAGGAATCAGTCGTGTCTTTTATTTCAAGCTCACTAGGATAGATGACATTTACATAGTCTCCAAATTTAGAATTGTTAAGAGACATCTATATAGCTGTATGTTGAGTTGAATGATTTGGCGAAAGTCTTCCCTCCAGATTTAACAAGGTTCTGCATAAATTATATGCTTCATAAGAATAAAGAAACAAAGCAGCAAACAATGGTGCACAGTCTGTACCCATTGGTATACCGATTGTTTGCTGAAAAAAATTTATTACCAAACACAACAAATATGTTATTTGTATCTTAGCTTACCGTTTTGGAAAAGAAATACACTTGAATAATTTCTTTAAGACGTTCTTTCAATTTAGAATGAGGGATAGTAGTGTATAGTGTAGAAAAATCAAATGTTTTTATACTTTTTACATGAGATAAAGTATTAAAATCAAGATGTTTAAGTAATTCTTTAGAATTTTTGAGAATCCACATTTGTTGATTCCGATGTAGAATATACTTTTTCTGAATAAGACTGAAGACCATCTTTGACGATTGTCAAAATTTGTGTTAGATCTAGAGTTACCGATAATGATTTAGTAGTACATTTAGATGAGCCTGCTATATATCTTTCCTTGTATGAATTTTTATGCAGTTTAGGAATACAATACAAGCAAGGAAGATTAAGATCTTCCTCTTTAAGATTGATACCGAAAGACTGGTGTCTCAAAATGTGTGTTAGAGTTACCGATAATGATTTAGTAGTACATTTATATGAGCCTGCTATCTTTCCTTGTATGGATTTTTATGGAGTTTAGGAATAGAATACAAGTAAGGAAGATTAAGATCTTCCTCTTTAAGATTGATACCGAAAGACTGGTGTCTCAAAATTTGTGTTAGAGTTACCGATAATGATTTAGTAGTACATTTAGATGAGCCTGCTATATATCTTTCCTTGTATGAATTTTTATGCAGTTTAGGAATACAATACAAGTAAGGACGATTAAGATCTTCCTCTTTAAGATTGATACCGAAAGACTGGTGTCTCAAAATTTGTGTTAGAGTTACCGATAATGATTTAGTCGTACATTTAGATGAGCCTGCTATCTTTCCTTGTATGGATTTTTATGGAGTTTAGGAATACAATACAAGTAAGGAAGATTAAGATCTTCCTCTTTAAGATTGATATCGAAAGACTCGAGAACTCCCCTATGGTTGGAAAGAACTTCATCTTTGGTAAAATTAGTTCTAGTATATGTAAGGTTATTTGATAAACTATCTAAACCAAGATCCTTAATAAGACATTCAAGGTAGAATCTCTTACAAGCGACAATAACGTTGTTGGAAACCTTATCAGCTGGGACAACAACATATTTGTTGTGTATGTCTGTTCGAATTACCTTATTTTTAAAACCACCAAAGACCAGTCCCATAAGATATCTCATCATCGAAATGATAATTTTATCATTGACACGACAAATTCTATACCAAGTCAGTAGCATTTGTAACCACCATGTAGTTGACTGAAACAGCATCAGATGAATACAAATTATCTATAAAATACCTAAATGAAGTAATTCTAGTCTATGGATGATTGCCTAATTTTCTATCTCGCGCTTTACCGTTCATTGCCTCATCAATATGTAACAATTCTATCACCACATGTATGCCTTTGTATTGCGACGATACACTATGCAATCTCTATCAATGCAATGAAATGAAGATAGTTATTCTCATGTGAACAAGGTACAAAATGACTTTACAAGAGAACTAGACAAGTTTTTTTGAACTGATTCCTGAATTCACTTGTCATGAAAGGCATTTTTGTCACATTGAAGAATTCTTCATGACTGACATCATGAATATTTCCCATCAAACCAGAAATGACGAAGATTTGATCCAAATTTCTTGTAAAGCGTTCAGATCATATGATTTTCGAGAATATTTACGTCTCCTTTGTGATAAATTATGTACTTGCAATAGAGAGCAAAGACAAAATTACAACACAATTTTATACTCTTTAATTTTCAAACTGATTCAGAATTAGAATTATTCCGGCTGTTTATGTACATTATTGATTGAACATTATCCGATTACCATTGAAATTTTGAATAGATTTATTTCTTCAACATGTTTAAACTATTTGAAATCAAAAACACAAAAGGTAAATTTACGACCAAATCACACAATGTTTATAAATACGTGTACTGATAAAAATCACATTAACACACAGGTATATATATGATATGACTTTTTAAATAACTAAAACATGCTTTTTATTTTATTCAGTAGATATGTTGATTAATATAATACATGGAAATTGACACATAATAACACTTGGTAACAAAGGGTTCGATTTAAATGGTAAAAAAATGAAAATATTATGTATTTACATGCACGAAAAGAACATCAACGATTTTATTCATTAAACTATTCCTGAAAATTCCATGGAGTCAATTAATTATTAATAAATTGATTCGGAATAGTGTGATGAATAAAATCTTTGATGCTCTTTACATAACATTTTCAATTGCTTACCATTTAAATTAAACCTTTTGTTACAGTGTTATAAATTTCTTTGATAGCCATCTCTTTTATAAAATGACGATGCTTTTATATTAGTTTTTTGACAAGTTTGATAAAAATTTCCCCCTTTCTATTGTTTTACAAATTTAATGACTGCAGTTAAAAGCATACGCTTTAAAGACATAATTCTGATCAGATCAGATCAAAATAATTCTAAATGTATTTCACCATTTTAATAAATTCTTGAATAATGAAAAACCTTGTGCCAGTTATTCATGTAATTACAATAAGAGAACGTTGAAGTTTATATGTAATCATATCTTCTCGTGTTCATCTTATTCCAATGATCTGCAATCTAGGACTTTTATAATCGTAAACGACAAATAAATGTAATTGGTATAGGTCGTCAACAATCTAATGGCAGGGCAATTGTAACGAATAAAGTGCGAGCTGGCTTGATTGTACACATACTGTGATTCACTTCTTGAATCAATATGCGCTATTTAAGCCCGTCCGAGTTTAAAGACATTCTGTCATCATATCGTGGACGGCCTTATATATGTGTTTATATTTTTATTCTTATAATTGTCCGTTTATACAACAAGATGAGTCATTTCTTGTCTTTGGAATAAATACAGATTTAATCATTGGTAATTAGGATCATGACCTACATTTTTTGTATAGTCAAACAACACGGACCAGTCCGATTGATCTTTAATTTAGAATAATCATATGGGGTGATCTTTAAAATATATGGATAGTAATAGGATTCACAGTTTAAAAATAGATAATACAGATGTACGCATTTCACATCTGTTTCCTTTATGTACAAAGTACTTGTATTCATCAAAAGTAAATTTTTCGATTAAAGGTCCAGCATACAGGTCAATGCTGTTTGTCTGTATATGCCAATATGCTTGCATTATATATATGGATGAGTTTTTGAGTTCACTATATATTTGTTTAAAGATCAATAATATTTGATCACATAAAACTATTGTAACACCGCTGAATAATGTAGGACGGATTCTAGCAGTTACTGTCTTCAAGCTAGAAAATCTTTGGGATGTTTTGTTATTGACGGTGCTGGAGATACAGGTCGTGAATCCACTATCTGGCACTTCTGTCTGTCAAAAGAAACAAATAAAGAATATTACATTAAAATAAAGATATAATACAAATAAAGTCTAACAGGCTGCTTTTTTTCTTTTAACCATAGGCATTCATACATACGTACCTGCACATTGTGTTCTAGTGTTTAATGTATTGCTGATTTGCGAGACATTTGGAGGTCCTTAACTTTGGCGACATGTGCATGAAAGGTCTGATACAGATTTTGGAATCTTTTTCAAATGACCTTGTTTATTTTCAGTATCTTTTCCAAAAACAACACAATTGTCAAAAAATTTGAAAGTAACCGGTAATCACATTTAATAAAACTTCCGTCAAATTCTAGATTTTTTAAGCAGCTCTGGTTCATCAGATGTCTGTTACCTATATCAGATGGCAAGTTAAATATGAAAATGCCCGTCATTCATGAAAATGAAATATATATATCTGATAACAGAAAATGTGTAAAATATTTTGACCAAAACTTTCAAAAACATTGCCTTTCTAACTTATTCAATTTAACTAGCCTAGTGGTTATTGATTAACAACTGATCCCAGGAGGGTATTCTTATCTCAACTAAACGATTACATATATTTTCGAGTTGGGTAATGATACTGTACGCCAGTCATATCCTTTTGCTTAATATGAGGCGGTCAGATCTTGATTTTGCGAACCGACAATCATTCTCACACTCTTTATTAATGACGTGTGAGTGATAGCTCCGCGCTTTTGAACAAATTATGAAAATAAATCTCGGGCGACATAAATAATTTTACATATGGAAATTTCTAACTGTATAAACTAAAACATATAGAAATACCTTTTAATACAAACTGCTGCAGTAAGAATTGTTACGAAAACAACAACCAGCACTATTACCACTGCGATAAATATCTTAAGATTGATGCATACTTCAATTCTTTCCGAAATGTGTTTATCTGTAAGAAAAGAAAACATATTATGATTTCAAACAATATTCCGTTAATACCGCTGCCGGTGCCGATGTAATCAATATACTACTATTATCCGTTACGTGTATATTGGACTATCTGTCTTTTTTCCATAAAAACAGACTTCAGTGTGTGGAGAGAGAGGGGGGAGAGAGAGAGAGTTCCAATGTCATAATAATAATTTTATTGTACAAGTTTCATCATTACATTCAAATCTAAATTAACCATTTTAAAGACACATGATTATTCTGGCATTCACAAGAGTTAAAAGAAACATTTATACTATACAACTAAATTCTGACTGATCCCATATGAAATCGCGTGAAAATCCAGTTTAAATTTTACATCACTATACGGTCGTTTTGGAATACAATTCCTCATCAGTAGTGATTGGACCAAAATTATGAAGCAATGTTGTTTAAAGATGTTTAAGGTACCCAATGGACCAACACATATTTTATCAAATTTAACGAAGGAAATACTTTGCAAGAGGGAATATACATGTCAATGATTTACGAATTCATTGTAAATGTTTGTTTTACCCGAAAAACAATTCATCTTTCAGCAAGACATTGCTCCTACTTATGCACCTAAATTGATATATCAGTTTCTTGAAACAATTAAGATTTTTTTATCCCTGACTGGATTTTTGAGATTGCATTGAAAATGTTTGTGACTCCCTTAAAAAGAAAGTAACAATAGATAGTCAGAAAAATTTACTATGAACTCACCGACTGTGTTGGACATGGCAGTCGTAGTCGTAGTAGTAGAAGTTGTTGTTGTACAAGGAATGGCTGCTGTTTTTTCTATAAGGGAACGACACAATTAAATAAGTTATATGCACTTTTGTTAATTTTTAATAATAATTTAATTCTTGTTTGTTAAAATCATTTTGATTGGTCAGATTTTTCTGTTACGTTTGCATGAATGGATTGGCTCTCAGTGACGTCATCTCATTATGGATGACGTACAGAGGTATATATGAATTCCTACGTCACGGCTATATTGTTATTTAAATTGTTGATTTGTTGTTTTTGGCTTTTTCTGTTGTTGTTGTTGTTGAATTATTTCTAAAAATTGAATTATAAAAAAAGGAATTTTTTTTTTTCATTTTGTTACTGAAGTATGAAAAAATTGGACAATTTGCACACATGAAAGAATTCGCTCCGCGGTGCAAAATGTCCAATTCTTTATACTTCCATAAGAAAAAAAATAATTCCATTCCTATAATAGGCAGTTGCTTTTTAAACACTTTATTTCATAATATTTGCAAGTGAAATACATGGCACATGACACTATTTATACATTTGACATTATTTCAATTAATTTATCAATATTTTAATTAGTTTACTTATGATAGTTAAAGCAGTAATTAACAAAGTAGGTATATTATATAAAGTTCATCAGAAATGAAATATTTAAGTATTTTGTTTAAACTACGTTATTCTATGCTTGCACTTGCTATATTTTCGTTTTTTATCTGAATGAGGGATCTCTGAAACGCTAGGTTATAGATAACAACGCCTTTCCGGAAATCTACTTTTCCCAGGATTTTCAGAATTTGCCGCCTCAATATAATTAAAGTATTCTTGACCATGGTGAAATCTAACATTGCTCTGGACATTTACTTATCTCTGCCTCAAGTTAAGGAATGACACGTTATTTAAGTGTATATATAACTGAAATTAAGTGAATTGGTAGAGCCACAAATCAAGGATTTTGAAAAACACAGTAATCTATTAGGATAGAATTCTGACCAATTAAACAATGCATGACATAATTGGACTATATTACATAACGAAATGGGATATTTTAACATTACGTAACAAGAGATCATGACCCTCGGTGTTCGTGAGGGCCAAATTAAATAGGTATGGCGTACAAGATAATTGTTAATATTTAAATATTATTTACCGAAACAGTAGCGTTCATTGCAGGCGGTTGTCGGAACAAGGTGGTAGGCATAAAAGATATTACAATTCTTCACTTCTATTGTGTAATTTTTATCACATGGTCTAACCAGTGTTTGAACGCAGGCCGTCCTTGTAACTATTCCATCTGACGATGTGGGAATGGTACCTGAAAGAAAGATTATTATTATTACTTATATTATTCCCCACACTAGCAAAGTTGATTTTTCAAATGGTTCAAAATTTATAATTTCTTTACTATACCTTTATATTAATTTTAAAATAAATTATTGTGGAACCCCTATATGTAGTTACTACCACAAATGTAGTAAC
Source organism: Anadara kagoshimensis (assembly GCA_021292105.1). Lineage (NCBI taxonomy): Eukaryota > Metazoa > Mollusca > Bivalvia > Arcoida > Arcidae > Anadara > Anadara kagoshimensis. Next base: position 19,355,146 of record CM037874.1, read on the forward strand.
TGTCACAAATGTAATGAAATAGTGTCACATATGTAGTAACGAACCACAAATGTGGTAATACTTGTCACAAATGCAGTAAATGTAGCAAACTTTTACCACAAATGTAACAACTAAATTTAACCACAAATGTAGCATAAATAAAAATTTATAAAACATACATTTTTTTTACAATGGGTACTGTTATTTACTGAAAATATTGTGGTTTCTCTGTCGGATAATTTATGGAATGTCTGTCAAGTAATTTAAGGAATGAAACTCCGAACCCCGGTTGGACTCGGGTTCGCGTCCCAAGGATTTTATATATTTGCCGCTACGAAGATATATTTTTTTTATTTTTTGTTGGTCCCATCTTAGATGGGTTGAATTTTATTTATGGTTTGTTTATTATTCCACTTTCTGTAACGCTTGTGAAAGATCGCGGGGACGAACCCCGGCAGAGTCGGACCAAGACTTCAAAATGGTTTGTTGAAATGAAAGCAACTAGGGTAATTTAGAGAAGACCTTAAACCCGATTCCCCTTGTTGACGCAGATGTGGCCCTCATTTTAGTGCATTCCATGCGTCAATCTTTCTGTCATTTGGCATGTACCTGCTGAAGTTTTGATATAAGTGTTACCGGATTGATACTCTCACACGTTACACATGACGTGGGATTGACATTGAGGTTTATATGTTGTTCAAAAGTATTGAGATATGATAGTTTATACTGCCTCAATACAGACTGATCAGATGACTTCGTGTGTTAGATGTGTATATAGCTAGTCAATAACAAAATAAAACATTCTAAAAATGGCTAAAGAATGTAAACCACAACTTAAAAATTTGGAAAACGCCAAATAGCTAATCATTTTCGTTTTTCTTAAATAGCTAAAGAGTGAGAACCACAAATTTTGGAAAACGCCAAACCAAAATGCTTATCATCTTCGTATCTTTCTTTCTTTCTTTTTTAATTGTTCATGTAGTCGGTCAAAATGCAATCTTTAATAGCACCTACAGCATAAGAGCATTTTACAGCAGGCAACTGGACACCCATAAACATGCACAAGTTAATCATAATGATAAATTAAGAATATTTAGAACATAATAAAACTGTCTAGAATCGTTTTTTAACATAAAATCACACTTTTATCTATCTCTAGTGGATTGGGTATGCACCTAGGCTGTGCGAAGAGCACCTAGATCACTAAATATGGGACCAAAAATGGAAATATCATATATGATACAGACGTTCTATTTAGCAGACTGAAGAAAATAAAAAAATATCATATGTAATAAAATGCAGTTCATTGACTTTAATAACGATATTTATTATAAGTATTGTAAATGCAACACACACACACACACACACACCTATCATAAAAATCAAATATTAAAAAAAAACAAAAACAAAAGTTTGTGAGCGACCTCACATATACCACGCTCCCACTTATGAATTGGACAGTCAAGTACTAGTGTTGTCATTTCCGTAAATTTCAGAGGGATAAAGTTCCCTTCTATTGTGTTAAAATCACTTCTTAGGCGTTAAAAGCAAATTCTATCGGAATAAGAATCACTTCTATTGGGCTAAAACTCACTTATATCGGGCTAAAGTCACATCTAACGTGTTAAATGTCACTTTTATCGGGCTAAAAGTCATTTCGTCTAGCGCGTTAAAAGTCATTTCGGGTTAAATGTCACATCACTTTTTTTGTTTTAGAAGTTTCAAGAATTTCGTTACGACATATAGCAGTTTTTTATTTACTACATTTGTGGTAAGAAAAAATGTTACTACATTTGTGGTAAGAAAAAATGTTACTACATTTGTGGTAACGGTCGTTACTACATTTGTGGTTCGTTACTACATATGTGACACTATTTTTATTACATTTGTGACAGTTACTACATTTGTGGTGGTTACTACATATAGGGGACTGTGTGTACCGCTATATGTATTAACGAAATTTTGAAATTTAAGCGTTAGAAACCAACATTTAAGGTACGATAAAGGCGACTGATATTCCGATAGAAGTGACTTTTAACGCGTTAGTTTTGATAGGTACTCTTTATTTTAGCAGATTTAAGTGGGACATTAATTATTATACTTCACGAATTTCAAGCTGTAGGAGGTATAATGTTGTTGGTCTGTCCCTCCATCCGTACATCTGTACATCTGTAAGTTTTCCGATTTGGTTCCTAAACACTTGCAGATACTAGGCTGAGTTTTTAAAAGCGAGTCAACCACAGTTACTTGCAGATCAATTTAACGTTTTTGTTTCGCCACGATTCTTTCTTTGACAATTTGATTGAAATAACAGTTTTCTGCATTTTAATTCTCAAAGCTTGGACATATTGAACTGATTTTTGGCATGTGGGTCTACCACCATGTGTAAGTTACTAACAGATCAAGTTCACGTTTGAATTTGCTCTGCTGAAATTACGTGCGACCTCACAAAGGTTTTCTTTTAATATTTGCTTATTTTTATGATCTCTCTCCTGCTCGACTAGATAAATAATGCACCCCCCCCCAAAAAAAAAAAAACAGAATTGATAAGCAATTTGGCGTTTTACAAGTTTTAAGTGATAGTTTGCATACTTCAGCCATCATCAGAACCTTTTATTTTGTTATAGTCTAGTTATGTGCTCAATTAGCCGCCCACCTCACCCCCACCACAGGCACACGAAGTCATCTGATCACACTACAAAGTGTCTCATTTGATGTGTACAAGGTTACACGTTTTTAAGACTTTTGATAAACATACAAATCTCAATGTCGATTCCACGTCATGTGTAATTTGCAGGAGTATCGATCCATTAATTGAATGAATGTTCTACTTATATCAATACTTCACCAGCTATATGCAAAGTGGCAGAAAGTTTGGTCCATGAACTAGGGTTCTTTAACGCGCCACACCTGCGTCGGTTTTAAGGTCTTCTCCAAATTACCCTAATGGATTTTATTTCAAAATACCATTTTTAAGTCTTGTTTAGAACCTGTCCGGATTGCGAATCCGCGATCTTCCACACATGGAAATTAACTTTCGTGATGGAAAGTGGAATAATAAACAGAACCATTATAAAAGATCAAAGATGGGGGTGTGACCAATAAAAAATAAAACAAATTATATCTTCGAAGCGGTGACTAATAAATGTCCTTGGGACGTGAAATTCATCCCTTGTCATAGCTGAAAATGACTGTACACATGAACATGAACCGTGACATTCCACATGGTTATGGGTAGCTTAGAACTGAAAAAATTTACTTGCATTTGGCTCAGCTGGCTGAACATGGTTGAAACCGAGGCATAATATGGGTTGGGGGTTCTTTCCTTAAATAACCCGACAAACATTCCTTAAATTACCTGACAGAGAAACCACAGTGCTTGTCATTAATTAACACAAGCCTATATATTACCCATTTTGAAAAAAAGTTATATTTTATCTTTTTTTAAATTTTACTATATTTGTGGTAAAATTGATTTGTTACATTTGTGGTAAAGTTTTGTTGCTACATTTGTGGTAAAATTTTGCTACATTGGTGACCAATATTTACTACATTTGTGACAGTTACTATATTTGTGGTAGTTACTACATATAGGGGTCCCACAATTTTTCTTATATATTTTAAGCACGTCTTTGTGTTTTCAAATATTGCATAGACCAACAACAACAATCTAGAACACAATGCCAAACTTTTGCGTTTGATATGATAAAATGTTAGAGGTAAAGTTCAATCTCAACCAAAATGGTTGTTTAACTCCAAACGTGTTCGCATATTTCCTAGCATCATTGTATTTTGATACCGTTATTATTACTGTACTTCAAACGTTTATATTAAAGGATACATTTTAAAAATTAACTTGGCAATTTATTTTATACGACATTTCGTTCTTGATAATTTTGTCTATATCTAATTATAAAACCGAATGTCTTGCATCAAGATGGTTTTTAATAGCAGCTTCAAAAATCGTTCCCAGTAATTACCTTGTATCCAAATTGGATTTTTTGTTCCACATGATCCAACTCCAGGGGCAACTGTTGCGATTTTGTACTCAGACATATACCATTTGTTTAACAAACCGATGTCACACCCCTCCACGTTAGAGTTTGAATAAGTGCAATCTTCTCGTCTGCCTATCAGGTTTGGTATATTGTCATTCGCTACCTGTACACAAGGATCTACGGCTGAAATGAAAAAGTATAGTTAATTGTATAGTATGGAAGCGTATTAGTATCACTTTAATTTTTTTATCTCTTATGTAAGAGTTAGTTTTCCCCTACATAAGACTTAGTATCTCCTACATAATACTTAATTACTCCTAGGTAGGACAAGGTATCTCGTACGCAAGACATTTTTCTAATACCTGTTTTAATTTCACCAAAGCCTCTGCAAGTGTACAAGATGAAGATTTTAACATGTTATACGACCATAATTGATTGTAATTACACACGTGGCGGGTGTAGCTAGTTTAAAAGAAGGCGTTTACCCCTTCCGGAGCAGCCGGGTTTACTTCTCTGGTGGAGGTTCCCGTGTCTAACCTTTTGTGTCAGTTTCGAAGTTTTTACTTTTCTTCGGGATTGTGGTTTGGATATGGATTAGTATGTTTTCTTTTAGATTTATATGTTAACAAAGCGTTTACAAACTTATAACTTATGTATACCATACATTTTATTATTATTTTTCAATATAGTCCCCATTTACCCCAATACACTTAACCCATTTTTCTTTCAGACTGTCTATACCTTTGAAATAGAAGTCTTCAATTTGGTCCTGAAACCATGCCTCTGTGGCAGCCTTAAGTCCATCATCATCAGGAAATCTGATTCTCTGTATATGGGATTTCAAATTCCTAAATAATCACGGTGCCAAATCAGGACTGTAGGGTGAGTGATTAATTTGTTCGAACTTGTATTCACGAATCGCTGCTTGTGCAATTCTTGACTTGTGCACAGGAGCACTGTCGTGAAGAAGCAATACCACTCGGCTCAACTTTCCCCTCCTTTTTAATTTATAGCAGCTTTCAGCTGCTGCATTAGATCAGCATAGTAAAGATTCCAGCAGGTTTATAATTGATTAACAGAACACCCTTAGAATCCCAAAACACATTGGCCATGACTTTGCCAGCGGATGGTTGGGTTTTGAATTGCTTTGGTAGGGATGGGCCAGGGTGCTTCCATTGCATGGACTCTTTTTTTTCTGGGTCCCAATGATGAATCCATGTGTCATCACCAGTTACTAAACGTTAATGAAAGCTCTCCGGGTTATCATTATAAATGCCAAGAAGCTCCCGACTTCACTGGAGTCTTTGGACGCGATCCTGCACATTAAAGTTTCTGGGGACCCATCTTGCTGATACTTTTGACATCCCAAGATGCTCGTGGATAACCGTGTATACACTTCCTTGTGAAATGTCACACTCCCTAGCTATGTCTTCAATCCTAATTCGACGATCATTCATGATGAGGGTCTCCTCAGACGTGATAATTTCTTTTGTGATGGCATCAGCTGGCCGACATGACCGTAGGCCATCCTTCAGTAAATTCAGCTGACCATTTTGCCACTGTGGAATAGGCAGGACCACTGTCACCGTACACCTTGGTCATTCGCCGGTGAATTTCTTTGGCATTTGATCTCTTTACTGTGAAGAACTTTATTACTGCCCTACACTCAACATTTTGATTATCTATCATTGCTTGATGGTCACCAACTTTGAATGCTTTTGAGAATTACACAAATATGTTGTGACAAATAAACTTAATATGTTTAAAATGGCAGAATGTTGTGTTGTCTAAATAAGTAAAGAAAATGTGTTACACTTGGCTGAATACGCTGTTCTATGAACTTTCTGACTTCCCCTCGTATCATGCATATAGAAGTTTATGTTACATAACATCTTTGTAAAGGTGTCTTCCCACTTAGCTAACATTTGAAAATTTGCTACTCCCACTTAGCCAACCAGGCCCCAGTTTCACAATCATTCCTTAGCTAAGATTTTCCTTTATCTTGCAAATTTTCAAATTTTTATAATTTTGTTAATTTTCAAGATATTGAGGAATTTAAGGTGTCATTTTTAAGATCACTTCTAGATTAAAACAGTTGCTTTTAGTTTTCACAAAAATATTCATCAGTAGTTTCAAAAAGAAAATACAAAAATTTGCAAATTAAAGTTAAGGGAAAGCTTAGCTAAGGAATGATTGTGAAACTGGGGCATGGTTAAATAAACATTTAAGGATTCACCTTGAAAGTTTTTGCTATAGTCTTTTTCAGCAAAATTGTTTTGTGGTGCTGAATATTTTAAGTAGAATATCATTCTACAATTAGTTCAAAATTAAATATTTTATAAGCAAGTTAATGTTAACAATATAAACAAATAAATAAATAAATATTTATGAAATTAATTAAAAATAAATATTTGAAGTAAATAAAAAACAAATATTTGAAATAAATAAATAAATAAATAAATAAATGTTTTGTGGTGCTGAATATTTTAATTAAACAGTTTGTAGAGGTTTGGTCATTTAGACAATTACATCTTAAGATTTATTTTTTCTGTTTTGATTAAAAAATCTTTAACAATCTTTCTTTAATGTACGCTGAACAAAATATACACAATAAATAACCTTACAAAGATATCAATGAAAAACAAAAACAAAAAAACATTATACATGTATATATATGTTTGTTGATATAATGAAAGATAAACAATTAAGATTCAATATTTGTTTATTCAAAATTACCAGGATTTAACATTTACCTTCAATCATCTGGAAGACTGAAGGGTCACTCTCATGCGTACAAACACACAAACTCAGATTTATTATTTCTCTTCAGAATTTGATTAATCTGAGTCCGACCGACACCAAATAAATCAGCAAATTTTCTTGCACTTAATCCATCTTTTTCCGATTTACGAATGACTTCTACACGTTGCTCCAATGTCAATGCTGCCGACATTGTAACGAATCGAGAGATATTCAATTTAAATTTCACACAGTCTTTTAAATCACAATCATATCAGCTATAGAAATAATCTAGACGAGTTGACGTTTGCGATGTGTTTAGTAAATAACCATTACTTAATATGGCCGCTTGGATACAGGTTGTTTACACTACGCTTGCATGATGGGAATTTCCGGTTTCGTTTTGATTTTTTCTCTATTCCGGTTTTAACCGAAAAATTCCGGATTTTTTTAATATTCAAAATGGCCGCTACGGACAGGTAAATTGGCGAAAATTGACCGTAATTTGGTGACCGCTGGCCGCGTTGGACAGTGACCGTTATATAGAGGTTAAATAAAGAACAAAGCTAGTCGGGGGATTTTTTTTATGGCCGTTATAGGCAGGTGGCCGCTGTATACAAGTGGCCACTAGCACAAGTTAGACTGTAATTCATTTCTGTGTAAATATTGCAAGTTTTAAAACAACATTTTAAATTCTTTTTTTTTTTCATTTATTGAAATATGCACGTTTGTCTGTTTCAATAAGTAAAACAATTAAAAACTAATACAACTGAGTTTTTTCGAAAACGATTAATATTATAAAATCTATTTATGATTATTCTTTCTTAAATATTATAATAGCTTTGTTTTGAATATTTTTCTCTAAAAACTTGAATTCATTCGCCTAAAGCTTCATAACTTCTTAACTAACAAGATAGAGAGAGAATGAGAGAGAGAGGGTCTAATATGGTTCATCGGCAGAGGATTATTTGATAATCCACTTTTAAACTCCATAGACATGATCAAATCCCCTAATGGACTTTTGAAATTATACAATGCAACATAAAAATTAAAGTTTTCCTTTTGCCACATTTTTAGGTGATTTAAGTTTTTATGGTGGAAAATGGTAAATTTATATCATCTCCTTATACACAATATCAACTTTGAAATAAAATGAAAACCTAATACGTGTGAATTTCTATCAAGTAATTCTATTGATATAGTTCGTAATTCTGTAATCCACAACTAATTCAAAGAAATATTTTTATTCAGCTTTTGTTATTGATTTTCTGAAACAGACTTTACCCTCACCTGTAATTAATACCTATTGTCTTTGCTAATCCTACAACGAACACCAATTCCCACTTAGCCAACATGTTAAATCTTACCTATATGTACAAAATTTTAAAATGTTTGCTAAGTGGGAATGAACCATTCGAACCATTCAGAAAATCAATAACAAAATTTCAAAATCTGAATAAAAATATTTCTCAGGTTAAATAATTAGTTGTGAAATTATTTAACAGAATTATTAACTATCAATAAAATTACTTGTTTGAAATTCACACATATTAAGGGTGGGTTTTTTCAAAGTTGATTGTATGTATAAGGATATGATATAAAATTTTGTTAAATTCAACGTAATATACTAGTATACGATAAGTTATTAGCGTTAGTTGGACGTATATCCCCTGATAAACAAAACTCAGACCTACAACTACTATACACATGCGGCTATGAAACTCATTAAAGGTACTTTTTCATTTAAAACACTTTTTTCTCAATAGATTGAAGTTAAATAAAACGATACCAGACTACACCATGACACTCGGTGGATGAACTAGCGGTGCCTTTTTCATTTTTGTTTCACCTGCACGAGGGTGTGTGTACAGCGTGTGTGCGTTTACCTTGGTGCAACGTAAATTACAGTGAAATTTAAAAAAATAGAAAATATATGAAAATGTCTACATGAACTAGTAATAAATATTTATAAGAAAAAAAGGATAATCAGGCTTACTCCATATTTTTAGTATTTTAATTTGTAGGGATAAGTGGGATTGAAGAACATTATGTCAGTTTTCGTTTACGCTTTTAAATATATAGTGTGCGTAACTCATGTATTTTATTAAATTAGAGTCAAAATTATACTTCAAATGTTATCCATAGACGAATAAATTTCTGAGCAAATTTAAAAAAGACATTGTACAAATTGATCCAAACAATTCAAATATGTAGAAAAGACTGAAAATGTGAGAATATCATAAAGTACATGTTGTGATTTTATATAGACCATGCTTTCCCCGATAGTTTTACGTTATATTACAACCACAATTATTCAAACCATATAAATAATCTTGAATGCCTAGACCCCCCCTCCCCCGCCCCCCGTTTTTTTTTTTTACATTTCATGCTTATTTATGTTACATTCGCTGGTGTGTATTTTAGTTTTTAGGAAGACTTGTTTCACATGTTGGGTAGAAATGTTTCTATATTTTCATCTTAACATTTAATTTGGTTATTACATTTAATTTGACAATACCACATACGATTTAGTATTTATAGATATGGTTACAAATTTTGAATCATTCTCTATACAATCCCCGTTTGGGAATTCATTTCGAACTCAGGTGTTTTCTCCTGGCACTACAATCCATCAATTTGTTTTACGACAGGTACAATGATTATGTTTACATTAAACACGTACATAACTATATTAAAATTACGATAAATATGTAGTCTCCACTTATATAACTTGGTTAACTGCAGTGTTAATTTTATCCATGCCCAACTAATTTATATGATCAAATATTTTAATCAATATGATCAAATGTGTTGTATTTGTTTTACATGTATTTTAATTATAGATATAATATGTAGTGGCCGGATATAAAAAATTTATAATGTGACACTTAAATAAAATAAATTATCATTATTATTATTATTATTATTATTATTATTATTATGTCAGCAGTTAATTAAAACAGTGATGTTTATTTGAATAATATGCACACGGCTAGGAACCTACAAGTCCATATCTACCATGCATATTATTCAATCTAAGCAAACAGAAAACACGTGTATTTGATTAAATATCACTAACTTTTATCAATCCAATAATAATAATAACTAGAGATTGTAACTGGGATACCAGTTACGTATGATTCCCCACCATCCATAAATAATTTATGGCATATATCTGGTGAAAAGACCCTAGCAGGGTTAGTGCTGGGTTGTAAAAGTCTGTCGTCAGGGAAATCGCCAGTTGTAAAATTTTGTTGCCAATTTCATTACTGTGTCGCCAAAAGGGTAAATCTTGTGATTTTTACGTCACATGCGTTTTTAATGTTGTGTATATATTGCCTTGATGAACAATCACATTCTAAAGGCAGTTGTGTATAAAGTACATTTGTACCGCGCCAACCTGGTAAACTAAAAAAATCATACCTTGATTGCTTTTTTAAAATTTCTTTGAAAGTTAAAGTAGATTTGAATTAAAGTTTTCGGTGGAGAAAAATCGTACATAGGAAGGCCTTCTCGGCATAGGAAGTGACGTTTTCAATGAATTTTATTGAATAAGAAAACTCGTAGAACCCCTCTCAGGCCTCTGATTTAGCGTCGCCGCGTGTTACAATGAATGAACACGTATGGGAGGGTTTGCGCTGGGCATCGCTAACTGCGATTGTTTTCTTTAACTTGCGACAAAACACGGCGCTTTGCGATTTTTCTGGCCACAAGTTTTCAAAGTTCACCGGTATAATTAACAGGTAATAACACATTGAAGCCAGTGACGGATTGGCGAGTGTCACTGAATAAACACAGTAATTAACGACTGAGTTGATTAAGATCGTTGTCTTAGGTGCGAATGTAAGACCTTCTAATGATTGGCAGGTAGATCCAAGTAATATTGGAGCGTGTCGACACTGCCTGAGGATATACCCAGGTGGCCTCCCGATGTCGTCAGACAGTATAAACACCGATGGACTCGGAATTATTGTAAAATCCAAAATAAAATATAATAAAAATTACCCTTTGTGATGTTTATTTAATATTTTTTCTAAAAAGTTTATTGATTAATAATCGTGATTCAATGCGCAATACACATCATAGGAGGCCATCTGTTTGTATTTTAATTATGCGACTTATATCGGTTATTCCTATATGTTTGAGGTTCATGATCATAACGATACATCTACTCAGTCACAATAGTAAAAGACGGACATTTTTATATGAAGCATGTATGTTAACTCTATGTATAGTATGTTGAAATTGAACGACGCTGTATATATAGTCCGATTTAAAAGACCCCCTCTATTGAAAAAAACGTACTTTTCAACACGTTGAGGTACATATTAGTTTAGGTGTATTATACGGAATAAATCTTATATTGTTATTTCCAGCATCTAAAAGACTCAGATCTTCGTTGCTCTATAGATTATTTAGGTGTTTTTGATGCAAAAGAAATAAAGTCGACTCTCGTTAATTCGAAATCGGTTGAATCACAAGTTCGCTTAAATCGAAATGATACAAATGGTCCCGTCAGATCGCTATGTATTTCTATGTAAATTTGTTAGTTAACTCGATATGCCGAATTTGAAGCGAATTTCCAGTCCAAATTACGAAATATTACGAAAATTCTCATGTTTAAATCGAAGTGAACTTTCAGTCCAAATTACGAAAATTTCAATGTTTAAATCGAATAAAAAAGACACAAAAATATTTTATCTTAAACTTGAACAATACCTGAAATAATTGTCCATCTCTCATTTGAAAAGTGTTAATAGTAACAGAGTGGCGGCTAACTCGGAAGATTCATTTCCGACTAAAACTAAAAATTTTTGTACTCGACATACCGGTCATTAGGAAAGTGTCAGTCAGTAAAAGGAGACATTTCATTGGTGTAGACTTAAAAAAGTGGGCAGTCTTCCACTTCCACGGTCAGTGATTAACAGAAAACCCCCAAGCCATTTGATCTATCAAGGCAAATTGTATACACCATTCATCTCATTGTGTAAGGTTTTAAGTACAGGCGTGTGACATGACAAGCTGTGGTTTTAAAAATCGCCAAGTTTTTAACGGTCACTAATCGGATTAACTCATAGGTGAAAACATTGGCTTAGTATAATTAAGGTGTCGTAACCAGCTTATGTCCATTCAGAATTGGTTTCCCCGGGTATTTAACTACGTATTTATTTATACCCATCCACCCACCTTCAAGATAACGAAAATGAACGCGTCTTGATTATCTACACAGACAACAGATTATTGGTAGCAAATTTCATCTAAATCCATTAAGCCGTTCTCGAGATATACGTCAGCATATGGTCTTTAGAGAAGAAGAATAATAATAATAATAAAAATAATAATAATAGGAAGAAACAGAACGAAAACAATATGATTCCCCACCTTCGGTGGTGGGGAATCATAAAAACTAGAAGTGTAATAGTGAGAAGCACAATGACGAATGTTTCCTAACTCTGACGCATTTTTGTTGAAATTCAAACAAAATAAGAGGGTCATTTATATACAAGGTTTATATAATACTAATACTTGCATACATAAAACGCCAGTTTCCATGTCAACGGAAAGCATTTTAAAAATTTGAAACCCAGGTGAGATCTACTGTTTGTGAGTGACAATCTTATTAGGTTTCAGTCAGTTTCGATAAAATTAATGATCCTATGGCAAAGGTAGCCATATTGGATTTTGTTGATATCGTTATTTTTCTCGGGATTGGAATTGATTGCTCTGGATGCTTGCAATAAACCTTTAAAATTTTATGAGAATCAGACGATCGGTTATCGAGGATAATGGGTATTAAGGTTTTAATACTTTTTTCCTGTTTTTATGGTAACGGCAGCAATTGTTGGAAATTTAAAATGTGGATTGTAAATCTACGTGATTGGTACATTATTGCTTCATAGTTTCCTTGAGATTGAGTGAGGCATTTCCGAGAAAAAAAGCGGAAACGTGCGCAGGAAGTGGAATAATAATAAGAAAAAAGAAGAAGAGGATGAGAAACTGTATGTGAAGTGCGGTGTGAGAAATAAAATAATGATAACAATAATAACTAGAGATTGTAACTGGGATGCCAGTTACGTATGATTCCCCACCATCCATAAATAATATATGGCATATATGCTGTTAAAAGATCCTAGGGTCTTATTTCTTTTTCAGGGTTTTCAACTGTCCCGGAATATAAGAGCTTGTTAATCTTGATCACTCAGATGTTTTACTTTTTCTATCGTCTAAATTCTATATACGAGATTTATTCCGTATAATAAATTAAACCTGAACTAATAAGACCTGCAACGTGTTAAAAAAGTATGTTTTCCCCATGGATAGGGTCTTTTATATAGCACCGGTCTATTTTATTTGTAATGTTTTAAATGAGATTTATTCCGTTGATTTCAAGTTTATTCGAGTGTTTTAAAGGGTTTTCTTATGGGAGAGGCAAAATTTAAAAAGGGACATGATTATCTTTGGGGGTATTTTAAAACGCAAAGAAATGTGCATTTATAAATGCCTGAACTAAAAAACAACCTCTGCGTATTAAAAAGTATGTTTTCCAATAGATAGAGTCTTTAAACCGGACTATATATATATATATATATAGCGCCGATCTATTTCAACACACTATATAAAGTCCGGTTAAAGGAAACAACGGACATTTTTATATGAAGAGTGTCTGTTAACCGGGCTATATAGTTGTCCATTCAGAATTGGTTTCCCTGGGTATTCAACTACGTAATTAATTACGCAATTTACACCCACACATCTTCAGATAACGGAAATGAACACGTCTTGCATATCTACACAGACAACAGATTTTGGTACCAAATTTCATCTAAATCCATCGAGCCGTTCCCGAGATCTGCATCAGCATATACGGTAGGTCTTAAGAGAAGAATGATAATAATAAGAACTAGAGATTGTAACTGGGATACCAGTTACGTATGATTCCCCACCATCCATAAATAATTTATGGTATATATCTGGTGAAAAGACCCTAGCAGGGTTAGCGCTGGGTTGTAAAAGTTTGTCGCCAAGGAAATTGCCAGTTGTAAAATTTTGTTGCTAATTTCATTACTGTGTCGCCAAAAAGGGTACTTTTTGACACATACAATATTTGACGTAATACACTAGTCGAGTCGAGTACCTGCATGTGCAGGTAGTCTTACATCAAAGTTACGGACCTTCATATATGAATTACAAGATTGAATAAAACAATAAATGAACAAGAGATGTTGTTGTTTAGTTATTATTCAACAGGTAAATTTTGTGATTTTCACGTCACATGTGTTTTTAATGTTGCGTATATATTGCCTTGATGAACGGTTACATTCTAAAGGCAGTTGTGTATGAAGTATATTTGTACCGCGACTTATATAGGTTATTTTTATATGTTTGAGGTTCATGATCATAACGATATATCTTCCCAGTCAAAATTAGTTAAGAATATTTCGTCTCGGTCAAGAATATTCCTCAGTTTTTCGTATATATATATATACTATTTTCACTGAAAGTTTTACAACTTATGAGTGTATATACAATATAGTACAATATTTTGGCAATGTTCATGGAAACGGGACATTAAACTGAAATGTTTACAACAAAATAATTATTCTATAATATACAAAATGGTAGGTATAATAACTTAATTTTATTTACAATGTTTGCCTAAATTTTACGAGTATGACTTCGGGAAAAATAAATAGTGGTGCCTCATAGATCGTGATCACGACTAAGGGAGTAAAATAGTTTTAAAAAAATGTTCTAAATTTCATTTCAAATTTTAATATAATTATCTTATGCAACACCATAGCGCCAATTTTCCAATATATTTCAACACACTATATAAAGTCTGGTTAAAGGAAAAAATGACATACCGGTCATTAGGAAAGTGTCAGTCAGTAAAAGGAGAAATGTCATTAGTGAAACTTAAAAAGTCGGCAGTCTTTTACTTCCACAGTCATTGATTAACAGAATACCCCAAGCCATTTCGACACGCTTAACCTTCTTCGATCTATCAAGGCAAATTGTATACACCATTCAGCTCATTGTGTAAGGTTTTAATTACAGGCGTGTGACGTGACAAGCTGTTGTTTTAAAAATCGCCAAGTTTTTTGACGGTCACTAATCGGATTAATTCATAGGTGAAAGCATTTGCTTGGTATAATTAAAGTGTCGTAACCAGCTTATGTCCATTCAGAATTGATTTCCGCGGGTATTTAACTACGTATTTAATTAAGCAATTTACACCCACCCACCCACCTTCAAAATAACGAAAATGAACACGTCTTAATTATCTACACAGACAACAGATCATTGGTACCAAATTTCATCTCAATCCATCAAGCCTTTTCCGAGATATGCATCAGCATATGGTCTTGAGAGAAGAATAATAATAAGAAGAAGAAGAAGAAACAGAACGAAAACAATATGATTCACCACCTTCGGTGGTGGGAAATCATAATAATAAATAGAAACAGAACGAAAACAATATGATTCCCCACCTTTGGTGGTGGGGAATCATAAGTAACTTTAACATTTGAATAAAAGCTAGTACGTGCATGCCTTCACATCTTTCGATACTAACTTGCCTAAGATCGACGATGTTTTTAAAACATATACTGTATTTACTTTTGAACAGATATTGCATATTTTGTTTTGATGTGAATTTCTGTGAGATTTTTTCGTATTATTGATATTTCTTTACCATCTCCACAAGCCCTGCACTGGCTTTCTCGATATCAGTAACTAAGGTGTCAAAACCCATAACTTCGATAAAGTTATTCCTTGAATTAATATATGTGAAGATCAATCAATCATAAATAAATAATATCTGTCTATAGACAAATTAATAAATTATAACAAATATGTCAATCGAATTCAAATATAAAATTAGGAAAGTTCTATCGAATTGATATACCAAATCTCTCTCTCTCTCTCTCTCTCTCTCTCTCTCTCTCTCTCTCTCTCTCTCTTCATAGAATTTCACAATACCTGCATACACCATATGCATGGCGATCCATGGGATGAAGAAAAATCCCCGTACGTCCATGACCGTTTCTTGTTTTCCCAATTATATATTACCAGCTGAAAGATAAAGAAATCGAGAGTTAGGATTCCATTTACTTTAAAAAGTTCCTACATTTACACCAAAAACTGCATTTTATTTCTGTTCTGTTCAAGCATATATGCGTCTGGTACTCCAGTCTCGTTGAAATCTCGTTTGAAAATAATTTCCACTATATCTAACAACAGTGGAGATCATTCATATATTAAGCAATACTTATGATCACATTAAGATGTGTGAAAAAATTAAGCTTTTTATGATTAGTATTTGTTTTTATTATTGCATTTATACGTTTTATATGTACGAAAGGCCAAAGACGACAGCCCAAATATGGAGAAAACGGGATAGGTCTACAAATCTACACAAATTAATACACAGTTCATATCAGTCTTAGTATGCATGTAACAATTACAGTGCTTATGGCAGTAGCGGATCTCAGTCAGTAGCGGATCATTTTTTAGAATAAAGCTAATTTTTTCCATATCATTACGAGAGATCAATAAATCTCGGATATATTTCTGTAAAGCTGGTATTTTTACTTAATTCTACGTTTCATTTGTGTTGATAAACGTCCTATTTTTTAAATTCTCGGCTTTTTAATGCGAATGTCACAAGCGTCTCAGCGACATGGATGTGATTTCCAAAACCTAACTTTCAATTTGACCAACGTGTTCAATACTTTCAAAGGTAATTTGAAATGATTACAATAGCTCTTTACACTCGTTAACATGTCTTCTTTCACGACCTAAACCTTTAATGAGCTTTACAGTTTATGTCAATACAAATTAAACAAGTTTATGCCGGGTGCAATTACGGCAATAACGGATCAGCTGCTGTCTACAAGGGACCTCTCGAAAGGCTAAGAAAAATATGGCATGTACCCATGGGGCTGTCCAGTGCTTTCAGAAAAATAATAGATTCTGGTGGGTTAAGCTATGCAGAGGCTATTTGAGAACCAGTGCCTAGCTTCCCTCCATGGCCAGTACCCCATGAGAAAGATGGGGGCATTGTCATGCCATGCCACCATCTTATTTATCATATGATAAGACCAGATCAATGGGCATTTTAAAGAAGCCATAATTGTCATGCTTGAAGGATAATCTGTATACGATTAGAATATATGGAATAAATACATAAATATCCAACCCTATATTTTGTGTTTAAGACAATTAAAGTTTTATTCCGTTCTATATTTGTGTCTGGTAACAATTTTGGACCTATGATGTACAGTGTACAATTCCAAAAAGTATCATTTTATGCATATACTGTTCTTGTCAAAATAAAATCTTCATGGACAAGAGTATGCCATAATATTTATAACTTATAAGGGACAATTATTTTATTTTATTTCCTTCGCCATTTACTGCTTTATAATTCAGTATTCAAGACAATGTTGATTGACTTAATTTATCAGGAACATTGCGATGATTTGTTTTTTGTTATTTATTTTAATCATGACATTTGTTGACATTACGATTAAAACTTTTTAATATTGTTTCATGATTAGTATTTTTTGCAATTGAATGATGAAAACTCAAACTAATCATGTTTTGAGTTGATCGCCTATCGTTTTCTTGGCACTAGGTGGCGCGATCCGCTACTCACAAATTGATTCGTTACTGGCGTAAATACATGGGATACAAAACGCGTGGATTGCCAATACTTATAGTTGGACGATTTTTATCATCTAATGATAAATTGAAAGGGTGGAGAAATGTCAATTGATAGTACCAAACAAATACAATCGGCAGCGATGTTTTTCTCGGAGAGCAGTGATTATTGCATAATGATCCGCTACTGCCGTAAGCACTGTATTTTCCGTGACCAAAAAATGCGGAAATTGAACTATCTTTGTTCTAAAACATTGAAGAAGCACAACTTTAACCCAAACAAATCCATTATCGATTTGGCCAAGAAAACAACAAAACCTTTCTTAAACGTACGCTAACATATAATTTGTTTGCTCCATATTTGTTCAGATTCATAATATCTATCTTAAGAAAAAGTATGAGATGGGTGAAACCAGGAACATTGTCAAAAATGGTATATGAATTTACATAGCCCTAGCGGAAAAAAATATTTTGCACTATCATAATGATATTGTCTTCATAAATCATGGTTTTATAGATAATCTTTCAAAAAAATATATATTAAAATTTGAAATGCAGGAACCTTATGCTCCTTAGCGGTATACATCATTCAGCAAAAACAGTCAGAAGATTAGAAATATGTCTGACCCCAGATTCACAATCCTTAACTTAAGAATTTCCTTAAGTTATTTTTTATATCTGTCCTGAACTAAGAATTTTCTTTAATCACGTTTCGCAATGTTTCCTTGTTTAAGAAAAATTTTAAATAAGTAATTTTTTCAATCATACGAGCGGCCTCTTTGGAAATCGTTCGCGTTGAAATTGTATTATATAAATCCGCTTCTTCATCTTGGATTCGGATTTTCCTCGATTATTTTCGAGCACCACAGTTAAGTGTTAGGAATACGTTTTCAAGGTGTACAATCTTGAATAATAAAAGTCTACAATTATGTTAATACACAACTGTCCTCTACTAGTCCTAAATGCAATAAGATAAATGTTAAATGGAGAATGACGATTAAAAATATAAGATCAACCAACTTGGTGCCATTGGACAAGAGCCCCTAGTAGAAAAAATACAGAATGAGGGATAATGTTTCGGCAATTTTAAATGTATCGGTGGATTTAAAGAAGAAGGGGGTTGGACGGAATTACAAATGCGCATTCCAAGAACAGTGTAAGCTGCATGCTCGGTTATTATTATCACTTATTTATGATCTTCCGATTGCTGCTGATGTCAAACAGGCGTATAACAAATTAACTGCGATTTAATTTTTGTTGCGATCACTCCTCGTCCGTCTTGCGTAAACTTTACATTTTACATATTTTTACATCTTCTCAAAAACTACTGGACCAATGCAAGTTCAATTTGATGATATATGACAGCTATCAGGCTTTCAGAATTGCACAGATAAAGGGGGTATTCCCCCTGGGGCCCGTGAGGTTGAAAATCTTTTTTTTTTTTTTTTAATCTTCTCCTCTAAACACACAAAGGATATACATGTAGCTTAGATATTTCATGCATAGCAAACTTAGGACACCTAGTTTTAGGTTGGCAGAAGTACCCAGAATGAAAAAATGGCTAGCTACTTAAGGTTGGTTGGCTGGTTGAATATTGCTTAACGTCGCATCAGCATTTTTCAGCTATTTGCTACGAGAACTATTTTATTAATCCCTATGGATTAATCGATGAACAAGTTCGTGTATTCTCGTGAAGTGCTAGCTCACAGAGTCAGTACGCCGTAGACAAGCGTACCACTCCCCAAGTCACATTATACTGATACCAGATGAACAAATAAAGGCCAATGGCAAGGAAAATTCACTTTCCCACGTGTGGTCTGAGCGGGACTCGAACTCACAGCGATGAGAGATCCTGGGTTTGTAGACTGACGTCTGATCCATTAGGCCAACGCGGTCTCTGCAAGGTACATAAGGGGGAAATTGCTTAAATTACTGATCCGCAAAACTCCCTGTATAAACATCTTGTATTTGCAAGTATATAGAGGATCCTACATAAGTGTTTATGTAATATTAAATTTTAAATAAAAAAAAGTTAAGGAGACATTTAAGTAAAAAAAAGTGAAATCCTTTTTTCCTTGACTTTAAGAAAAAATATGGAAAGAACATAAGAAGAACACCCAGGCCCCGGTAGCTGCTAGCACAATTATTACTTATATGAAAAAACTCTGTAAAATGTGTGACATGAATGCAGTCGAGAAGGAAAAACACTTTATATTGGAATGTTTTCTCTTTGCACGGACCTAAGGGAGGAATACATCAAGAAATTATAATATTGAGGAAGAAGACCTACTACAAAATATACTTTTGGACAAATCAAACTTTAAACCACTTACAATTTTTTTAATTTTGTGTTTAGAAAAACGTTTGCGTGAACATGTGTTAAATCATAAACATTATCTCGTTCAAAAAAATGTAAATTATAGGCTCGCCGGTTATGTTACTCGCGCTTATTTTTTGTACAACGGCTTTATCGGGTTCCAGTTTAAAATAAAATTATTATTTATTATTATTATTATTATTATTATTATTATTATTATTATTATTATATGGTTCTTCTAATTTTTATGATATTCAGGAAGTTAGAGTGTCATTTTAAAAAAATTAATCGAACCTTACTTCAGCTTTAAATTAATTTTGTCGAAACTTTGTACATGTACATGTAGTACTATAAAATGTTGCCAGATGTATCAGATTTAAGTAAGGAAGGGCTTATTTCGGGAATGATTCTTAAACCAGGGTCAGTACTAGTCATGCGATAATTGATATATGGAATACCGGTATGAAGAATAATATTGCTAGTAGATATAAAATGAAATCAAGAGCTCGGTTTGCCTGGAATTTAAATATTCCTTGTGTTATATGAGTAGGTCCCGGTTTTGCGATCATTTATTAAGATTTTTCCTGAATCTGAATCGAGCAAATTAAAAACCTATATACTTTTGTTTATTGATAAGATATTATGAAATTTAATTAAAATAAGGTGTTATTTTGAGGGTTTTACCAAGTTTATGACATCTGTATTTAGTTTTGACAAAAATATGTATTCGTAGTTTCAAAAGATGCTAAAATTAAAGAAAAATCTTTAAGGAATGGTTTTGAAACTTTGACCAGATTTATATATGACTTGCAGTTTGATATTGTTAATACCTGCTATCTTAATAATTATAATAATATAAAAAGAAGAAATCCTATAAACGCAAAATCATATCCATTTCCTAGTGGCCGCCTTAGTGGCTCAGTAATTAGAGAATGGGGTCGCTGGTTTGTCTCTAGACCGAGTCATACATAACACTAAAAATATGAGATGCTGCTTAATCCTCTTTGCCGCAGCAATATCAAATTTTCATTTATTTCTCATAATTACACATTTACAATATAGATAACATATAAAATATTACAATTACATTTACAATATTGCATGAATGAGCTGTCAAATTTATATATAATATAAATAACCTGGAGGACTGACTGTGTGCATAAAGAGGACACAGTACAAACGACTGGTTCACCAAGTAGCCAGAAAAAAGAAAAACTTAAAAAGGAAAATTTAAAAGAAAATCCAATATCTCGACAAATGAAAGGGGGAAGTCCAGAAAACGTTAAAAAGTATAATTTTTGTTATATTTATTGCGTTTCTAATTTGAGTATATTTTCATGTAAGTGATAACTCTTGAAAAAGTTTTAATTTATATGACAGACAATAATGCTTGTTTCAGTAAAAAAAAAATAAAAAAAAAATAAAACTTCGTGTACTAAATGTACATACACATTATGTAATGCACAGAATGTAATATATTGTTGAAAAGTAAATATAAATTATTATTTGGAAATATAGATTCAAAATTTGAAAATAAAAATTATATATGTAGTCAATTTTGTGTAGATAAATAGCGAATTTATTGAAACACACTATATAACCTAAGCTATACATGTGCTAAAGACTATTTTTAATTTTTAGCCGTTTCTGAAGAATTCATGATTGTCCCTTTTTTAGGTTAGGGAATTAAATATTTCTTAAATAAATAATAATAATAATATTAAATATATAATAATAATAATAATAATTATTATTATTATTAATAATTATTATTATTATTATTATTATTTTACTGGAACTTTTATTTGGGGACAGAAAATTAAGTCATGACACGTAGTTAATAAACAGGTACAAATAATGTGAAATTCAAATATTAAAAAAAAACAAGAAATGATGAATAAATGTGAATGAACCCTTACTTTTTTTACTTGATGCATAGTAATTAAAACTATTGCCTTGGAAATTCAAATTCAACCCCTCTTTTAAGGAAGCGATACGCTTTAAGATTCTTGTTCGATTAATATATATTTATTAAAAATTGGTCATATTTAGTTTTGTAGCGCGATCAATATTTTTACGACAATAAAGGATTTTTATTTTGGCGAAAGTAAAGAAAGCTATAGGAAGTTGAGGTATTACTGTATGAGAAAAAAGTAACTTTAACAATTCCCGGTGATCGATACTTTTTCATTCATTCATTCGTTTTAGAAATGGTGCCTAATTAATCTTAAATGTTTCTTTAGGTTCTCACACACGCGCGCGCGTCTGGCGTTTCGCATTTTTAGAATTTTTTAAATTGCATTTAATACTTAAAATTCATTAACTTTATTATTTACTTGTATATATAATATATATATTAATTTAAATCAGATTTATAATTATGCAATTTATAGTTCATACTTACATTTTCTACAGCTTTTGTTCGTTTTACAAACTACTGTTATGACTGTTTTTTAGTCAATACAAGTTACATGTTTGGAGTTCAGATGACGATTAAATACCCGACCAGGAAGTGTTGATTTTATTGATTTTTTCTCGTGCTCCAGTTTAATATTAGAGATAAGAGGGATTTACACGAGGGATGAATATGGAAACCATGGATTGTACAACGCAATATCTAGATAAACATAAACGATTTATTATACTTGTTTTTGAACCGATATTAAAAATCAGATTTGCGAAATTTAAAACTGAATTACACTTGTATACAGAACGTTAACATTAAAAAAACAAGAGAAACCGTACTTTGAAACCCCTAATTTTTTTATGTGAACGGCAACATGCATATGGCTTAAAGCAAATCTGTTAAACAAAATTGAAAGATCTATGGTATAGACGTAAACTGTGAGTTATTAGCTGATGGCTTTTTTATTTAATTGTATTAGATAACATTTAGTATTAAAGTTTTAAAACATTAAAACAAAATTCATACAATGAGTAACACAAATACATATTGGCCTCATGTTTCTGCAATCATGTTCAAATGTACGTTTATTCTAAATGGTGTCCTTAATATCATATCGTGAAATCCTGTAAAATGCCAAAAATATAAATGTTGTTTATTTTTAAATTATCCTGCTGCAGACAATTTTATTATTTGCGGATGACATGTTCACGCGAGTATTGCTTCCCTGTTTGATAAATCAAAAAAGAAATGATTTGAGATTGTCTAATGGTTGTTCATGCATACGTCATCAGGATGAATATTCAATTTGGTCCTAGCGTACTTTACATCTTCTTGAATCGAAGCATCTCTGTATTGCATAACGAGCATTACACTGATATATCCATGTAAACTAAAATCAAATCAACTCAAATCGGAAATGTTTAACTATTTAGTTCACATTATTAGCTAAAATTCTGGTGAACCAAAATTTTTAAGAATTTTTAAAATCTAATCACAGATCGATGTTATAGAAATTCATATTTTGGATTAAATTATACATTTATTTCCTTTGAGTGAGTGACATATAGCTTGCTGCAGGTGAAGGATTGTGTATAATTCCCTTAGTCAAAGGAAATAAATTGTTTATTACACCGAAATGAAAGCTACAGGAACCAAGGTGATAGAAGAAAGAAAAACTAATGAAGCGCGCTATAGGTTTTGACAAAGGTATTACAAATACGGATTTAAAATATTTCTTGAGTCGTATGAAGTACATGTCTTTTGTTTAATTAATTACCACTGACCATTTTGTTGTTCCAAATGCGGTGTTTTCTTTTGGCAGCTGCAATTGGCTTTGTCATCGTTTATGACGACTTTTGCTCTTGTCGGAATTTGCAGGATGCAAATGATTTAGCGTTGAACCCGATTCCCTATCAATGGCGTCAAATAACAGGAAACTAAATTTTGTGATAGAAGATGGAAAATATTTCTATTCTGTTCCCGGTTTCACAGTCATTCTTGAACTAAGATTTTCCTTAACTTAAATCTGGCAAATTTAGACAAGATCTTTTTGAAGCTATTAGAAACATTTTTAAAAAAAACTTTATGTAAATACAGTAAACCTAGTAGAAGTGATTTTTACCTTGGATTCCCGAATATCATAAAAAAATAACAAAGGTATTAAGATTTTTAATTTGCGAGATTCAAGTTAAGGGAAATCTTAGAAATGATTCTGAAACCGGAGCAGGTCATTTCATTCCGCTTATCCAACCAAGTACTTTTAACTGAATTTCATGAAAATGTTAAGTTAACTCGAGACAGTATTTCACAATATAACGGTTTAATAACCCCTTTATTATATAGTAAAAATGCATATCATTTGCTTTTATCTTAAAATACATTCTTGTCTTGTATACGTACAATATCGACATATATTTGCACGCTTACACTTCGGGATTTATCGTTATATGTCTACGCGGAACATGTATATAATAATGTGAAATATTGTCCCGAGTTGACTTGGCAAAGAAACGCCACAAAATAACTGTACAAAAACTGCAAAGTCCGAAAATGCAATACTGGTACCATTTACAATTTTTTGTTTTAAATTTTTAAACGTGTATCTATAGTTTATTTTACAAACGCAACACGTGAAGGAAAATGACATTTTGTATATAACACTAGGTTATATTTCATGTTATTTTGCCAATAATTTCATCACTAATTCTAGCCGCCGAAACGAGATGGGCGTATACAAATGTCATATATGTACTTATCTTTTTTTCTCCAACTAGGAAGTTAATATACTGATATCTTAATTGACAACTATTGGTTAGCGCTACATGTATATAAAGAATGATACCCCGAAATTTAGCTGTTTTTCATGTCAACATGAAAGAAAAGAAACAAGCAAGACGTCTTAAACTATCAGTGTGTTTAATCTTTCTGCTGAGTCTACAACCGGTTAAAGGTAAAACATTATTTATTTATTTATTTATTTTATTTATTACAATTGCTCGAATGTGTCCAACACAGATGTACCTGAAAAGGTACAATTTAAATCTTTTTTTTTAAAATAAATAACTGAAGTTGCAGTGATGACTAACCTAAAACAGTCGAAAATATACTTTTATGATTAGCCGAGAACGCGTTTGGCAAACCTGAATAAATTGAATCGATATGTCAACAGCGCAAAAACACACGCAAGTAATGCTCACCGCAGAAAACGCACGCGAGTAATGTCCGCCGCGCAAAAACGCACACGGGTATTGACAACATCTCAATTACAATTTGAATTAATTTACTATAGTTTTTTCATATCAAAAATAGCTTGTTTGTTTGAGTAACTCGTCATTTGTTATACATTAGTCAACACAAAAAGGTATGTGTATCTTGATGGCTGATATCGGCCATCTTAAAAACCCTTATGTTCGATGCCGTGTATTCCCCTTGATCATAACACTCGTTTATGCCTGACGACATAGTAGCCGGTTACTTTATTATGGGTATGCATTTAAAGAGGTAGGCTAAATTCTACCACAATTTTCAACAACATTCATTGGTCTTATAAAAAGTTTAAAATAGGTTAGATATTATCAAACATAATTTCTTGAATTGAAGGCGTCTCGAGATGCCGTTTGCTGAATGGATAATCATTCTGATATGTAGAAATCGAATTACTGGATTTTGTGTACAACATAGAGAAACTATATATTTTTCTGTTAGATCTTAAACTTTATTCAGCCCCTTGGCGACTTTAACTTAGAATGGACGGTTATTTAACAGTAGTGGTTTAAATACAAATTTGGTATGAAAAGTCCATTTAAAGCATGTTCGACCCCAAAATAAAGTATGATCCCGAGTTTTCCCAAAATTTTAACAAAGTTAGATAGCTAGATCGCATTAAAGTCTTTAAACTCTGAAATTTCATTAAACTCGTATGCACAAGAGAAAAGTCACCTTTAAGGATCCTTAAATCCCCTTAAAGACTCATTAAATGGGGCTTTAAGGATCTTTAAGGGGTCTTTAAGGACCTTAAATGTGTCTTTAAGGTCTCTTCAAGGACATCCTTAAAGATCCTTAATGGAACTGAAATTTTAAGGATCTTTAAGGCGGCTTTAAGGATCTTTAAGGATTCGTTTAATAAACACAGAAAACAAATTTCTTTACATTTTTTTAAATTTTAAGTTTATATAAATGTGATGTTAAATATAATTATTTAACTTATTATACTCTTACACTGTTTTTATTTTATTTTATTGTTTTATTTAAAAAAAAAATTATTTTATTTTATTTTATTTTTTTTAATTATTTATAAAATTTGTAAATTTATAAAAAATAAACTTATTTATTTAATCATTTTTCTTTATCAATTATACTAATTTTGGTTGTTTTGCAAGTAGTCCTGAAATCACAAATAAAGAAGAACACATTATTTAACATCATTTATTGCAAATTTACTTATCTAATTTCGCTCGCAGCGGGACTTGAACTCACTACCCTTAGTTCCCCAGATTACATCCTTTCCTGACTCTACATCCTTATCCATTAGGCCACGGAAGACATGAATATGCATGTTATATTTTTAAACTATATTAGTACCCGGTAGCCTAAGGATCACGTGACTAGCTCTAAATCTTTCAGATTTAATAATAAAATATATAAATAAAATGTTTTACTCCATTTAAAAAATATTTTATTATTATTATTATCATTTTAGTTTGCTCTTTCATTCTTGAGAGGAATAATTTTTAGGTTAATTTAACTGACTTAAGATTTCTGATCAAAGGAAGACGGGCATATCAAACCTTTACCTGTAATACACTTATCTATCTGACTGGCAAACATCACTTTTATAAAGATCAATTATCGATGAGAGGGTATAAAATGTGTAGGCGGGCTGGCAAAATCTTACACCCAATTTTCAATGATCTATATTTCAATATGATTATAATATTTACACATAATATTGGACATGACCTCAATTTTTAAAATATATTTTTGATTTTAAAAAATATTTGATATTTTTGAAGTTATTACAAAAAACATGGGCTACACTTTTTTCAATTGTAAAAATTCATCCGAGACAGGATAACAAAATTTTACAACCCAATTTTCAATTATCTATATTTCAATAAATATCTATTGGATTTATATAGTATTTTGACATAATATCCGGCATGACCTTAATTTTTAAAATATGTTTCTGATTATAAAAAATATTTAATATTTTTGAAGTTATTAAAGAAAATACGGGCTACACTTTTTCCAATCAGTCAAAATTCATCCGAGGCAGGACAGGTAAGCTTTGAACATTGATCGATATCTCTTCACATGATTAAGCTTGCCCATTAAAATTTGCAACAAATACGCGGTGGATATGTATCTTTGATACCACTAAATGGTACTTCCTATAATGCAGTGGTTTTCTTTTTATATCCGATTGTTTGTGACATTTGATTGTTCTATAAGTACGACGCCATAAGTTATTTTTCTGTAAATCCCTCCTGTGTAATGTTGAACCTGTCGTGCCTTGATCAAAGATGGCGACGCAATGAAAGAACAATAAACTGTCACAAACAATCGTTTATAAAAAGAAAACCACTCCATTGTAGGAAATACCCTTTGTTGCTATTAAAGATATATATCCACCGCGTATTTGTTGAAAAATTTAATAGGCAAGCATAATTATGTGGAGAGATATCGATTAATGTTCAAACCTCACTCGTCCTACCTCGCATGAATTTTGATCGATTGGAAAAACTGTAGCCCGTATTTTCTTTAATAACTTCAAAAATATCAAATATTTTTTAAAATAAAAAATATATTTAAACAATTTAGGTCATGCCCGATATTATGTAAAAAATATTTTAAAAATCCAATAGATATTTATTGAAATATAGATCAATAAAAATTGGGTGGTAAAATTTTGTTATCCTGTCTCGGATGAATTTTTACCAATTGAAAAAAGTGTAGCCCATGTTTTTTGTAATAACTTCAAAAATATCAAATATTTTTTAAAATCAAAAATATATTTTAAAAATTGAGGTCATGCCAAATATTATGTGTAAATATTATAAGAATCCAATAGACATTTATAGAAATATAGATCATTGAAAATTGGGTGTAAGGTTTTGCCAGCCCGCCTACACATTTTATACCCTCTCATTATCGATCAGATATCCATTCCTATTTGTATAATCTTAATCATACTACTGCTTTTTTATTAAAATATTTCAAAAATTCTTGAAATTAAAACAATAATTTTAAGTAAATTTTATTTAAAATTGACTTTTATAATTTAGTTACATTTTTGTTGTAATACCAATACTTATTTCCTTGTTTGATAAACAACTATAATATTGTACCAGCGACATTTAATAATCTGTACAAAATGGAAGGACGAGTTTTAATGATAATTTGTTATAATCTTAATCTATCCTTCAAAATCTCGCATTTAACTTAAATGACTGTTTTATGAGGGAAACATTGAGAATGTTAAATAAAATAATTTCAGAAATTAATTCAATTCACGGTGAGAGAGAGAGAGAGAGAGAGAAAAGGGGGTGCACATGTTAAACATTATAATAATAGTACTCTTAACAAATTGAAACAGTAGAACTAGCGACATTTCCTACTGTTATAAATCTGGTAAAACTGTTAAAAAAATATTACCATTGTCATACTCAAAAGCGGATCCGAGTGAATAGTCACTACCCTTTTTCAAGTTTTGGATCAGACCCGGCCAGAGACCAAACCCGCGACCTTCCACTTCTGGAGCGGACAGTCGACACTCTACCGAGCTGGCTGCTACCGAAGTGGAAGGTCTCCTTCCTCCCCTTTTTTCCACACTTGTTTAAAATTATCTATATGACATCCATCTGAACATTCAAGTTAATTTTATTATATTAATTAAATTATTACATTATTATACTAAATAATCAGTATAATGGTGCAACACACAAGAATCCTTTTTACCAGAAAATAGCACTTATCATTTTAGATTTGTTCCATAAAGCCAATAACGGACGGATAGAATAAAAGTCAAATGAGATGGAATTTATCTATTAAAAAACCAATTAAAAATTAAAAAAATGTACAAAAAATGTACAAAAATTGGGACTTTTATATGAAAATAGGACTTTGCACTATAAAAATATACAAAAAGATAATCTTATGTGCTAAAAATGTACCATTCTAATTAGCTCTCTCTCTCTCTCTCTCTCTCTCTCTCTCTCTCTCTCTCTCTCTGGGCCCTGACCCTTGGTCCCAATATTCATTTATGATTAATGGAATCACTCTTTATGGAATCTGTCCTTGAATAAGACTTATTTTTGAAGTACTGATAACAGCCCAGTTTAAAATTCATGCTTTCTGACAAGACAGAAGTGTCTTAATTAGTATTACAAGTTAACGTCATTTACTAATACTAACTGGGTTCTTTCATGCCTAAGTGATCAGGTAAATAACATTATCACCTAAGACTGGTCAGCACTACCTGAATTCTTTCATACCTCAACAAACTGGTACATTACATCATCCTCTGATTGCAATTACCTACCTGTACACGAATTAATTAATCAGTACCACTAATTAACTGGTCCATCCACTGGTTGCTTGACAATTTGCGGTAAGCGAGAGGGAAAAAAGTCGGAAAGCAGGGGCAAATGTTGGGGTGCCCCCCTCCCCGCCCACCTACCTCCATCCTGCTGGATCTGACACTGCATGATTTACCATTTTTGAATTATTTTTAAACAGAACGAAAAAAGTACACGACACTGCAAATCCAAATTTTCTCTCCTCTCTCTCTCTCTCTCTTTCTCTCCTAGATATGACAATATTCCAACGTCAGCTGCAGACTGCTAATATCTTTTTGTGTTTGAACAACACCAATTTTGATTTATTTCTGGAGAAAACTTTTTACTTTTTTCTCAACATAATCAGGATAACGGGATAGCAGAGTATAAAGTTTCATTCCTGTGTCAAGATTATTTCACTTATATCATTATTTGATTCAATGAATAAGAATTCTAGAATGGCCAAGAATGTAAAACCTGAGCGAACTGACAAATTTTCTGAGATAATGACCTGTCCCAGTTTAATATTTTGTCAGTTTGTAACAAAATTGTATAGTCTTGTGTAGAGACTTTAAGTTCAAGGATAGTCACGGGGGACAATCACGTGACTGATGTTGATCACGCTTTCACCTGAAAACGCTCGCTTCGAAGGTAAGTTGACCTTAGTTTTATATGATAGCGCGTGAATTTGAAAATAATATGTTGCCCACGGAAGAAGTATATGTGTACTGAGTTTCCTTGCCAAATGACAACATTCAAATCCCCGTAGTTTCTGCAAACACTTCGACAATGTGTGGAGCACGTTAGATATTCGTGTTGATCCCACTTACACATTTATGCTATCGCTGATTAAATTTAACCAAACGATAAAATTTGCGCCTTTTACACCCGAATTTTCTACATCCACTAGATATTTATTACAACAGACAATTATTTCGCGTGTCTACATGTCGGTAGATATTGGAATTTGTCAGTATTCGTCAAATTATGTAAAATGATCACGCTTTCACTAAGTTTGTGAGTTGATCACGCTTACACAATGTTAAGGTATAAATTTTCGAATATCGGGTTTAGAATGTTCAGTCATTTGGACAATGTCTATAGTTTTAGGTTTTATGATCATTTTTCAAAGATAAAATTACTAGATTTTTGTGATGTTTTATCAATATATAATATGCTGTTTTTATTTTTCTGAAAATCAGATCGACCACATCACAATTGGAAGAAAGTGGAGAAGAAGCCTGCAAGATGTCAGGGTAAAACGTGGAGCAGATGCAGCATCAGATCATCAGCTAGTTGTTGCCACCCTTAAGACCAAACTGAAAGCCTTTAAAGATAGAGCAGGAAGAATATCACACAAGCTTGAAGGAAAGAGAGAAAATAGAAGAATTAAGCTTGAATTAAGGAACAACTACAGTGCACTCTCCAACCTGCCAGAGGAAACAGTTGAAGATCAGTGGAATAATCTGTGTAACACCTGGAAGACAACATGCCAAACTGTCCTAGAAAAGAAGAGATCACAACACAAGGAGTGGCTTACAGCAGACACATGGGCAATGATCACAGAGAAAAAACAACTGAAAGATCAGATCATCCAAACACAAGACCAGAAAGAGAGGCAAGAACTGCAAGCACATTACTGGGACAAGAACCGGGAAGTGAAAAGAAGTGCAAGGAAAGACAAGAGAAACTTTATTGAAGAGCTGACACAGGAAGCAGAGACTGCTGCGGGTCAAAGGAACATAAGAGACTCT
Organism: Anadara kagoshimensis; assembly: GCA_021292105.1. Lineage (NCBI taxonomy): Eukaryota > Metazoa > Mollusca > Bivalvia > Arcoida > Arcidae > Anadara > Anadara kagoshimensis. Next base: position 19,386,060 of record CM037874.1, read on the forward strand.
ATGAGATCACGAGGACCCTTCTGAAAAAAAACAAAACCAAGTCGCCCTGTCAAAGACAAGAATGGAAACACTATTTCAGGCGAAGAAGAACAAGAGCAAGATGGGTGGAACACTTTAAGGAACACTCAACAGACCAGTACCATCAATTCTGCCAGACATCCACCACCCACTAAAGTCCTCGATATCAACACTGGTCCACCTAGCAAGCGAAATAATGAAGGCCATAAAGTCACTGAAATCTGATAAAGCAGCAGGCCCAGATGGTATACCACCGAAGCATTGAAGGCAGATACCCAGACCTCAACTGACATGCTACATCCACCCCTTAACAAGATCCGGGAGCAGGAGAAAGTACCAGAAGATTGGAAGAAAGGACACCTTGTGAAGTTGCCAAAGAAGAGGGACTTGTCATCCTGCAACAACTGAGAGGAATCATGCTCCTGTCGATCCCAGGGAATGTACTGTCAAGAATCATCTTAGAGAGACTTAAGTATGCACTGGACAAGACACTCCGAGATGAACATGCTGGCTTTCGGCAAGATAGATCATGTACAGACACATTGCCACCAAGCGCATCATCATTGGACAGTCCCTGGAGTGGCAGGCCCCACTGTCTTTTTCGACTTTCAAAAGGCATTTGACATTTTGGATAGGGATGTCATCTGGAATCTGATGTACCATTATGGCTTTCCACTATAGTTTGTCACCATCATTCAGCAACTGTATGAAGATGCCACTTGCCAAGTCATCCATGATGGGAAGCTGACAGAACCTTTTTGTACAAACCGGAGTCCAACAGGGATGCCTGTTGTCACCAACAATCTTCCTTATAGTCATTGACTGGATGATGCGCCAGACATGCGAAAACTGGAATACAGTGGACCTTTACCAAGCAGCTGGAGGACCTTGACTTTGCAGATAATATAAGTCTTATCTCCCACAGACACCAAGATGCCCAAGAAAAGTTAGCCATTGCAGAAGAAGCAAAGAAGACTGGCCTCCAAATCAACATCAGAAAGACTGAAGTCATGAGGGTAAACAACAAAACAGAAGACCCAGTGCAGCTACACCAAGAAAACATCAAGGAAACTGACAAGTTTGTTTACCTGGGCAGTGTCATCAGTAAAGATGGGGGTACAGATGAAAACATAAAGTGCCGCATCAACAAAGCCAGATTTACTTTCAACTCCCTTCGACCAATCTGGAGATCAACAGCCCTCTCAATAAAAAACAAGATCCTGATCTTCAACACCAATGTCAGTCCATCCTACTATACGGCTCAGAAACCTGGAGGGTAATCAAAAACAAACATACTAATCCATATCCGAATCACAATCCAGAAGCAAAGTAAAAACTTTGGAACTGACAAGTTAGGTTATACACGTGAACTTCCACCAGGGAAGTGAGGCCGGGTGCTCCGGAAGGGTAAGCAAGTAACCAAGACCAACACCACAAACTCCAGACATTTATCAACAGATGCCTCAGGAACATCCTCAACATCAGATGGTCTGAAGTTGTCTCAAACAAACAACTATGGGACAGGACCAGACAAGTTCCAATCGAGTCTGAAATCAGGAAACGAAAATGGGGATGGATTGGCCACACACTACGCAAGCCTGCATCAAATGCCACCAGGCAGGCTCTTGACTGGAACCCACAAGGGAAGAGAAGAGAGGCCGGCCTAAACAGACTTGACGTAGGAGTATCGACACTGAGGCACAAACAGCTGGAAAGACCTGGGCCGAACTGAAGAAGATAGTCCAAAACCGTGTCATGGAGAGGTGTTGTTGCGGCCCTTTGCTCCCCAGGGAATCAAGAGGAATAAGTTAAGTAAGTAAGTCAAGTTTTATTTTTCAGAATGACTAGAAAAAATCTGTGGCTCAACAAGCCCAAAAGAAAATATTTAATGGATCAAACCATAAAAACATTCGTAACCCATCACAATATACATTGCCATCAGATTGTGGACGACACACAGCTTACTAAGATATTAATTACCGGTGTTGTTATAAGTTTGATACAGCATTGATGTGACTAAAACTATTAACAGTAGAGGTTGATTGTTCGTATATTTACAATACAGACCTGTCGAAAATTCAACACTGAGCTAACAAAAAGGAGCCCACGTTCGGCTGTCGAGATTTAGATAGTGGCAACTGCCGATGTAAAGCTAACGGGGAGCCAAAATTAAGCAATAATTTGTTAGCTTAGTGTTTATTTTTCAACAGGTCTGTACTACACATGCAAGTTTTCCAATCTGTGTACATAGCATACAAATATATATAACTATAATAAAGGCACTGTCGAATTAACTGAATATAGATTGTGTAGTCTAACTCCGTGTAAGCGTGATCAACTCACAAACTTAGTGAAAGCGTGATCATGTTACATAATTTGACGAATACTGTCAAATTCCAATATCTACCGACATGTAGACACGCGAAATAATTGTCTGTTGTAATAAATATCTAGTGAATGTAGAAAATTCGGGTGTAAAAGGCGCAAATTTTATCATTTGGTTAAATTTAATCAGCGATAGCATAAATGTGTAAGTGTGATCAACACGAATATCTAACGAGCTCCACACATTGTCGAAGTGTTTGCAGAAACTACGGGGATTTGAATGTTGTCATTTGGCAAGGAAACTCAGTACACATATACTTCTTCCGTGGGCAACATATTATTTTCAAATTCACGCGCTATCATATAAAACTAAGGTCAACTTACCTTCGAAGCGAGCGTTTTCAGGTGAAAGCGTGATCAACATAAGTCACGTGATTGTCCCCCGTGATAGTGAAAGAAATCGAAGTGCATTGAGATTAGAACCAATATTCGACAAGCGAGTTTTCTCACACTAGATTTTCCCTAAAGATGTGAACCAAGACAGTGAGATCAAGATTTTGCTAGTTATATTGAGGCTGTCAGTTCTAGGATTATTAATGAAACGGAAACACACAGAGAACCCCATTTTCGGCAAGAAAACAAATTAAAACGAAAATTAACTTAAATGCCGATGATATAAATGTTTTTTTTCTTTTAATTGTTTCATTATAAATCACGACTTTATTAGCCCGAAATTCGTTAACTTGGATTGCGGACCTATTCTATGATTAGAAAATCATGCTTATAGTTTTCGCTTGTGGGAAAAAGTTCCGATAGACAACTCTCAGCTCCGAGTTTCTCACTCTCTCTCTCTCGCCATAAACAACTTGAATAGAGAATACAAGTTATTTTACTGGATCGATCGAGAAATTATTACATGAAGAAGATAGTGCAAATGAATCTACCAGTTTTGTCTATGAAATTGTGGTTTATTTATTTATTTATTTATTTATTTATTATATGAGTGTTAGTTATTTATTTGATTATTTATTTATTTATTTATATGATTATTATATATTTATTTGATTATTTATTTATTAATTTATATGACAATTTATTTATTTATTTATTTATTTGATTATTTATTTATTTATTTATTTATGTATTTATTTATTTATTTATTTATATGAATGCACATTTCAAGGTCATGAAATAAGAAATATCAAATAATGGTAGTTTAAAAACTGATGATGTACAAGTCTTCGCTCTGCCCTCTCTCTCTATCTCTCTCTCTCTCATATTTCATATACTTATTAAAGTTTTTAAAAATATTTATTTATTTATTTATTTATTTATTTATTTACACACAAATAACAATTGGTAAAAAGTATCTAAAGTACCCCTAACATTACTACTCATGTAGATTAATCATCTGATTCCATTAAAATTCAAATCCATCTAGGTAATTAAAGAGATTAACAACATACGGTAATTTTTTCAGGTAGAATACACTATCGTCTGGTTAAAATGAGTTTGAATTTGCTTCTGTTATCAATTAGTTAGGTAAGTTGTTGATGAGATACCGGGGAAATGTTGATGATCATCAATTAGGAACCATGATCTGTTTATTACCTATGGGCATAAATCCATAATGATAAATAGTCAAAACTACACTTTTTTTAGTTTAATAAATAAATAAATAAATAAATAAATAAATAAATAAATAAGAAGTTGTACATTGAATCAATTTAGAGCTGGTACATAATAATCGGAGCAGTATAGATTATAAATAAAAATAAATAAATAAATAAATAAATAAATAAATAAATAAAATAAATAAATAAATAAATTAATTAATTACTTTGAAAACAATCATGAAATTTTATCACCGGACATTTATTTTTAATCGCGTTTTTCTCCAATTATTTTTGTGTAATATATACCAAATAAATAAATAAATAAATAAATAATAATGGTGCATCCTTAGCCAATTCAGGGTGGTTGAAAAAACACCATTATATCATTTAAATACATGTGTATGTCAGGGTGATCCTTAAAGATCCTTAAAGCCGCATTAAAGATCCTTAAAATTTCAGTTCCATTAAGGATCTGTAAGGAAGCCTTAAAGATCCTTAAAGAAGATGGTGTCCTTAAAGGGTTCTTTAAGGAGGCTTTAAGGATCTTTAAGGACATCTTTAAGGATCTTTAAGGATTCCTTAAAGACCCTTAAAGGAGGGAGTTGGTCTTGTGATGGAGCCTTCAGTCCTTCCCTAGAGCTGCTGTAATACAAGACAAAAAATAATAATAATCAAAACAGGAAACCTTTTCAAAATAGTTATTTTTTATTCGCATTTATTCATGGAATAGAATAATTTCATAAAGAAATACTCACTTTACTATGGATATGAATTTAAAGTGGCAGGCTCCTACTATAAATTGTTTCAAAATGTTTATATAATGACTTGCCGTCATTTCTCTTATGGAATTCAAAATTGATTAATTAGATATACTGTAAGGATCAGAGGAAATTCAGACGTAGAATCATTTTGTTTACATAGTAGGATCGCACGGGAACTTGTACAGTGTTACAAATCATAAAGAGGTCAGCAGTCGTGTTTAATTTACTCAGTGAAAATCAATTCTTTCTCAGTCATAAAGCAGCTTTGTCTTCTGTTTATTATGTGTTAAAACATTCAATTAAGTTTCTAACGGCAGATAATATGCTTACATACTTTAATATGGTCTTATAACGCCACATTGCCTACCGCTAGTGTATTCTTAAATTGAAGGCACCTCCAGATGCCGTTCGCTGATTAGATAATTATAATGATCATGATATGCAGAAATGCAAATCCACGATTTGCACACGCAACTCGGCACACTTCTGTGTATATTGAAAGAGGGGGTTTATTTGAAACATTTACTATAGATTATGTACATCAGACTCCATAAACTAAGAAAGTATATAATTTTTTTTTTCAATTTTCTCAAAAGTGCAAATAAATTGCTGTTGAAAAACGAGAAAGTTGTTACATTCATATTTTCACATCCAGATAACGTTCCGAATAAATTCGTCACTAACCCTCTAGATTGTTCCATGCTGATTTTATTCTGGGCAATTGTTTCTACTCTCTCTCTCTCTCTCTCTCTCTCTCTCTCTCTCTCTCTCTCTCAGTTACATTACGTACTATTTACCCATGTCAATTTTACATCACTAGATGGTCATTTCGGAATACAATTCCTCATCAGTAGTGCTTGGGTTGAAATGGTTAAACCAATTTTTTTCAAAGGGATAAAAAATATCGAAACGACCAAAATATAATTAATCTTTACAAAATACTTTGTATGGGAGTATATACCTTAGTGTTTGAAAATTTTCTTATTTTAACTGCAGCAAAGTTTGATAGAAGTAGATCATAGAGACTAATTGTTATAAATGTACATCAGTCAAAAATAATCTAAACAGCACCTAAATGTTAAGGTAGTTCCCGGCACCTGAGGCAAAACATTTCTCCGACATATATTTTTCTGACATATATTTTTCTGAAAATTTGCACACGTGCTCTATTGAATAAAAAAAACATGGTTTTCATTTTTTTTCTTTTTTAGTATAGTGCCTTAAACACTCCCCCTTTCAAACCTTGAAATGGTCACTTCAAAATATCCTACACCGAACATTTGGTGTTGGTAATAGTTTCGGTAATAAGTAGATAAACTGATTTGTTTGTTTCTTTGTTTTTTGGTTTTTTTTTTTGGTTTTTTTTTTTTTTTTTTTTTTTTTTTCTGGTTGTTGTTGTTGGTTATTATCAATATTTCAAGAACAGGCACGTCGCGTTAGGTTCTGCACGTTCATAAATTAAATAACGCATGTTTTCTGAAGTCGATCTGTGCTAAAAGTGCCTGCTCTTCATATGCCTTTACACACAAAAGTCTTAATTTCATAAAATCTGCGAAATACGTTAATACGTTTTGATATAGGAAGTTTAATGTGTATGCTACAAAATAAGAGGAAAAAACAGGTATTATTGAGTTTTCGTTTTCGAGATATTAAATGGATTATTTCTCTACCCCTTACTGTTATATTGTTTTAAAATATTTATTTCGAGTATTATATCATTTAAAACTATATATATATATATATATATAATATATATATATATATATATATATATATATCAATCTTTATTATTTTTAAAATCAGAAAAAATAAATGTTGGTAAACACAAACATGTTATTGCCTTTTTGCCACTTTTTCCCTTCAGAATGATCATTTCAAATGCTTATTTCGTTTCTGTCAACATAATCTATTCTAATAACATATATTTTGCAATAAAATACTACCAAATGATATTTTATAACATTGTGACAAAATACCACTAAAATGACCAAAAACTTTGATTTTGCAATTGCAATTTCTGGAACTTGTGTCTAAACCGTTTTCCGATTTTAAAATCCTATTATTTTCCACACGACATTCTTCCTGGAAGGATGTTTAAATTATTTAGTGCCTTTACATTAATGAAATAGATCTATTGCGACATATAAGAAGCTTATTGTGATATGCTTATACCCAAATCAACCATCAAAATTATCAAATTATTGTGTGTATGAGGCCCCTGAAATCAACCCATGGTTCCATCGTATCAAGCATGTTTACAAAACTAAACGATAAATTTTAAATATTTTCTAGAAGTAAAAAAGGAATAAATTAACATATAACTGTCAATAGACCTAGTACAATGTATAAATGTTGTCATGCCGATTGCAGATTTGAAAAAGTTAATACTTTGTACGTGTATATTGACTGATCGGTTATGTGCTGTTGATTAGTGTTGAACAGAGTTATTTATCTTGGTGGCGGCATTAACCTTAACATTGCCTTATACATATCGTTTATAATAAAAAATAAATCTTATGAGGGTTGAGCAGTTTTTAGGCGTTATAATTTCTAATTGGGGTTTCTATAGACAAGACATGGCTCTTGTAAAGATGTGGGATTTAAGCCCCATTATCATATGTTTTTTGCTATTTGAACAAAATGCAAAGCAAAACACTAGAATTAATCAATCATGATTGTTTTCATATACCTATATATATTTTACATTTCTGAGCTTATTTAATGTAAAAAAATCAGCCTTTTTAATTCAGTTGAATTTTGGTTTTAGTGAGTCACAATAAAATATTTCTAGTAAAGAAGAATTAATATATCAGAATGCCCAAAATTAATGTTGTAGAAGTATAGAAAAATACGTATTTTAACCTTGGATACACTTATCTTATCATTTGTGTGTTTAACAAAATTTATCTAAGGTTAACTAATGCAATGTACCATTATTTACACAATTCCGTTTTGGATAAAATCTATCAACAGAATATTTTTTTATATTCTGCACATATCAAAAACAAACATACTAATCCATTTCCGAATCACAACCCAGAAGCAAAGTAAAAAACTTTGGAACTGACAAGTTAGGTTAGACATGTGAACTTCCACCAGGGAAGTGAGGCCGGGTGCTCCGGAAGGGTAAGCACCTCCTGTTTAGCTAGCTACACCCGTCACGTGTGTAATCAAAATTGTGTGAAAGGAACATGGAACTATGAGACGTCAAATATATCCAAGGCAATCCTGGACAGAGACATCAAACTTATCAACAATACTGTGATGACAGCCATAAAACTTTTTGAGGGCCTTGATAAGCCTAGGCTTGCAATATCCATTGTATTCAAAATTTTTAAAATGATGAATTTAAATCTATTCAAAACTTTTTATCTTTTTTGGGGTTATCTTCTGCTTCATATTATATAATTGTAGTTTTGAAAAAAAATGTGTACAATGAAGGCTCAAACTGTATTATTAATGAATTAATTACTAACTTATAGTATTATATTTTCCGTTTCAAGATTTAAATAACACAGAAAAACAAAACAAAATAAAGTCAAACATTTAGAGACATTAAATAAAAATCATGCGCCAAGGTAAAAGACACATACCTCATATCATATACTATAGTGAGCAGATTTAAATTCATACAATATGTTCACGCTGGCTTACAATAAAGAACCTTCCGTAAGGATCTCTCACTTAAGATTGTTAGAGAAGCTTATTTAAACCACTTAGACATGTCTTTCATTTTGTATATATAGGGTTTGAACAAATCAGAAAATAACATATTTTTGTATATTTCTGATAGGTGTAGTTTTTAATTTTTAATTTAAAGTATGCAGTTCACATTTATTCAATTATTTTCGAACAGGAACATCATTTTATTCTTATTATTTCAAACTTTAACCAAGATCTCTCTCTCTCTCTCTCTCTCTCTCTCTCTCTCTCTCTCTCTATATATATATATATATATATATATATATATATATATATATATATATATATATATATACATATATATGTGTGTGTGTGTGTGTGTGTGTGTGTGTGTGTGTGTGTGTGTTACTAGCGTTTTACTAAATGTCATTGTTTTATTTTAGGAGATGGCCCTTGTGCCTCATATAGGCATATACAGGAAATATATAGACGGAATCCAAAGTATTCTGAAAACACAACCTTGGATGACCATAAACTATTGCCTAATTGGTATGGATTAGAGGGATTTGATATACCGAGCAGGGAAATACTATCAGGTCATTGCGGTGCCAGGAACACAATATATCTAAATGGTAATATAGAAGATTCAAATAATTATAAAATATTTAGATTGTCATTGTCAAAAAGATAGTTTAATATCAATGACATTTTTATTCAAGTCACAATATTTGCGTCAAAACAAATTTGATTTACTGAAACACTTACGAATTAACTGTCTTTTTCTTTCGTGACAACAAGTGATGACCCAGATTTTAAAACTAGCAAATCTAATAATCTGTAAAGCAGTAGTTCATTAAGAAAGAAAACCCGGTAAATACCGAATCTGTCGGCAATGTAAACAAATATGCCAATTAAGGTAATTCCCGCCTACTCATTGATGATGTGGCGTAATAGGCGGCTTTAAAATAGTACGCTGAACACAAAAAACAAGTTAAAAATTCATATTAAATGTCAAATTACAACTGTTAAATGTTGAATTTGTTAAAAAAAATCCCGATTGTATAGATGACAGGGTATTCGATTAAATCTGGAGAGAAGGCTGTCGCCAAATCATTCAACTCAACATACAGATTCTGTCTCTTAACAATCCTAAATTTGGAGACTATGTAAATGTCATCTATCCTAGTGAGTTTGAAATAAAAGTCAAGACTGTTTCCTCAAGTTCTGCTTCATATTTAGACTTATACCTGAATTATGACGCACACGAAAGGCTATATTTGAAACTTTATGACAAACGTGCTGACTTCAATTTTTCTAGTGTCAACTTTCCTTTTTTATGCAGCAATATACCCGATTCTCCTGCTTATGGTGTATTTGTTTCCTAATTAATACGCTATGATAGAGCTTGTTCCCACTACGAGGACTTTGTACAATAAAGTAGGCTGCTTGCAAATAAATTGTTGATTCAGGGATATTGCAAGCCTATGCTTATCAAGGCCCTCAAAAAGTTTTATGGCTGTCATCACAGTATTGTTGATAAGTTTGATGTCTCTGTGTCCACGATTGCCCTGGATATGTTTGACGTCTCATAGTTCCATGTTCCTTTCACACAATTTTGATTACACACGTGGCGGGTGTAGCTAGCTAAACAGGAGGTGCTTACCCTTCCGGAGCACCCGGCCTCACTTCCCTGGTGGAATTTCACGTATTTAACCTAACTTGTCAGTTCCAAAGTTTGTACTTTGCTTCTGGATTGTGATTCTGACATGGATTAGTATGTTTGTTTTTGAATGATACAAGTAGGTCATGGAAATCTCCATCCTGAATTTAGGTGTATTTATACGCACAATGTATGTGGAAAAGGATGTGTCATTTATAATCTACAATGAGTTCATAATATGAATTTAATAGGTATTGTAAACATTATGTAATATGTGAATATTTTGAAATTATAAAATGCTTATAATCTTAATTTCTCGTTTCTACCTTAATGAACTTCTTATATTTTTAAATATTCAACACGCTTGTTTCCAGTTTAGTAATCAAGTGCGTTTAATAGCTTTTTTTAATTCGGTTATTCTAAATATTCTATTATTATATACTGAAAAATCACGTTTTAATTTTGTTATCAAAACATCCATAATTTACTCTCTAGTTCACATCTGAGACTCCATGCCACCTATCCTTTAAATATTATTTTAACTTTAATCAACACACATGCTTTAATGTGTTTTTAAAGGACTTCTTATGAATTAATTTTTTTCATCATTATATGTGTTGTATTATCTATGTTGTTTGTTGTGTGAAAGCACGATAAAACTAAAAAGCGTTTTACTTTACTATGAAAAAGGCCTTTTTAACATGGAATATTGTGAATAAGGTTTTGTAAAGAATTGCGTGTGAATTAACAATTAGGGCCCCAAATTACAAATGGATGTCGGGTAAAAACTTTATCTTTTAACTGCCTGATTGAATCCAGAAAATTCACACTTGCGACGATCTACATATAACCAAATCTAATGAGCTACCTAATAGGAGTATTTATACTTGAACATTTTGATTTTCTTTAAAAAAGACAAAAAATTACCGTTTCTATGCACTCAAATAGACTGATTTAAAAGAAAACCTTTTTCCACTTAAATCTTTTTTTTTATTTGTTGAAAATTTTAAACTAAAATTTTAAATAAAAATTGGCCTTTATGTAAGTAATATATAGAGGCATGTCATATTTGAAAGTACAGAAAATGTACATTCGACTGTAATAATGTAGTCCCCTCATTTTGAAAATATGCCCATACGTTTGTGTTTGATTTTACCTTATATAGTCCATCAACACTATTTTGGCAGATTGTTTATAAACATAGAACAGTCTCATATAAAGTGCAAGTAGAACGAGGAGTTAATATTACATGGTACAGTGCGTCAAAGTTTAAATTGGCCATTTAATTTTTAATTTTGATATTTAAATAAGACTAATACATTGTGTAATTTAGGGGCTATAGCCTTATCATAGTAACATGATATAAAGTTGATAAATAAGGAGAGTAATACTGAATACCGATGATTACAGTAATGAAACATGCCGGCTTACCTAATTTACACAGTTAATTAGCCCAATCTAATATTCAAATTAAAAATCAAAAGGCAAAGTCAAACTTGACAAACTTTATTAAGAAGGCCAATCAGTGATATTTTAGTGTTTGTAAACCTGGAGGAGTCTAATCAATGTAAATATGGATCATATAAAAGGGTGCTATTAACAAATGAATGCATGGAGGCGTGAATATACGTATATGATATCATAATATAAATACTTATTATACCAGCTTCTCCTGCTCATGGTGTATATGTTTTCGAATTAATACGCAATGATAGAACTTGTTCCCACAATGGGAACTTTATACAACGAAGCAAGGTGCTTACAAATAAATGTTGACACAGGGATATTGCAAGCCTATGCATATCGGGCCTTCACAAAGTTCTTGGCCGTCATCACAGTATTGTTGATAAGTTTTATGTCTCTGTGTCTAGGATTATCCATGTTTTTTCACACAATTTTGATTACACACGTGGCGGGTTTAGCTAGCTAAACAAGAGGTGCTTGTCCTTCCGGAGAAACCGGCCTCACTTCCCTGATTGAAATTCACGTGTTTAACCTTACTTGTCATTTTTATATTTTAACTTTGCTTGTGGACTGTGATTCAGACATGGATTCTAGTTTTTATTTATCTTGTAAAAAACATCTTTATACATATTTATACTGATTTTATCTCCGTTGAGAATTCCTTCTTCCCCTCTCTCTGTCATCCGTTCACGGGTCAAATTTTTTGGATCAGTTTCCCAATACCTTTCATAAGATTTTGATGAAACTTTACAAGAAAAAGTAATAATAGGTGTAGTTGTGCATGTCCATTTTCAATCATTATGTGTGTTTCGAATTAATCTCTTATATTATCTTGCAGATTTTAGTGACACTGAATATCCTTGTGTTGAAGTTATCCCATCTTTTGTTTTATTGATTTTTGTATTAGTTATTACATTGACCTCTTTTGTCTTGACTGGATCTCTGTAATAGTAATTAAAATCTATGGCACTTATTGCGAAAAATAAATTGTTCTGCGATTTTGCTTAAAAGTATAGGATATTTCGTGTTTATACTCTAAAATGCCTTATTTTAATTGTTTTTTAAAGTTTGTAAGGTCAATAGCTAGTACAGGCTCTGTAGCTTCTTTGTACAGTAAGATATTGCATTCATTTTAAAATACATCTTGATGCGGAAGTTTGTTTTCTCTTAGGGTCTTGATTCTAATTAGATCTCCCCTTTCTGTGCTACGGTACAGACATAAGTAACGTTTGCATAAGACATGTAAACTTTTTGTCATTTTTTCATGTGCACAATAGTTTTTGCAGTGTATCGATTTAATATAGAATGTAATGAGATATACAAGAGATTTCATATTTATTTCATCAACGTGTCTTATGAAACTTATGCTATTGCTCTAGTCCATTAAACATATTCATCACAATTTTAATTATCTAAAAATGAAAAAAGATTTTTGCTATACCGCGAACATAAAATGTAATTAAAATCAGCAGATGATAAAAAATAAAATTTTGAAATAGTAAAAGATTCACGAAATAAGACAAGTGTATTTTATGTATGGTAATTTAAAGATTAATGTATTTCAATTTACTATAAAAAGTTTTGTTTTTGTTTGTATATTTTGTTATAGAATCTTTACCAACCGCAGTAAAGTTTCATCAGAAATTCAAAGTCTGTTTAGCTGACATGTTTGACTCCTGTGCGGAATCATTTGATATAGAAATTAAAGGATGCATGCCGAAACTAAAAATATACTACCTTCTTCCAGCGCCACAGCTTTTCTCTGCATATTGTTTTGGTAAGTAACAACCCTTTTAATAAAAATAAACTGTAAATGTAATTTCGACAGATGTCTAAAGGCATCCCATTTGTTGTGATAAAGCTAAAACAATTTGGATTGTATTTGAAATACAACCACAATTACTTTTACTTCACCAGTCAAAGATTAAAATTCAGTTTCTAATAACTTTCCTTTCCTAAGTCTATTGTTTGAATAATAAATTCCGTGATTGATTTTGAATTGGAAGGATTGAAGTTTGATGTCGTCGCTAATCCCGAAGTGTTTTTTTATAAATTGTACTCCAAAAGTTATCTTCACAAGGAATATTTAAGTTTTTCTTCTACTAAAGCACTGTCATATTTTCAACGTGCAGCTGTTCAACAAAATATTATGAAAATATTTTTGACACGTGGTCAATTTTGCAACTATAAAATGAGTTGTTTTCCAATTTATTTGATCTAATCTGCTTTAACACTATTGTTTCCTTCTTTGTTTATGAAATCATAAATAAAATAAATATCATTTCTAACCTAGCTACCCCAATCGAAATATTAGGTCGAAATTTCCAAGTTTCACTTGGGGTTGTGGTAAAACAATTTCTAGTTTTTCCGAGCTATTGAGTACTGATCTCCAAAAAGAATTTAATCTGGTTAAAATAATAAAAAGACCCTTTTTCGGAAAAAAGTTTGTCTCAATCTAAAACTTTCATATTAATATTTCATATTATCAATAAAATTTCTACCACGTGAATTGTCCATGAAGATTTTCACATGGTTAATCATAACTTTCATTAAACTCTAGTAGGGTAATATTGCGTTTGATTCTAGCCACTTTGCATTCCGTATGATAGAAAATATTTCTACGTTTATTTAAATTATGTTTCTGAGAAATGCATTAAATGATTGCTAAACAAAAGGTACTGCCATGGTTTTGACTACTGTCACTTTTACAACCAAGGATAATTTAGTGAAAGACCAGTCGTAAAGTAAACTAAAGAATGATTGTAATTTGTCTTCAAATTTCCATTATATAATTTTTCTAAATGAATGTTCTATAGTTTACCAAATTATAATTAAAACTTTTCTTCAAGGTTCCAAAGAATGATGTCTTTTACTTTTGATGAATTTCGCCGCAATCCCTCTTTGCCCAAACTCATAAATTTTCTTTTCCAAATTCGTATCATCACAGTATTGTTGACAAGTTTGATGTCTCTGTTTCCAGGATTGCCCTGGATATTTTTGACGTCTCATAGTTCCATGTTCCTTTCACACATTTTGATTACACACGTGGCGCGGGTGTAGCTAGCTAAACAGGAGGTGCTTACCCTTCCGGAGCATCCGGCCTCACTTACCTGGTGGAAGTTCACGTGTATAACCTTTCTTTTCAGTTCCAAAGTTTTCACTTTGCTTCTGGATTGTGATTCGGATATGGATTAGTATGTTTGTTTTTGATTTATATACCAGAGTAGAAAAAAAGAAGTCATCAACAATTATTAAGTCTCGATTTTTTTTAAGAATAACCCTTATTGTCAAGTATCAGAGCTGTGCCATCTGCTTACTGACTTAACAAATATCCAGAATGGTTTATATTTTAACGGTTTTTTAGGGTAAAAAATTTAAGCTGATATACGCAACTTGACACTCCATAATTAAGTATATTAATTACTGAATAAGCATATCAATACATCTCAAATTTTACAGGTGTTTAAGAAAAAAGGCGGTTTTCACCCCGAAGTTATTATTTTTTAAAAACCAGTTTCACTCCTGCAATCACAATTTAATTCCGTTATTCCACGCCGACGAAAAAAGTAAAATTCTCACGTTTTTCAATTGACGTATCTCCGACCACGCCCACAATGTTGCGACACTGGACGCCATCACGGTACCAAAGCAGCGACATGGCAACTAATGACGTACTACTGTCAGTGACGTCATTTAATGGCGCTATTCAGACCGAGTTTTCATTCTTTTGGGATGTAAATCAAGCATCCGGTCATTTGACGGAACATTGTGGGCGTGGCCGGCGATACGTCAATTAATCACTAGGCGAAACAAACAAAATGTTTTATGCCAATTTACTAATTAATGTTTTGCGTAACATCACTTTCACAGGTAATAAGCACACTTTAATCCCCCACAAAAACTGTGTATAAGTCGTTCGCGACCTGATGGAAGAATGCATAAACACGAGGAAGTATAATGAAGGTACTTAAATGCTTATAGCACACCGTCATATAGATATATATATATATATTATAGTCATCAACTCTATGGATAAAGTATAACAGACGACTTGTCTGTTTTGTATGGCGTGTTCATATTTTATGAATTTTATTATACAGATAGAAAGGGTTTCTCACTATATTTTTACTATATTTTTGTTCACCATTTTTAATGAAATGCCGTGCATATCAGACGTCGAGAATGAGTAGTGCCGATAAATGTTAAATTTTCATGTTTGGCTCATGGTTTCGTTTGTTTCATGTGCTTTTCTAAAGTACATGCCATTGCAGAATTTTTTGTTCTTATTTAAGACATAAAACGAAAACCTTCATTATAAAGCAGTGAAATGCATATATTTTCACCGGTGAAAAATATTTATTTCACTCCGATTCCCTTCACGTGTCATTGATAAGAGTAACGTCCCTTTCAGAACTTGTGTCTTGTGCTTGTTTATCATTGTTTTCATGGCACCAACTACAAGTCAGTGTACCCTTCAATTTTTTCTTTTATGGTCTGGCATCACTGACATTCGCAGAGCTGCATTTTTTGAAAGATCGGTTATCAAAACGTCCGATACAGATTTAAAATTTTGGATCATGATTTAAAGTTATGTTAATGCTGTAACACAATTAAAACAGTGATATAAAATAAATGGAACATTTAACAGTAAAGTACGAATATGAACTATATTTTGTCTGGTGAAGTGAGAAAATCAATATTTTTACTTGACGTTACCATAAAACAACGACTTCGGCATGGTATAAATCTACCTATAATACTTATAAAACATATTATTTAATGAATGGTATTTTTATTTCAGAAAATCCTGATATTAAAGGTAAGTATTATGCATAATTGTTCATGCCCTAATAATAATTCATGAGACATCAAACTTAACGATTTTTGAGGGCCTTGATAGTCCTAGGGTTTAACAAAATTAATTTACATCATCAAAAGGAAACCCTTGTATTTCTGCTTAGAAAGGTTAAGACTACAATAGAGAGATTAAAGTTATCGCATGTTTCATATAGTCTCTGAAGCAATTTAATTTTTATTGACTCTATTGATGTATACCAATCGCTACGTTAGATCAGTTGCTGAAAGAACCCGTCGTTGAGAAAACTGATATCGTTTAAAAATAGCAAATTATTATTATTATTATTATTGTCATTTGCTAGAATTTAATCATTTTATTAAAAGTAAAAAATAGTTCACAATACTTTAATAAGAGCTGCGCGTTGCGTCATCATCTACCTGTACGCATAGATTAAAAAAGAGATAACCAAATTTATTAATACACGTAAGGAATCACTGTCGACGGCATTGTGAGTTTTCGCATCAATCGTACAATTTTTTTCACAATTTTTTATTTGATTTTTTAGCATATAAATATGTATTTCACAAATGAACAATACATTTTGACATTACAACTTTCTCCAGTTTCTAAACTTCTACAGTTTTTAGAGATCAATAGAGTATATAAAGTATAATAGTCTCCTTTACCTGCTTCTCCTGCTTATGGTGTATTTGTTTCCCAATTAATACGCTATGGTAGAGCTTGTTCCCACTACGGGGACTTTGTACAACGAAGTAGGCTGCTTGCAAATAAATTGTTGACTCAGGGATATTGCAAGCCTAGGCTTATCAAGGCCCTCAAAAAGTTTTATGGCCGTCATCACAGTATTGTTGATAAGTTTGATGTCTCTGTGTCCAGGATTGCCTTGGATATATTTGACGTCTCATAGTTCCATGTTCCTTTCACACAATTTTGATTACACACGTGACGGGTGTAGCTAGCTAAACAGGAGGTGCTTACCCTTCCGGAGCACCCGGCCTCACTTCCCTGGTGGAGGTTCACGTGTCTAACCTAACTTGTCAGTTCCAAAGTTTTTACTTTGCTTCTGGATTGTGATTCGGAAATGGATAAGTATGTTTGTTTTTGATTTGATTACATTGATAGAAAATAAAAGAACATATAATAGCTAAATGAAAAGAAATCCCAACATATTTTGAAATTAGTAATAGAAGCTACAGTTAACACATTCTAAAGGACTGATGCCTTTTTAATAAAATATCATACTATACATTAAATTGTACCCATGACAGTTAAATCCAATATAAATTTGCATAAACAGGTAAAGAGGTTAAATACATATGGTGATTTGCCAAATTTTCTACAAATAACATTTACTAAATTAAAATGTGTAAGGTTTCCAGTCTGTTAACAAATATCTATTCCATTCCAAAATATCTGAACAAATCCACACCACCAAAACATGTGAGATTTTCTGTTAAACTATGACAACACAAACAAAGTTGTGTATCTTTTATACCTATTTTAAAAAAGTACTTTTATACTTAAAAAGATCAGAAATAAACCTAATATTATTCTTATTCTAAGCAATGCTTGGCATATATTAGAAATATATGTGCCATAATGAAATTTGCAAAACATTACCCTTCCAAGATAAATTATTGCAAAAATCACTAAATGAGACATGGAATTTTTTCTTTTTGTAAGCAGCATTTTAAAATATGCATTATCAAAGTCTACACTTGACAGGTTTTCTAAAATATGTTCTTCCAGGATGAAATCTGTGTTTTAAATAATAATTCCCTAAACCCTGTTATTTTGAAGAAATAACAAAAGATGGTTTATGTATCATTCTACACCCCCTCCAAATTTATTATCTTGGATTATTTTTCTTCTGGAAATTGTATCCACCTTATTTCCCCAAATGTAGTTAAAACAAATCTGTTTCAGTTTTTAAGGGTTGGTTGCCTTGGACAGGGAAGATTCGATAATAAATACACAAGCTTAGTTATTAAATGTACTTGACTACTGTTATTTTCCCTAATGTTGTTAAGTTTGACCATGTTGTAATCAATGTTGATATTTGTGTGATTTTGTAAGTATAATTTAATTCTATAAACTCATTAAGATTTATACCTAATATTATACCAAGAGTAACAAATTTAGATTGTATCCAACACAAAGGCTGTTCGGCACATGATGCATTACTACTAAATCGTTTAGCTCCAATCCAAAAACAAAAAGTTTTGTCAATACTAAGTATTTGGTTTAAGTCCAGAAAACTTAAAATCATATTTTGCATAACACAAGTTTTTGCACCCACATTTTAGATATTTACCCATTTCCTTGTGTAATGTCCTAAATTAAATATTCCAATATCTAAACTATAAATTTCTAAGACACCGAATCATAAGCTTTCTCAAAATCAATAAGTACAACCAAACCAGGTATTTTATTTTCTTCTGTAAACTGCATGATTCAAAACTGCTACCTATAGATCTGAACAAAAAGTAGATATATCATTTCAAAAAAACTTATAAAATTCTACAGTGAAACCATCTGTAAAGGGGCTTTTATCCTTTTTCATATTTTTTAAGACATATAGTATTTCAGTTTTTTGTAATTGGACCCTCTATTTTGCATTGCATTATATTATCAAGTTTGTGAATGTGTTTATATAAAATTTACTTGTTGAGATCTTTATTTTCAAATAATTTGGAACTTTAATGTTTAATTTTCCTGTAAAATTTATCTTTGGTCTGTAATTTCTTGTCCAATATCTGCAACAAGTTTACTTATATTTTGATTGATATAATTTCTTTTCTCAGGGTTTAAAAAGTATATAGCGTGGTTTTCACTATTTTCAATCAATTTACAGTTTGCTCTTAGTATTAGGTCCTTCATATAATCTTTATTTTATTTATCTTTATTTTATTTTCCAGGTCCAATTATTTAAGTCATCAATTTGTTTTTGTATTTCATTTCCATTCATTACTGAGGAATGCAAGTCACTCAATGCTTCAATCTGATGTTTAATAATTTTTCCCCGATTTGTCTTTTTCGTTTTCTATAAGTACTATATTGCAATGCCATGGGACGGATTTTTTTGAAAAAAAAAACTTAAAAAAAATAATTAATCATTTGTAATATTTTCTATGTCCAATATATTATGTGGAGATGCAGCATATTCTTGTGTTGTTTGCTTAATACTTTGTTTAACTTTAACAATATAAACTGGGTCTTTAAGTAGCAAAAGTTTAATGTTATATTGAATGGTCAGTCTTATATCCTGGCAAAATATCAGAATTTTTAAAAAGTTCTTGCTTTCTAAAACGGGCTTTTTTAGACCATGTATACTTTTAGCATCACTATTGGAAATTCTCAATGGATGTACTAGGTAATATAATTTTTTAATGTAAAGTACCCTTCCTGAACCTTAGGATAATTACTATGTAAATAATTGAAATAATATTTACTGCTGTCTTTAAATAGGTACCAATCACAGCGCATTATAACAAATTATTCTAGTAATTTGAGTTTAATTTTTTTTAAATTCTGGACAATCCCTTTTGGCCCATACAAATTAATTAGAGTGATAATAAATTTCTTATCAATAAGCATTTCTAAAATTAAATAATTGCCTTGTCTATCTTTATTTTTATTTGTTTTATTTTATACTCAAACTTGTAATTAAATAGGATACACGCTCTTCGGGCATCTCTTCTACCAGCACTGATATATGTTTCAAATACCTATTGACTCCTAATTAATTTTTCGTCTTCCTCAACTAAATATGTAGCCGAAGACAGTAAATTGCTAGATTATTTGGCGTGAGTAATCAAAAACATCCCTTCTTTTTGACATAACTCTTAGACCTTTATAATTCATGGGAGGATTACAAATTCTTGTTTATTTTTAACACATACATAATGCATGATGGAGACAGATTTTTCGGGTGTTTTTGAATTTGTGCCTGTGCCTTCTAGGACTAAAAAATCATTTACCTGACCTGAATCTTACAAAGCATACAATTTTGTCATAATTCATGTGTTAACATAGACGATGACAATTTGACTATTGTACAATTAACATTTCATATATTACAAAAGAAAACGAAAATGCAGTAATCTATCTGTAAAACGACATTAATCCTTTCGTAATTTTTGACCGACACGGCATTTCTAGATTCAAAACAAATACTTTAAAAGAACAAATATTGCTCTCGTTAAAAATAAATAAAAAAGCATTAATACCACAAAAAACAAACGACTTTTTAATACTGATTTGAGAAATACATTTGGAAAACCTTTTTTTTAATTTTGGAAGTTTGGAGTTATACAAAAATATTACTATTTTCTTTTGGAGAGTAGTAACAATATGCTAAACTTGGCCATTCCGACGCTACCATCGTTGGAAGTGTTAAAAACCATAAAACGTTATCATATCGCTTACAAATATGTAATGACGATAGGATTTTTAATTAAAATTGTTTGTTTCTAACTTCATTCATAATCTATCTTAACATAAAAGGACATTCATAAATTACATACATCAACGTAGTAACGAATTTATTCCCTTAAATGTGGTTTATGTTTATGAGATATCAATAAACAGGCTGAAATGAAATGTCAATGATTCTACTATTGCTTGTTATGAGGAAATTGTGAAGGATAAATAAACAGGTGATCTTTATAGACAGGATGGATTAAAAGTTAATTTGATATAAATGATAAATATGAGATTTAGTAGTATCGATAGCATGAATACATTGCTGAACAGGGGTTCTTGTTATTTCGTCAAGCACCATACGGATTCCAAACATACCATCAACAAAATGTAAGAGTTTTTTTTATAAACAACATATTTGTTGTGTTTTGTAATATGATGTTTTAGCAAACAAACGGTATACCAATGTGCACAAATTGTGCACCATTGCTTGTTTCTTTATTCTTATGAAACGTCATTTATGCAGAAGCTTGTACAATCTAGGGAGTAGATCGCTTAATCACTAAACTACACACTCGGATATAATATACACCTCGTTATATCTGTAAATAAACCTGAATTTGCAGTTTATATCATCGCATCTTTCCCAGTGGCTTAAAAGAAGATACGACGGATTCTTCATGTTCTGCTTAATATTTGGAGTGATACCTCCGTTATGACGACTACGAAAGCCTAATTTGAATTTTTATGACAAACATGATGATTTCAATTGTTCTATTGTCAACGTTTTTTATGCAGCAATGTACCTGCTTCTTTTGCTTCTCCTGCTTATGGTGTATTTGTTTTCCAATTAGCTATGGTAGACATTAATCCTATTACTAGAGATTGAATTATACAACAAAGCAAGCTGCATCCAACTAAATTGTTGGCACAGGGATATTGCAATCCTAGGTTTATCAGGGCCCTTAAACCTTTTATTTTCGTCATCACAGTATTGCTGATATGTTTGATGTCTCTATGACCAGGTCTTGCCTTTCGTATATTTGACGTCAAAATGTCTACGTTCCTTTCATTAAATTTTAATTGCACATGTGGCGGAAATAGCTAGCTAGACACGAGATGCTTATCCTATGGAGCATCCGGCGTCACTATCTGGAGGAAGTTAATGTGTTTTACCTTATTTTTCAGTTTCAAATTTCACTTTGCTTCAGTTTTTTTTTATTTTGACGTGGAATAGTATTGTTAGTTAGTATTTATTATATCACCATGAAACGCAGCGAAAGTTGCATGCATTTTATAGTACTTTTAAAACATGATATATTTATATTACCATAAGATTAACAAAGGAAATAGTATACTCTATACCTTCAACAAAATTTGCTTTCAACACTCTCGTTATCGAAATTATACCACTGCAGTTGGTAGTTTATGCTCTGTAAGGGGGTGGTTAGTGGGTTCGAACCCCGACCGAGTCTGATAGTCAGGGGGGGCAGATCATAAAAATGGACATCCCCTAAATGTTTTTGTTAAAAGCATGAAACATGGTAAATCTTATTGCCCTATATGAACTTAGTCAGACTAGGTATGTTTTTACGTTTAATGAAAATATGGCTGCCAATCCTAGATGGCCGCCAAAAAAGATAATTTAAGTATAAAAATTCAATATCAGATTAACTACTTAACCTTTTTAGTTGAAATTTAGTATTTCATCCATTAAATATTTATGCTAATTTTCAATGAATAAATTTTGGTTGTAAAATTCAATATGGCTGCCATTTTTAAGATGGCTGACGTATAATCATTGTGCTGCATTTTAAATCATACAACGAAGGATGTCATTATTTTATGACATAAAACCAATGTATTGTATTTAATATATATATACTTAGTTAGGCTAAGTATATTTCCGTCTTTACTTTTTCCGTTTAATGAAAATATGGCTGCCAAATCCAAGATGGCCACCAAAAAAGCCTAACTAAGTACATATAGGTCAATAAGATCCACCATGTTTCCTGCTTTTAACAAAAAAGTTTAGAGTGGTCAATAAAGAAGCTACTTTTTGAGATCTTCCCCCTGACTATGAGCCCAGTCTCGAAAAATTAGCTGTTCTTTCACCAAGCACTAGTGATTATGAAATGAAATTTAAGGTTCTTTCGGATGTGAACTTAAAATAAACATGGTCCCGTGTCACATTAATCTTGGCACGATACAGAACCCTGCTGTATAATGCCATCAGCTCAACATACAGGAAAAAATTCTGCACCTTCGCCTATAGCTGGCGACGTCTCAATATAAGTGAAATATTCTTGACTTGGATGTTAAATACCATTATTCTCAATTCTGTATCGCAATGTGTTATTAATAACAACTTTTTACCTTTTGTAAGTGTTTGATCCACCACCAACATTCCATCCGAAGACGGTTGAAGTAGCTCATGATATGGAATGGAACGGAGACCCTAAACTTCATAATGTATTTGTACCAGAAGTGGTTTTTAAATGCAAATTTGACAAGGCTCCGGGGAACCTGTTTTATATTATTGATTGGTATATAGATGAAAATACACATATCCCTAAGATGATTACACAAACACCAGAAGATGGTAATTCTGATCTCAGAGAAGGACATATGGGAGAAAGAAAATATGGATTCAATGTTAGTGTCAAAATAGATTTTGATAAAAGAAAATCTTTTCTAACAGAAAAACACATTTGAGAACAACCATCACGACTTAACATAAAACAAAAAGATGTACAAGACGACACTAAACATGAACAGATAAAAAACAATAGATAAAAATTACAATAACTCTCGGAACGACATATTAAATGAAATTGCATAGTTAATTCAAGGACACAGTCGTCCGAATTATTTATAACTAGTGAGATTTTCACACAAGTGGTATCACGTAATGATAGCAATTACTAAGTAAATGTATAGGAACGAAACGCGAAGTACGACTAATGAGTTCTTTTTTACGTAACGTATTTACAATTAGAAAACACAATGTATGAGTGTTTTAAAGTTTTGTGAATAAATAATGAAACGGTTTAAGAATCAATCTAATTAAAGACGTGCAATGCTATACAATATACTAAAACATTGTTTTGGAGACTTAACTTTTATCCTGACTGACAACATCCATTCTGTAACATAACACATTCTTGTTTTTAATCTATACGGACAATAAGGACAATTTAACAACAAACGACAATTAACCAATTTATGTGTTGCAGGTCAAATGTGGAGTCACTGCTTACAAAAGTAAAACGGGCATGCCGAGCAATACCATGGAAAGTTTTTCATTTTTTGCTGGAATTAGGGTAGGTTTCTATCTTTTTTTGCAATGTTGAATCTATTTATTATAAACTGCTGATAGGTGACGGCCACATCGGAGATGAAAGCTGTGTTTAACTGTACACAAATACCAATTGAACACTCATTTAAATCACAATACATATGATGTGAATAGACTTAACATTATTCTTCTTTTCAACATTATAGGCACAACAAGAGTTAAGGTAATCAGTGCTCACGGTAAAACACAATACATTCAATATTGATGTATTTAGCTCTACCCGCTATTATCATTTACTCCTAGTTTCTTTCATTTTCAGTTATGATTTCATACATGCCAACTGTAGCCCGCTATCTTAGTTGAAGGCAAATACCCATCTGGACCATCAATCTCATTACACGGGTGAATGTACATATATTTAGTTTAGCTACGCCATCCGTATCTAATAAGATGTAAAATTAGACGTATACTTCTGACAATGAGAGGTTTCTTTTTCGTTTGAAAAAAATATCTGTCGTAGCATTTAGATTTTTTCTCAAAAATAAGTTAAAACTCTCGACGTCTTCAGCCCGCTGTATTTATTAATAACATATTTTAACACCTAATTTTGAAATTACAACCAATGTATCTATCCAAAACATTTGCATTACTATTTATATTATTTTTGAAACTCTGCTACAATTTTGATAATATTTTGTTTTTTATTTGTTCCGTCACAATCATGTTCTTGTTGGGTAGAATTTGAAACATAACTTTCAGAATATTTATTTCAAACGTACTTGGATATATATATGGTTAATAATGAAACAAAACATCAAAACAACAAAAGTCAACAACGTTCTGTATCAATTCGGATTCATATTAAAAAAGATAAAAATCAGAAGCAATGCAGCACAGATTGTAACGTAAAAACGTAGTCTTATAATATGTAATCCGAATAGTTCAAAAGACAATTTTTAACAACTGTCAAAATTTGTTTTTAGAATTAATGATCATGTTATTTTAGCCAAAAATATAATCATAAACACACATGCTAGAACACATATGTCGTAGATTTAATGCTATTGGTTGATTTTTTGGGTAGATGTTAATTTTTTGCATTTTTCTGATATAAAGTTAGTACACAAAACCCATGATCAAACTTTCAGAAACTGTTCTTTATTTGATCTCGGTAATTTTTTGATAAAGTGACTAAAACATTCTCATGCAAACAAATTATTCTCTTAAAAATTAAATAAAGCTCTGATTGTTTATCTACATAATTATTCTAAATACACCCATGTCGTGTGAATCTGTATTTGAGTTTGTTCTGTCCGTTTCTTGTACAGAATATATTTAAGGTTTTTTTCTTGAGTTTGCAAACATAAGAGTAAATTGCTTTTTTATATATTATAAGTATTAATTCATTTTATACAGGCGAAAAAATCAAGAATATATGTTGACCGAGGTAACAAACACGGTACGCAGTTTGAACTCGAGTTCACAGTTCCTTTCGGCTGCATTCATTTTGAAAAACCTGGTATGAATGATGACTGTGTAATTACAATTGAAATGGACTACAAAAAAGACACAAAAGATTGTTCAGATACTGTTGGTGTCTTAGGAGCTGGTAATCACCCCTGTAGTAAACAAATAAATGGTTATTTAAGAGAACATTACAGACGCGGTCAGGCGTGGAAACCGCACGTTATTTGGAATGTAACAAACGGTGATACTACACATTATGGCAAAGCTACAGTTAATGTATTTAAACTTCACTTGAAAGCTGTAACGTCGTTAAGTAAATATAAATTTTGGAATGGTTATGACATTGCAGATATTGAGGTAAGTATAAACAATTATTTAAGCAATCATCGCTTGCTTTCTTTAATATGATTCAGTGGTAGTAGTAGTAGTTATATTGTGATTTTACAAACTTGTAAACATGTTCGCGCGTGAAAAGATAAAAAACAAACAGATCTGGGTTTATATTTTAGATACATGTACAGTATATTAATGAAGGAACAAATCTTTAGACATACAGTGTATACCTATATCGTGATATGATGCTCACGAAAAGGAGAAATGCTTGTGCTAAACTTGATTGTGCTGTTGCTTTTGAATGTGCAATATTTAAATATTTTTGATTAGCTTTTATTTGATTAATACAGCAGCGAGGAACACCGATACATGATTAACGATCTTAAATCATTTAAGCAAAACGTTTTTAAATGATCTGCATTCAAGTCGCTTTATTTCAAACAAATGTTTTCAATCTAGATAGGTCTTTTTGACAAATGAGCGTGTTATATCTTAAATTAAAAATCACGCAAGTAGTTACCTCAGTTTAGAATTTAAAATAATCAAATTAATAATTTATAGAACGTAACTTTTACTAGTAGACATGATGTAGCAAGTGTTTATAGTGTTTTGTCTACAATGTCAAAGCTAAGGAGAAATAAAGCACTGTCGCTTACATCATATTTACTAGCAAAACGCCGAAATTGATCCAGCCTACGGTATATAAACTGCATTACTGTCGCTCGCTGCAAGTTTCAGTGAATCTTTAGGCATTCATTATAAATAAGAGATAAATATGTATGTATAGACATGTCCTTTTTGTTAACTTCATTATATTAATACATCAGCGACTTTAATAGCATATGTCAGACACTGAAACAGGCGTGATTCAATGTACACTTTACAATTTACAATTATAAATTTACAACAATAAGCCAGCATTTTTTCCAAGACCATAACAAGATTACGGATTAATTTAACTAAGCCTAGGCTTATCAAGGCCCTCAAAAAGTTTTATGGCCGTCATCACAGTATTGTTGATAAGTTTGATGTCTCTGTGTCCAGGATTGCCTTGGATATGTTTGACGTCTCATAGTTCCATGTTCCTTTCACACAATTTGATTACACACGTGACGGGTGTAGCTAGCTAAACAGGAGGTGCTTACCCTTCCGGAGCACCCGGGCTCACTTCCCTAGTGGCAGTTCACGTGTCTAACCTAACTTGTCAGTTCCAAAGTTTTTACTTTGCTTCTGGATTGTGATTCGGAAATGGATAAGTATGTTTGTTTTTGATTTGTTTAATACCTTGTTGTCTTAATTTATTCCCGTCAAAAATGAGCAACCCATGCATACATTCGCACTTTAATATATACACTTTCTGTGGCACATGTTGTTTGTGTCTGTTCAATATAATGTTATGTAGATTGGTTCTTCGGGTACTTTTATTTTTAATACTGACAATGTCAGTATAAGGATATTGAAATTGCCTAGCTTTTCATCCTTAATATTTATACTAGTTGTTTATATACTCTAGCCAGACCTTTGATATTTTAGCTGTACGGTAACATTTTAGACCAAGTCATAATTATTTTGCAAATACCCTTGCATTATGCCCTTACTACTGAACACTTTTAACAGTCCTTAAAATAGTGTTATTGACCCTTGAAGTTTTACATTAGATATGATATTGCAAGCCTAGGCTTATCAAGGCCCTCAAAAAGTTTTATGGCCGTCATCACAGTATTGTTGATAAGTTTGATGTCTCTGTGTCCAGGATTGCCCTGGATATATTTGACGTCTCATAGTTCCATGTTCCTTCCACACAATTTTGATTAAACACGTGGTGAGTGCAGCTAGCTAAACAGGAGGTGCTTACCTTTCTGGAGCATCCGGCCTCACTTCTCTTGTGGAAGTTCGTGTGTCTAACCTAACTTGTCATTTCCAAAGTTTTTACTTTGCTTCTGGATTGTGATTCGGACATGGATTAGTATGTTTGTTTTTGAATATGACATATCCTCAGGTGAAGGTCCCTATGCCTCTTGAATAAATTTCATTATGTGAACCGTGTAATGAATTTTCCTTTATGTATATCCAGAACTCTAAAAGTCATTAAAAACTTTGAATCATATCTCGAAATCTGTTGAATGCATTCCTTCCGGATATTTATATATATATATATGCCATATATAGGTTGTTGCTTGAACTCATATTTTTTGTCGAAGTAAAATTAATAAATAATTGCGTTCTATGTTCAATATTATTACTGAACCTGTCTTAATTCCATCTCTGTAAATAAAAACTTAATAAAATTGCACAATTACTCATCGAAAGTGTTGGAACAAAGAACTCAGATAGAGTTACAAAGTATGATTTCAATTTTATATCAGCCCGATGGGATCACAATATATACATAGACACATAGACACATTATGTCTTGTAACTTAAGCAAAATTAGAACATCACATATTAATTTCTTGAATAATCATTGGATACTATTTTACGTAGAAATCATCTGTACTTGTCAACGCATAGCAGCGGAACTATGCTTAGGTATAGTCCCCCTACATCCAAGTAAAGTCCCTCGAGTGACCCCCCGCAAACAAAACCAAGCTACTTCCCTTTGTCCAGGTGGCACTGTTTATTGTTGTCGTCGGATACAAAATGGCATCCCACAACACGCGATTTACGAATGTAAATTCAGATGACTTGTTTACAAGCAAAAACACAAAGCCTCAAAGTATTCCGTTTATATTTTAAATTAATTTCTGAGAGCCAGGAAAATGGATGGCGAGTTTGGATCTATGGAGATCGACCAAATCAACAATATTTTGTGTAATTTTTATACAAATTTCCGAACCAAGTAGGATAAAATTTATTCCAAAAGCCATTCGTCAGGAGGGTTTGAGACGTTTTCATAATGTTGAATAAAGTAAATAATGCTTGCTCCAACTTTGAAAACAAAGACTTGTGATGTACTAAATCTATTATGGACCTCTCCCTCGGGAACAGTTCTCCTATGGTGTATAGTGACCTCGCCTATCGGCTCGGACACTATACCCCTCAGACAACACTACAGGAGAAAAGTTCCCTCGGGAGAAGTCCATAATAGATTAATAGAATTATAGGTTGATCATTTCTAGATCTTCAATGACCGTAATCTTCAAATCAATACAAATAGCTAATATTGAACGTTCCGTATTCAACTATTAACAAAAGAAAATGATAAATTTAAGATTAGCTTATAAAAGCTTAATTTTGTTCACCTAAAAAAAGAACATGAGGAGGTCAATGATCGCGTGTGATGAATTAGCCATGCAAACTATCGTAAAAAATTAAATAACACAACGATATTATTCTATCAGATTGTTTAGAAATATGTAATATAGTCTGAGCACGTTTTAAGTGAGAATAAATATGTTTTAAATGGATGGTGGGATTTTTAGACTTAATTTAAGAAAAGTAACCAAATTTTTTCAACACATGTTATATAAATAACAGATCTACATACAGCATTAATGTGATTTTAGGTAAGTAATCCACGATCTTTTATGTCACATCGGTATTTTTCACTGAACAAGTAACCGAACTATACATCTTTGGCCAAGTTATTTTAATCAGTATATTTTTGTTTGAAACAATTTAAAATGTTCTTCGCTATACTGTGTTTATTATGCGGGCAATATCGAATTCGATTGTCAAAAAATTTATTAAGATCATCATGATAAGATTTTACATTTTGTTGCAGGTTGAAGTTATAGAAAGGAAACATTCATGGGAAAAAGCAAGATGCTATGCTCATTGCGATCCGCATATGAAGACATTCGATGGCAGGTGATTGATATTTTTAATAAAAATAATAATAATAATAATATAAATCCATATTTCTCACTAAAAGATACAATATTTTGCGATACAATTCATTGATTCTTGAAGATTTGCCTTATTTTTTCGTATCTTGCGAGCGCACAACATAAATTTCATTAACGACTAGCCTTTATCTTTGCACCTTGAGGATGTTCAGAAACAAAGACAACATTTAAGGCTTGAATGTCTATTCACACCTTGGGGATGCTTGCAGGACGACTGGGACTTAATGTCGTTTTCAGTTGGGCAAATTTTTCAACTTAACTTTGCAAACACTACACATTTTTCTGTTTTACGGGATGGTTTATTTACCCGCGTCTCTTCAAATTTTGGCATACTTTCCTATAATACCAATTGAATTACCTTTTTACATTTGAGTCATTTTAACTGATTGGGTATGAACGAAAGAAAATGATTTAAGATAAACCAGGTGGTTACTTTATTGTTTGAATAAAGAGTGAATGCTTAGCGCTAAAAATAAAAATAACAAACATCCAATTCATGTTCATACTATAACACAAAGATAAAGTATAAACTTTGAAGCTGGTAAATCATGTAAGACACGTGAACCTCCTCCAACGAAGTAAGGCCGGGCTATCCGGAACGGTACGCAATTCTGTCCTTCTATCTATAATCGCCACGTATTTGATCGAAATTGTGAACAAAAAAAAAAATAGAACAATATACTAAGGGTTATTTTTGATACAGAAACATCATACTTTTTTACAATATTGCAAAGACGGTCATGAGAATCTTTCATTGCCTTGATAAGATAATACTTGCAATATCCTTCCGTCAGCAATTTATTGTAAACAGCTTGCTTTGTTATTATCAAGAATATGTACTATGAATTTCAAGAACTATAACTTTGCATTCCAAGTCTATATCAGGTAATAAACTAACTGGACGGTTTATCGATGAGGTGCCCAGGTAAACTTTTAGTATTTATACGTCAATAGGTGAAGTTACAATCATTAACATGTATTTTGTAAAGACAACTTTCTTACCTGAGTAATATCCTAAGATAATATGAGTGGATTGACAAATAGTGATCTAGAGTTTGAATCTCACTTCCAATCATATTATATTAGAACATTCTACACTATCCGTATCAAAAAAATAAATAATACTATATTTTAATAACCATGGCTATATTTTATTTCAATTAATTATAGAATAATGATATATAAATGCCCAATCTCTGATATAAATAATATGTTAAAAATACACGATTAGTCTTAAAGCAGTTAAATAAATAAATGAAAAATATTTACTGAAAATTAATCATGAATGCTAAAAGTGCGGTAACACAAGATAAAAAATAGTTAAATACTTAGTCTCTGATGTAAATAAAATATAAAATAAATACATGAATAGTCTATAAAGTAAGTAAAACTAAATATTTATCGAAAATGAATCCGCAGTTGTAAATAAATAAATAAATAAATAGAAAAAAATGCGGTGATATGGTTAAAAAAAATATAATGCTTTTGATAGAGTAGTACAGCGTGAATTGATTGATTGATTTATTTATTTTCACAACTTGCTGAGTTTAGATTCGAATTCTCGCCAAAGTTGTATCGTAAGGTCTAGCGTGTCGTCGTGGACAACGAAGCATACTTTGTCAGGCATTTTTGAAATTAGTTTTTTAATATCTGGCCCCGTTTAAGACGTCCCTGAGTCAATATCCCCATTCCCATTTTTGATTGCCAAATATTAAAAGGAACCCCACAAGATCTTATTGCAGTTACAAGTGATTCCATGTAATCTGCTGTTTCTGTTATACTCGCGCAGAATCGTCCTTATCTTTTACGTCATCTATGATGTTTCTCAGACGGGTGTCAAAAACTCTCATCATCAAATATAATTCATCGGGTATGATTTTTAATGGTTCGATATCGATAATAGGTGCGTTTTTAACCCCGAACTGTTTTGTAGAGTGAGAAGCTAAACATTTTAATTCGCCAAGACTTCTAAACATATCATCCTGGTGATAAAAATCAAATGGTTTGGATGTATCATCTCTATTGCCTTTAGGTACTTTGCACAATGGGCAAGCATACTCCCCAGCTGAACCATATAACCCTAAAGCTAATTGAATAGATTTCGCCAAAAAATTTACTTTATCCTTTAGTCGATAGCATACGCTGAGAGAGAGAGAGAGAAAGAGAGAGAGAGAGAGAGAGAGAGAGAGAGAGCTGTTTGATCCTTTATGCACTTGCCCCTTCATAATCCTGTCGATAATTCTTAGTGTTGATTGTAACCGATAGTAATTAGCTTATAGAAGAACAGCAGGGGGATTAGTCAGTTACGTTCATGCATGACGGCTGATGAAGGGAATACCTGGAAATCACAGGCACTTGTTTTAATATTACAAAAAACTCTATATATCCAAAATAACACTTGTTATTTGTGGTATATAAAGATTTTTATAATATTAAATCAAGTTTCTGTGCTGGAAACGTTTATTAATTACCATGCCCATCTATTAATATCAGTCTTGATGAAATTAAGTTATCGCCCACGAAAGCAATATGAATAAATTTCATAACTTTTTTTATCAAATTCTGTCAACGTAACATTACAAAAATTTAGCATATATTGATTTTAATCAATATTTTTTAATATCACAATTTTTCGTAGATTGTAGACATTTATATATTAAATCAAGAAAGTTATTATTCATTAATCATTAAATTACTTGAAAAAATTTAACCAATAAATGATAAATGAAATTTTATGTATTCCTAATTTTTTAAACTTTGATAATACGAAATTTGCCAATTGATAATTTATTAAATATATTTAAAAAAACTTTTTAAAAATATTTATAAAATATTCATTTGAATTAAATACATCATTATTAAAATTTCATAATACTGAATAAAAAAAATATTAATAATATATATATATATATATATATATATATATATATATATATATATATATATATATTTTAATTCTTCATAAAAAAGTAATCATAGCCGAACGAGAAAATAACTAATTTTAAACACAAATATTGCTCCGGGCTAATATAGATAAGTTGTATATAAAAATCTATATCATGATTTATATGGTCCTCAACAGCGATACATGTAGATTACAATTTGACCTGTCATACACAGGTAAACGTCACAGAAAATAAAAAATCAACTTATTTTATTTCAAACCTCAAATTACTCAAGTAAACATTAACTTATTTTTATTCTGAAACTTTGAATATTTTTTTAAATAACCGAAACAGGAAAAATATTTTTTAAAAATCGAAACTATTTTTAATATTTTTTTTAAAGAACGTCGGTATTATAATTCCCTTATATTCTATGTAAAACATAACCATTATTTCATGGTTAGGTTAAAATTACTCAAGTAAACATGAAGTTATTTTGTTTTTGAAAGTAATTTCTGAAAGGTATTTTTCTATATTTTAAAAAAATAACAGGAACAATATTCTGTTATGAATAATAAAAAAGTAATGGTCGTTTTTGTAACAACACGCAACATCTCCAACGGTAATCCTATATACAGCCACAGGTGAAAAATCTTATAAGCTGTGTAGACCGACATCAGCGCCCCTAGTGGCCGCTCAAACAAATTGTCAGTAATGTGTATAAAGTTTTCATAGTAGGAACAAGCTCTATCATAGCGTATTAATTGTAAAACAAATACATCATTAGAAATAGACGCAGGTATATTGTTGCATAGAAAAGGAGAGTTGACAACAGAGAAGTTATAATTATGGAATAAGTATAAATATGAAACAGAATTTTATGTCGTATCTTTTATTCAAAGTTCCCTGAACTAGATTACATCTACATACTCTCTAAATTTTGAGTTATTTATATAGAACGTCATCTATATATCTGCATGTTGGGTTGAATGATTTGGCGACTGTCTACTCAATCAACAATTAATATAACGGCCTATGTTCAAATTATGACCTAAAAACAAAGTATAGAAAATAATTTAGAAATTATGTGTAAAAGATACCTTAACGGCCCGGGAATTTCCAAAATATTCAATGCCTGTGAAAAATTATTTTTTCGAGTTGGAGGTTTTCTGGTTATTTTTTATCAGGATTGATTTTCAGCTGCTTGGAATTCAGAATTTAGCCTGTTCTCGATATTAAATTTATCTCGGGTGTCTTGACAATAAGGTTTGACGAAGTGTATGTATTTGCGCCATAATGTTATATTAGCCGATCTGTCTCAGTCACCTCCTGGCTTTACAAAGTCCCAAATACAGATATAATATGTAAATTATTACTCCATCGGTCGTTGTCCCTGATGCATGAATAAAAAATGAAGCCCAATAAACTGGTGCAAAGTTACAATGATTATTTTTAACCATGCACTTTTGACGCCATTGTCAAAAATAACGTCACACCATACATCAGGGAGGTTTCTACCTAGACATCCATCATGTTTCAGTCATGTGAGATCTGTCATGTATTACAATATTAAACGTATAATAACTACTGTTTATATTATTGATGTTTTAAGTGAAAATGAAATGGAAAAGACTGGCGTTTTTACAATGTATAGGCATACATTGCTTCCGGTTGAGGTAAGTCTTTATATTTCAAAGGGAAAATATTTTCGTTCGAATTTCACAAATTAAAGTTAAATATCAATGCATAAAAGCTTTTATTAAATAGTCATTTAATGATGTAATTACCAATCCCTTCAATCTTTTTCTTTACATTTTCATAATGTTTGTCAAAAATATTTTAATTTAGCTCAACTACTCTTCTGCAACTTCAGTCATGAATGATGTGTTTATATTTTCAATGAAGTGAAATATTGGGCAGAACATATGTGTGGGTTGCCTCTACAGCTGTACTGTGTATCTGGCTTTTAAAAGTTAATTTGTGGCACCATTGAAATCAAGTATTATTAAGTAAACGAATAGGCATTTACTTTGTTTTAAATAAAATTTACTGCATAAGGATGAACTATCTTGAGATTGTATTCATCATAATGAATACCATTGTGTTTTAGTATTTGTGATAAAACCAAAATAAAACCGCTACATATTTTTGCATGCAATCACCTCAACGTAAATATTAACAACTCCACCATCAAAACATTGCTAAACTGTAACTTGTCATTAGATGCATCATTGTATCAAACAATTCATTATATTTAAAAGTTTTAATAACCCAAAAACCAATTGGTTTTATCATTTTTGTGTTTCACTTCTACAATATATTATGCATTTTCTTTATACAGGTTCAAATTCAGGTTAAACCTTGTGC
The DNA here is from genome assembly GCA_021292105.1 of Anadara kagoshimensis. Taxonomy (NCBI): domain Eukaryota; kingdom Metazoa; phylum Mollusca; class Bivalvia; order Arcoida; family Arcidae; genus Anadara; species Anadara kagoshimensis. The sequence continues at coordinate 19,420,985 of CM037874.1, forward strand.
CGCTGGAATTAGAAATGCCCACTGTATCTGTGGAGTATATGTAAGAGCTGGACGTGACCTTTTTGTTATATCGACCTGTAATCACGATTACTTCTTTAATTTCGTTTTATGCGAAGATGGTGCCCTTACTGTTGGCTACAAAGAAACTAAAAAATACGAGGCAAGTGTGAAATAAAAGATCAATCAACTCGCATTTGTTATATATCGAGATTAATTGATATTTCTAAATTGGTTTGATATTGTCATCTTCCAGACTCGATATACTGGAAATATTTTTCGTTCATAATCAAAAACCATCAATGAACATTTTGTACAACGGTAAACATATTGTATGTGCTTTTCAGTATCTTAGCAAAGCCAATATTAACAAATAACTTTTTGTGACGTCGATGAGCATGTCTGTACAAATTTGACAACTAAATGTGAAAGCCTGTAACCGACATTGTGATATTTATCAAATTTGCTTTGAGAATTTATATTTATTTTTACCATTTTTATATCGAAAAACCGTTTTAAAATTTATCGTGGCATTTAAGAAACAAAGCAGTTATTTATTTAATGTTTTGATGGCTTTCATGGGTCTTTTATATGAGATTTTAGCATCATTGTCGTGTATCTTTTATTAAAATATTCCAATGCATTTTTTTTTTTATATTTTTATTATTTTTAATGACACATTACATGCTATAATCATACAACAAAAAGAGCATAGTATACAAATACTAACAGAAAGACAAATAAAAACATTTCTTAACACAGTTACGTGTTTTATATATAAAGGGAGATAATTCACATATTTTGGGTGCTTATCAGGTTATATTAATTAATTCCACATATGTATATGGTAGAAATAATGCCTTCTACATATCTAATGGTAGTCTTTAATATTTATTATGTAAAAAATAAAATTGGATACACAAATGGTTAATTGCTTATTTCCTTTTAAAGAAATCCTAAAGAATATTAAAGGTCATTTGGGGAGGGAGGAGAACAGTTATATCTTAAAACAAATTCATCCAGTGCTTCCAATATTTATCGTATTCTTGCCATTTACAGTTCTTAAACATAATATATTTTTCAATGAAAAAATATTCTTGCAAGTAGTTTTGTAAACTAAGTATGTGAACCTCTGATTTTTTCAATTTCATTTTAAAAATATAGTACTTAGTGTGTAAAATTATGAAGTTAATAACTTTATTTGCTTTTAATGACATGGTTTTTCCAAACAGGATTGATAGTAGACCAAGGTTTAGGTCAATTTGTAATATATTTAGTATCCAGGTTTGTAAATCATTCCATAGAGTATGTACCTTTGGGAAATAATAGAACATATGCTCTATATATTCCTCTATATTCTTACATTGATTACAGGTTTTATCTGAAAAAATAGTTTTATATGTTAAATAGGAATTTGTTTCAATTATTCTATGTAAAATCTTGAACTGAAACCACTGAATTGTAGTATTTTGTGTTGTTTTGAATGGAAGTAAATATATGTTAAACCATTTCTGGTTAGCAATGTAAATACCTTGATCAGACCATTTAGATTGACTAGTTGGTATTTCTATTTTACTTTTGGCAAGAATATGATAAATATCTCTGCATCCTTTTGGAGATTTTATTAGAATTTTAAGATTTGGTGGTATATGGCAATCAAAATAGCTGTTATTTAAGCTATTGTAGTCAAAATTACATTTCTTTAGGTAACATCTAACAGTGGTAATCAAACTGTTAAACTCCAAAAAATTTGTGTTTAAGTTGTAAACATTTAAAAAAGAATCATAACAATATAAAATACCTTTCTCGTCAAACAGATCTGAAATAATTTTAATGCCGTTATTAAAGTAATGCTTATAGAAAATAGTGTGTTTATCAATCATAATATCTCTATTATACCAGATTTGAGCATTTAGAATATCACTATCACTAAGAGGGGTAGTTTTATGAGTAAAAAAGTTCCAGCTATTGAACACATCTAACCAAAATTTATTATTCAGATTATCTGTAAGTTCTGAGATATATTCTGGACCTAATTTGAAGATGTTATTTAGTTTACCATTACAAATAGTTTCTAATAATCTGTACCATTTTGTATTTGTTTATAAAAATCTTCTGATCCATGACACTTTTAGAGATTTCAAAAATAAATCTAAATTAATCATTTTTGCACCCCCTTCTTCATAGTTTTGTATCATTACATTTCTCTTTATTCTATCCACCTTTGACTGCCATATAAACTGAAACAGTGTTGAGTTTAAATTCCAATTTTAATTCCAATGCATTTTTGACGATAACTTAAATTATTATTTTTTTTTTTTTGTAATTTGTGTTTTTTTTATTGCCCCAGACATTAAATAAGGGATGGTCAAGTGCCAGGGTTGGGGCCACTGGGTTCACTTGCCGGGTAACAATAGGACAGTTTTACATACATAAGATATATATATATATGTATATATATATAATTGTATAGTATTTGATCATTCTAGGGATTAATCTAGATTTTGTAGTAAGGCACATTTCTGATTAATGGTGGTGGAGGCGGAGGGTTGGGGGTCCTTATGCAAGTAAATATTAAATGAGTATCACTTAAGCTTTTGAGAATAAGTTCACTAGTATTTGAAAAATATAGCAATACAATCATTTCGAAAGAGGTTATTAGAATTTAAAACTTTCAAAAATGGCAATAAAAAAGATCAATATATCAGATGAACATTCATTAAATTCAAGCTAGATTAACCCCTTTCTTAAGTAACCAAGTAAATAAAAAAATACAGGGTCTTGTTTCCTTTTCAGTTTTGTCTGGGGTTTTGGTTTATTAGTGTGTGTGTGTGTGTGTGTGTGTGTGTGTGTGTGTCAACCCCTACAACATTCAGATACAAAATGTATATTAACATTTTCATACAGGTATGGTATAGTTTTAAGCATTCTGAAACATACATGTACACTATACATCATGATGGTATATTTTTATTATCACTTCTACAGTACCAAAACTACAGTCATGCTGGATGGAAACATTAAATCATTCATCAAAGATAATTATCCATGGATCCCAAAATTCCAGAAATTTGTCATAAAGATTATTTTTTATTGCAATGATCTTTTCGATATCAAGTTGATATTTAATACTAATTTTCCATGTAATTAAATTTGGTAGTTTTTTATCAATTCTGCACTTATATATGTATTGTCTGGTAGTTAAAAGTAGAAAATTTTGAGGTTTATTTCTCTCTTTTTGGTTAATATGTCCAAAGATAGCACTTTCCCTATAAATATTAATGTAGCGGTTTATTTTTTGAAATATAAAATCCTCTAATTGCATCCAAAAATTATTAATTATCTCACAATACCAAAACAGATGCTCTATTTTTTCAGCTGTATTGTTACAGAAGGTACAGAGATTATTATCTCTTAGTTTAATTTTGAATAAAAAATCATTTGTAGAAATTATTCTTTGGTTTATCCTATATTGAAACCATTGTAATTTGGTATTTTTACAACTTTTAAAGGGGGTGATATATATTGATTTCCAGTCAATATCTAAATCTAAAATGGATTTCCATTTTTCTTGACTTATGACAGTTGGATTGTTATTATTAAAAACATTGTAAAGTCCTTACTCCCTTTTCTACTTTTAAGTACTATTCTGAAAAAGTATGGTATATCAACTTGTAATAAATTGACTGGTTGGTTTTGTATATTCAGTTTTTTAATATATGATTCAATGGTTGACTTTATACCAAGATATTCAACAAAGTTTGCCCTGACAGCCACATACCTTCTAGTAAATTCTCTGTATGAAATTAATTTTCCATCCTCATTAAGGAAATCTTTTATGAAATGTATGCCACTGTCAGACCAAGATCTGAAGAATACTGGGCTGTTATTTATACAGATATCATTATTGAACCAGATACTTACATCTTTAACATCATTTAAATTTTCAGGTTTTTGTCTCATAGACAAAGAATTCCAGGCATCAAAAACATTATTCCAAAAGCAATTATTAGGATTATTTTGTTTTATTTTATTAAAATAATCATTTCCATACTTTAAGAAATTATCAATCTTAGAATATGAAATCTCAAATAACTCTTTGTATTTAGATTCAATTTGCTATAAAATGTTTAATGTCTATCATTTTTAAGCCTCCTTTTTCATAGCTCTGTGACATTAACTCTCTTTTTATGCGATCATTTTTATGTTGCCATATAAAGTTATAAAACTTAAATTAATTTAATCAAAAGTTTACATTAAATTTGAAATTTCTCAAAAACTAAGGTATACTCCCTGATGTAAAGTATTTCCTAAGCTGAATTTGGTAAAATATATTTTGGTCCTTTGGGTAGCTTTTCACAATCTTCAAAATAATTTTGGTTTCATAATTTTGGTTCAACCACTACTGATGAGGAATTGTTTTCCGAAACGGCCGTCTAGTAATGTAAATTAAAACTGGTATAATATGTAATTTCATATATTATCAGCGAACATTTAATCAATGTTCCTACCATCGAGCGATGTTTTGAAAACAAACTTACCGCAAAAGCACTTTAAAATGCAATCGTGATTCCATTGTGTATAAGTTAGCAAATAATGGTCTTTATGTTACGTTCCTTACCTTTACATGACCATAAATACATTTCAAATGTTACGGAACAAACTAATAACCAGCATGTCTTAACAATTAACCTGTTGCAATTTAGGAACATCACTGTGGCAAGATAGCACCTAGGATATGTAAAATATTATGGAGAAATGATTTGTTAAAAGACTTATATATTGTAAAGAGACAAATGAATCAAAACCAAACATATAAGTCAACGTGAAATCAAGGTTTGAAAAAATTAAGGCTAGCAATTGAAATTCTAATACAAGATACAAATTTTATATAGCAAAAGAACTTCGAAACTATATTAAATATAATTTGTAAAATAAACACTATTTAGCGAAACAAAATAACAGACACTGACTTTAGAACCTATTTTGGTAGTATACTTTTATTAATCCCTGTAGAATAAAAACGTATGCAAGTTGATGTTTAAGTTCTTTGTGTATGTGTCTAGAAATGTCTCGCAGTGGAGACATATCGTGTTTGCTCCGTTTCTTCTTCTTCGTAATTATTATTATTATTCTGTCTTCTGTCGCGTTTTTCGAAAACTATTCAATGGATCTTTATCAAACTTCATAGAAAATTTTTTTGTTGGAGTAGATGGGGCCGACAGAGAAAGGGGCTCAAACGCCGAAAATTGCCTTTTTTGTTTTTATTCATCTGTAATTTTGCGATTTTTCGTCATGTAAACCTCGAACTTAGTATGCGATATATCTTTCGCATCTTTAGCACATAAAATACTAAATAAGGTCACTGAGACCTACTTTTTATAGCTGACTGATTTTTCCTTAAAACTTGGTGAATTTTGGTCATAATACTGGGAACTTGGTAGTATGTATAACATAACTTTATGTGCTGTTACACATTAAGTTTGAAAGTAGGTCAAAGTGACCTACTTTTTCATGGTTGGCTGATTTTTCTTTACGCTTTTTTTTAATTTGGGTAATAAAAACTTGAACCTGAAACTTGGTGGTATATATAATTGTTGGCGCTGTGACACATGCAGTATGAAAGTAGGTCAAAGTGGCCTACATTTTATGACTGACTGATTTACTTCATGTTTTAGTTATATTTATTCATAGAGTCCTCAAAATGGGTACCATGTATAAATGTTTGGGTTGTAACATATATGAAACATGTAAGTAAGTCACCGTGACATAATTTTTCATGATTGACTGATTAGCCTTTGTAACGTCACGATTTTTGTCATACAAACCTTAAACTTGGTAGTATGTATAATTCTTTGAGCTGTAACATATGTATATGAAAGGAGGTTACCGTGACCTACTTTTTAGTGGTAAACTGGTTTCTTTTAGACTTCGTGAATTTGGGTAACAAAAACTAGAAACTTGGTATTATGTATAAATGTTGGAGGTGTAACACATTAAGTATAAAAGTAGGTTACCGTGACTTACTTTTTCATGGTTAACTGATTTCCCTTAGACTTCGTGAATTTGGGTAATAAAAACTTGAAAGTTGGTGTTATGTATAATTGTTGGAACTAATAAATAAAGAATGAATGTAGGTCACGGTGACCTACTTTTTAAGGTTGATTTGTTCAAAGAGACCTGAAACTTGGTATTGTGTATAATTATTAGAGCGGTAACACATGAAGTATGAAAGTATGGCACTGTGATGCTATTAAATTACATAAATTAAACCCGTTAGTAGTCAAGTGTCTAAAATAGTAAAAGACACAATTCAGTGATACGTTAGAAGGTTACATCTCAGTACAAACTAATTGGGACAAATACTTCTTTATTTTTATTTTAAATTTTTTTGGTCCTTTGAGTTTCCTTTTCAACATTATGAAGAAACAAATTTTGGTTTTATAGTTTTGATCCAAGTACTACTGATGAGCAATTGTATTCCGAATCGATCATCTATTGCTGTAAAATTAAAACTGGTATTATATGTAAAAAATACTATTTTCATTTCATACAATATCAAGACATTTATCATCTCTCTCTCTCTCTCTCTCTCTCTCTCTCTCTCTCTCTCTCTCTCTATCTCTCTCTGTGTGTGTGTGTATGTACATTTAATCAAAATACCATAATATATTTTTTTTTTACTTTAAGGTATACCTCCCAACAGGAGCAAAGGTAACAGTGAATATGGTGTACAAATGGGAATTAAATGTTGATATTGATTCAGCTCCACTTGATGAAGGAAATGTTGAAGGTTTATGTGGTGACTTGGACGGAAATAGAGCCAACGATTTCATTGTCAATGGAAACGATATGAGTCAAACTACACAGTGTGGAAATGGAGCTCCACGATGGCAATGTAGAAACAACTTTATTCTTCATTATAAGTAAGAACATATCAAAAACAAACATACTAATCCATGTCTGAATCACGATCCAGAAGCAAAGTAAAACTTTGGAACTGACAAGTTAGGTTAAACACGTGAACTTCCACCTTTTTCTAAAGTTCAGCGTACATATTTTAGATTCCTGTTACCTATACATTCAGAAACATGTAATCAAATAATAAAATTTAATTATACTCAGTTGTCGACCAAAATAATTGGTCATTTAAAACTAAGCGGAATATACCCGAATCACACACAAAAACGAATATATAAGGTTGGGTTTTTTATATCACAAGTTGAATCGGTAAAAATATCGATTCAGAAAAACATTTTCAAAATATATTCATAGTTGAATAACGAATTTGTATTATCGATTCACTGTGTAATATATTCAGTCATAATAAGTTTTATTATATAATTAATGAATTCCATTATTATGGTTGGCTAAAATGGTAACAAGTGATCATTGAATCTCACTTGATAAACCACGGATTTATGAAAAATCCGGTATCAAATTCGGTGTACGTCATCGATTATTGTTGACGTTCTCGCCTAAAATGATTATTACGTTATCATTAAAGTGTGCGCACGTGATTGTGTCTCATCCGGGATGCCTGTTATTTTATTCATAGGACGTTAACGTTGGCGTTATGGCATCATCAATTTATTGTTAGTCATCCGGAATGCCATTTATGTTTTTCATAAAATCAGATTTAAAAAGTCAGAGAGATTTAATTTATGCGGGATATTTTTCGTGTGATCTGTCCGATCCAGAGCGGGAAAGGGAAATCTAACACCGGTAAAATAGCTAGATTGTCTTGTCACAGGTTTGAGAAAAAATTGGCAACCGAAGTGCCACATTTGCTAAATTAAATAATAAAACATTTATGAACGTTTTAGCTGTTGTATATGGTGTGATATTCACCGTAAAACTAATATTGGCCGAACATAATTGTATATTAATATTCTATCTGTACGATATGCAAGATTATCAAATTTTGAAACACACGAGGATAAAAATGTTTAATATACATGTGTCACAATAAATCAAACTAGGTCCCTGTTATGATTTAAAATAAACAGAACCACAACCTTGTTGGAGTTCATGTGTTTAACTTAATTTTGAGCTTTCAATTTTTTAAGGTATCTGGAGGATTGTGCTTTGGACATAGACGAATTTGTTATATAATTACCTAATTCCATCTTTATGTTACACTTGACCATTTGATGTCAAATTATATTAAACAGATTTCTGAAAAATCCAATGTTTATCAAACTCGGTGTCCGTCGCGGATTTTTGTTGACGTTCTCTCGTAAAATGATTATGGTGGCATCAATTTAGTGTGCGCAAGTGATTGTGTCTCATACGGAATGACTATTATTTTTTACTTTTTAAAGGCAGACCAAATAATGCAAGAGATTATCCGTGTGATTTCTCCCAACCTTGGCAAAACAGGGAACTGGTAAAAAACTACAGTTCCTGATCAAGGTTTGAGAAATCGAAGTGCCATAGTGGCTGAATTATATAATAAAACTGCTAAGGACTTTTTAGTGGCTGTATATGTAGTGATATTGACCAAAAAATTAAATATTGGTCGAGGCGATAGCCTAATTGTATAATGTCTTTGCTAAAATTCCTAACAGCTTTATTACCCGAGTCAATAATTTCATTAAGAAGCTTGCTACTAATTACCCGAAGTGGATACTAGTTATTCCATTAACAAATTTACAGTTATATACTTTAATTCCATGCTCAAAAGAAAACCTGACATTCACACATTTTCAGATGTAGGATCATTAAGAATAGAGTGACACTAATATATACAGATAGTCTCTCATTATAAATAATTAAACGCTAAACACTTAAATATTTCCATCGTTTCTAACAAATTACCACCCTTATCAGGAACGTTTACTTAGGAAATACACACACAGATTAAGATGACATAATAAAGAAACACTGACTTCTTTATGATTCGCAAGTAAACATTCAAGATGAAGGTCATAACTTGTGTATGTTATGTTGAATGTATTAAATGTGTTTATTGAAAGGTTACTCACATAAGCTTATTTCAAAGAGTTAAAGAAATTGTATATTATGTAAACAAGAATGTTAAAATCTACGTATTACGTAATCCAGAAAATCTAATTTTTCGTCAAGATAGTAGGCCGAAATAACGAAATGTAATAGCTATTTCTTCGGCGCTTTATAATTCCGAAGATTATCTTTTACATAACAAATAAAAAAAACAGTCTATAATATACATGTATCATCTTTTGTATGATAGTAAAATGACTAAACATATACTTAGATAATTGATTAATTTCAAAATGTGTAAATGAAACAATTTTCATGCACATTGGTTTGTTACGCACTGGTCACTAAAATGCTAAAACACACAAGTGCGTTTTAAAACATGGCTTTATTGTATGGAATATTGATATAATAAATGCCCACACCCAACCCATCACTAGTATATATTATTTCACGCGACGATAGTAGACACTGAATTTCATAATATGGTTTATGTGCTTAGGTTAATTCCATTGTAGCTGGTATGGATGTTATTTCCACTGATCAGTGTCAAGAGCGGTCACAAGGTAGTAAACAGACAACTTGATCACAAGTTCTTACACCATTCATATTATCTTCCTATCGCCCTGTTGTGTGAACTCTTTTTACTTTTTTTCAACTTTCCTGTTCTGTCCAACATGGTACCTACTTTTCCTGCTTATATTCTATTTTTTCAAAATTTATACCCTATGACAGATCTTATTTCCATTAAAAATTCTATAAAACGAAGGAACCTGTATACAAATAAATTTTCGGGAGAAAATATAAACGTGTCGGAAAATTATTTTAGCTAATTATACTAAGCTTTATGTTGTTTTTAACAATTTAATTTAATTTATTTATTTACTTATTTATTTATTTATTTATTTATTCATTCATTTATTGCTTTATTTTTTTTTTCAATAGAGTACCAGAAGACAAAATTCTTTTTCCACGAACTGATAAAAACGAAATCCACTTGTCGAACCTGCCAAACTTCGACATAGCAACAGATCGGTACTGTGTTTGTAAGTATGATGATGGTAAAGATCATTTAGATCAAATTGCTGAAAGTACATGTTCTTATATACGACATCAGTTATGCAAGCATAAAAAACCTAAAAACCTGGATTGTAAACTACTGAAAAAGCCATTACGCAAACGAAGGGACATAGCTACTCATCTGAAACATGTGCAGAAGCATTTGGAATCCGTAAGAAGTGTTTACAAAAGATCAGCTGAACGACAAACGAAGGTTTGTAGAAATTTTTAAAAAAAACTCGCGTGTATGTTTTGTGAATCTTTGCATGTACTATGTTTTTGCTATGAATGGTTTGATGTCCCGTGTTGAAATAAAAGCAATTACTATTATGATATTTCTTTTGTATAAATATTCCCAAAATTTTCTTTAAACTATACCCGTTCCTACTGGTAGACGTGTATGAGCAACTTACATTTTTATTGGTCTCAATTATTTCAAACGGTAAAACTAAATGATAAATTTGTATTAAAGCTTATATTAATTTAGCAAACATTAGTTAGTTAAAATGCTGATCTCTGACCATTTTTATTATATGAATTTAAGAAGAATTATTCACATTTATCATAATTCCATAATAAAGAGACAATTATAAAAAGTTCATATTATACGTATTTACAAATTTGGCTTGTGGTATATATTTAGCAATCATAGTGTTTCGGGTTGTTTCTGTGCATGATGGTTGTTTCCCCTAACAAGAATACATTTAATGCTGAGATTTCAAATCTTGATTAAGAGGGGATTAGCCTTCCGGAGCACCCAACCTCATTTCCCTTGTGTTTAACCTTAATTGTAAGTTTCGTTTATTTTTTTTTTTTTACTTTGCTTTGATATTTTGATTTTAACATAGAGAGAGAGGTATGCTTGTTTTGTTCTCAACGCGCGCCCTAAAATCTAGAACTTAACATTTAGTGCGTACACAAGTATAGTGAACTTAGTGGTTTCGCTGATGTTTTATTTGTTCACAATATAAGTATGAATTATCAGACAAGTTTTTCAATTATTTATTATAAGTAGTTATTTAGTTTTGGTTTTAAACGAATGTGGATTCAAAAATCTTGGCAAATCACATTTATTATTGTTTTTGCTTCCTCATATCTTTACTATTAAATTCACTGAATATCTTTGATCTATTGTACATATTTATATACACTAGAAGCAAAAGAGATCAACTATAAGTATAGAAGACGCTCGTAGATATTGTGAATCCAGAATGCAAACATCAAAGGCAATACAAGCATGTAATCAATCAATACCCGCAGTTAACACCAATACGGATATTGAAAATTGTGTGTTTGATGTTTCGGTAAGTGCAAACAATCATCTATATTGTGTTGGTTAAAAACTGGATTTGCAGCTCTTCACTTATTCTATGCTGTCGGATTTCAATTAGAAATTTATCAAAAACAACATTGAAAATAAGATCAATCGCAAAATCAAGCAATCATTGCAGCTATCAATGAGATATCTATATTATGGGCTAAGTCATACTTGGCCTCCGATGTTGTATCGGTATTAATACGTCCTGAAAACGATCTCCAACCAAAAATCAGCTTTTAGGTAGATGAACAACTATTCTACACTCTAGATTTTGTTGTTATTTGTTATACAATATAATTACAATACCTTCTTATACAACACGTATTTATGGCAAGAATGTGAAAAAGATGTGGCTTTGAACAAACAACTGTGGCATAATGTCAGCATATGTGCACTCTAGTCTACTGGTTTAATGCAGATTATTTAAGAAATGACATTCTTTTTTTGTTATCGATGAGAGTATGAATAACAATGGCCAGTCCAAATTACATGCTACCTAATATTTATCAATGTGTATGATTTTTGCAGCCTCTATCTGTCTATATATACTTTCAATTTCATATCAAAAGGGTTTCGCAATACTCTTATTTCATTGTCAAAATCGCTAGACTCATATTACGGCATATAGGTCCTATCCATACAAGGAAAAATAGCAGATGTGAGCCAACAGAATATCTCAAACAAAGGAGAATTGAGTTATAATACAGTCTTGACGAAATTACTTTCATTTAGATAACTGGTGTTAAAGACTGGTCCAACTCAGCAATGGAATCGGTGAAACATGTGTGTTTACATCAAGCAAACTCAAATGGGACATTAAGGCATATCAAACACTCAAACGAGTCAGTCGGATTGAATATATCATCAACCGATGGATTGGAGCTAGATTTGGCATCCTTTATTGAAAGTGTTGTGTGTCCTAATGATTGTTCTGGAAATGGAGATTGTGTAAACGGTAAGATTGATATATATATGGACCAAAATATCAAGACGATGGTCGAATGGTATACCCAATTTAGCATAATGAAAAAAGACATGCAGAGTAGTGTAAATTAATTGTTAGAAATTCTGTATTCTTTTATATCAAATATTCCGCAGTTGTATCATTTACTTTAATGCATTAAGTTTGTGCCCTCTGACCTCGTGTTTCTTGTTAAAATGTGCATAAACAGGCTTAATACTTTCTCTATTACAGGAACGTGCGTGTGCAATAAAAACTTCGGAGCCTCAGATTGTTCCTATGATTTGACAAAACCCCCGATAGTTCATGCCAGTATTGGTGATGATTACTGTGATAAAGCTGAAGAGCATTGTGATGAAATAAGTATCCATGGCGAACATTTTATCATGAGCCCTAATTTGACATGCAAAGTTGCAGTAAAGGAGGTAAAAAGATATTATACTAGTATATCAGATTGCAAAAGTTAGTGTTACTGTTCACTTTAGATTATATACATAACGTAACATGTTGGTAGAATGCTCGCTCGGTATGCGGGAGGTCGGGGTTTGAAGCCTTGCCGGTTGTAACCAAGATTTTGAAAACGATAGTGACTGCTCTTTCGCCAAGTACTCTGCATTAAGAAACTGTATAGTTTCCTTGAAAAACTAATCATCAGACAAAAAACTTAATTTGCTATGTGTGCTATTTCTACAATATATTGCAAATGGAGACAACTTCTGTGATAATTAAAAATCTGAATTTCCCATTTAACGAATTCGATAGTAGACATATTATGAGGTCACAGCTATTTAGCCATATGCAAAAATTCAGAAAAGTCCCATGCTGACTTTGTCCTTATCTAAATATCAGATGCTACCTTCAATTCAAATGTTAGATATACCAGTTAAAGTTAAAACTGGTATAATATGTAATATATGTCAGGCTTGATTTTAATATATTCACTTTTCATATAGAGCTTGTCCCCAATATAGGAACTTATACAGCGAAGCAGCTGCTCACAAATAAATTGTTGACGCAGTGATATTGTAACCCTGGGTTTATCAGGGCCCTCGAAACGTTTTATGGCCGCCATAGCAGTATTGTTGATAAGTTTGATGTCTCTTTATCCAGGATTGACCTGGATATATTTGGCGTCCCATAGTTCCATGTTCCTTTCACTTAATTTTAAATGCACACGTGGCGGGTGTAGCTAGCTAAACTGGAGGTGCCTACCCCTCCCGAGCACCCGTCCTCAATTCCCTGACGGAAGTTGACGTGTTTAACCCAATTTGTCAGTTTCGAAGTTTTTACTTTGCTTCTGGATTGTAATTTGGATACGGATTAGTATTTTTGTTTGTTATTATTAAACTCTTCCCTTTGAAATGGCCGATTATTACATTTATTATTTAAAGTGAATATTTTAAGCAAGACTTACATTGTATTGCTAACACAACATTTTTTCATTATCTCAATATTTACAATTCCATTATTACAACTTCGATAACACTTTAATTGTCATTGTATGTTATCAGCCGATAAAAACAATAGAAAAAAGTTCCGGCTTTGTTGACAATCTGTGTGTCAACGGCTTTCTAGATCCCCATTTTGACGTTGCGCGTAACGTTGAAAACGGAAAAAACCCAAAGATATTCACACTACGCCCAATAATTTCAGTCAAGTATACTCACAAATTCTACGTTTTCAAATTGCGTGTTCAGTTTTAACACGAGAATGTCTACCAATTTGTAATTATTCAATAAAAAATCATTAAGAAGGAAAAGTTTGTACTATTTTTTACGTTGACAGTTTCATCGACATTTCCATCCGCCATTAACGCAGTGGAGTACCCTCGAAATATACATTGTATATGTTTGTTACAGTTACCATGGGAAATATTGAAAATATAAGAAATAAAAACAATTGCATTGTTAGTTATCGTGGTATAACTAAGAATGGCTATTCTTAGTTATACCACGATAACTAACAACTTCAAATCAATAATCGACGCAGATTAAACTACATTAATAACATTTTTTGTGCTTTTGCCTATGACAACAGATTGATATCAACGGACAGACTTCCAAAATACGACATCCCACGTACACCAAAGGCGATGGCTTCAGCCCTTTCCAAGTATATTGTCCTTTGGGCGTCAGTAGACATAAAAGATCAACTTCTTCGGACTCTTCAGCGCATTTCTTAACAACGTATGAAATATCAATTGCTAATGATGGAACACTGTTTGGGACAACGAAGACCATCATGCGGTATGACTCAACATGTCAAATAAAGACTTCAAGACCAAACATCTTTAACTTAAAGGTATGCGATTTACGTTTTGAATGTGATATGTTTAACGTTTATTGCTTTACTTAAACCATTAAAGAGAAAATACTAATATAACATGCTTGCTATACAACTAAAACTAAATTCCCTTTATCTCTGTGTTGAATTGGTCAGTCAATGTAAACTATCAAATACACCTGAGTGCATCAAAAACAAACATACTAATCCATTTCCGAATCACAATCCAGAAGCAAAGTAAAAACTTTGGAACTGACAAGTTAGGTTAGACACGTGAACTTCCACCAAGGAAGTGAGGCCGGGTGCTCCTGAAGGGTAAGCACCTCCTGTTTAGCTAGCTACACCCGCCACGTGTGTAATCAAAATTGTGTGAAAGGAACATGGAACTATGAGACGTCAAATATATCCAAGGCAATCCTGGACACAGAGCAAAACATTAGATGCCTCTTGAGCCTTTCAATTCATTTGTATTGTAGGAACTTTACAACAAAGATATGTGTTGAAGTTTTATGGTCACTTTCGTTCTTTTCTTTAAAAAGAAACTTTTCAAGAAATACGTAAAAACTGGCTATGCTTGATAAATTCAGAACCTGAAAGGGCAAATTAAATGTAAATGTCGATACAATAATTTGAAATAGAAACTGAAATAATGTTGGGATTACCTGTAACATTGGAATGAAGAAAATAGGAAAACTTTTCAAACGCAGATTTCCTATGACCTTCCTATGATTCAAAATGCCCCATATAGTATGATAGGCAATACGTAAACAACCTAAATGAAACAACAACAGACATACCAATAATGTCCAAATGACAAACCTAGAAGTAAAGTAACCAATAGAATCTTCACCAGGAAGGCCAATCAGAATACTAATGCAGGAAAAGCACCTATGTTTACATAATTTTTTGCATTCAAAAGTAATAATTTACTATTCCCATTGTTTGATTGCATAATTTGACAAAAACTTTTGAGTAGCGTTTAAGCACATATAACACCACTTTTAGGCACATATAACACTACTTTACTTTTTATAGAATGGATACTGTTTCATTGACGGAGAATGCATTCAACATGGAGAACACAATCCGCTGAATAGAAACGAAAAATGCGACATCTACAATAGGAAGTTTTTCTGGACAGGTGATTTATTTCAAACACAGTTATGTTAAGAATATTTTGTATACGTACATTTTTGTATCCGATGCTGGATTGTCGGTTGGGTTTATTTTTTCACTTGTTTTACATAGAAGTCTTGTGTAATTTCTCTATTAAACGTAGTTTATAGGTAAATAATGTTTTTTGTTGTATTAAACTATTACAGATATTAGTAATTATTTATGACACTAATTTTTCTTTAATTTTATAGATTAACTTACTTACGCTAGATGATATTAATTTTTATTCAGATTTATCAAAACCCTCTAATGGACTAGGTCGTGATGCAATTATTGGAATAGCAGTGGGTTCTGCTGTGGCTCTTGCATTTATAGTTTTACTGATAATAGCTCTTATCCTGGTCAAGAAGCAGTAAGTATAAATGTTTTAAAATTGGCCGATGTTGTTACTACGTATTTTATACCCGTATAACTGTACGAATGGCAACTTCATACAGCGATTGATTAGGATTAAATAGTCCAATTTTGAAATAAATAAAATTTTTATTGATATTCTTCCAAAAAATTTACTGTCTGAATGATGGATGATCTATCTTGAATCATATTGAACTGCGTGTTCAACTTGCGACCGCATGGCGAATACAGAATGGTAGATCTAAATATTTTTTATCAGAATAATATTTTATTTGAAGCAATTTATTTAATTTCTAATGATCACTAAACTGGTGTATTTATAGGCAATTGTAAAGTAATAAGGCACAAGTACATGTATATTATAAAACAAGGGTATAAAAATGCGTGGCAATTACATTAAATTTTCAAAGAGATAACTTTCTTCGTTCATTAATAATAAACTTGACGACATGGAAAGCGCACTTGCAACAGCTAAGTTCATGTTTTTGAGCTAATGCATACTATCGTATCAAGCCAAATAACGGCTACTACTTGCTCTGTTATTGTGTGTTTTTACTCTATTTGACAAACAACTGCCTACGTACACATGTATGCATAAACCACCAATAAAATGTAATGGTTAACAGCTTAATTTGTTCGTTTAATATCGTTTTAGAAATGCCAAAAGACATTCAACACCAGTACAGAAGTTTAGTGCAGTAACAAAACCCGACAAATTGAAAAAGTACGGGCGACCAACATCACCTAAATAGTTTCAATACCAAAGAGCTACATGTGATATAAATTCTATTCAGGAAGAAATGATATTTTGACTTTGTGTTTTTTCATTGTCTATATTGATTATATTTATATTCAAATATATAGGTATCTAGAGTAGAAAAATACCATTGACTATACATATTAAAACACGACAAATCACTTAAATTATGTTAGAATTTATAACATGTATTCGGGTTAAATTTGCATTTTTGACGAAAAACGAAATGTAATCAGTATAAGTAATATACAGTGCTTACGGCAGTAGCGGATTATTAGTGCAATATTCACTGCTCTCCGAAAAAAACATAACTGCCTATTGTAATTTTCTGGTACTATTAATTGACATTTCTCCACTCTTTTAATTTATCATTAGATGATAAAAATCGTCCTACTACAAGTATGGACAATCCACGCGTTTTGTATACCATGTATTTACGTCAGTAAGGAATCAATTTGTGAGTAGCGGATCGCGCCACCTAGTGTCAAGAAAACGATAGGGGATCAACTCAAAACATAATTAGCTTGAGTTTCCATCATTCAATTGCAAAAAATACTAATCATGAAACAATATTAAAGAGTTTTAACCGTTATATCAACAAATGTCAAGATTAAATTAAATAACGAAAAACAAATCATCTCACTGTCCCTGATAAATTAATTCAATCAGCATTGTCTTGAATACTGAATTATAAAAGCAGTAAATGGCGAAGGAAATAAAATAAAATAACTATACCTTATAAGTTATTATATATTATGACATATTTTTGCCCATGAAGATTTTATTTTGGCAAGAACAGTATATGCATACGATGATACTTATTGGTATTGTACACTGTACATCATAGGTCCAAAATTGTTACCAGACAGAAATATCGAACGGAATAAAACTTTAATTGTCTTTAACACAAAATATAGGGTTACATATTTATGTATTCTAATCTCATACAATTATCCTTCAAGCATGACAATTATGGCTTCTTTAAAATGCCTATTGATCTGGTCTTATCATATGATAAATAAGATAGTGGCATGGCATGACAATGCCCCATCTTTCTCGTGGGGTACTGGCCATGGAGGGAAGCTAGGTACTCGTTCTCCAATAGCCTCTGCATAAGTGAACCCACCAGAATCTATTATTTTTCGGAAGGCACCAGACAGCCCCATGGGTAAATGCCATATTTTTCTTAGCCTTTTATAGTCCTCTATAGACAGCAACTGATCCGTTATTGCCGTAATTGCACCCGCATAAACTGGTTTATTTTTTATTGTCATGAACTGTAAAGCTCAATAAAGGTTTATGTCGTGAAAGAAGACATGTTAACGAGTGTAAAGAGCTATTGTAATCATTTCAAATTACCTTTGAAAGTATTGAACACGTTGGTCAAATCGAAAGTTAGGTTTTGGAAATCACATCCATGTCGCTGAGACGCTTGTGACATTCGCATTAAAAAGCCGAGAATTTAAAAATAGAACGTTTATCAACACAAATGAAACGTAAAATTAAGTAAAAATACCAGCTTTACAGAAATATATCCGAGTTTTATTGGTCTCTCGTAATGATATGGAAAACATTATCTTTAAAAAAATGATCCGCTACTGACTGAGATCCGCTACTGCCGTAAGCACTGTATAATATGAAACTAATTTTAAATATTTATGAATTAAGAAATACAAAATATAAAATGTGTTACCAACGAATTTATATATTAGTATAATGTATGTAGTGTATCATATTTCTTAACCACCAAGTTCATATTTGCGATCCATATATTGGTAGTTTTTTCAAATATAAAAATTAACTGCTTTCACTAAAATTCTACTTTGATTCTTTAAAAATTATTGGTGGATTTTTTCTATCTTTTTTTTTTTTTTTTTTTTTTTTTTTTTTTTTGCAAATATTGTACCTCTTTTTTACTTTTTACTATATTTTCTCCGTCCGAAATTCCACTTTTATAAGTATACCCATTATATTCCAAAAATTGTATTATTTGTGTTATATCGAAGGAACTTTGACACGTGTAAATTTGTGTGAGACTGTCCAATCGGCTAGAGCTGATAATCAAACAATCGTAATATTAATTTTTCACTTAAGTAATAGATTTTACAGTTTTTTTTTTATATACTTCGCGTACAAATATACTACCATTACGAATACAGTGATTATAAACATAGTATTTTGAATGCTTCTTTGTTGCAGTTGACCAAATATTATTTTCATTTTATACACTATTTATCTCATTTTATATGTAGACTAAGATTTATTGTCATTGATTCCTTATATCCTTGATAATGCGGAGTTATAAAATAAAATATTCTTCCAAAAGTATTTGGTTTTTTTCAATATGTTAAAATGCAAAATGTGTTGTTAAGATTTCATGACGACTAACCAAATGAATTTGGTTAATTAAAAACATCCATACCAATCCATGTCTAAACCACAATCTTAACGCCGAGTAGAAACTTTGAAGCTCGGAAATTTGGTAAAACACATAAACTTCCACCAGGGAAGTAAGAACGGGTGTTCTGGAAGGGTAACCTCCTCTTGCTGAGTTATCTACACCCGTTACGTGTGTAATTAAAATTGGAATGAAAGGAACATGGAACTTTGAGACGTCAATATAACCAGGGTTATTTTGTATAGAGACATCAGGCAAAATTACATCGTTTTTCTTTGTTTACGTTTAAATATATCAATAAAAATAAATTATATCAACATATTAAAACGTCAGTTTATAGAATATTTATCTAGAAATACAACGGCACTAAGATCTCCATGATCAGACTCAAAATAAAAGTTCGTTGTTGTTCTCCTTTACTCTTTTGTTTACTATGAGTATTGTTTAAACATTAATTAAAAACTGCAAAGTTAAAATTTCTTCCCACTTCACCTATAGCTGGTAACTTCTCGATATATTGGAAGTAAAACTCCATTCCATCAATCTAATATGAGTGATCAAGTGAGTAATATTGGTCACAATACCGTACTTGTTCATTTACAACACTAAGTGTCGTCTTATGGATTGCAATAACTCTCATTACCTAGATTCGAATGTCACATGGGCAGGTTCTATTATAATCGTCAATCAAAAACAAACATTAGGGAGCAAAGTAAAAATTTTGAAACTGTCAGAATATGTTAACACATAGACAGGGAAGTAAGACCGGGTGCTCCGGAAGAGTAAGCACCTCCTGTTGTAAGGAAGTTTATCAGTTCCCTTATTGATCGGTGATTTTCTCCGGGGTTCCGGTTTCTTCCGTTATCTCAGAACTAAGTGCTTCAATAAAAACGAAAAATTGTGAGTGAAGCGTAATATAAATATTGGGATAAATGTTACATCACATCACCCTCGACTGAATCGGTCACAAACAGGTGGCAGATTCTATTAGTCTCAATTCAACTGCATTTTGTAAAACGAAGATAGTAGTGTTCAGAAATCAATACTTTTCCCCGCATAAAATTGTGTATACCTAGCTAGGAAATTGGAATTTAGCTGCATACTTAATAAATGGGACCCAATTTCACAATCGTGTCTTAAGATATTCCAAAAATTTATGGTATAATTTTAAAGATCTTTTCTATGATGTCAAAAATGACGTTTAGTAGTTAAGAAAAACGATAACAACAATTTGCTAAAGTTAAGAAAAATCTTAATTTAGAAATGATTTTGAAGATGATGAAACAATATATGTCGCTGTTATATGACTACATGTATATATACAATATGACTGTATCGCTCTTCTATGAAACATGCAGAAGTAATTGTATTGCAATTCCCGTTGAAAGACAATTGGGATCATGACCCTTGATATGTCATCAATTTTCCCGCAATATTACGTCATGTCCTACATAAGGGGTCGTGTAGTAATGTTAGATATGACTTAAAATCCTATCTCACATGAGCAGGTATGAAAGAAATGAAAATATTTATTAAAAGAAAGAATTGTTAAAATATAAGAAATGACATTTCTGCTCATTGTATTTCAAGGGGTAATGCAAGATAGTGTGTCGCGTGCCAAATTCAAAATGAAGGGCAAAGATTTGGCACGCCCCACACTTTCTTGCATTACCCCTTGAAATACCATGATCAGAATGTCATTTCTTAAATAAAACCTTGCCTTATATTTAATATTAATAATATCTTTATTACCGTATATCACACTTTGGTTCATAGGAGTTGAATCGGGTTTTCGCCACATTAAAAATTTCCACTTATATAAATATAGTCAGTTCAGGGATTAAGGAGGAATGCCATAAAAACCACTGACTTTCGGCAAGTAAATTCTCAAATATCCTCGCACAATAAGATCTGTCCCGAGTGTGATTCGAACTGACACGGTGTTGTTCTTCGAACTTCCACGTGAATCTTGACTGGGACGTTATACACCATTACTCGACTGTGATTCGAACTGACACGGTGGTTTTCTTTGAACATCCACGTGAATCTTGACTGGGACGTTAAACACCATTACTCGAGTGTGATTTGAACTGACACGGTGTTTTTCTTTGAACATCCACGTGAATCTTGACTGGGACGTTATACACCATTACTCGAGTGTGATTCGAACTGACACGGTGTTTTTCTTCGAACATCCACGTGAATCTTGACTGGGACGTTAAACACCATTACTCGAGTGTGATTTGAACTGACACGGTGTTTTTCTTTGAACATCCACGTGAATCTTGACTGGGACGTTATACACCATTACTCGAGTGTGATTCGAACTGACACAGTGTTTTTCTTCGAACATCCACGTGAATCTTGACTGGGACGTTATACACCATTACTCGAGTGTGATTCGAACTGACACGGTGTTTTTCTTCCACCATCCACGTGAATCTTGACTGGGACGTTATACACCATTACTCGAGTGTGATTCGAACTGACACGGTGTTTTTCTTCGAACATCCACGTGAATCTTGACTGGGACGTTATACACCATTACTCGAGTGTGATTCGAACTGACACGGTGTTTTCTTCCACCATCCACGTGAATCTTGACTGGGACGTTATACACCATTACTCGAGTGTGATTTGAACTGACACGGTTTTTTCTTTGAACATCCACGTGAATCTTGACTGGGACGTTATACACCATTACTCGAGTGTGATTCGAACTGACACGGTGTTTTTCTTCGAACATCCACGTGAATCTTGACTGGGACGTTAAACACCATTACTCGAGTGTGATTTGAACTGACACGGTGTTTTTCTTTGAACATCCACGTGAATCTTGACTGGGACGTTATACACCATTACTCGAGTGTGATTCGAACTGACACAGTGTTTTCTTCGAACATCCACGTGAATCTTGACTGCGACGTTATACACCATTACTCGAGTGTGATTCGAACTGACACGGTGTTTTTCTTCCACCATCCACGTGAATCTTGACTGGGACGTTATACACCATTACTCGAGTGTGATTCGAACTGACACAGTGTTTTTCTTCGAACATCCACGTGATCTTGACTGGGACGTTATACACCATTACTCGAGTGTGATTCGAACTGACACGGTGTTTTTCTTCCACCATCCACGTGAATCTTGACTGGGGACGTTATACACCATTACTCGAGTGTGATTCGAACTGACACGTGTTTTTCTTCGAACATCCACGTGAATCTTGACTGGGACGTTATACACCATTACTCGAGTG
The DNA here is from genome assembly GCA_021292105.1 of Anadara kagoshimensis. Lineage (NCBI taxonomy): Eukaryota > Metazoa > Mollusca > Bivalvia > Arcoida > Arcidae > Anadara > Anadara kagoshimensis. Next base: position 19,443,511 of record CM037874.1, read on the forward strand.
TGATTCGAACTGACACGGTGTTTTTCTTCCACCATCCACGTGAATCTTGACTGGGACGTTATACACCATACTCGAGTGTGATTCGAACTGACACGGTGGTTTTCTTCCACCATCCACGTGAATCTTGACTGGACGTTATACACCATTACTCGAGTGTGATTCGAACTGACACGGTGTTTTTCTTCCACCATCCACGTGAATCTTGACTGGGACGTTATACACCATTACTCGAGTGTGATTCGAACTGACACGGTGTTTTCTTCCACCATCCACATGAATCTTGACTGGGACGTTATACACCATTACTCGAGTGTGATTCGAACTGACACGGTGTTTTTTTCTTCCACCATCCACGTGAATCTTGACTGGGACGTTATACACCATTACTCTAGTGTGATTCGAAATGACACGGTGTTTTTCTTCCACAATCCCAGTGAATCTTGACTGGGACATTAAACACCATTACTCGAGTGTGATTCGAACTGACAGGCGTTTTTCTTCCACCATCCCAGTGAATCTTGACTGGGACGTTATACACCATTACTCGAGTGTGATTCGAACTGACACGGTGTTTTTCTTCCACCATCCACGTGAATCTTGACTGGGACGTTATACACCATTACTCGAGTGTGATTCGAACTGACACGGTGTTTTTCTTCCACCATCCACGTGAATCTTGACTGGGACGTTAAACTCCATTACTCGAGTATGATTCGAACTGACACGGCGTTTTCTTCCACCATCCCAGTGAATCTTGACTGGGACGTTATACACCATTACTCGAGTGTGATTCGAACTGACACGGTGTTTTTCTTCCACCATCCACGTGAATCTTGACTGGGACGTTAAACTCCATTACTCGAGTGTGATTCGAACTGACACGGCGTTTTTCTTCCACCATCCCAGTGAATCTTGACTGGGACGTTAAACACCATTACTCGAGTGTGATTCGAACTGACATGGTGTTTTTCTTCCACCATCCCAGTGAATCTTGACTGGGACGTTAAACACCATTACTCGAGTGTGATTCGAACTGACATGGTGTTTTTCTTCCACCATCCCAGTGAATCTTGACTGGGACGTTATACACCATTACTCGAGTGTGATTCGAACTGACACGGTGTTTTTCTTCCACCATCCCAGTGAATCTTGACTGGGACGTTAAACACCAGTACTCGAGTGTGATTCGAACTGACACGGTGTTTTTCTTCCACCATCCACGTGAATCTAGACTGGGACGTTAAACACCATTACTCGAGTGTGATTCGAACTGACATGGTGTTTTTCTTCACCATCCCAGTGAATCTTGACTGGGACGTTAAACTCCATTACTCGAGTGTGATTCGAACTGACATGGTGTTTTTCTTCCACCATCCCAGTGAATCTTGACTGGGACGTTAAACACCATTACTCGAGTGTGATTCGAACTGACATGGTGTTTTTCTTCCACCATCCCAGTGAATCTTGACTGGGACGTTATACACCATTACTCGAGTGTGATTCGAACTGACATGGTGTTTTTCTTCCACCATCCACGTGAATCTTGACTGGGACGTTAAACTCCATTACTCGAGTGTGATTCGAACTGACATGGTGTTTTTCTTCCACCATCCCAGTGAATCTTGACTGGGACGTTATACACCATTACTCGAGTGTGATTCGAACTGACACGGTGTTTTTCTTCCACCATCCCAGTGAATCTTGACTGGGACGTTATACACCATTACTCGAGTGTGATTCGAACTGACACGGTGTTTTTCTTCCACCATCCCAGTGAATCTTGACTGGGACGTTAAACTCCATTACTCGAGTATGATTCGAACTGACACGGCGTTTTTCTTCCACCATCCCAGTGAATCTTGACTGGGACGTTAAACACCCTTACTCGACTGTGATTCGAACTGACATGGTGTTTTTCTTCCTCCATCCCAGTGAATCTTGACTGGGACGTTAAACTCCATTACTCGAGTGTGATTCGAACTGACACGGTGTTTTTCTTCCACCATCCACGTGAATCTTGACTGGGACGTTATACACCATTACTCGAGTGTGATTCGAACTGACACAGTGTTTTTCTTCCACCATCCCAGTGAATCTTGACTGGGACGTTAAACACCATTACTCGAGTGTGATTCGAACTGACACGGTGTTTTTCTTCCACCATCCCAGTGAATCTTGACTGGGAGGTTTTACACCATCACTCGAGTGTGATTCGAACTGACACAGTGTTTTTCTTCCACCATCCACGTGAATCTTGACTGGGCCGTTAAACACCATTACTTGAGTGTGATTCGAACTGACACAGTGTTTTTCTTCCACCATCCCAGTGAATCTTGACTGGGACGTTATACACCATTACTCCACTCTACTTTACTCATTTACTCAGTTTATTCAGAATATTGAATGAAAAATTAAATAGAAAGGTGTTTTATTCAAATACTGTTAAGATTCACTTCTTCCCAAGTGCGTAATAGGGAAGTGTTTCGTCAGGTTTTGGAATGTGTATGCCATGCATGTCGGGTAGGAATATTTGGTGTTGGTCGGTTTGTTGAGTAGCAGTTTCGTTCCTCTCTGGGTTTCCACCAGATTCGTGACCAGAATTCACTGTAAAAAAACAGACATATCAGATAACATGTGAAAATGAATACATTTTATTTTTAACCACATCGCCCGATACCATTTTGTTACTTTAGAAATAAGGGTTTCAATGTGTCTGTATTGTATAACTTTGAACATGAATTGGAATGATTGTGTTTGATTTGTTATCTTCTCCTATGACAGCCACTGAGGCAGCTAAGTTAGCAGAGCGCTCGCTGCTTAAACGGGAGGTTGTGGGTTCGAACTCCGGCGGGTCTGACCCAAGAGTTAAAAGTGGGTAGTGACTGTTCTTTCGCTAAGCACTTGGCATTACGAAATGAAAATCACTGTTCTTTCGGATAGAAACTTAAAATTATAAACAAGGTACCGTGTCAAAACGGACTTGGCACGCTAACGAATCCTGCTGTATAATGCCATCAGCGCAACGCACAGACAAAATTTCTGCTCTTTCGCCTATAGCTGGCAACGTCTCGATATAAGTGAAATAATCTCGACTGGGATGTTAAATACCATTACGCAACTCGACTCTCTTCTCCTACGAATATTTGAGCATACTGGTCATATTGATTCTTGAATATTCTGTCCGAATGAATTCTTAAGAATATTGTCCATATGATTTCATGTCAATGAGAATATTAGTCATAAACACTCTTAAAATGATCTCCTTATCAGTAATTTTAATAGTACATGTAAACTGTTTTTTTTTTTCACTTCTTGTGAATACAATCCTTATTATTTGAGAATGATGTCCGATTAAATCATGAAAACACTGTCCTTTCCCAGGAGTGGTTTTTTTACCAAAACTGGATAAGAAAAATGTCATTCAATACTTACATATATCTTGGTGATGACCAATGCAGTAGACCTCATTACAGCAAGGATGACTCCCACAGCAGTCAAGACACGTGTCAGATCCCACATTTCCAAACCCAGAGTGAATCATGTTTGGATCAATTTGTCCAGTTAAGGGATCCGTTAGGGAATCCACAAAGCTTCTTGTAGACAAAACTCGTTTCCCTTCCAGCTTTACGTCTGCAAATTGAGTGGAAATGATAGAAAATAATTTCACCGATAATAAATTCTTTTTAAGCAACAATTTGTCCATACATATCATTTATATCTTATGTATGTACGGAATTTGTATCAGAGTCTCGTCTTGTCCCCATGACACATCAAGACTCGCCGCACAGCGGCTCGTCGTGATATCGTCATGGGAACAAGACTCCGCTCTGATACAAATTCCGTACATACATAAGATATAAATGATATTTTTATCTTACAATTTTGTCAAATTTGGCAAAAAACCTAGTAAGTTTATTAAATAAAGTTAAACATAGTACGTACTATTTTTCAAATGGATATCTGGGGTGTGTAACGTGACAGTATAAAACACGACTCACGGTTGACGGACGCCAGTGCATTGGACGTGTGATCAACAAGCTTTCAGACAATGGAATTTTTGGAAAATGAAAATGACGATTATTTGTTATTAATACGTATGATTATGACAGTGTTTTAAGCTCTTTGTGTAGTTTAAATTCACATGAATTGACTGGGTATGAATCGTCATTGAAGAGCATTGAATATGTTATGTACTGCCGATGCAAATCAATTTACCGTCATTACCGAGAATTACATTTTACCGCTTTATTTTCGGATTAAGATAGACATTTAATCGTGGTCTGTGACAGCATTCATTTGTCTTGACACGACAGAATCTAGGGGAAACCCCTGATCTTTGTTTACGTTACATTCCAATCTGATGACGTCATTACTACGAATCTGAAGTAGTCCGCGAACAAAGGCACGCGACTTTGTATCAGGCATATCAGACACCTCGATACGGAATCAGAAAATGTAATATTCAATAGAAATACTTATTTATTATAAGATAAATTCAAGTATCAAAATAGTATAAATGATGCAATAACCTCCTTCAATTATTATCATGGCATTATTGTTGTTGCTGTTATTGTTATGGTTGCATCATAGCGTTAAAACGAATAAGTTCTCCGTTCGAACGAATTATAGAAAACTCGTTTGCATTCTTTAGTCTTAAAAAAGAAATAGTTACTCTAGCCAAACTTTCGAAAATCACCAATTCGCCAAAATGATTGTCCTCAACGCATCAACTAAATCGATCGAACGAAATATTAACTGTTTTCACTGCCGTGGGTATATTTACCAATGTTGCAAACGATAACAATAAATTATTAAAAAAGCAACCTATTGCATAGTTAAATGCCCTTACGTGTAAAATTGGGGAAGTGATGAGACAACCCACAGTCGTTACAGCAGCCATCTCCACAGCAATCCAAACAAAAATGTCCTAGGTGGTTCTGTAGGAAAACTAGAATATATATATGAATGAATAAGTTTTAAGCATATATAGTCTTAAAATCGTTATTTCCATTCAGATATTCGCTTATGGTTTTCATCTTTCCAAATAAATCACTCACAGGTGACGTTTTATCGTATAGTTCCTTTTATTCTAAATTTCCGTAATGTTTTTGATAGAATAGTACTCATTTCCAATCGTTTTACAAATGTTTGAAAAACGAAACTTGAAAATGTTTTGTCCTCTCGTTTTCCCAGGCACACCCGGCGCTGATACAATCGAAATCATCCTTACTCATTATACAATAGTAAAACAAAGGGGCATAACTCATACAAAAACAGAAATTGGCCGATACCTGTTTTGTTACCACGTTGTTTAAAATGGTTCGGGTTTAATTTATTGTAAACAGTGATATAATCGGCAGATATTACGATAGATATACAAATATTCATCTCGACTGTTACCATGGCATAATCATTGTACAATATTATATTTGTGTGTGCATGAAATGCAAAGCAATATATTTAGCCCCTGTCAATATCCTTTCTTTCATACTGAGGCGGTCATTCCAAGAATGCTGGAGGAAACCGAAGAAAGCCTCAAACAATCGACAAGCGAACTGGAAAACTTTCTTACACTAGAATCTGTATCTACAGTGTGGTCCTTAAGCAGACTAATCGGTCACCAGAAAATTACGGTAGGCAATCTGGCCTTGGAAGTTAAGAAGAATTGAAGCTGAACATAGTTCCAATGCCTTGAAAAACATATCCATGATATACTCAAATGTACAACATCATGTATGCGCATGAAATTGCTAAAAAGGTATTTGAGGTGAAGAAATTGCCGCCCCCTCCCCCAAAAAGATCCTTACATTTGTATCGAGGTAGTCAGTTAATGAATGTTGAAGAAAACCGGGGAATGTCATTGACAAATTATCTCACACTACAATCTATATCTGGACTGTGCAAACGAGGCCCCTGTGCGAATTTTGGCAATCTTGCCTTGTAAGCAGAATTGAATCTGAATAGAAAACCCAACCATTGCAAAATACATGTATACACATATTACCACTGCTGACTATAGTCAGACAAGCTAGAAAGCAAATGAGTGTCTTCATCTTCAAGGCTGTACGTGTTGTAATCGTGAGTCCGGTAATGGTGTCCACAATTTGACCGATGTTTGTCAAGATACCAGTAAGATAAGGATGATAAGACTGACGTAATTTTACACGAATAGTATCATATTCTATTATGGTAATGTTTAATATATGGAGAGTAGTAATGCAGTTTAACGCCAAAGTCAAAATTATTTCACTTATATCGAGACAGTTAGTTCATGGATGGTGGAGAAAACAAGTTGCATTCGGCAAGCTGATAGGTTTCTAACACTAGGATCTGTCCCGAGTGAAATTTAAACCTAGGCGACGGGGGGCGTTGTAATGTTGGATTACAAAGTCATTACAAAATAGATACTCGGCGGTTATAAAACTTTGGGAAATGACAAAATGGTAACAAGTAATAAATGGTTACTCAAGTTCTGGTTCATACACTCCCATTTAAAAACTCATTTCCAAAGTGCAATATAAAAGATAAATCTATTTTTTAACCCCAGAAATACTGAAAATGAGATTAACAAAAATGTTTTGATAAAGATTTATTAATAAAACCAGCTTCCATTTTCTATTTAATTAAACGATTTTATCATCATTTTAGTTCGTGCTCCTACCAGAAATGCCTAATTGAAAAATGTGAAATTTTCACTTTTTTTAATTGACATCAATTGACTTTATGTTATAGTGCGTTTAAAAAGATTCGTTATCAGGACTTAAAACACTATTGTTACCAAAAAATCATTTTGGTTTTAAAATAATACGATTCGGAAAAATGTTCGAAAATCAGTGGCAAAACTACCAGAAAGAGTTTACCAAACAGTTTGAGAATTTCGGAATTGCTTTACATGTAAATGCGTCGTCATTGCTTGAAAATAATCTTTCTATAAAAATATCATAAAATAATACTCTTGGTATGAAATTATAAATTTAAAGGATAATTGTAACATGACCTAGATTTATGTATGTTACGTATTCTTATGTTTGTTGCTATCAAAACACGTGGTCATTTCCCATGATAATATACAGATTTTAAACAGCAGTGCAGTTGTTGCAAACTAAACCACTAAATGTTTTAAACAAGTAAACTGACATATATTACAATTGCAAATCACCACTGAAGTTTGTTAATTAAAATACGTTTGTTTTAACACTTACACGTGTCTTTTTAATAACCCAACCCAACCCCTTCCCCTTCGTTGTTTACTTTACTTCATTCTATTTTAGTAACAATTGATAATGTTATCAGTGGCCATCCCCAATAGGCCTGATGAAGGCCTGCAGAGTACATTGTACAAAGTTCGTCTTGACACACATTAAACATGTATTTATATATCATATTAACTAAATTTAACTCATTAGAATAAACGGGTCAAGCATTTTAATTTATTTAATTTTATCAGTATATCGTCATTTTATCTGATTTTAATTTTAATATTTTAATCTTTTACTTGGTACCCTTAAGGTCACTTGCAAGGCCAAGTTTACTCTAGTAAGACGACACACACGCATTCTAGAATCTGGACAGTGGTAATGTCCGAATTCGCTTGACCTCAAAGGTCAGTCTTTATCATTTTAGAACGTAAAATTAGACAATAGTTATTATGACGGCTAAAATTTCAAAATTATTGGTGGCTGCTTTGACAGCCCTAATTGCAGGATTTTTATATAATTACCTGGACGGAAGAGTACCGGAACCAATTCCGGAACAATGGAAAGTAAAAGTAATGGACGCTTGGATGAAGACGTACGGTCATACGGTATGGTTGTTCAATAATTTCAATCTTTTTTTCTAATTTATATGATAATTAGAATTTTTCTAATTACAAATTGTCTTGATAGACCCATATGAGTTAGTTAGTTACTAAATTGAAAATTGGTTTGTTTTCAAATTTTTGTATTGGAAATGCTCATGATGTTACTACTGTCAATCACGTGAAAGACTTAAAACCCATACTTTCTCACTTTTCTCACTGAAAAGAATTACTTTCAAATATATCATATACTTGATGCAAAAAATTCAACACTTATGTTTAAAATGTGACTTGTGACTTTTGTTTAAATACAAATCAACAAAACCTAAAGAAGCCAATGAAAACATACGCCATCTATGTACTATTTTAGCCCGTTTAATTTACATGTTTTTTTTTTTTTTTTTTTTTTTTGCTTTTAAACCTTAAATTCTAATTCCTAAACAAAGACAATTGTAAACGTATATCATATGATATTCATTTCGTTTAATTACATAATTTATTGTTTATGCGGCGGATCTTTTTTATCCTATGGATATGGAACCACAGAGGTTTATGTTCCGTCGCAAAACGGCTTTTTTCCAGGAGTGTAATGTAAACGTTTCGTTTAACATTCCACACAAACGTTTAGGGGTACGGTATTGATCACTTGGGAACCAAGTAGAAAGTCACCACATGCATTTAATAATTATCATAATGTTTAATATTATGTTACCATTGAATTAGTTTTGGAAAATTTAAAACAATTAAATACCCAGTATGTTTCTCTGTTCATTGTATGTATCTTACTACACTTAGGAAGGACAACCGATAAAAAATTGAGGAAGTTAAGTTGGTGAACTAAATTTAAAGAGCATGAGGTTTGAGATAAGGATGTTACTCTGGGATACGCAGTTTAATGTCTGTGTTCATTCCAACATTTCTAGACAACACAAATATTTTAGCTTTCACTTACATCACCATTAAATGTATATATAGGAAGTGTGTCAATAATATTTGTAATAGGTAATGAAAGTCTAAGGTCTTGATTTTGAACCCTGTAACTTTCTTGTACTTGGTAATAGTGAATTTGTTCACGGTGGTCACATAACGACACTTGCTGTCCCTATTATTTTGTATTTCTTTAGCTATATATATTCTTTCTGAAGAGTAATTTATTATTTATGCTTCCTTAAAGTGACAAATAAGAATACAAGGCATATTATAATAAAATACCATTATAATACCTATCATGTTCTCTTTCATTCTATTGCCCATCTGGTTGGACTACGATTGTAACGTACGGTAGCTCAGTTGGTGAAGTGCTCGCTCCGTAAGTGGAAGGTCGTGGGTTCGATCCCCGGCCGGGTCTGACCCAAGACTTGAAAGTGGGTAGTGACTGTTCTTTCGCCAAGCACTCGGCATTACGAAGTGAAAGTCACGGTTCTTTCGGATGGGAACTTAAAATAAATGAGGTCCTGTGTCACGGTGGGCTTGGCACGCTAAAGAACCCTGCTGTATAATGCCATCAGCGCAACGCACAGGCAAACTTTCTGCACCTTCGCCTATAGCTGGCGACGTCTCGATATAAGTGAAATATTCTTGACTGGGACGTTAAACACCATTACTCAACTCAACTACGATTGTAAAATTCAAAAGTTTACAATAAAGACTCGAGTCACACCACTGGAATTGTCATAGTAGTGCCTGCCCAAAATTATATTTTGTTTGAATTTTTTCTTGGAAGATACTATTTAGCTATAGTTTTTAAGTTTTTAAATTCTTATTGCTGAATAAAGTTAAATGTATTTGTAGCGAAAAAAATGAACTTGGCTGCAGCAAAAAGTATAATATTGTAAATTATATTAAAATGATAGGTGGTGTCTAGTAGCTGGTTTGCTATAAAGACTTTATTCATAAAGCGTAAATGAAGACCAGCTAGCTAGAGTAACATCAGGTGATAATCTTATCATTTTGCTTGCGGTACACGGAGCATTTGTCAAACCATCTTATTTAATTTTACTATGCATGTAGTAATCTTGATTCATTTTACAGTCCAACCTACCTTAAAGAGCCACCTGCTTATAAAGGCCAGTTGAAGTATTGTATCCCATTTGTTCTTTATATTATTTGAACCTGTATATAAAGGCCAGCTGCCCATAAAGGCAACTTTTACTGGTTCCCTTGGGTGACCTTTATAGACAAGTTTGACTGTGTTTGCAGATAAAATGGCTGGTAAGACTGGGCATTACAGAACCTTTCTCACCACTGGACAGATATATAGCAGATTTATTTATACTTACAATGACCACTGGTCGGCCATGGGGACTGGGACATGATTACAAAGTACAAGTAAGTTAACAAATTAAACCAATGAAAGTGGACTTTTTATTATGTAATGCTCACAGGTCTTATATCTATTCCACAAACTGTAAAATGGCGATAGTAAATACTGCATATTACGTTAATAATACAATTATTGGTGACGAGCTAGATTTATGCTGGCCCTAAAACGTGCAAAATTAAGGACAATGGCATTAAACAACTATCATTATATTTACTAAATGTTCATACAAAGAAAGCGCTTCTTCTATTGAGACTTAGTTCATTGTTAAATGAATCCTTTTTTAATTTTTCTTATTTTATTTTTTGACTTAATACCGATTTTTTATCAATAAAACGTATCCAGGATGGAATCAACAACTAAATCATTTCCGGATTAAACACTGGTGTGCTGTTTCCTTATTTTGTTCGTAATAACCCATTCCTTTTTAATTTTTTTGTCAATATGATTCATGGAAAGTACAAGTTTTTCAACTACACTTTTTGTGTATCACTTTAATTTACAGATAACGGACACCAAAATAAGAGGTGTTCGTGTAAAAATATACCAACCATTAACAACAATAAAAAGAACAGACAGACCTGTACTTATATACTTCCACGGTGGTGGGTGGAGTTTGCTATCTGTTGGTAAGGCTTTTTTCCGTCACCGCAATTATTGTTGCGACTGTAGCTACCTAAACAGGAGGTGTGTGTGTTTCTGTCCGGTACATCCGGCCTGACGTCCTTTGTGGAAGCTCACAGGTTTAAATGAATTTGCAAGTTTTAAAAGTTTTTAATTTGCTTTTTAGATTATGGTTTGCACATGGACCCAATGTGTCCGATTCTATAAATATTCACCAAGGGATCATCTTGTATAATGCAAACATCTTTTTAACAGAGACCAATTACATTCATTTACACCCGAAACGCTGAAAAATATTTTAAATGGAAAAAAGTTACTATTTTAGATGTAATGCAGCGCTTTTCCACATTGATAACACGTAGAAACAATGGTATCCCAAAAATATTATAGAGAGGCTATGGTGGATTTTAGACAACAAAATTTTAAGTACCGGCCGTCAACTTATGCAAAATTTAGTTATGCCATTAGGATAGGAATACTATTAGATTCCATTTGCTTTTTATATATCGATCGTCTATTAAGGGTAATTACCTTAGAACCTCTTTGGAGAGTTTGTATAGTAGAAAATTCTATTGTTGGTATATTCTCATCGTTGTAGAAGACGAGGTATCGGATAACCAGCTTGAACACGTTGAAGGTTCAACGGTCCTTTAGAACTTTTAGCTGCTATATCTTTTGTAGGGCGAGGCAGGATGACGTAATATGTCATATAAGTGAGGCTTGGATGATTGTTTGTTAGTTTATTTCCACTGTTTTATTTAAAGTGCATGAATCAATCGAACAATGCGCTTTGTATACATGTATAAGTACTTGACTTATATATATCTGCTTTGAAGAGTACTTTTATCTCATCTGTTGACAGATTCATATGACCCACTTATGAGGAAAATATCACGTGATAGTGAGACTGTCGTCATCTCAGTGGAGTAAGTATAGCTCAACCCTTTTTATAAAATATTGCATTAATGGCGTTCGGCGCTATATCACGTGATCAACCCCCTTAACGTTTTTGCGGGCAATATGAAACACATTTACGTCGATAATTCTCGGAACAACGTGGTTTTTTACTGGAAAACGTGAATAAATTACATATAATATGATTCCATTTCTAATGGAAATAATTGTTCCGTACAAATGTTACCGGGGGGGGGGGGGGTATCACGTGGTAAAGCTGGAAACAAACTCATTCACTTCCGTGTTGCCTTGCACAGCACATGCTTCTGTTTCAATTTTTCAAATTTAAAATAAATTATAGATGTTTTAGATTCAAGATTACATCAGGCTTAGACGAAATGAAAAAGCAAATATTTAAACATCATAATAACGATTCTTATGTCAAATGCATTAGTACTAACTTCCATCCACAATATTCATAGAGTTAAAACATCAGGATATTCAGTTTATATTTTTATACCTACATCAGAAAAATGTTCTACACCCTCCAATCGAATATAAGCTTGTATGTATCTTATTATTTATTACTATTTCGCCACAATGTACGAAAGCATATTACGTCCATAAAATAAAAAACCTGAAGAGCGAATCCATACAAACATTTTCAGACATATTTATAAATATTATTGATTTTAAGATCGGGATGTTTTGGCAAATTTCTCCTTATTATTACATATTATTTTTATAATTTTTTTTAAATATTAAAATTAATTATCATTATTTAATTAATGTAATCCAAGTTGTATGGTGGTGGGGAACCACATTCAAAGCAGTCATGCTATTTTTCGGATGATTTTACTAGTTACAGGTTAAGTCCTCAGTTTTCATATCCAGTCCCACTGAATGATTGTATGGACGTAGTTGAACACGTCATTGAAAACCACGCAAGTATGGGGATCGATACTAAGAGGATTTCAATTGGCGGAGACAGTGCTGGTGGAAACATGGCGGCCGCAATATCCCTCCGCCTCAAAAAGAAAATCGCCATGCAACTGTTACTGGTGCCGTCATTACAATTTTCGAATTGGAACACAACAGCTCAAATTGAAAATTTCCTTTACTTGAACCAAAGTATCAATAGTCCTGATTCTATCGTTTTTGTGTTGAATTACCTAGGTTTGAGTCCTGAGTACGCGGAGGATATTCTGAAAAATAGACATACATCTTCATCATTTAAAAAGTCCAAATATGCGGCTCTTATCGACCAAAATGTGTATATGATAAAGGACCATATAAGAGATAACAATTTGCGCAAAAATATCTATCTTGATACAGAAGTTGGGGATGATATGGTGTCTAAAGTTTTCGAGAAGAAGATCACTGACCCGATGATCGCGCCATTAATGGCGGGAGACGACAAATTGATTGAAATGCCCTTTACATATATAATGACTTGCGGATATGACTTCATACGAGATGATGGTATAATGTTTTACGAACGATTACGTAAAATCGGGGTTAGAACAACTCTTGATCATTATCATGAAGCGTTTCATAATTCACTATTTTTTCCTCACGGACCTTTAGAATTGGATGTAGGTGTTAGAATCGTTCAAGGAATTGTAGATATTTTGAAAAAAGAATTATAGTAATTTTAATGTATAGTCGAATTGTTTTAGTTGTTTAACATTATAGCTAGAAATAAACGTTTTTGACATGTACATGTGCTTCGTACAAATTATTCACTGAAAGTATTCTATTTATACGCACATCCTTAAACTACACTGCACTCTCCACTGTGAATCCTGCTACAAGCACTGCTATTGTCCTTTAAAGTTTCTGCAAATTTATCAAATAAATACCAGTAGTTAGTATATGCATTGATTGATTGATTGATTGATTGATTGATTGATTGATTGATTTATTTATTTATTTATTTATTTATTATTTATTTATTTATTTATTTATTGATTGGTTGATTGATTGATAACGTCTAAAGCGAGATCAACACACTACTTACAACAATTTACATATAGGGTTTATGTATGACGCGATGAAAAAAAACTATACATGACAAATAAAATTGTATAGTAAATTCATAGAGGAATAACATATACTTGTCGTTAGCCAGAGCAGACATGATCACCATGATCACGTCACAACAGCATTTATTAAAAAAAACACAAGAAGCAAGATACATATCAAGGTGAACTTAGGAGAGACATTTGCAATCATCACTTTCTGTTTCATTTCGCTTTCAACTCATTGGTCCTTCGCGCAGCTGTTTAATCGCTAAAACATTATCTAATGGTTCACTAAAAGGATAGCAACCAATACAAACGGTATGTAAAAGTTATTCATGTCATATTAAAATGGAATCATGTGATCGGCTTGTTAAGGATTTATACAAAGAATGGCTGAATGGGTTTTAATCCCCTGGTAAATTTAAAGATGTAGACGCTCGGTTCTGAAATCAAGGATAAAAACGTGGTTCCGGTAGAGAGTCTTCTACCTTCAGCAAACGAATTGTCAAACTATCTCAAACTAGGATCGGTCCTAGTGTGATTCGAACTTTGGCAATACGAGCCGCTTTTCACGCGGGATTTAGTTCTCTCAACCACCGAAACTGCGTATAAAAATTGTGACACAAAATTTGGGGGGGGGGGGGGGGGGAACATGAACATTGAGGGCATTACATGTGCATCTAAGAGGTGAGGGCGTTTGGTTTAAAGAAAATTAACGTAAATTGTGATTGCTTCGCGTCTGAAGCTACTGCCGTTTAATGTCTAGGATACCTGAACACCTGAAGTTGCTGATGGATTTATTGTATTATTGGTGAAATGTTGCAAACAATTTATGTCAAAAGTAGTTTTGTAACAAATTCGTGAAATTAAAAATAATTATAGTATGTTGATATTTTGAGTCATTCAATTGATTTTCTCAGTTACAGATTAAGTCCACAGCATCCATTTCCAGAACCACTAAATGACTGCCTGGATGTCGTAGAATATGTTCTAGAAAATAGTGATGACATAGGAATTGATTCTCAAAAAATTGCCATTGGCGGAGACAGTGCTGGCGGTAATTTGGCCGCTGCAATCTCCTTCCGGTTGAAGACAAAAATCGCAATGCAGCTTGTTCTAGTTCCGGTTTTACAATTTTCAAATTGGAAAAATACAGGTCAAATTGAAAACGTAGCGTACCTGAATAAAAGCGTTAATAGCCCGGATTCGATACACTTTGCACTAAACTATTTAGGAGTTGATCATAAACACGCAGACGATTTCCTTAATAATAGACATACCTCAATATCTTTTAAGAAATCAAAATATACAAAACTTATCGATCAAAATCTTTGGATGAATAAGGAATACATCAGAGACGAACACCTGCGTGAAAATATAGTTTTTAATATAAATATTGGTGACGATTTCTTATCGAGGCGGATTGAAGGGAAGATAACTGATCCGATGGTGGCGCCACTAATGGCGGAAGACGACATGTTGGAAGACCTACCTTATACTTATATCGTCACGTGTGGTTATGATTTTATACGGGATGATGGCATCATGTTCTATGAGCGGTTACGTAATGTTGGTACTGATGTGACGTTAGACCACTATTCAGAAGGTTTTCATAACGCGTTAATGTTTTGTCATGGACCATTGAAGTGTGATGTAGGAGTGAGGATAGTTGATGGAATCATCAGTGTTTTAAGAAATGAATTATCTTAATTAATAGGCAACATTTTGATAGAATTGATATCATGACTTCATAACTTTGGCGTGACAGTTGATTGCCATGAGATTAGCACAATTGTATTCTTATGGTCTCTTTTTTTATTTTGGCGTCTTTCTATTTTTATTTATTTTATTTATTTATTTCTCTCTAACACTTGGTTACATTCGTGATCTTATTTTTACTTGGTAACAAGTTAAATAAAATTTATTTATAAAATTCTGTAAAGAATCAAATATTGACAATGGAAGCGTTTTGGTGATGCTTGTCGATCATCCGATGCGCAAAAAAAAATCCCAACTTTTGTTTGCGTCAAATGATTCAAGTTGGGGTGTAAATGTACTTCTCTGAATGTTCTTTGGATATGCAATCTGTAACTACCCCTTTAATACGAATTTTAGGGATATTCGCCGTCTTCCTAACAATTTCAACGATGATTCAGTCACCGAGTAGTACATAGTGACTTGTTGAACCCAATGAATTTCTTATAACAAGTATGCATCACATTTGGTTAACAAGTTTTTATAGCGTAATCTGTGTTATCTAAATACTCATATGCATTCTACTTTTGTTTTGTTTTGTTTTAGCACAATAAAAGTGGTTTACATTGAACCAAACTAAATCTATACATATTTAAAATGTCAGTTTTACTTCTTCTTGCTTCGCCTTGACCAGTATTTATTTATGAGGAATTATCATGTTTTAGTTCAAAGATAATTAAGGAGTTGACAATGCTGCTTTAATCATGCTGTCAACGCATAATTTCTAGTCAAGAAATGTACATGTGGTCAGTAACGATTTACATTATTTGCTATAAAGCTGAAGCGGATTTTAGAACGTGCATATCCCCGTGACCGTCTATTCAACAATGTAGATAAAGTAATGACACAAAAAGATTCTTGCCTTCCCAATTTTCTATATGTAACAGAATAAGTATAGTCAAATTATTAAGTTTGACGTCTCATACAGGCTCCTCATTGGTCAAATGTATAGTGTGTATATTAATAGATGCATGTTAAAAATTAAAATCGTCGCCGTGTCATCAATAATGTTTTTTTTTTGGTTAATGTAGCTTTACATGAAACATTTATTTCCTTTTTCATATGCATGGTAACGTAGTATTTTTGAAACAATATACAGTACAAAACTGTAGAAAGTCTGAAAATAAGACAAAGTGAGGAAATTGAAGTTTATCTATCAAGTGTCTGGGATATCGATGACTAATGGCTGAAAACTGAAGAGAGATGGATAGTTGTTTCCGAAAAGTAGTCCAGATATAACTAACGTGTGGCTAAGATAGGCATCCGATTCCGAACAAACTCGTTCGCTTAGTGTCAAACTCTCGACAAATCTGTACTGTTTGTTGTATAGTCGATAAAGATAATAATCTATAACAACTTCCATAGACATTGACATAATGAAGAGGCTAAGGTATAGGCAAGTAACATAGACCTGTCCGCTTGACCTTTCATTAGGAATACTCATATAGAAGAATTCACCCAATAAAGGGGTAGTGTTACAATTTGCAGTTAGTTATAATATATACATACTCCGCAAGATCAGTACTCAGTATGTAAAATGTTTCAACATCTATCTTTTATATGAAATAAAAAACAAACATATTTATCCATGTCCGAAACACGATCCACCTTTGGAATTGACAAGTTAGGTTAGACAAGTGAACTTCCACCAGGGAAGTGAGACCGGGTGCTCTGGAAGGGTAAACGCCTCCTGTGTATCTTGCTACAACCGCCACGTGTGTAATCAAAATTTTGTGAAAGGAACATGTATGGAACTATGGGACGTCAAATATGTCTATACATAAAGCCATTCATCTATAATAAATATAAAGGGTCAAGCGAAGAAGTCAATGTTGTCTGCCTATACTTAATGATTAAATTAATCATGTGTTACATATAGCTGTAGGATTGTACACTTGGTACAATCACAAAAATGACAACCGTTGCCATTCATACCTTCTCGTGTACTTTTATCCGAAGTTGATAGACCTTTATTCACTGATCCTGTACCTTGATTTCTTATTTTGTTCTCTCTGCTGTGGGATAACAGTTTTGATTGCTAAATAGGTTGTTTTGTCCTTCAACAAGGACTAAGTGGGTTTCTTCAATACCGGTAGAGTAGTGTAAACGCACTACTTGTCAATTGGTCCAGTTCACGAACTAAGTTGAGAATTTTGTAATCGCTGGT
Organism: Anadara kagoshimensis; assembly: GCA_021292105.1. Classification (NCBI taxonomy): domain Eukaryota; kingdom Metazoa; phylum Mollusca; class Bivalvia; order Arcoida; family Arcidae; genus Anadara; species Anadara kagoshimensis. The sequence goes on from CM037874.1 coordinate 19,461,093, forward strand.
CCGAATATTCGAGCTTTTTCTTGTCTTGCGTGGCTGCTTTGTATTAATTTTCGTGTTCTTGGTGCGTTTGTTGTTGATAAAGAATATATTTGAACTTGCACATTACTTTCTTTAATACCATTAAAATTATATGCCAAGGTCAGTTTTTTCAGTTTTACATATTAAGTAAAATAAATAACTCAAACTCATACATATTCAGCTGCCTTTATTTTAAAACTGCATTGAACAAATATTTCACTCCGTTAACGTCAACAATTGGATACATTATAACGTTTTATAATAATAAGGGGAAACAACTCTAATACAAGTTAACAAATACATGTACAAGGAAGGTTGGCCAATGCTCTAATGTTATATTTACATTATACAAGAATATTACACTACACAATAAACAAAATTTGACTAGAAATGTAAACGAAATTTAAAAAAACTTCAAAAAATCTCAAGAACACAGATTACAAATATAAAATATTGTTTGTTTTGAATCATGAAAACTTTAGTTTCTAAAATATATTGCGGACTATTAAAAGCGTAAGGAAGGCTATGGGTATTTAATTTTACATGGGGCATGTTCATTTACGCGATTGGTCCGGCGATCCGAAAATCTCCAACATTATAACAAAATGAATACATTATTCTTAAATTTTGTGTTTAGCTAAAGTTTTATTGGGCTTATAATCAAAAACAAACATACTTATCCATTTCCGAATCACAATCCAGAAGCAAAGTAAAAACTTTGGAACTGACAAGTTAGGCTAGACACGTGAACTTCCACCAGGGAAGTGAGGCCGGGTGCTCTGGAAGGGTAAGCACCTCCTGTTAACATATTCCACAATGTACATGAAAGCTAGATTAATGCTAAAACGGTGTGTTCAAGTGACACAGTGGTTAGCGGTCTCGCCTATAACCATGTTGAAATTTCGAATATTTCATTCAGAAAATTCAAAAATGTATAATATGCCACATGTCGTAATAATGTAGTAATTTATTTCAAAATCTAAATAAAATAAATCAAAATATATATCATGGTAATTTTGACACGCAATGATCAATATATACGCGCAATATTTAACACCAAATTATACAAAACTACCAAAATAATTATCAACACATACATATATTAATACATTAATGTATATTTTTAGAATTATAAATAAATAAAAAGAATTTTAATAGATAAATAATTTAAATAAATTAGTACAAATTAATTATATGTACAGTACAATAAAAACTAAATCGATAAATAATGATACTAATATCAACACAAAGTACATTATAACAAGGTTGTTCGCCAGCATACCAGCATACTACGTGAACAATTGGAAAAAGGTAACGCCGCATATACCGGTATATAACATATTTTTACTGGAAATTGTCAATTTCTGCAGCTCCATATTCAGTGGAAATAATAGTATGTTAATGAATAAATTATAATTTAAACACATTAGATGTACATATAAATTTTGTTCTCATTTGTAAAACAAATCAGCGCTGCTTGGAAGTAGTGGTGAGGACAGTGTTTACGTTGAAAAATTAAAGATCTAAAATAAGACATTGGTTAAAACATACGATAATGTTAAACAAACATACACATAGTTCACAAATATTAATTGTAAAGATGTATAAATTCCTAATATATAATCTGATGGCATTTCTTTAGTTAATATCGATGTTCTGTAATGCTGCTTCTGATATGCAAATATATATGCTATATAGTCCAATAATTGATATGCATATTTTAAAACTATGATACTAGATATGTATTAATTTGCTGTTGTAATGGCAATCTCGATACCTAAAAATATCTCATTAATAAATAAAAACGTTTGAATGAAATGAGAGAGAGAAAGAGAGAGAGAGAGAGAATCCGACCAAACAAAGCGAATTTTTAATACTAGTTCTTGTCGTATCGTAAAAACCAAGTTCATTAGTTCAGACGTTCTTATGAATCTATACCATCATAAAAATACCTTACCATTTCAATAACTGCACCACTAGTTAGTATTCAAATCAATCTGCTGGATCCGGATCGGGTAGTGAGTGGTATGACATAATTGTTATTTCTATTATATCATGGATATTGAACGATGATATATATGATAAAGTATTATATCTGTGTGGTGATGTCAAGATTTAACATGGTTAAAATTGCATTGTTTGGATACAAAGGCTCAACAATTTTGATGTAGTTCCTGAGTTATTCTAAGTTAAAGCTAGTGAATTAAAATTCAAGATATTTATTTGACATGAAACTCCACAAGTGGCGAAAACCTCGCCCTTTCTCTTGTTAACTTGGCGTACAATTTTGCCTTGCACTGAATTTTTCCAGTGAACACGTTTCCTTCCCAAATACTGTCTGAAAGTCTTTTGAAATGGTACCAAGCATCTCCAACAAGTAATGCTATGTCCAAAGCAGATGGTGCACGGACTCGAAATGTGAAGTTACGTTCCCGTTCCAAATCTCCTGATGTCGGTTCCAACATGGTACAACCGAACCATCTGTGACAGGCTCGTGGTAGAGGATGTTTGTCCTTGGCTGGCTGTTTACAGTCCAGTAAGTAGCGAAATAAACAATCATAAGGACCATTCTCGTCTGGTGATGTAGATTTACTCCCAAATATAGAAAACACATATTTCCCCATTAAGGGACATCTCACTTGATACGAGATGGATTTTTCATCCTGATGACGTATGAATATGTACCTCTGATAATCAGCTATGTCACTTTGAAATGGTCCATGATACTGTAGTGTATGTGAAAGTTTAACATTTCCTTCAAGTTGGAACTGAAATATTGTGTCATCGTAACTGTATACAACAAGAGGGTCAATGTGTGTTTGTGGCTGCATACCATAATGGCTCATGGCTGGTGTTGGCCCGAAGAAAGACACTTTAGGAAAAGGACTTCGAATATTTTCACGTTTTTCACGACATTTGATTCTGAAACTACAGGCACTTTGTAAGGATTCTGAATTCCAATCGTCTTTTGCAAAAATTGTCAAGTAATATCGCCCAACTTTTGGTGGCGCTACTGTGAAAATAGCCTTGTGGCCCACAATTCTTAACATCACCCTTCCTTCTAGTTTTGAGGGATCCATGGATTGGTCCTTGGATTCTAATACATAACCAAAACCCATAATATTTGGGATTTTTAACTGCAGAATAACGATCCCATTGCTTGTATATTGTGTACAGTCATAATGATTGGCAAACTTGAGGCCATAATTATAAAATGGCGACTTCACAACCGGAAGGTTAATAAATTCCAAAAGGGATATGGGACACTCCAACAGCTGCCATTTTGGCTCATCCGGGTAATGTTGATAAATGTGATCCTCGGGATCGGTAATAAAATAAAATTCATCACACTTATAAAAGAAATCTGATGTTTCCATTGATTGACTCTTTGAATGACCTTTGACATGTCTCGCTCCCCAATTACAGTTCACAAAATACCAAGACCCGGTAAGAAATACGGCTGTCCATGAATTCCGGAATTGGTTCCCGTCCATCCTTACACCAGGTTTGTACCCCGCCCCTTTAGAAAATCCTTGTATCACTTCACAATGTATACCAGCATAACTGAAAGAGAAATAAGAAATAAGTTCTTTAAAACAACACACGTGATCATTTGAGAATTAATGTCCCATGAAGTTATCAAGTCATAGATTATTGAAATATACGATGAATTACATTGGATAGAGGTGTCTATTTCTAAACGCCATCTATAGAAAGATATTTACTTTTTCTGCACAAGATAATGTATGTGCAAAATGAGAATGTATCCATGATTAAAAGTCAACATGATAAATAATATTACTATTTACTATACTTTGATTTTATATAATTGTATGGTAGCCAGTTAAGAACAAAATAATGTCACCCTCAAAATCCTATAGAACAAGTAATGTGCAACTTTAATGTGGCATGCATAGGTTGACCATAAATCAGTAAGTCGGAAGCATATCAAACGTTTAAATAGGCGCGGGGGGGGGGGATTAAGTGGGGTTTACAAATCAAACGCGGCTACCAAAGTCGCTCATTTACACCCCATGCACCCAACTGTAGCGATAGCTATGGGAGGGACAGGAGAGTTTGCTTCTAGGTAAAATCACATTAAAAATGAAGCGAAAGGAAAGAGCAGGTCGTCTTTCTATAGATTTTACTTTTTGTACAAGTAATTACCTTTTCCATAAAATGTAAGTTCGGTTTATTGGACTGAAGGTGGTGCATTAAATATGTACAGGACACTTTCATCATATACATGTATGTTGCTTTATTTGAATGTTGGATCAATCCTTATAAGACTAATTAACAGTTGATACAGCAGACAACATGGAATAAATGTGAATGATTCTATACACTGTGTACAGTTAATTACTTACCTGCAAAGTCGTTTAAACAGGTCATGATAACTTTCTGTTCCATATTTGATTCCGCGAAGTAAACCCAGTGGTGACTCTGGATTAACAGTCTCGTCTACTTCAAGCTTGTTTAAATCTTTGACCGTAATCCACCGAAAAATTGCTCTGTTAAAAAATATACAATTTGTTAATATGATTTCAAAAATGTGAAGTTATTCCCCTGTATTTTTTTTTAATTTCATATATCTATAGACATAAAAAATACTAGCGACATATTCTGTTCATTGCACGGTACTTCAGTTATGATGTAATTAATATTCATAATGTATTTCCTTGGACAACCTGGAGAAGAATACCTATCCTGTTTTTGTTTACAGAGAATGAAATAGTATTGTCTGAATTTTTGACATGAATACGTTTCAAGTAATTGAAGTACAAACTCTCTAATTCATTTAAAAAATTACCAACTATTCATTTTTTAATATGAGAATATTTTTCATTTTACTAGTCTCACAATATTTTTCAGAATTTTACCGAAATATTACCAAACCCATGTCGGAGAAAGGGGAATAACTCTGTCAGACTTGTTGTCTGGTTATTAAGATCTTACCTGACTTTTTCCAGATCGGTATCACAGTTTTGTATTAAATCTTTAACTAGGTCTGTAAAAGCCGAGTAATCATTATGAACCACCTGAAATAGAGAGCACATGTTGTGTGAAGTCATCAACTAAAGCATGGGAGAATTTCCATATGTATCATCCAATGAATTTTAATTTTGACTAAAAAAAGTCTAAATTTGACGAATTCAAGACATTTGAAAAACCCTTGGATTTTTTTTACGAAGTTTCTACACTAATCGAATGAGTAAGGGATACGAAATAAGCCAACCAAAAAGGACAATAGAAAATCTGAGCAAAAACTGTTAGAAAGGGACACTGTCTACTCCACATTTTTAAAACAGTTAAACAACCTGATAAAATGTAAGATGAAAAAAATGCAACCAGCTTTGCGAGAGTTTTATTTTATTTTATTTTTAAAAACAGAACTATTACTGTAATTGTGATTTGTACTATATAAGCCGCCATACAATGTAGATACATGTATTTTACCAAACATACATGTATAATAATATAAACAAGATAGGAGATTAGTATGAATAGGTCAGCTCCTGTATAAATATCTTAATTCCAACGTCTCCATGAATATTGAAATGGATGAAAGAAATAATGGCAAGTAATGTTTGATCACAGATAGTAAGAAGATAATCTTCAACATTTACCTGAAACACTTGGTTATCAATGTTTTCAAATTCTTCCGGATGTTTGAAAAGTTGTGATCTTCTAAACTCTGGCGGTGACACAGGTGGCGCTCGTGACACCACGGCGGTATTTGGTACACTTTCTACGGACTCCGGAGATAACTGCTATAAAACAAAATTAAGTATAAACTATTATTAAATTTAATACATACACATGTATATTTATGTTGAAACAATATAAGGAAAGTGCAATATCTATTTGTATTTTACTAAACAAAATATGGCACCGGTTAAAAACGCGTTCTTTACAATCAGTCTCGTCGACGAGATAGGAGGGACCTCGGTGACCGAGTAATCTAAAACGAACTTGCTTAAAGCAGAGCTTCTCACTGTTTATGTTCGAATCACACTCGAGCAGATCCTAGTGCGAGACAGTATATTCGCTTACAGAAGGTTAGTGTTTTTCTCTGAATATTCAAGTTTCCTTTACCAAGAACTTAGTTTAAGAATCTTAACTTTGGGCGTAAAACACTACAGTTCCTCCAAAGACTCTTTACAGATACATTATATGTATTTCACGATAACGTAAATCAGTCACGAATGAGATGTATTTTATACAATTAAAATGTATTCATGGAGGAGGAAAGGTTATCTTCAATACAAGCAACTTTGCTTACTTGATAAAGCCATGTACCTTACACATTGAAATTCCCAAGGTATTCGTGTATTTTCGAATTTGAAAACAAAAACCTTAGTTTCACTTCCAATTTCGCAACTGATATTGACACTCTACTAGAAAACACTGGCTCTTGTGTACAAACCTCCGTAACTGACATTAGTTTCTCTGCAATCATCAGTAACATTTCTTGACTATGTTTTTCTATCAGCTTCGCCACTCTTGCTTTTTCCTCTGCTGTTAGTTTCTCTATCAGATGCCTCAATCTTTCTTCCCTCTTTCGTTTATAATGCTGCTCTAGTTTGGCTGTCTCCTTCTCAAGCCCGGTTCTGTCCTGTTTGTGTGATATTTTCTCAAAATCAGAAATCAAGTCTTTCACATTCTTTTCTTTCTCGATTCTCAATTCGTCCTCCAGTCTTTTTATCATTTTCTCTCGTTCCTCTAAGAATTGTGTGTATAATTTATCCTCTTCTTCTTTCTGGTTTTTCTCCAGAAGTGTTTGGGCAACGAACACACCAGAAACTTCAAAATCCTGTAAAAGTTATATATTATATCATAAACAAACATACCGGACCATGTTCAAACAACAATCCCAAAAGCAAAACAAAAACTCGGAAATGCAAAATTCAGTTTCCACAGGGGAAGTGAGGCAGGGTGTTTGGGAAGGGTAATCGCCTGTCGAGCTAGCTGTATGTAAACCAGCCACAATTGAATCTAAATTGCGAATATAAGAATGGGATATTTTATTTAATAATTTTGATTTTTTTTATTTACAGGGACCAGATGCACAAAGCATAGTTAGAGTTAAACATTAAATAAACCATAATTAGCGAAAAGGTAAATAATTTGCTTATTATGGTTTAATCAATGATTACCTCAAATTAAGCTCTGTGCAACTGGGTCCTGGTGTTTAATGAGATAATTAGAGCTCCAAAACGTGCCTGGCTCGAGACCCACATCACTAGATATCATTATGTCCCAGTGAAGTTCAAAGCCGTGAGTTTAAAAGATTATTGGTTTCTCTCTGGCTTGTGTTAATTTAATGTCTTTTGATGTATATCTGATTTTAAAATTGCACTTTGTAACTGCAAAATTAACTGCCAATTTTATTATAATATTCTGCGATTTGTTTTAAAAGAGGAATAATAATATTTATATTATGTACGTATAATTACAAAACTATCGAATAAAACAAAAATGAACAAACATGGCGTATTTAAAACGTATAATTTTATGTTGGTTTTCTGATCAAACAATCAATGGACTGGAAAATTTATTCTATTTAAATGCATGCATATATAAATGTACAATAGAATAAACAAATTTGTAGGTAACTTGGTAACAGTCGATTCAACCAAGACCACAATATAAGTACAAATGAGCCAAACTAGGCAATACGTGTCATGGACAAACACGCGGTTATATTTAAACTCCCGACTATGGACGGACACTTTAAGTACGTGTGCAGTGATTAGTTATAGCACTATTACAGGGATATTAATCAACTCGCCTATTTTACAACCACTGGACATAAATATTTTACTGCATGGGAAATAATTATATATCACGTGCTTTGTCTTTTGCATTACTCTTTTTAAATTGGATCAGAGATTACATTTGATGGTTTTTCTTTTTTTTCGTAAAAGAGACATTTTTCCAGAAACATTTTTCATGATCTATTATATAAATTATATCGGGGATTGCCTGGTACATCCGTGGAACGCAATTCGACCCGTTAACCAATACTGGAAACGAAAGTTTATGACGTTTTTATTAGTAGTATTGTGTAATCAAGAAATCGGTATAGTTTGCACTTCAACAGTGATTGCATTACTTTTGAATTGACTGCATAGCAACGCATAAACGATACATGATACTAATCATATTTGTAATTGCAAGCATAGCCAGTTAATAGCGAGATTATTATGTGAGCACTCGAGAGAATCTACTCTCAGACGTTAACAGATGCTTGTTGCAACTTTTTAAAGCTACGCTCTGTCAGAATAACAGACTTATGTACATTCTAAGAGCACTACATATGTTTTCGATTTAAATACAAGGACGCACATTTTTCATTTAATTGCAGTGAAGTGAAGACTGCTTGGTATGTTTGAGTTATTACAACAAGGGTTTAAAGTGTGGTAATACATAACTTCAGAAAGTAATGTTACGCATTTAAGTACCATTGATTGAAATACAAGAAAATGTAAACGTATTTTGAGGAATGGATACTTTCAATACGTGATTACTTCCCGATGATGTTTCATGTCATCTTAAAAGTTAGAAAATGAGATTGATTAGAACCCAATAACCTTGAGAACAACTCGGAATCTCTAATTTCAGAATACATTACAATGTATCGGTTTAAAACCAAATCAATTAAAACATGTGTATCCCTGTGTCTTTTGCAAGTAAGTTGACACAAGTCAAAGCTAGTCAAACTAAGACAAACAGATGTACCATATGGTACAAATCATTTGACATAACACTAATCCGCTGACATAGCACAGACCCGCTGTCATGTCACAAAGCATTTGGCACAAGACGGACAAGATAGCATAACACAAACTTACTGACATAAGACGGACATGTAGACATAAGACCATTTAACATAACACAGACGAGTTAAAATAACAAAAACCAGTTGACCAGTTTATGTACACAAAACAGAAGACATAACACAAACCAAAGGAAAAAAAAAAAAAAAAAAAAAAAAAAAAACACAAACCATTTGACATTACAACTTACCTGGTATGTTCCCAGTGATGTTTTCTTTTTGCCCTCGAATATTTCTTTGTGATGTGCAAATTCCAGTGCTTTAGAATCATATTGCCACCCAGGATTGTAAACACTACCTCGTATCTGAAAGTAAATATACCAAGAATTATAAGTCACTGTAAAACAACTATATGATAGGTGTAGCAACCCACTTTGAAAAAATTACGCACTTTGAAAATTTTTTTCAAATCGCGTCAAATTCGGGACAAGCTCAACGCACTTTGAAAAAATTTTTCAAAGTGCGTTAAAAAATGGTTCAGCTCAACGCACTTTGAAAAATACTTCAAAGTGCGTTAATGAGGTACATATAAAATTCGACCCACTTTGAAAAAATTACGCACTTTGAATTGTTTTTCAATCCGTGTTGAATGCGGGACAAGTTCAACGCGAATTGGAAAAAAAACCAAACTGCGTTAATGAGGTACATTTAAATTTATTCACTTCGTTCAACGCATATTTTCATTTGTGATTGAATGATCTACAACAGCCAACACAAGTTTTAACCAACATAACTAATAGCAGGGTTAGCGTTTGTATGTCGCAGAATGTTAAACCAGTTTTAAAATGTGGTTAGCAGCCTAGGGTGTCGGAGTGAGGAGGAGGGGGTTACAAGGGGGGACATTTTGGGAAAACACCTATATTTGCGATATGTAGCACCTTTACCATATATATCCTGACCGTAGGCGTAAATCATGTATATTTACAATGAAACCACTGGGCCAATTTGAACCAAATTTGGTGTGAAAGGCCCATGGTTTGTAAAGATTAAAAGTTTTGTTGGCGTTCCCGCGCCATATCAAAGATACCCGCCGTTACTATAAACGCATAATCGGCCGTTTTAGTCTTATTTGTTGTCCGATTTAGTTCAAATTTGAAAATGGAATATATATATAAGTTTGGCCATTGAACACATAAATCCACACAAACAATACCAATGTGTATTTCTTTCTCGCGAAACTAAATAGCTTGCAAATATGTGTAAGAAAAGAAGCGCGGATCTCCAGACAGACATGGAGGTGAGATCAGGTGCTCCGAGAGTAGTATCTCCTGCTCAAATGCGTAGTATGGTAGTAGTTGTATGTTCAAGAAAGGAAACACAAATATGCAATTGGTGTTAAAGATGTCTAAAAATTGTGGTACTGGACAAATGCCAGTAACCAAAAGCTTCCCCCCCCCAAAAAAAAACCCACCAACAACAATAGACAATACAATAAAAATGTAAGGCCCGTTGCCATCATGGTACGACTTGGACCTACATTCGATATAAAGGGGTGGTGTGGTTAACCGGTTTATGGCGAGCTGTGAGACATGGGGCGAATTACATTGCAATGTACATGTAATGCATTACATTACAATTACTTTGGCAAAACTAGCATTATATTACAATTACAATTACTTGCATTTTGGAAAGTAATGCATTATATTACAATTACTTTACTAAAGAAATGCATTATATTACACATTACATTTCATAAATTTTATTAACAAAAGAATTTAAACATATATAGATGAGAGATGTTTCCTGTTTGGAATTTGAAATTTAGGTTAAGGAGTGCACTTTATCGTGTAACATCTGCGTCGACATGGGGCATCGGTTGTAAGGTCTTATCCAAATTACCCCAATGGCTTTCATTTCACAATATCATTTTCAAGAAGTCTTGGTCAGATCCTACCGGGGTTCGAACCAGTGATCTCTCACACACGGAAATTATCTTCCGTGACAGAAAGTACATCATTAAACAATTAAACATGCCATAACAAATAAATAAAATTCAACCCATCGAAGATGGGGCGGGGGTGACTAATAACAAATCAAAAAATTATATCTTCGAAGCGGCGACTAATAAATATCCTGGAGACGTGAAGTTCATCTCGGAACCCCTTGTAGTAGCCTTGTCACAGCTGAAAATGACTGTTCACATATACATGAACCATGAATAGCCGAGATATTACCAATTGTGAAAAAAATACAATTTATCATTTTTTTAGTTGTTGCATTTGTGGTAAAATTTTACTACATTTGTGAAAAACAGTTACTACATTTGTGACCAAACTTACTACATTTGTGGTTCGATACTACAAATGTGACACTTTTTCATTACATTTCATATTTGTAAAAGTTACTACATTTGTGGTAGTTACTACATATAGGGGTCCCACACGCACCAAACCTCCTACTTTTCATGTAGTAAAGCGCATTATTAATTTTGCCTGCTACATCAATCGCAGTTATATCGGCTATAATTGCCATTGTTCCGACGTCCTGACTGCTTAACTATCAAGGGTTCTCATGTCGTTATATAGTTGTATTCCAGACCTGTTTATATTACTAGAATATGCTAGCACACACACACACACACACACACACACACACACACACACACACACACACACCAAATTGACAAAGATCGACAAATTGGCAATTCGTTTTCTTTTAATAAAATCTCAAGATCTCTCTCTGTGTGTGTGTGTGTGTGCTTTGCCATTTTGAACGTACTGTCTATCAAACTGCCTGGTGCATGTTTATTCCTGTTGGTTATTATCGGGTCTCCCGTAAAGAAGAGCTCCAAGAAAATTGTTGAAATCAAAGATGTTTTATGGTTGAGAAGAAAATTTTTCAAAGTGCGTAATTTTTTCAAAGTGGGTTGTCACAGGTGTTTTTTAACGCTGTTTGAAATAAAAAATATTTTTTTCAAAGTGCGTCGAGCTGAACAATTTTTTAACGCACTTTGAAAAATTTTTTCAAAGTGCGTTGAGCTTGTCCCGAATTTAACGCGATTTGAAAAAAATTTTCAAAGTGCGTAATTTTTTCAAAGTGGGTTGTTACATAGGTACTTAGCATTAATACCAGAGCTTTCCCACGCCAACTACACCCTGTCGACTACAAATCCCACCCAATCCCTATCTACCCACCCCAAAACCCCGACTGTTGACCTGTCTTAGATATTCAATAAGGGAAATATAAATGATATTTACTAAATATGTCTCAAAAAGGAATACTAATAGTGTATACATTTGTAATCAGAGAAAGAGTGCGAACGAGAGAGAGAGAGAGAGAGAGAGAGAGAGAGAGAGGGAGAGAGAGAGAGAGCGAACGAGAGAGAGAGAGAGAGAGAGAGAGCGAACGAGAGAGAGAAAGAGACAGAGACAGACAGAGAGAGAGAGAGAGTGCGAACGAAAGAGAGAGAGTGAGAGAGATAGAGAGAGAGAGAGAGTGCGAACGAGAGAGAGAGAGTGCGAACGAGAGAGAGAGAGAAAGAGAGAGAGAGAGAGAGAGATGATTGTATGAATTTGCAACCACAGAAATGGTATAATCCTGTAACTATTTTGCAATGTGTAAATATGTCTAAAATACTATCATACACCAATTTTTAAATTTTATCATTCAATGCATTCAAAAATTTGTATATTGGAATATGCTATTTTTGAAAGCATTACTATTATAAATATTAAAAGTAGTCTATGAACCTAGTAGAAATATGCAAACATTTTACAGTTTTGTTGCTATTCTTTGATTCTAACAAACCAAGGAAAAGTTTGCGGCAAATTGCACGCATCTGATATTATTATTAGTTCATAATCTTCCACGGATTATGCCGCCATAAGGTAATAATTGCGAATAAGTCGAAAATCACTGATCAAATGTTCGTGCAAGTTTAAATATCTGAGGCTAAATCTAAGAAACACTGAAATTCTATATGGACTTTCCGAGATAAAATCAAAAACTTTGATTGATTTTAATATCAATTTTATACTATCATTGTAACCAGATATTAACTTATTTCCCGTAAAGATAAAAGATAAAGTTAATTTATGACTTCATTATCAAGCTCCTAGTCCGGACTGACGGAAATCATTACTAAGTACGGAAAAAAACCGGTTACCTATTCCATATATTATAGTCATAACCAAGTACGAAACTAATTCTTATGTAATGCAAAGCTAGTCATACTGAATGGATTTGTATGGTTAATTTAAACTATATGTAATTGCATTCAATCAATGATTCCAAATATAAACACGTGTAGAAATGCAAAATGTGATGGTGATAAATATTTTGTTTTGAAATGTGCCATGACACCGCAGGGCTTTTTGTAAAACGATTGCATTTGCTGTCTATTGGTTTATCAGAAACCCTTATTATCAATTTTTACTAGTAGTTTTGGAAGAGACGGCAAAAGTCTAAAGTTTACGCACGACGTGCTGAGCCGCAATAGCTCATTTGAGTCTTTGGCTCAGGTGGGCTATAATATCAGTCAAGAACATCTGCATCAACGTGTTCCACTAAAACACTGGATGTTTAGATGTTTCTTTTTTTTCAAATATGAACTCTCTTTCTCTCTCCTCTCTCTCTCTCTCTCTCTCTCTCTCTCCACAAACACCGTGAAGAATGTGTCATTACATTGACCTAGTGCTTAACTATAAAGCTATAAAACAAACCTTGTGTAGATTATATAACGAATAATGGTGATTACTATCATGCATTGCAGCAATAAATTATCATGTGGTATAAGTACGCGAATGCAGTTTATATATTTTGATAAAAAGAGAAATGTAATGCAGTGCAATCAACTTATCATTAGTTTATAATCATCAGTATATGCGTGATCTTAAGATTCGTTCATAATATATGTAATGTATATAATTTTTATATTTATTTTTTATACTTTCTTGTAATTTTTTAAGAATGGCATATATACTATAGTATTTGTGTTTAAATTATTATTCTTGATTTACTGATGTATACATGATGAGACTTTAACAATATAATTGTATTGTATTGTGGAAGCAGTTTAAATTTCGAAAAAAGTGAAGTGCAAATTAAAACTTATTAATAATTATATGAATGCACAAGTTTGCATAATGAAATCACCATAATTCATATCTTAAGCAGGCATAAAATATCCACAAAACTGCAATTTGTAATTATACCACATCAAAGGGATTCAAAGACAATTTCTATAATCGAGTAAGGCAGATTAACAACATTTAACTATAGAAAAAGAGAAAGCGCAAAATTAACATAAATTACGTAATGGTTACAGCTATCTCACAGATGGAAAGTCATTTTTCTTAGAAAGATCAAAGACATTCAAGTCAGCTGAAAAGACAATTACATCATCACTAAGACACAAAAAAATGCTTTTATACACGTGCATTTGCACGACAATTGCATGACTAATACCTCTAACGTCGGATATTGTATCATTTATATTCAGAATCGATCACGTCAATTGTTTTCAAACACTTCAAATTAAGCCGCTTACTAATTGCGTGTGTTATTTTTTCAGTGTTTTGTAATTTTTTGTGCTCTATTGTACGGTTTAATCACCAATGTTATGTTTTACTTTCCGTTTTATTGTTGAGTTTCAAACAAAAGATGTGAATAACAGCGTGTTTATATACCTCTGAACTAATCGGTTGTGAAAAGTGCTTTGTCTGGTGTTAAAGTGTATAACCCAGGATGAGAATAGGAGACGTGAGAATAATTAGTCAGAAAATGGATTAACAGTGGGATTATTGAATTAATGCAGAACACAAAACATTGAAATGTCAATTTTGTTTGTTTGTTAAGCATAAACTACTTTTTGAAGTTGCAAAGTGTAAAAGACTAGTCAATGAAATTTCACAATACATTAGTTATCGACAAACGATGCAATGTACTGCATTTGTTAAAATGTGACTGCACACGCAACTTGTCTTTGTTTTAGGAAAATACAATTAACGGAAACAAATAGAACTAGTTTTCAATTAACAACGGTATTTGTAGGATTATAACCCCATCAATATCAGTCTTTTTTCCTTGTAGATCGTAGATCATTACGTGAAAAGATAACATGACATTAAAATTAAAACAAGTTCCTCCGTACATAACGTAATCCACATATCAAACATAACCTATTGTACCAAAATGTTCAATCTGAAGCACATTCCATTGATCCATGGACGAATTGGTGATTACCCCTACTTAGTTGCCGTTTTGGAGCATACTTAATTTGGCTATTTCTTTTTTTATTAAACAAAAATATTTCATTCTTTCGAATATATAAGGTTAAGCTTCAAAGATTCCAAATCCGTTGGCCGACTAAATTTGGCGGCTGGCGTATTTTCGATAATAAAAAAAATAATTGTAAGAGATCACTGATGATAAAACTCCCAACTTTGGACACAAAAAAGAATTAATTAAACACAATGTACTTGTCAGATGATGTGGGATAAAACAATGATTCAACGTTTTCAGTAATGTAACAACTTCACAAAGACAAAACATGATCTAATAATAAGAACGAGTTTTTTGTTAAAGAGTCACATCATCAATAACCCTTAGTTTTAGATAATAGTGTCTGAAGATCAAAGACAATTAACATCTGATTTACCGCCTCGGAGCTGCAATAATCCATAAAAACAGTCTATGGTGTTCTATAAGGGCCAAATTTGCATTGACGTTCCTACGTTCCTTCGTCATTGTATCTTCGATCCTTCGCCATCGTATCTTCGATCCTTCGCCATCGTATCTTCACTCCTTCGCGTTATCGCAACTTCGTCGTCGTATGTTCGCTCCTTCGCCGTTGTGTTTTCGTTCCTTTGCAATCGTGTTTTCGCTATATCAATTTTTTGCGTTCTGGTCGAAGACGCGAAGAAACGATAATGCAAATTTGGCCCTAACAGGACACCATAGTCTGTTTTCTATGGCTCAAGAGACTGATAAAATGAAGAGGTTTGCATGCAACCGCTTAGATCATAAAAATGACAGCTGAACGACAACAGCGCGTGATAAATCATCTCGTTATGCATGCATACTAATGCTAAACACCGAATTTACTTGTTAAAAACTCTAGGATTCCAGACTTCAAATGAAACGTGCATACACAATGTATCAACTCCATAGCGTGCTTCGTTGATATTATGCACGTTGAAAAAAAACTGTATTTTTTGGAAAATTGACAACATTTTAAAGTTTGGAAAAATATGTGAATGATGAGGATTATTACTATGTTTAACGTACATTCGAAATGTTATAAACATTATGAATGTTTTATACACAATAATACACACATGTACAGATATTGTCAATCTGATTCATTATGTTTTAGCATACAAAATCTATATGGGTTTTTTTTACAATCTTTATACGTGTTTACTCGCATCAAAATATATTTTATTGAGCTGAATCTAAATATGAAGCTAAAGTGGCAATCCTTCGCTTACCGAAGCAAGGTGGTTTTCTCCAGACACACTGGTTTTTTCCTCTATCCCTGAACTGACAACCACGATATAAATAACACAAAATCTTGATTTGGTTGCAAAAGTCCTATTCTACCGACTCTTTTGAGTTGTTAGCGTGTTAGCAAGCACTGATTTATTTAACTTTTAATTTTGGTCTACTAAGTTTGTATTACGCAGGGGAGCAAACCTTTACAGACCATTCGTGACATATGTTTAAGAATAAGATATTTTACAGTCACGATTTTAAGGTAACTCTGTACTGAGTGTAGCTCAAAGTATATCAGTTACCAGATGATAGTCTAGATTATTCCATAGAGAAAATTAAATATCATCATCTCGACTACAAAGGTGGCTCCATAATAAGCAAAACTGAGCATAAGTATGATTAGAATAGACACCTAGTAATGTCAGAAGTTATGATTCATAAGCTGAGAAGAAGACTGGCATTCGGAGGGCATCGCATGGCTCATATGAAGCCGTCCAAATATAGGAATATTTTCAACAGTAAAATATAAGTTTAAATCATGCGTTATGTCTTGTATTTATTTTTATAGTTTTATTCCATCTTAATTTATTTATTTATTTATTTAGTTAGTTAGTTAGTAGTAGTTAGTTAGTTAGTAGTAGTTAGTTAGTTAGTAGTAGTTATAATTTTATCTATTTTATGTTTTGTATGTTTTTGGTTGGTCTGACTATTACAACGTACGTGTTATTCATTTAAAATGTATTTCATCTCAACAAACATTATATACACAATAGTATATCCATGGTACATTGGTACATTGTCTCTTTTTTCTTTTTGGCGGAGAAAAAAATAATAATCCTATAATAAACCACCTTCAAGTGACAAACAATCAACAAACCACTTTCACACAGCAAATAGATATCTCGAGATTTTAAAACAGAAGGAAGAAGATCACAACAAACTGAAGAGCATATGCTTTGAAATAGCCATTGAAAACTGGGGCAATAAATAATATGTGTTATAATAGAAACAGCCAAACAAGGCACGAACTTGATGGGACCCTCAACACTTGAAGAACATAGACATAGTGTAATTACTTGTCTGAATAAGTATTATTGCTCTCTAATTATAGAATCATTGTATCGCACAAAAGCAATTTACTGCAAGTCGCATTTTTCTGTGCAGTGTGTGTTTGTTTCAAAATTCGATTTACAACTAGCTAGAACACAGTTAAATACAAATCGAACAATATTATTGCTGGCATCATGGTGCAATGCAATGTCACGTGACGTAAGACAAATCATAATCTAAGAATACATTTTACTGTCATTCCGTCCGTTTTAATTTCTAAGATTACATGCACGCCTACAGGTATGTATCATTCGCTGTACCAGGAGAAAAAAAAACATAGTCCGAAAAGGATCAAAATGTGGCCTAGTTTTCTACTGGGTTTATTTTGTATTTTGTGCTGGTTTTTTTTTTTTTTTTTTTTTTTTTTTGTAATTTGTTATTGCATCAAAATATATGTATAATACACCATTTTGTCAGTGCTGCTCTATACCTTTCGTAATTGATAAACTAAAATTACACAAGAGAACAACCAACCACTTATAATCACGTATATGTTTAATCAGTTAAACTGTATCAAATGAATAATGAATTAAGACCAGAATTGAAAACTTCATACTTAGATAAATCTATCCGTTTGATCGATACACAAGATCCAAGTATACCGAGTGTCCTTAAGAGTATATGATGTGTATTTGATTCAGAATTATTTTTTTTCAAAACGCGTTTTCAATTGTAGCTAAATTATTGTCGTCAGAAAAGCGTTATTTAATAGAATACAAAACCACATTGCCAGAGCTGTGTAACAAGATTAGGTTAATGTAGCATTAGTTCTGTAACGTTGTACAGACCACATTCTAGGAATGAATGAATATATATACCTTCTGAAGGTATGCAGAATCCGATCGATTTTTGTAATTACGGAATTCAAATAAATACGTATCAATGCAATCTATCTTGTACATGTGCTGCTCAGATTAGAAACTAATCGAAAAAGGTGAATAATGTCAGAGAAATCAATGATCTGATGACCTGCTTTGTAAGGTGTAGCTTTAAAAAACATCACATTCTACTATGACTCACCGTTTATCTTTAGAAGGTTTTCCTGATAATACCGTGTCATTTTGTAAGTTTTCCTCTGGAATTTCTTACCGGTACCATGGAAACTTAGAGAAGCCTCTTAATTATGATTAATCTGCTTCAGTAAAGAAAAAACGTGGAAAGGTAGCATATTGATTTTTGTATCAATACTAGTATATTTTACGGCTTTGCTTAGGTTAATGAGCAGTTTTAATTAATTTGATTTTGTTTTTCAATTTGGTTTAAAAATCGGATTTACGGCATTTCAACAAAAGCTACTGCCTACGCAATGCTGAACAAAAAGATTCAGATATTAAAACGATTTATCTGTTAACAAACAAATGATACAAAACCCTATTTCGTGATATTGAAGTTGAAGCAGGTAACTTGACGCGACAACAGCTCGTATTTGAGAATATCAGAAGCAAAGTTTTGAGTAGGAAGCATTTTCGTTCCACTCAATTTTCCTGGTTTGGACCGACAATAGTTAAAAGGTTTTATAAATGCATTATCGACATTAGACAAGTCAGGTGTAAAAGGTTTGGGTCTGTTAAATGTTGTGGAAACAAATGGTTTAAGACAAGCATAAACACGTCTTCTTGTTCCGAGGACATGGTTACAAAAAATACTTTCTTAAAGTTGATCTTCGTGTTATCCAAGTCAGATGTTAAAAGTTATGGGTCTGTTAAATGCTGTGGAAACAAATGGTATAGAGCATGCAAAACACGTCTTCTTGTTCCGATGGCATGGTTACAAGATATTCTTTTAAAGTTTATTCTGAAGTTTTCTTTTCAAATGGCATTTATTGTTTATATCCTTAGCGTGTGCTGAGCAGATGAAAAGTGTTGGTCTACCGGCCAATGTGCAGACCGTTTATCCTGTTTCTTATTTAAGATGTTAAATTTTGCTGTATCGTGTTGTTGGTAACTCTGGTAATTGCAAAGGACATTGCATTCAGCAACCAGTTTTTTTATTAATTACATATTATATTAGTTCTAATTTTACGGCACTAGACGGTCTTTCAAAATACAATTCTTTATCAGTAGTGATTGGACTGAAATTTTGACACCAAATTTTTTTAAGATTCTGAAAAGATATCCAAACGACCCAAATATATTTTACCAAGTTTAGCTAAGGACAAATTTTTGCAAGAGGGGTTATACGTCTGTTTTTGAGGAATTTAAGATTGTAACTAGCAGCAAATTGAGACAATAGTTTACGAAATGCGTTCATATACAGTCTTAAAAAGAATTGCATTCCTATCCAGTTACGTATTCGACTTTTTGACATAACTGCATACCATTGTGTTATATATATTTTATATGCATGAAGTACTTTTCCATACTGTACAGTCGTATGTTATGTGTTTCCATATAAGCAAGATTTCATGGCCAAAAGAAAAATTATTAATCAAGAGAACGCATGGAATGCGTGTCACCTGACTGTAAAACTTTTGGTTGTTGAACATCTGGTGTGCCATGCACAATAAATTCTATTTTATAATGTCCATCAGACTCCAACAAAATCTATACGAAGACTAAATAATGAATTTATCATGTTGACCATGTTTGATAAAAGTCACCGTTGTGGTTTAGGGAGGGTAGTCCAAGAATGACTACAGACGGCCATATCAAGCTCAAAATGTGGCATGTACAATCAAGCGAAATGCTTATAATGTAAACCAAGTTTCATAAAAAATCCTGCTGTCTGTGATTTAAGAGGAAATATTTGCAAAATCTAAAGTGACACTGCCAACTGGAAATTTTGTAATCAGATCGGGCTGAAAGTCTTAATTTGCAAAATCTTCCAACTGTAATATTGGAAATCCGATGGAGCAGAAAATGTGTCACACATAACTAAGTCAAATGCCATGTTCAAGTCATAGTAGGGGCAAGGGACTGTAAAAAGCAACAGACCCGCATATTGTACACATTCTTATCAATTTCACAAGCATTCTAAGAAATAATACAGTTAATGAAATTATCCCTGCATGCTGTTGAGTAACATTATAATTTATTGGTCTATTAAGAACATATAAATGAATTTAATTGTCAGTATATTTAATTAAAACGTGCTCGTTTGATGTTAGTTTTAGTACATAAAACTACCCACACACCAATAACATTACCAATAATCACAATTTATTTATTACAATTTAGAAGGTTTAGATTATTAATTGATGTTTTAGTTAATGTTGATATTTACGTTGATATTTACAAATACCCAGTGGATCAGAGGAAAGTAAACGACTACTAATTGTAATCTATTGCTTAATAAACGTTCTATTTATTGCTACAGTACAGATCTGTCGAAAATTTAACACTGAGCTAACAAAAAGTAGTGTAAGCCTGGCAACCGAGTGGCCGAGATAGGGATAGCTAGTGATCGAAAAACTATCAAAAGATAGATAACAGCTACTAAAAAAAGCTGTGGAACTGTAGTTAATGATGGGCCGAGATAAACGACACTAATTTGCTATCCTAATGTTAAACTTTCGACAGGTCTGTACTGTAAATGAATCAAATTTGATTAATTTTTCTACTGACTTCTGAGGAATTGATTCTACAGAGATGAGATATCTATATAATATTCGATTTTCGCTTTTAATTACAAGCATGTGTAAATAAGTATGTTTGGATTTTTCCGAAATTGACCGTTATGGCTTTTTTGAAAAATGAAGGTCTAAATATTCCAGTGTTCGGATAAAAAGGTAGATTTTTTTTATTCTCTAAATCATTCATCGTTATTCATTACTTTTCATCATAAAAATCATACATTATATCAAAAGTACAAATGTTATGTAACATAATATTGGAATTTTGTTATGGATTTGACATTCTATAACGAAATTAACTTCGCAATAAACAAGTAATACTTGATAACCTTCTGCTAGAATTTGATACCATCAATTATTGGCAATAAACGTCACAGTTTATTGTAGCAGCAAGGCATCTACAATCACATGCAAATCATAGTCCCTGCATCAACCAATTTTCAATATAGAAAAATTATTGCTTGAAATGAACAATATTCCATAAGTGGGAGACGTATTTATCACAATTGTTTAGAGTGCAAGAAAAATAACATTTTGTGAGTAGAGTTGTAGATGCTGGCATCATTAACTTTCTGTACAACATGGATATGGATCAAGTGTAATGAAAATGGGCCATAATTAATTCTTATGATGAAATCTTCACAACATTTTTTTAGGGAAAAAATGGCTTTAAATGTTATGACGTTGGCATCAACAGTTCATACAATACAGGCCTGTTGAAAGTTTAAAACTAAGCTACCGAACCGACAACTCTCTCTTCCTATCTATCGCTCGGTAGCTATTAGGTCACTAGCCATTTAAATCTCAGTCACTCGGCAGTCGAGTTTCTATTCTGTTCGTTAGCTTAGTGATACACATTTGGCAGGTCTGTACTGTGGGCTGCTTGAAGCTTGACATTTGGTCATACTCCAATCACAAGATCAGTTAAGAAAGAAAGTTTATTGAAATTATCACTTAACCGACGTAAAATAATTATAAGCGATTCCTAGATCTAAATGTTCAATGAATGACACATAATAACTTATTAAATGTTTAGAAGAATAAAATAAAATAAGTTTTTGGTGCATCAAAGATTTAATGGTTTGCTGTATGGCATGGATATTGGAACTAAGGTATACACCCCCATGCAAAGTATTCCAACAGCTTTAATATATTTTGGTCCTTTGGATACTTTCTCAACCCCTTGAAAATAATTTTGGTTTAACAATTTTGGTCCAAGCTCTAATGATTCACACCAAAACAATCTAGTGTTGTAAAATTAACACTGGTATAATATGTAATTGTTCCTTATTCCTGGACTTAATAACATAGTATCAATTTGTCTGACTCTACATTGGTAATTTCACTTGAGCTTTATTAGATCGCGGGAAAGTTAATCACACAGGGACGTGATTTACCATCTTCTGACTGTCATATATGTCCTTAAGGAGCTTGTGGTTGTTAGAAATAAATGATAAGGTTGGTGATACTGTACCGAAGTGATTCATGCAACAATTTTCGTCGATTGGGAAATGTAAAACATGTACCTAAATGTTATTTGAGGATTGAGAGAATAAATCAATTGGTGTTGTATTACATTAATTTGAACTGTTTGATCTTAAGTAATATTGTAATACCAAGATCGTTATCTTTACAACAATATGCTGCTGCCTTCTGTAACTAATTTTATGCCATAGGTTGCTTGCACCACAAGGTAGCTCAGTTGGTAGAATGCTCGCATTGTTTGTGGGATGTCGAGGATCGAAACCAGGCCAGGTCTGACCAATGCTTGAAAAAAATGTTTTAACTGAGAGGTAAAACCTCATTCAGTAAGTAAAGTTTCCTCAAATATATGTTTATTTGTATTGTCTTTTGTTGTGTTTGTTATTACCAAGTACACAAATGTACATCTTGTTTGCAATTTATTTGCAATTTGCTTTTGATGTTCTTGCTTTACCAATAAATTTCAATGACTTTTTAGCGTGTTGCAAGACTAATTCCCATCTCACCTTCTTCCATAATGCCGAAAACATCTCTGCCACTGCTTCGCTTAATATCACGTTTAATTTCTATTAGTTTTATGGTTCAAATGTCTCGAATATACAATTAATTGTGATTTGTAGATCGTGACGTCACAAATGACTGGTATCCTGTTAGAATTGACTCTGGTATTGATCAAATTCATCTCGCTAATATTTATTCCAATGACTGGATGTTGCGGATGTTAAATAAAGTATACTACAGTCTTATAAATGACCAATGAAATAGTTTTTACCAACTTAATTAACATGTCCGAATAAACTGAACAAGAGGCCCATGGGCCTGATACGCTCACCTGATAACTAATGGCTAGCTGATAGATTTAAAGAAAACATAAATACTAAACCCCAATGACTTTTTTCTTTACATCATGATAACCGTTGTATCAATACCTACAACATTCTTGTATACATGCCTATACAAAAAGTTAATAGTTTTCAAGATAATTAACCATTTCAGTATTGTTTCACATCTGTGACCTTGACCTTTGAACCCATAACCTTTTCTATACATCAAAATGATCGTTGTATCGATACCTACAACATTCTAATATACATGCCTTTACAAAAAGTTTATAGTTTTCGAGATAATTAAACATTTCGGTATTGTTTCGCATATGTGACCTTGACCTTTAAACCCATAACCTTTTTCTATACATCAAAATGATTGTTGAATCAATATCTACAACATTCTAATATACATGCCTATACAAAAAGTTTATAGTTTTCGAGATAATTAACCATTTCGGTATTGTTTTGCATCTGTGACCTTGACCTTTGAACCCATGACCTTTTTCTATACATCAAAATGATCGTTGTATCAATACCTACAACATTTTAATATACATGCCTATACAAGATGTTTATAGTTTTCGAGATAATTAACCATTTCGGTATTGTTTCGCATCTGTGACCTTGACCTTTGAACCCATGACCTTTTTCTATACATCAAAATGACCGTTGTATCAATACCTACAACATTCTAATATACATGCCTATACAAAAAGTTTATAGTTTTCGAGATAATTAACCATTTCGGTATTGTTTCGCATCTGTGACCTTGACCTTTGAACCCATGACCTTTTTCTATACATCAAAATGATCGTTGTATCAATACCTACAACATTCTAATATACATGCCTATACAAAAAGTTTATAGTTTTCGAGATAATAATTATAATCAGAGGTAAAAAAAAATTAGGTCACGACCTTCACAATTGACCTTGCCCTTATTTTGAAGATACTAACAAGAAGATGTCAAAACTGAAAACCCCATGTCATTATCTGGTCAAATAGTCAAGTTATAACAATTTGAAGCTATTTTACGATTTTTTCAAAATTAAACGCAAAAACGCGTAACCTATTTTTTATCCGAATTTCACAAAATGAACAAACTATAGGCTTAAGACCCTAGAGAAGCCAAATATCACATCAGATTTTTTCTCCAATCAGTACTTCGGAGAAGAAGATTTTTTAAGATTTTTGCACCCCTAGGTCATCTTGACCTAGTTATGGTAGCCATGGCAACGCCACGAACAAATCTGAATTGCACCGGCCCATATATACTTCTGACAAAGTTTCATTAAAAACTGTCCAGTTTCAGAGGAGAAGTCGAAAATAGGTGTTAACGACGCACGCACGCACGCACGCACGCACGCACGCACACACGCACGCACGCACACACGCACATACACACGCTGCGCTATGCCATAAGCTCACATGACCTTAGGTCAGGTGAGCTAAAAATGTTAGAAGGATATTATTTTATGTCACCTCAGCATTTTAAAGTTTCGCAACAAGACATTTTTTTCTTATTAATTTAAAAAAATGCTATCAAATCAAAATTCATGTGATGTGTAAATCGACAACCCAGTCAATCCATTATACTGGTACCTAAACCAGCACCTGAAGCCTATTACAAGGAAACCCCTCTTTTTAATTGCTGTCAAATGGATTTGAACCCAAACGGCAAGACACTTTTTGGGGTTTGAAGACTAACGCGTTCCTATTCGGCCATCGCATCCTCCCCCATGACAAGATAATAGTATACAAAATTTGTAATGAGTCATCGAAATTCCAACTCGCAATTTCCTGTATCATTATTGGAGTTAAGTTAATGTTGGCACGTTTGTCATGTGCATTTCCGCTGCATGCTGGTATTTGGACATCAATGATATCAGGGAAATATTTGGACGTCATATACAAAATATTATAGAAACTATGAAATATAACACCGCGGTCTTGTTCTCAGATACGTTAAAACATTATTTACAAATACATGTAGTTTTTAATTCCGTAAAGATCCCGATTGAATCCGGTTATTCAATAAGCGAATATATACAGGCACAACTTGAACCTGATCCATAACCCTTTATATAATGAAATACAAAGGAAAGATGCAAAAAATTATTTTTATTAGAAATTAGTATCCAAGTCTGCGATGATAATGTCGATTCTAACTGTCTGAATGTTTCAGATAAAATGTAGCTGCTAATATATCTCAGTGATACTTTTTAATAAAAGTGTTACATTTAGAGACTATTGGATTAGTGTCGCGGCGTAATGTTGTTTTATTCCTATTCAAGATCCATTCAATTATATCGAGGCGGTCAATTCAGTGATGGCAGAGGACACTGTCTGTAAAATAACAGACTTTTGGCAAGAAAACTGGCAAACCTTCTCACACTAGGATCTGTCAGAGTGAAATCCGAACCTAAGCGTGTTGGACACTCTGATCAGTATGCCAGCGTTCTAGGCAACTCAGTCGCCTAGGCCAACTAGTACATTTATATTTTCTGCTCAACATGCTCATAACCAGCTGCACCAAATGCTGTCACGTGCCAAGTACTTAATATCAAACTCTCCGGTATCTCATAACAGCTGCAGAAGTTGTAAATGTTATATATGATTCAAATATTTATTAATATTACGCAACTTACAAATTCAATTCATAGTAGAAACAAACATTCTAGATCATAACGATAAAATTTAGTATTTGTTCAATCCAATCGGAGTAAATACATCCGTCCACTGTCTTTCAAAACAAATTTTCTATAGTGCATAGGTTCATGTACAGAATTAGTATTGCTCTAAGCCTTGTTAAAAATAACAAAAATGTGCTTTTGAATAACTGTATTGGGTTTATGCACGCCGTTTTCTTGTTTGTCGTAAGTATATTTTTTTAAAGTTTAAACTTTGCTTTTATTATAGTCATCTCGACATGGATCGGCATGTTTGTGTGTGATTAATATCTGAATCAATCCATCGATAATTATCAATCGACCAATACCAATTATCGACACCGCCATATTGACTTCACTGGGGATTGTTCACGTTTATATGAAATTAACGACTGTAAAAAAGCAAACACCTATATTATGATAACCAGATGTGATCTGGCGACTCCGTAAAAATTCTGTAACAAAAACCTGAAATTAACCCCATCGGACACTAAGAAACCAATTGATACAACGTTGTAATTATCATTTTTATACTGAATAAACGTTTTGTGTTGTCTTTAATAGCAATATATTGTTATAGTTATTTTTTCAAAAAAACCAAACCAATGTGATTTCAATGCATCTGTTCGTTTTAGCAGAGTCAATGTGATGGGTTAATCCCGTTGGGCACCAGTAGTATATAACTATAATTACAAAAGGGATTGTTATTACTGTATAAAAAGTGTACAACACAATGTTGTGTCAACATATCTGTATATTGTTAATGCATGATTAGGCACAAAATCTAGAAGTGAGACAAATAAGGAATCAACACTAATGTCCAGATAATGATATTCGCACTCAAAAAACTTTTAAATATGCAATTACCACGACAACCGCTGAATCAGTGAAGCAGGATAAATATTCAATCACGGTTTAAAATTTCAGTTGTCATTTGTTTTCCGATTGTCTGTGGATACAAATGTAGCCACCAACAAAATGCATGAGCCATTATTTAATAACATCCAAGAACCATTAGGATGACACTTGACATCGGGAACCTCTGCCTCGATACACGCTAAAGATGCTTTTTAGAGTAAGCCATGTCATCTGAAGCTGTTTTAACGAGCGTTTTCTGCTATGCTGAAATAAACATTTTCAGATTTCTGATATAAACTTATATATAAGAGATGCAATATATATAAATGTTTTAATATTTATCATTTTCTGCTTACAATTACGGTGCATTTGCAATGCTGGGTCAATCTAGTTGCTTTCTATAGAATCCATCTTGACTGACTATATCAACATCTGCAGTCAAACCCGAGATGCTAAGCTATTTGTTAATCAGCTTTTAGTTCTTGCCTATCAAACATTTTCAGCACCATTTTTCTTATCAATTAAAGTTTTATACGTGAATATAGTAAAACCTCGATCCATCGCCACCACTTGCATTTTTTGAACATCTAATTATAAAGGAGTTTAGCAATAAATCGTAGGATGCTTCACGAAGTCGACTTCTGATGAAAAACATAGTATTAAAGATTTTTCACTTCAAAATATTAAAGCCATGGGCGAGGCGGTAAAGTATCGAGAAGCATTAACATAACGTTTTACTGTGTAATTATTTTGTACTAAAATGCATCGATTTTACAAATGTAAATACAATATAGTTCTCAGTTTAGGTCTTTTTGTGTTAATTGTATTTACATTTGCTAAGTCTGTACTTACAAAAAACCGTAAAACCCAACAAGACCACATGGCGCCACTTTAATTTGGACCAGCACTTAAAAGCCATACTAATAGCTCTCAATAAGATGTCTGATTTTAACATATTGTATATAATTAACACAGCTGCGGAAGTTGTAAAAATCCATTTTATAATCACGTACACGAAGTTTTAAAATACATTTCGCGTTACTACTGCACTAAATTTTAAAATTCATGAAGGACATAAATATATGTTGCTTCTCTTAATGTGGCTATCTGGAGTAAAATTACGTCATTGTAGAGTAAAAAATTGTTAGACCAGAACAATATGCAGTACAGACTTGACGAAATTTTAAACTAAGATAAAGGATTGGTGCCGAATATAGGCAGCCCATCCCGACCCCTCGTTAGCTATATTTCGACAGTTTTTCAGCAGCTGCTATCTCTTCGCGGCTTTCGAATCACTAGCTATCCATATCTCGGCCACTTGGCAGTCACGTTTTGACTCCTTTTCGCTAGTACAGTGATAGACTTTCGGTGGGTAGGTACTATATTTCATCATATAGCCCTAAATGTTTACTCGAGAATTCATCAACTATAGTAACCTGAAATCTCCAAGGGACACAACTCATTTCAAAGTTAGCAACTACACGACTTTAGAAGAATTGTATGTGAAGAATACAAACTAATCATTAATGAACATTTCCAACCACACTGGAGTGTAGTGGAGTAATGCTTCTTTCAGTTATATCAAGGCGGTAAGTTCTAGTATGGTGAAGCAAACCGGAGTACCCAGAGAAAACCACCTACATTCTTTTTCACGCTAGTTCTGACCCATTGGTGATTCACAAGCTCTCGCTTTAGCAAACAGCCACAGAGATGATAAAAAATGATTTTTGATTACATGTATTCTTATTATTTATGGTTCTAGTTCATTATGCGGTATTCCAGTATTCAGAACCTCCATTTTATTTCTAAACATCTCTAAAAGTATCAAAATGCACTGTTGTTTGTTTAACTTTAGGTATGCACATTTTTGTTACTTTTTCTAATAATCGACCGTTTATCTAAAAGTCGATATACATGCATCGCAATTATCGAACACCAGCAATTCTACAAATGTAAATGATATTAATGACCACATATTGTAACGAACCCCGAGATTAACCATATGTGACAATGATATAAACCTGTCTTCTTTAACATGTAGCAAGAACCTGAAATTACTCCCAATGGACACCAATATACCACCATTATCCCCATTTATGTGTTTTTTATTTGGTGTTATTGTCCGTGTTCAAAAACAAACCAATATGGCTTCAGTACATCTGTCCATTAAAACAAGACTAAAGAAAATGTCACCTAACAAGTTGCTTACATATCAACACATCCATTTGGAAAAAAACAATATGTTGTTGAAAACCAAGCAAAGCAACAAATTAAAGCAAGCAAGACAAGACAAGATAAACATATGCTAGTTCCAACGATTATAAAACTACCGACTTCTGACGGGCACTGGGTTTTAAGATTCTGGTGCCCAGTAGTGTAATTATACTACAAGATTTAACACAATGCCAAATTGTGTGGTTATTACGCTATTCCATACCATCCCACTACAACCAGTACTTGCTGTTCATTAATGTAGATATTCAAACAATTAAAAACTTTGCCTTTTTTACAAAACAAATTGTATAGGTTGTTCATAAATCATTATTAATATCTATATTTTTAATTACTACATGTAGTATTTGTTATCATGGGTTATGTATAGCACAGATGTACATTATTGAATACGCTATATATTATAAAAGATGATATAAACTATATGTTAAATGTTTGAACATAAAAACAAAACAAAATCATTCAAATCAAATCAATGATCAGGTTCGATGTTTTAGTTCCCTGTTCCTTTTTCATGTCAATTTTATCAACTATGCATTTCAACACCTTATAGATATTTTGATTTCTATAATGTTTTCCAAAACGACCGTCTAGTGCGACAAAATAAAAACAGGGTTAGTAATTGTTAATGATTGATTAAAGTTAATTAAAATAAACACAACAAGTAATCGTTTAAAAACGATATACTAATGATCAATACACAACGATCAACATACATTGTGTACTCCTGGTATCAGAGATCGGTGATGTTGTATCAAGTGACTCAGACCGTGTAACTCTAAGTCCCTATAATTAAGTGGCATTATATGATAAATACTAGTGTTACAGTCCATCATTGGTATCTTTAATATCATCTCTGTCTCTTTAAAGACCATGATTCCTATCTTCTAATTGTACAAAATTGACCATCACGGATTCTACGCCATTACTCAAGTTTCATGTACATCTATAAGAGAATCCTTGGCCAATTTGACATGTTGATGTATCATCATGCTGGTATGCTGTATACGTCTTGTAAATCGGAGGATGTTTGCCAGAGGTAATCGAAAATCGTTTCGCCAAAATTGTCATTTTAATATATTCGCGTACTTTTATCTTAGTGTCGCTCGATGATGATTTTGCAAGAATTGCCATTACAAGATATTTGCTCGTTTTGATATTGCCGTCGACGGATGATGGAAACGCAAGTGAATTATATCAAAATTAAATATTCGCAAAAAAATTATTTGTTTCGTCTTGTTATTTTCTCAAATTTATGCGGAAAATTTCCATGCATAATAAACGATAATACTGAAATTAAACGTTTATTGTTCTCGGTGAAAACCGTTTGACCAGAGCCACAATACGACTATATTATACATGTTTGTCCAAAAACGTTATCATTATATTAGAGATAGCCATCTATACAAATTCATCCTTATTACAATTGACGTATCGATGACCACGCCCACAATGTTCCGACGAAGGCCTGGCATGCTTGAATAACACGCATAAAGAATGAAATCTCGGCCTGAATAGCGCCGTTTAATGACGTCACTGACACTAGTACGTCATTAGTTGCCGTGACGCTGCCTTAAGTTAGTACCGTGATGGCGGCCTTTGTCGGGACATTGTGGGCGTGACCGGCGATCTGTCATGTGAGTCGGACAGTAATTTTAGTCAGTTCTAGTGCTACAGTTCATCATTTAAACTCTAACTTCTAAACTTCTGATTTCATCTGCTAATTATACAAAATTGACCAACATGGATGCTACGCCGTCACTCTCGCTCAATATTTCATTGAGCTTGCATGTTCAAATGAAATGCGCAATGTACATGTTTTTAGAAATTAATTATTTTAGCAATTATTTAAACTTGTATGGAAACAGCATGTTATACCATTCGTTTCCTGTATTTTTTATGTAATTGTCAATTGGATTGGTACTATGGATAACTGGATACTAGTAGCTAATTTTTGCTCTACAAGTAGCCGGATACTAAAAGCTAACTTTACCTATATTTGTCAAACACCATTTTACTTCATCATTCTATACAATCATATATATATGACACGATACAAGAAATGAAATCAAGAGTTCCAATAATATATCGTGAGAAACTGAACAAATACAAAGAATCTACCATCATCATTTTTCTTTTTGTGGCAAAATAATTCGATTCCAAATGTCTAATAATATTGTGAGAAAATGAGAAAAAGTAACAAAAAACCTACCATTATTTTTCTAATTTAATGCCGGAATAATTCAATTCATCTATTCAAAATTGAATAAAAACCTTTTACTATGAAAACAATCCTAATTTAATTTGTCTAAAATCAATATTCTTTCTAAACTTGTTGCCTTATAGCATCATTCTGACTTAGGAAATTTAGATTCTCGTGTTCAAATTCTTTAGGTTTCTGACATATTCTTGTCAAAGATGGATTGGGTAAAGTGACAATTATTGTCAAATGTAATCCAAATTATCCCAATTATTTAGTGGAGATTACAAACGGATATCAACTTCGTTAGAACATTCAGCCAATGATTTACATCATCGCTCATGATGCAACAAGACTGCTGTTTTGTTTTGAGCGTTGACTGCATGTGTGAGCATCATCTGCACTTAAGTCCGGATGTGGTCTCTGTCTCTAAAGTGACCCATTGGTCTAATTAAAAGCGCGCAAACGTATCAAAACGTCTTTTAAGTTGCCTTGGTTGAATCCATTCGGGACAGATCACAGAATGAAGTTTTTAGTGCGCATGTCAAAAGGTCAGTGTTTTCTTTAAGGAACCCGATTGCTTTCACTGTTCCTGAACTCGCAGCCTCCATTTTGACAGTGCATTAAAACAGTCTACTTCACTCGCAACTCATATAACTGTCATGTAGATTGTCGACATATATTATTAACAAGGAGAAACATATCACAATGCAGCAATGTTGTGTACATTTGTTTTAATTTAACCTTGTTATTGGCGAATATGTGAAACTCTCTCTCTCTCTCTCTCTCTCTCTCTCTCTCTCTCTCTCTCTCTCTCTCGTTTAAAAAATTCAAATTCCATTTACGTTTTTCTGCCTCAGTTACAAATATTGTACATTCGCACATCTGGCACTCAGAATTAATCACGGTACATAATTTACAATATCAACATAACGCCTTATTACATAAAACCATAAAATAACGCCTTTTAAAAGGCCGAGAGACCTGCTGTTTCCGACGTTAATCCATTTTATTGTTATAAGAAAAACTGCCTCATAACGATTTAAAAATTCAAAATAAAGAACACTTATATATACTAGATTTTAAAAAATCAAAAAGTTCTAAAATGCTTGACGGCCAAACTTATGCAGATGTTCACCAAGTGTCAGCACAAAAATTTCAATACACATCAATGCATTTTGTACATAACATCTAGACGACCCAAGTTTTGCAAGTTAAGCAGATTTACAACCGAGATTAAATGCAACTGTTTTTGTTCAACCCCTAAAACCCAAACAAACGTAAGCGGACAGTTTTTCTGCCGAACATGTCCATAGCACATGTGCTTTAAGCTTTTGCAGTTCAATGGCATGCTTTCGTGTTTAATAGAAAAATAAAAACGATTCATTTAATATTTAATCAGAGCATGGTGTTAAACTGTCAGATTTGATACGGAGTAATCCCGTGTTTTTCCAGTTATAATTGGATTGAATGCAGGTTTATTGAGGTGTTTATTAAATAATGCCGACACATGTCATACGCTGTATCGTATATAGTTACAACATACACTGTACAATAAAGTTTATTGCATATATAATATGAAAACCTAAGAGAGCGAGGTAGAGAAATGAGGTTTTACGCCCAGACTATTCCAGAGAGAGAGAGAGAGGTTTACGCCCAGTCAAGATTATTCCAGAGAGAGAGAGAGGGAGAGAGAGAGAGAGAGAGAGAGGGAGAGAGAGAGAGAGAGAGAGAGAGAGAGAGAGAGAGAGAGAGAGAGAGAGTGGGTTTTTGCCCAGTCAAGATTTATCCAAAGAGATGGGAGATATTGGTTTCATGCTCAGTCAAGATTATTCCAGAGAGAGGGGAGAGAGAGAAGGGTTTTACGCCCTGTCAAGATTATTCCAGAGAGAGGGAGAGAGATTGGTTTTACGCCCAGTCAAGATTATTCCAGAGAGAGAGAGATTGGTTTTACGCCCAGTCAAGATTATACCAAAGAGAGAGGGAGAGAGATTGGTTTACGCCCAGTCAAGATTATTCCAAAGAGAGAGGGAGAGAGATTGGTTTTACGCCCAGTCAAGATTATTCCAGAGAAAGAGATAGGTTTTACGACCTTTTCACGTACATTGAGGCGATCCGTTTTGTTGCTGGAGGTAACTGGAGTACTTACTCGAACATCGACCTTCTGTAGGAGAAAGATTTGATTGAATTATTGGAAAACCCTCTGTAGATAAACATAACAATAAATAATTGTTGCTTAAGTAATGAATACTTAAAGACATAGGATGACCCTCCACACAAAGGCAGTAAAACCATAAATGGTCATTAAGGTTACATTTAAAGAGATCAGACACGTTACTCGGCATCCGGCCACAGGCCATAATTAGGTCTTTAATTGTGGGCAATGTTTATGAAAACCAAACTTGAAAAGATGTATCAACAAAGACGCACGACACTTCATCATTACTAGCCTTATGTTCATTAAGACCCTTAATGGAAAGCTTATTTCTTGAAAATGGTAATGAGGTTATTCTTTGTAAAGTAGGTCTGCCGTTTAGCTTTTTCATGCTTCACTTATGGTGAATTTTTACCAGTGGTATACGTATTTCAAAACTACATTACATTTAGTTTTTATTTTCAGTTCTAGTACTAAATAAACAGTTTGTTTTTGTCCAAATCTTTTACTGCTAAGGCGATTTTATTTCAAGAACATGTATGTTAAAACTCTTTACAGAAACAAAAAATCCATTCTTTAACTTCGCCGTGTATGGGGGTGGCCATGTGGCAAATTTAACTTATTTAAGTGTGAGTAAGTTTGTCAGTTTGTTTGTCTTAGGTCATCCGTTTACTGTTGATACTTCGGGTTCTTCCAGCATCTAAGAGCTGACCACATCTATATAAGTGACCGTATCTTGACTGGGGCGTAAAACTCCGTTACAACTCCACTCTTCTCCTTGCATAATACACTGCATTGTAAATTGCAACTGTTGTAGTAATACTAAGAGTTAAACCATCCCATTTAGTTTCATATTGTTATTAATAATTAAGTAAACAAAAACATGGAACTCATAAAGTGGTTTGTACGCCATTTGTCTACTAATGCCGTTGTAATCATGAAAACAAAGACATTGTTTAATGGCTGCTAAATGACGCCGACTAGGGTTTCAATTAATAATTGACAATATCCATTTTATTACTATTTCAATTATCAATATTAATTTTTTATATGTTCTCCTATAACAAAATGACTCTAATACAAAACTCCTTACTGAATTACACAAGCTTTGTTAACATTTATATACTAAAAGAAACAAAGGAAGTTCTAATACCGTTGTTCTGTACAAAATATGTATCGTTGTTTTACAGAAAAAATTCATATGTCTTAAGAATAATTTATTGTTTACAAGTTTATAAGGAAACTGTCACTATTTGATAATATAATAATATGTAATTTTATTAAAATTATTTCTGAAATGTCAGTCGTTCATGTTATATTAATCATATATCAACTCATGATTGCAAAAATATATCGTTTACCATTTGTTTTTAAGTTTACCATTCAATACATTAATGTATTGTTAAAATGCTGAGCATTTTGCAATGTTCGTATTGACTGTTGGCAACTTTCCATATATTTCACAAAAATCTGATAGTACGCTTGTAAAAAGTAACCTCGCAATACTAAGTTAAAAGAAAAAATATGTGTTTCTGCTAACGTTCAAAAACAAAAATTAGGGTAGCTATGTAATTTTATTTTAAAGCTTAGGATATGGGGCAAGAATGCTAACTTTAGCAGTCTTTGTCAAAATGTATTTATAAAAAAAATTATGAAAATTTAAGATCAGTCGAGTTAGCAGAAATAAGTGTATTTTTTATGTTTTAAAAGTGTGGCAAAAGGTAGCTATTAAGTAAAGCCCAAAAAACCATCAAACCAGTTTCTGTATTTTCTTTTGTATTGTTGTATTTATAGAATAAATGACATGCAAAACTGACGTATGAACATATACCATTTGAGACATGTTTAAAATGCATCACAACAACACGGTTTATTGTTATAAAATTATCGATTTTCAGCATGGAAAACACACGTACAATGCTACCTGAAATCTGCTCTTGTGTGGCTTTTTTTTCTCATCCCACGCAATGCGCGTCATCTGAGTAAACAGGGAAACATGTCTCTAGGAAATAAATCATTTACGGTTCATTGACCATGCACGTGTCGTTACTTTTCATTTATGTTGTTTTATTTGTACAAATGGGAAATGAAAAATGTATTTTGCTTCCGGAACATTTTGTTAGTGTTTTAAATAGTGGTTACAAATTATATAATAACGCAATCTTGCAGCTGCTGAATATATGTATTATGCATGGACATTAGATTTACAATGCATATTACTCAAATAATGTTATGGCCATCATCGAAATTATTGATAAGATGTCTTGGTGTCTAATGTTGCACTGGATATATTTGACGTCACATAGTACAATGTTTCTTTCGTCGTCAATATTACGGATGTAGCTAGCTGTTTGTCCTTCCGGAGCAACTGGTCTCACTTCTCCGGTGGAAGTACACGCGTGGAACTTAATTTTCCAGTCATAACCAAAGTTTTCACTTTGCTTTGGGATTATGACTTGAACATGATCCGGTATGATTGTGTTTGATTGATATAGTTGTGCCATCTACATTTTGACATTCTGTCTAACTATTCACTGTATACACTAATTGGGCACTGAATATTTATAAAGACTATTATTATTATTATTATTATTAAACAACTCTGTGTTTCCGTCATACAAGGTTTGTGCTTTCTCTAACTTGCTAATATCACAATGCATCACCAGTGCATATGGTTCAAAACATAATTTCGACTATTGTCAAGAACATGTATACATGTAATAATTCTGAATTTCTTTATGTCTTGTTTATTTAAGTGTAATCAGTATATATCTCATTACTACTAGGATGTACTTATTCATTCGGTATTAAGAATTGTTGATTGTCTTCTCCTCCTGTTATCGCTGTTAAATTAATGTCTTTTATTCTTATGATGCTTTGTTAGATCCAATATAAATCAATCAAAAAAAAAGCTATTATGAACTAAGGTAAAACTGAAATATTATTTCATGTCAATAAAATAAATGATTTCGTAGTTGTACCATGTGCTGGTTTTGATTTTTATTCTTAAACAATGCGTTCAAATAAACATCAGGTGTATGTCGAAGTGCGTCAAACATATCCCCAAGGCACAATCGTTCAGTTCAATAAGTACTCTTGCATTATGTTGATAAATTGACGCGTGTTAAGTTGTTAGCAGTTTTAAACAATAATTGTAATATATGACTTTTTTAACAAAATTTAAAACCCTTTTAAAATTGAACTGTCAATGAAGCAGACACTCGTTTAACAATAGGAGCTTCACTTAGCATCACCGACTTATTGGTTCCGAGATGTAACATAACAAAGTTCGATAGTGGTGGATAGAATATAATTGTTTGTCTTGTATTCTATAAGGACGACTGTGTTTAAGTTTCTTTTTATAATGAATAACTCTTTTATACAGCTTACACTCAGCAAAGTATAAACGCAGAGAGTATTTTAGCTAGATCGGTTAATATAACTTTTAATATTCAATATTGTCTTTTAAAATAGTGTATATAACTTTATTATGTATTAAAGTTTTCTTTTTTTAATTTCACTGTCATATTTTAACTGTCTCGTAAGCCCGCGCGGCTGGACAATTGGGTTCTAAATGTGTTTTAAAATTTGTACAGATTCTTTATCCTTATTGTTTGACAGTATAAAGTAAAGTTTACGTTTCTTTTCTTCCAATGGCATGATGTAATTGAAGCACCGGGAAACAATCTAAGTCTGTAGAAAAGTTCAATTTACATATACCATGACAAATGTTAATTTTACAGCATTAGACGACCGTTTCTGAATATAAATTCCTCACTAGTAGTGCTTGGACCAAAATTGTAAAAATCAAACGTTTTTTATATACATTATATATTATTTAAGATTTTACATCTTTTTATTTAATGAATGCGATTTTTTACATATTAAGTCTTGTCACATACTATATCTCTTATAGATTAAAAACAAATATCTATACCAGTAAGTTATCACAATACCAAATAAGCATGTGTAAAGCTAGATTAGCTCCATATCGAATAAGATTACCAAAATGGTCAAGATTGGTCCAGAGCCAGTGTTTCAGGAGGCGGGATTGTGATGTTGGGACCAATTGGGGCAAGGGTCCTTTTAGAATGAACAATTTGTACTTGAAATAGGCGATTCACCAAACCATGCCACAAAATAAAGAAGAAAAAACAAACAGAGAAAGAAACGAGATATTGAAACCAATGACAACAAACTCCCGACTTTGTGAGGACACTATGTATCTTGCTGTCATATATGCCACTTTTTGTATTTTATTGTTTATTTTAAAAAGTGGTATTAACATTGCAAAACTAGTATATATTTGCGTATTACATGTACTTTTGTAAAAAAAAATCAAAGGACATATTTGTTGTGATGTAGCAAAACCACTGATGTAGCTTATGACAATCGATAACTAGGTCGTAAAAGCAATATCCACAAAAATATTAAAAATATATTAATATAAAATATAAACCATGAAGTAATTGTATCAAATTACAATCCTGATATGTTGTTTTTTTACATATTTTATTAGCATCATCCCACGCAATGTACAATAAATCAGAACACAGAAAATTATCTGTAGAGAACTGTCATTTCAAGAATTATTACTTATTTTTATCATTATTTTTTATTTATTTTTCACTATGACATTGCAATACAATCATACAGGGCTAAAAAAAAAAATAAGCACTTGTCGTCAGCATATTTTTGCATGTATTTAAATCTATTTTGTTTGATTTTACCACTGAATTGGACTAACTTTATATTTATGTTTAAATAGTAAATGTTGCTTGCCTTATATGTGTATTATTGTTTCAGAAAGAACAACACTTTCTATATTAGTAAGAACGTACTGGTTGTAGTCTGAAAAAATCTGTTATCAACCTGAACTATTTTGTAATTTCAAACTTTCTGGAAAATTCGACATCTTGCCACTACAGGTTTAAGAAGGAAAATTGAAAACGGACTCGTATCCCTTTTCAATGATATTGAAATAATGAAAGTTAATAATCTTTCATGTCTCCTATGACAAAAATTCAATAAGCTCTTGTTGTCATGTGCTACTTTTAAATTTTTATAAAATAATGCATTCAAAAGTAGCACATGACAGAATAAGCAACCATATAATTAATTATTACCAATACAATGTCTCAAAAATCACATTGCATATGGCGGTAAGGTATCAAATAACACGTTCAATTTTTAATTTAGTCATTTGCAATGCAGATCCTTCTCGAAATCTAACTTGAGTAAGTTGAATAAGCTAAGTTAGCTTTAGCTAGAGACACGGCATATGGCAATAAAGCCGAATTTAACTTAAACCTTCGCATGCTTTATAATATTATCAAAAGGCGTTTTGTATAGTATGTTGAAAATCTATTTCTTGAATACAATGTTGCTTCTTAATTAGTTACGTTTTCATTTGAAAATAACGACTGATTTTAAAATTGGAATCGTATGGTTTTATTTCTCAAAGACGTGTAATTGAACAAGTTCTGTGCATTACAAAATGTATTTTAGCACATGGTTAATTATCTGTATATACACAAACGAAAGTCCATTTCTTCTGTCATATATTTTCTTAGAATTTTAATTAAATACAATTTAAATGGTATATTTCAATATACAATTTTGGTGAAATGATGATAATTTAAAAAAAACCGTACGTGTATATGGCTGTCATATTGGTAATTCTATCAATGGACTTCTGACACAAAATAATTTAGGGAAATTACATGTACGTCAGAAATTGTTTATTCATGACAATTGATAATAAACAATTAAAAAAAAGTTAATCAGGTATTTTATTACCTCTGATTCCCAGCAATGCTATTTTTAATTATCATTTTTATAACGTCATCTTGGGGAAACGCAAATTATCTAAATGGCGGATGAAAGCAGAGAAACCGTCTCCGAGCGACATTGATTTCACGGTTCGGTTA
Source organism: Anadara kagoshimensis (assembly GCA_021292105.1). NCBI lineage: Eukaryota > Metazoa > Mollusca > Bivalvia > Arcoida > Arcidae > Anadara > Anadara kagoshimensis. The sequence continues at coordinate 19,500,418 of CM037874.1, forward strand.
ATATGCGCGTGTTGTTAATATCTGTGTGTTTTTGGTTTTGTCTTCCTTTTGTTATCTTTATAATGAAACAATGTTATATTCCGTTACATGTCAAATTTATTTTCAAGGTTCAGTGAATATACATGCGTGTCGGTAATATCCGAACCTTTTTTTTAATGAAATGGAACATAGACGTTGAATTCTGACAATCATGAAATGGAACAATGAAGCTGAGACAAAAGAATTTAAGCTGTTCTATGATGATGATGCCATTATTATTATTATTATTGTTGTTGTTGTTATTATTATTTACAAGATTGTCATCAGTAATCAATAATAAAAATATTATAACAATAAAACACAACATGATTGCTCCTAGCCATTTTAAGGCATCAGTGGCCAATTGGTCCGCACGCTTACGGACAACAGTGCCTCTCATTGCCAAGGTTCGATTCCCATGAGAAGCAAACACAAAGATAAACATGCATATTCATTTAAAGACCAATTATAAGGTGCCGACTCTAGACGGGCACCGGTCATAATAACACGCATCCATTTCCTTCCCACAAAATCTGCCGTTTTATTCATTACTAACAAGACAAACGTCCCCGATTAAACACGGAATAGCTCAATGACAAAACTAATATCTCCAGCAGACAAGTCATTGTAACTGATTCTCTGTGTTTATAACTAATTAAAGATGGAAGTATATAATTAAATAAATAGTATGGTGACTGAATGTTCTGTCGCATTAATTATAGAGTAAATCCTCTTCTAGCCAATTATCATGGTACTAATCCGTTACCGCTAATTGAATTGTCATCGTCTGTGAGTCATGACTATCATGTTACATATATCAGACACTCATCAATATTGGATCAAACTATTTTGAAAAGTAATAATTCTCCTGTCATGAATCTATTTCTGGTTACAAAGAGCGAATTAAAACTTGATACCTAGATACGATGTTGGTTAATCAAAAATATAACGCAATACTAGGAAGATAAACAGCATCTTGCAATGATGCACTTTCCCGATAAATGGCAAAAATCTCAAACACAGTGTTGCGCATAAAAATCTACCTGTATAAGCTCTCCTAGTTACATTTAAGTGCGCTTGCAACTAATCGAGCAACTGGAGCCCTCTTTAAAGTAGAGTTGTCGAACCCTTAAATGTAGTAATTACGCTATATGTAGTAACGCCGTTATATGTAGTAAGAAATGTACGTCAAATGTAGTAAGGACACGTTATATGTAGTAAAACTCTCCGTCATATGTAGTAAGGACACGTTATATGTAGTAAAACTCTCCGTCATATGTAGTAAGGACACGTTATATGTAGTAAAAATCTCCGTCATATGTAGTAAGGACACGTTATATGTAGTAACATTTTTGTACGTTATATGTAGTAACTGCTAGGTCACGTTATATGTAGCAACATTTTTGTACGCTATATGAAGTAACTTAATAAATGTCCCTTAAATGTTCAAAATGTTAATAGATTGGACTTTACCAGAAAATTAAAAAAAATGTGATTGGGTGAGTTGATAAACCGACAGACAGACGGAAAACGGACATTCAGGCCCAATAATATATAATTGTCTAATTGTTGATGCTTTTCTTCATATCGGATCACTGAATTGACACAAATGTCGTAGGAGCTGCAAAACGTTTGCGCCGTCAGCGGAGTATGGTGTCATAATAATAATAATAATAATAATTCTTATATATTATTTTTCGCAACACATTTTAAACAAATATAATATGAAACACTTAAAGAATCTAAACTCTTGGGTTCCTAAAGTCGGCGAGAGGGGGAAGTTAAAGTAGTTTTCGGATGATAACTTTAACAGTTACAGTCATTTCAAAAAAAAAAAATTGCATGTACATTGTTTCAAGATATTGATTGGGGTTATTCATAGGGTCCGTTGGTCAACAGTCGGGTCATCACGACAGAACAATTTCCATAATGATACAGTTCCCCGGAATACCTATACATGTACTTGTGCATCGAACCCCGTCTACAGGTTTGGAAAAAATGTTTTGAATCTATGAAAAAATGTGTTTTACTTATGACTAGAGGATGCTGTGTACAATTTTCTCCAGATAAAAAAAAAACAAAAAAATGGCTGTCTGGAATATATATGGCCGTTTACACGTTCAATGTCAGTTGTTTTTCTACAAAAATATAAATACATCCAATACATATATTTTAGGGACCTGTATTTTCAATTGAAACTGTTTTGTCACCGGCAGTATGACAAACAATTATGGGTTCACTATTGGAGTTTATTTAAACAAAATCACCACAAGTACATCGCAGATATATGTGGAGACACTTGGATAAATGGTTCGGTGGGTTCGCGTCCCAGTATAACTTCGTGTTATGCCTTTATAATGTCACATTGTTCGACTCTATCTAGCTGCACATACAATGTGATGGACTAGTTAACACCCAATCCAAATAGAACATTGTACTCCCATACGCATTTAAGCCATTGAAAGCAGGATAAACACTAGCCTGGAGAGCCTATAGACTCGGGGTGGACTATAATTCACCCACCCATATGCATATTCCCTATCGCTTCGATACAATAGTTTTAGCGTCATGCACATATTTCATTACAATTTGAAGGTTAAATGCTACTTTCTATTCATTAAAATTTAAACATTTAGAAAACTGGTGCTGCAACATTCCATATCAGAATATCTTCAAAATATAGACTTAAAACCCTAGAGAAGACACATATAACATCAGAATTTGTCACTGACCTAAAAGGAATCCCAACCTGGATCTTGTAACATGCAAAGTCATTTTGAAAAAATCTCTGTAACAGTTAGTTATCATCCGGAAACCACTTTTGACGTCGCCCGTCCCAAATTCTTCAGGTGTATAATGTTGTTTTTTGTTTAAAATGTGTTGCAAAAATAATAAATACAGATTATTATTATGGCACAATACTCCCCTGACGACGCAAAAATTTCGGCGCCTATGATGTTTGAAGTCAATTAAGTGGTCAGGCACGAAAAAATAAATAAATCAACAATTAGATAACTACATGTATTTATTATTGGGCCTAAATGTACGTCTTCCGTCTGTCTGTCGGTTTATTATTTCACCCAACCAAATTTTCTTTTTCAATTTTCTGGTAAAGTCCAATCTATTAACATTTTAAACATTTAAGGGACATTTATTAAGTTACTACATATAGCGTACAAAAATGTTGCTACATATAACGTGACCTAGCAGTTACTACATATAACGTACAAAAATGTTACTACATATAACGTGTCCTTACTACATATGACGGGGATTTTTACTACATATAGCGGCGTTACTACATATAGCGTAGTTACTACATATAAGGGTTCGACAAGAGTTCTAGATCTATACGACAAATAGTTACCGAATTATCTAAAGCAAGCGCTTACGCCAGACACCAGATTCAAACCCCACTCGTGACAGATCCTTGTAAGAGTCAGTGTGTCCGTTCGCTTGTCGAAGATCGGTATTTTCTACAGTCATTCCGGTTTACTCTACCACCCAGATTTGACCGCCTTAATATTTATGTTTGGCTAGGACGACAACTCTCATTGACAGATAGAGGGTCTCGAAATTGTCATCTAAAAAGTACAAATGGTATTTTTGCGACATTAACAAGACGTCAAGGAATACCATGCCGAGGTGATCAAAGTCCACTTAGATATATATCAAAAACAAACATACTAATCCAGAAGCAATCCAATCACAATCCAGAAGCAAAGTAAAAACTTTGGAACTGACAAGTTAGGTTAGACACGTGAACTTCCACCAGGGAAGTGAGGCCGGGTGCTCCGGAAGGGTAAGCACCTCCTGTTTAGCTAGCTACACCCGCCACGTGTGTAATCAAAATTGTGTGAAAGGAACATGGAACTATGAGACGTCAAATATATCCAAGGCAATCCTGGACACAGAGACATCAAACTTATCAACAATACTGTGATGACGGCCATAAAACTTTTTGAGGGCCTTGATAAGCCTAGGCTTGCAATATCCCCGAGTCAACAATTTATTTGCAAGCAGCCTACTTCGTTGTACAAAGTCCCCGTAGTGGGAACAAGCTCTGTAATTGACATGAATTCATTGACTGAATTCCGGAAAGTATCCTAGTTTGTAATTTTCTGTCACCTAATGGACATCTACATGTAGTTATCAGTTTGTAAAAGAATCCGTAGCAGAATCAATTTGCAATTGACCATTTAGAGTTTCATAAGAAGGGTTTCTATATTTCAAAATCATGTTTCAATTTTAAAACGTGTCCGTCCATGATAGTCTAGAGCATTGTTACAAAGAATGCAGGTCCTGTGGACCTCTATATGTTAAGGCCAATGTATACGGGGTACCGTATACGGATCCCCGGAAATAATGATGTATGCCTAATGCAGTCACCAAGTATAATTATTAGTCAGTAAATGCAGATACTAGATACTCCGAAAAATCACACATTCCTACAACCAGTGAGTTAACAAAACGCCATCAAAATGTCAAGATTGTCATATACCATTTTTAATGCATTTTATGTTATGATTAAATTTTTAAAAAAATGGCATTTGACAAGATCAATAAATGAAAGTGGTACTAAATATTTAATTGCAAGATTCGTCGTCAAGCCGAACTTCTTTCTGCATTTGACAAGATGTAATGCGGAAGCCAGAGCCAGAGTGTATGCTGTCAACATACACAATTATTTTTTCTCGGCTCTGGGGATATGTGTTCGAACGTGGCCTTATTTTGTCTAATCATTTGATTTTTATGTTTTACAACGCCTTTTTATCTATAATAGAAACACAATTTCCTGTTATTGAAGAACTACCACTTTAATCCCACGTTACCTATCCTACCCGTGTCTATTTTATAACATTTCAAATATATAGTAACATCATACTGTTAGTTTTGTTGTATCATTGAGGTGATTCACAAGCTATATAAGATCATACAGATAACGTATCATAATCATCACTAGGATCTGTCGTCAGCTTCTCGTGTTAACATCTGAACAGTTCATCATAATACATGTTGCTTTAAGCAGTAGTTTAAAACCTAATTCATTAAACATATTCCTTCATGTGTGGGTTCGTATTTTTTCTGTGTGAAACCTATCGATTTATGCCTTCATTCATTTTATTCTGTTATCAACAATGGGAGTTCGGCGGCACACACAATCGTGATATGTATATGTATAGCAATTAATTAGTGATACATCCTTTATAAGGCTTAAAATTTGCTTTGCGTCCAAAGTCAAAGCCTTTTAATTTTCTCTTTCTAGGTTACCAAACAGGAATTTGAAAATTATTAAAATTTCTAATGATGAAACCTATAGAAATATTATGTTTGACTTTATTGGAATCTATCAAGAACAATTACATCTCTCTCTCTCTCTCTCTCTCTCTCTCTCTCTCCTCTCTCTCTCTCTCTCTCTCCGGGGTGGTGGAGGAAACTGTAGATAAATTACGACCTCTCGCAAATGTACTGACCAATCTTCTCACACCAAGATATACCTTGAAAGACATTCGCTTTCGACTATTCGGGCACAGACTTCTAGATATAGCATGCAATAACCAATTACGGAATACAATATGTGATGCTGTAACGAATGCCTACATATGCTGCAGTCAATCAGTGACATTACAACACAATATGCCACTAAACAATGAAGAAGTAATTGTTTTAAACACATTCTGTCAAAAGATAACTAGTTTTTATACGTATTAAAATGTGTCTATAAATTGTCAGAAAATTACCACAATATATTCTATGCTATTAAAACTGACAAAGAGAAATAGTGTTGCCTAACTGTTTTAGACAAGATACAATGTTGAAGAATTTCTTTTATTTCTTTGGTAACTAGAATTGTCCCTTTACGGCCTTATACCCCACCCTAACAACGGCCTTATGCCCCACCCTAACAAAGATTTAGCCTTGTGATCTTGACCTTTTACCTTCGCACCTAAATGCGGTACCCAGCAAATCGTCTCATATTTGTACATCTATGTACATTTGTTCTACGTTTAATGAAAATCTATTCATGAATATGAAAGTTATGGAGCAGACACGATGTTTCAGCAGCTGATATCTTTTGGCAGCTTAATTAGCCACTAATTATCCATATCTCGGCCACTTGGCAGGCAAGCTTTAATTTATTTCCGTTAGCTCAGTGCAGTACCGTAACTACCTATGAGGCAACCGAGGCAGTTGCCTCGGTAAACTGAATTTAACCAAGCAGATGTGTGATATTGAGAGAGAGAGAGAGAGTTTTAGTTTTCAACGAGTTGTTCTTTCAACTAGAGACAGTTTATATGAAACTATTTTAATGATTTAGGCAAGTGATCGCCACATTAAACGTTCGCATTATTATTTAATTTGTCATTTTGGTAACTAGTTGTATTGCAATATTGTCTGATTATGGCATTTAGCGTTCTTGCTGATGGAAATGCAGAAATATTCTGAAAAATCCAGGCTAAATGATACTCTATTTTTGTCTGATACCCGCCCACATACAATTTAAACTTTTAAACTATCCTCTAACATGGATTAAGAGTTTTAGTGGTGTGGTTAAACTAGTTTTCATGGCACAAAACCATCCCACTTATTTCACAACAGCTGGTCTAGTATTGAGCTTTCCTGTTACACTCTTACAATTGAAAGATTAAACACATTGAGGCTGTTGGTTCTGTATGTCTTGCCTCGGTTTATTTAAGGGCCTAGTTACGGTACTGTCAGTGGTAAACTTTCGACAGGTCTTTACCGTATGTAGCCCCAAAACTTAATCAACAATTTGAAAAAGTTTTCAATGTGTTAGACAGACTTTCATTTGATACGCTTATTACCAAATAATCCAATATTAATGTTACTAATAACGTTTTATACAAACATTTATTTATCAATAATTAGTTTACTGACGATAAGGATGCTTATAAAATCATAAACCAAACACGAACCGCGTTGCCGTATCCAGACTACAAGCTTTATAACACGCCGTGACAATTTACAGGGTTTATGTAAATATTGTTTGAGTACAGAACAAATCATTAATGTCTCACAACAGCAAATACAGGACAGGCCTGTCGAAAGTTTTCAACTAATACCATTTTACTGACAAATCAGCGCCGATATGCAGCTCATCTTGGACTATATCTCTTTTTCAGCAGCTGCTGCCTACTAGTATTTCTTGGCAGTATTTTAGCCACTAGCTATCTAAAATTCGGTCACTCGACAGCCGAACTGCAATGGGGTTCGCCGCCGTACCACGTGATCAATATCTCCTAACGTCTGTGTGGAACGTTTTGGAAAACGTCAACGTCACAAATTCCCGGAATGACGTCCTTTTCGCGGTAAAACATCATGTCATGTGATTCCATATCCATTGGAAATAAGTGTTCCGCGCATACGTTAGAGGGTATCACGTGGTACAGCGGCGAACCCCATTCTGTTTCGTTAGCTTGGTGTTAAACTTTCAACAGGCCTGTACTATACGTTATGTAATGCACGGTATTAAATATTCATCTGGTTTATACAGCATGTTGCAGATCAGATGGTGCACTTCAACGTTGTACAGTTTGAGGATGTTACTCCATCAATAATGTAAAATCATGATATCACTAGAGAACTAATACATTTATAAACCAACAATCAGTAATATTCTAACTGAGAGTTCATTTTGATAAAAACAAAGTCGGAATCAAAATTCAAAATCCATCAATAATGTAAAAGCATCATATCACTAAAGTACTAATACATGTTTGTAATGTCTTTGGGTACATATTCTAACCGAGAGTTCAGTTTGATAAAAACAAAATCAAAATTAAAATTCAAAATCCATCAATAATGTAAAAGCATCATATCACTAAAGTACTGATACATGTTTGTAATGTCTTCAGGTACATATTCTAACCGAGAGTTAAGTTTGATAAAAACAAAATCAAAATCAAAATTCCTTAATTTTTTTATGGATTCCAAACAAAAACAAGAGCAAGGGTTGTTGTTTCATGTCCAGTTTTATAAATAAGGCTTTTTGTGCACATTTAAAGATCATTGGCTGAAAAAGAAGTTGTATGCTGGGGTCCTCCAATAGTATAATAATCACACCACAAAACATCTGCTAAAGTACACGTCCAAAGTCGAGAAACTTAACATCAGTAGTCCTAATATATGTTAATACATAGAACTCTTGGCTTAACCTGTTTATCTGTTTTATCATTTTTACTTGTATTGTGCCGTGTTCTTGGTTGCGTTGCCAACTACGCGGTTTTTTTAGTTGCAAATTTCTTTTTTTATATATTTTTCTAAAATCAAGGTATTTGCAATTGTCATAATGCCTAAAGCGTCCCTTAGAAATGCAAAACATTGTTTTTTTGTTATTTTAAATTGCGTCGAATTTGTTTTTTTTATTGATAACTATACATAATTTTACATACAACATTGCATTTCACCAAGTAACAATACTTTCATGAATAAACTTCATAATACTGTGCTGCTTTCAAGAAAAATTCAGTTATGTTTCCATTACAGTTCGTGCACATACATTGTAAGTGGATGCGTTTTTCGGTGCAATCTTTTCCTCAACGATTTGCTGGAATGTTTCCGAACCAGCAAATGACGACCCGGACCAGTCAGTGTCATCTCTCTCTCTCTCTCTCTCTCTCTCTCTCTCTCTCTCTCTCTCTCTGTTGTTGAGACATACTTAGGCGTTATTCCTAATGTCATGTGCTACTTTTGAATTTTTATGAAATAATCCATTCAAAAGTACATGTAGCACATGGCAATTACTTTTGAATGTATTATTTCATAAAAATTCAAAAGTAGCACATGACACTAATGCTTGTTTTGCTGCACAACAGAATGCACCATGTATCATCCACTTCGTTTTACGTGTTATGCCAACAACAGATGCATGGTTAAGATCATTTATAGAGACTCTGGGATAGCATAACTAAATTGTAACACGTAAAAACACTAACTCCCATCTATCAAATGTATTTAATTTAGTTTATAAAACTAATAATGATTCATAATATAATCTCATGGGGAGATTTTACTGTCACGTCTTTAAGGGAACTTGATTTATATCTAAACATGTAGCATTGCCTTCAACATTTATACGTCGGATTTAAAGTGATGCTTCAAAACGTGTCTTATAATCATATCAACACTTAATGTTGATTTACACAAATCATATGAAGTCTGCAAAGTTTACTACACATACAATTCTCTCTCTCTCTCTCTCTCTCTCTCTCTCTCTCTCTCTCCCTCTCTCTCTCTCTCTCTCTCTCTCTCGATATTTTGGTGAAAGTGCAGGGAATGTGATATGCTCTTGCAGTTGATCTGGAGCCGTCTCTGTAGGGACACCAACAAGGTCCCCAAATCTACGAAAGCTTAGTTAAAATGCTCTAAAACGCCGCTTGTTTTACTAATGATCAATATTAGGGGTGATTGAGACATTTGACATTGTCCCTATGACACAAAATTGTACCCTACATTGCAAGTAAATTGGCTACTCTCTCTCTCTCTCTCTCTCTCTCTCTGAAACTAATAATCGCTCTGGTAGTATTCTAATGCCACTTTATCAGGCAATTTAGATTGCACATTGATTAACGAGAAGTGACTATTCTTTAATCCCTGTTTTCTAACACTTTATATTTCTGTTTGTATATGCGTATGTGTACATGTTTAGCTAGAAAATATAACAATTTCTCCGCCAATTCGACGAAAGCCGTGGTGAAGATGAAAGTATAATAAATGGAAAATAAACAGATGATATAACTAAACACATTTTGTATTTAAATTACCCTTGTAATTACAAAACGTTCGTTTCCCCCATCTGTTTTTTGACAGGTCTACAAAAACTAGATTTTTAGTGCATACACTCTCGAAAGTATATCCACGTGTTTCTCAAGTTACAACCATTAATTGAAGAGATGCAGACTTTTAAAGTTGATCATATTTTCATTTTCATCTTTTTTTCTTTGCATTTAAGCAGCTGTTGTAACTGAAGCAGATCCGACATCTCGGCAACTGTTACGTTCTACAACTAATCGGATTGATAATGCATCTATTCAAATATCACATCAACCAATTAATCCTATATGATTTTTGATTGACAGATAAATCGAAAAAATGAACTTAACTCTCTTTTCTATACAGATGTTATGACAAATAATTAAAGTGTTTTGATCCATCTGTGGTCATATGTACATGTACCTTTGTAAACTTGACTATTGAAAATATATAATTGTATATCAAGTCATTGTTTGGTAAATGCATGGCTTTTTTTATATACACTATGTATCTTAACATACCTACTGAAACTGAATTATATGAGAGAGAGAGAGAGAGAGAGAGAGAGAGAGAGAGAGAGAGAGAGAGAGAGAGAGAGATTGTATGCATCTAGATTTATTACTTCAACAAATGAAATTGTTCCTAGTTAGCATTTGATTGACATGTCGCGTGTCGATAAACATAATATCATGGAAATGTTTTTATTTTACCGAAATTGTGAATTTTATTTCAGATTATTATTTTTTAAATAAAAAATGTAAGTATAAGAATTGCTGATAGTCGTTTTCCCCTGGGTCATCAAGTAATGAACCAATTTTTAAACTACATTGTGCATAGCAAATCTAAATTCAGCTGCCTCTCAGTTTATCAGCTTTGCTAGTTGAAATATCTGGTTCATTACTTGATGACCAAGGGAAAAAATGACCCAATTCTTAAATGATAATTTATGTTTCATGTTTTATCAACTTAATAAAATCGAATTAAATCTGTACGTGTTGTATCAGTTATTTTAGAAATTCTACTGTCTTTAATTGATTAAAGCCAAATACAAACTGTTGTGCATAATGCAATACCATAACTGTCGCATTTAGCTGTCATATACAGTCAAACCTGCCTTAAAGATCAACTCTATAATCTAAAAAATAGCCCAATGGCCCTTGCTATTAGAGGTCAGTGAAGTTTATCCCAATTGCTTTTTAGTCATGTTAATTGAACCTGTTTATAAGGGCCACCTGTCCCTAGGGCAACTTTTATTGGTTTCCTTGTGTGGCCTTAATAGACAGGTTTGACTGTAGATTGCACAGCCGTTAAAAAAAACAAAAAGCTCTATGAGAGAAAGAGAGAGATTTTGAACCGCGACAGAAACGTTAACAAAAATACACAATACACATTGGATAAAACACCAGTATACCCTGCACTGGGCTGCAAATATACTCGACCACCCGACTATCAAAACGGAAGTGTTCTCGTAACCTCTCAGACGGACTTCATTTATGATTAATGTAGATAGAATACATTACGATACCGACAGCTGAGTAATCAATGTCTATTACAAGATATCAACACTTTGATAGCACATTTGTCATCCGTCATCTGACAGGTAATCATTACCCAGCTCGCTACTTATAAGATAGCTATGTGTAAAATATAAAATTATCTACAATAATAAATAATAATGCATAAATTAGTCCCCATTATCGCTAAATAACAGACTTGTGTAATTAATTAAATACAGTCATAGCTGCTTTAAAGGCCACCTCTATATAAGGACCACCTACTTTAAAAGGCAAATAAAAATAAATCCCCGTTATTTAAACTTCTGTATAAGGGTCACCTGCCCATAATGGCCACTTATACTGATTTCCTTGGGTGGCCTTTATAGACAGGTTTGACTGTAAAAAGGAGATAAAGAACCTCTTACCTGTTCATTAGCATGTGTGTGCTTCTCTTGGGTGCATTTAGGGCCGACTTGATACCCATTGACTGTGAATCAATGTTGCCCACCAATTTAGCAACATGTGCATTACAGTAAATATCTGGGCTATTTTCCTGATCCCAGTGAAATGTCCGGAGCGTTAGTTGTAAGCCACATGTTCGACATCTAAAACACCTTCTGTGAAACAAGATCCCTACGTCAACTCGTTCCACTGGGTAGACCCTCTTTTCACATCGGTAACAGGGATCTTTTGGAAGGGCCTCGTATCTTTCACAATCAGAATCACCATCACTTGACATTCTGTCGTCTAAAGCCATTGACATGCTGGATTATTTTTTCACACATACACTTTCTCTTTCTCAATACATTCCGATACACCTTGATTCCTAGATTAATCCAATAATATCGACTCGCTGTCAGTGGGTAGACCACAATTAAAGCACATTATTTTTCAAAAATAGTGATTACTTATTTCCAAATTCAAATACGTGTCACAAATATAGCACTGATTTTTAAATCGAATACAAAGACATTGCATGTTTATCGTAAATAGTATTGACTCCACTATGTAGTAATCGCATGTAAACTGAAAGTTCAAATTTATGTTTGTTTGTCGCCAATGACACGCCCCCTAAGTAATCCGAGAATCTCATTGGCTGATGTAAATATCGATATTCAAGACTGGATGATCTCATCCTTTTTTCAATCAAAACTGTATTATAATCGATGTAATATTGTTTTATATGGACCTTTCTTTGTCTTCGATAGCAGTATGATGAATAAAAGATAAAAAAGGTTAAGATCAAGGATGGGAAAAAATCAATACGGACAGGTATGGTAGGGCAGGTGTGCAGATATTATATTGATCTGGAGCGACGTCAAAATTTAAAAAATAAAAGATAAAAAATAAAGATCTAGTTAATTTTAACAAACTGGATCGATTTAAGAGGCGTAACTCTTAGTTCCTGATTTTTTAAAATTATTTTTCATCCATTTATTCGGTGGTAATTTTTCCGACTATTTGAGATTCTCCGTAGTAAATTTTGAATTTATGCCCTGAACATGTATATTTCATATAAGATAACATATTATTACAGAGGGTAGATGTAATGGGGTTCTCCCATGGGGATTCTTTATGATACACTATATGGACTTGTATTTTCTAAATCTAGATACATGCAGTTGGTTTTTTATGTTTTGTTCATAAAAAAGCATTTAATTTATAGACAGAACTATTCCTTTTTAGGTTAAACAATATTTATTTGATAACATGCATGGTACAAAATCACAAATATATACAAGAGTGAAACTCTTATCCTTGAATATAACATATAATTCAGTATATAAATAAACATGAAGTAACAAATGTCAATTAAATATTAATTAATGAATTGATTAAATAAATAAATAGATAAATAAATATAAATTACAAGAAGAAAATCAAATTCCTTTTTTTGTAACAGAAAAGGGACAAAATGTAGCGACCAAACCATGGCCTTTCACCCACTGAGCTAGCTACATGTACATACATAGCCGGCCACCTAGTATAGTATTGAATCTCACCCCATTTCCGTTCCAAATAATTAATGCCAAATAATTATATGGTATGCTAACGAAGTTTAAATACTTTATGACATTAGAACAAATTACAAAAAAGTTGATTGAAATACACCTAGAAACGTTTACCGTGTAAGATGTTAAATGCAAATTATTTTTTCCTGTCACTATGAAGTATCCATTGCACAAGATACATTCCGTATCTGGACACCCCTTCTATTCGCATGCTAGTTCATCTAGTACGTGTATTGGACACTAAATGTAGAATAAAAAGATTATATCCCCTAAACTATAAGTATGAAGACCGAAACCAGAGTCTTGGAGAAAACCACCTACATGTACCTTCTGCAAGCTAATCAAAGAGATTTTTTATGTGCTAGGACGTGGTCCGAGTTAACCTAAGGGATCAGGGGCGCTGTCATATCGTAAGCGAGCGTTTTAGATCACTAGACCACCATCGTGCTCTTGTTGTCGAGAACATTTTGTACAGTAGCAAAACCACTTCTCTATCATGTCGTCGAATAATTAAAAAAGCAGTGCATCTCAGCGTAAAGGCTCGGTGGCTGATTGCTATAATGCCCGCTCTCGGATCTCATAGGTTTGAATTCGACTCGGGACAAATCCTAGTGTGAGAAAGTTTGTCACTTTTTGTCCAGTGTCGGTAGTCTTCTCAAGGAACACTGGTTTCCTGTCACTGAACTGGCCGCCTCGATATGAGTGAAAAACTCGACTGGGACGTAAAACGCTTTTACTCCGTTCCGCTAGATACTCTCGGCGTAAAGATAGTGGGATTAATGAAGTTTTGAGCGAGTTGAGTAATGGTGTTTAACATCACAGTCAAGAATATTTTACTGTCAACCACAGGCAAAGGTGCAGAATTTTGTCCTGCGTTGCGCCGATGGCATTATGCGGCAGGTTTTTTTGATCGTGCCAATCCTACTGTGGCCTCGTTTATTGTAAGTTCCCATCCGAAAGAACCATGACTTTCATTTTATAATGCCGAGTGCTTGGCAAAAGACAGTCACTACCCGCTTTCAAGTCTTGGGTCAGACCCGGCTGGGATTCGAACCCACAATCTGAATCTCCCACTAACGGAGCTAGCACTCTACCAACTTAGCTACCGCAGAAGTTCTTATTTATAATAATAAACAATAATAAAACAAAATGTTATTGATGTCGTTTTTTATTTGCCGCAATAAATTATCAATTATGCAATGAAATGATTTCAAAATTAAAGCAATATGAATTATGATTTCAAAATTTAAGCGAAATTGGAAAATCACATTTAGTTAAAAATCAAAACAAAGGATTTTTCATCAGCAATATATTAATTAAATACATTTTAAAAGCCAAAATCAAACGATAAGAATAAAATCAAATGTAAACTAATTCTTACATCCATCTCTCTCTCTCTCTCTCTCTCTCTCTCTGAAAAGCTAGGATTGTACCTTTCTCTCTCTCGGATTGCAAATTTAATCAAGCAATACGAATGATTATGACGACAATGTAAATAAATATATTATAATAAACAATAGCACTACAACTTACAATAATATATCTTATATTAAGAACAAGTTCAATTGCTGCCTTTTAAACATATATATTTATATTACAAATATATATAAAACCTACAAATTTATATAAACATTAACTGGGCAAGAAAGCCATCTTCACTAAAATCAACAGTCCACAACTCTCTTCCAAAAGCAAACTTCTTATCCAGACATGTTTCGAGCAAGGCCGAATTATCTGACGTAACGATGATACGCACGTTAAGTTATTTTTTATATTTCAATATAAAAAAATAACTTACTATCGTTAAAGCAGAATATATTATTTTAGGCCACGTTTGGAGCAGCAAAATTACTAATGTTTGCAATCAATATCACTTATATCACACGCAAGAGTTTGAATATTACGAGAAAATATATCCAAAATTATGTACGTATGTTCAGAAATCAGGATTCATATACAGTAAAACCTGCTATAGCGACCCTTCTATACAAACACTACCTGTCCATCAAGACCAGTGTTTTAATGTCCATTTGCTTGCTTCACATTTCAACCACAAAGAACCTCTATTTGAATACCACTTGTTTATAAAATCCATATATCTTAGGTCTAAGGGTGGTCTTTCATATACATGTTTTACTGTATGTTTCCTTTTCCATATGCATGGCATCGACTACTAGTATGTATCTATATGGCACATTTAAACAGTTAAAACACTGTCAGCGACAATCATTTGTATGGATTCACGTTTTGCTTACCATAATGGCGCAACATTGCAAATGATCATATAAATTCCGCCAGTTCTCCGTTTGCATTTCGAAAAAAAGTTTAGAATATCAACTGGTTTTGTGAAAAAAGTTTAGAATATCAACTGATTTTGAGAAAAGATCCGCTACCTTATATTATAGGAATTTTGGGAATATGTTGAACAATGAACCTGCATTATGATATTTTTTGCCAAAAGAAAAGTTTTTTCTTTGACTCCGCTTCTATTTTAAAAATAAACTGACTAGACATTGTCATGGAATGCACTAAGCACGATGTATTTCGTCATCTGTAAATATTAACACTTAAATAGTCTATATTTCTGTCTCTGCGTCCTCAACTAACTCGTAATCTAACAAATGTGCAAAAATGGATACGTCTCTTTCTGCCGAAAATCTGGCATAAATTTTAGCCGTTGATGAAGACTTTCCTGTGTTGATATTGGTTTCCCAGGTGAATCCCATTTTCCGTTTTAAATGGTGCCAATTTTCACCAATCACAAGAAAGACTTCCACTGCCTGCGGTACATCTAACCGGAAGTTGTATCTCTTCTCCGTCATCAGATCGCCGGAAACTGGTTCGTGCAATGTACATCTCTGCCAACGATGGTAGGTTTTTGGGAAAACACTGATGGATGGGTTTGGTTCTTGGCAAATAATGAGATACCTATAAGCACAGTCCAGTGTTTGCTGATCACCTTCCGTCTCCGCAGCGTATAAAGAGAAAATATAGAACCCTTCTTTCGGACATCTCACTAAGTACGTAGCACCCGTATCGTTTCTGGATCTTAGAAACACATATCGGTCAATGTCGGATATGGAAGTGTCATGTACATCATAGTACTGAAAAGTATGTGTCACTTTGATCTCTTTGTTCATTTTGAATTTGATCTCCAGGTTATCTCCACTGGACACAATCAATGGATCTAATTGGTTTTCTGCAATAATTTGCAGTTTTTCCATGACTGGTGTCGGACCGTAAAATGGCACAGGCGGATATGACGGTGAAGGATTTCCAAGAATTCCCGTGCAATTTATCATAAATGCGCATGCGCTTTCAAGACATTCCGATTGCCAATAATCCCCGATGTATATCGAGAAATAGTACAACCCGGTCTTTGGTAAATTGACAGTAAATATAACCTCGTTTTTCACAAACCTCACAAGAGTTCGTCCTTCTAATGTTCGCGCATCAACGGATTTGTCGTAAGATTCCAACAAGCATCCGAATCCAAATATTTGGGCCGAAATGATTCGGATTCAACCATTCCCGTCTCTGTTCAAGTTGGCGCCGTAATTGGAATAAAATCTAAGCCCATAATTGAAGAACGGCGATTTTACAACAGGCAGATTGATAAATTCGGAAAATGGAAGTGGAATGTCTATCAACTGCCAGGAAGGGTCGTCTGGATAATGTTGGTAGATATAGTCCTCGGGATCTGTTAAGAAGTAAAACTCATCATATTTATGGAATATTTGAGGAAGGTCATCTTTATGACCTGTTACGTGACGTGCAGCCCATGTGCAATTTACAAGTCTCCAGTTACCATCAATAGAAACTGCTGTCCAAGAATTTCTAAAAGCACTTCCATCCATTTTCATTCCAGGTTTGTAACCGGCACCTTTGGAATATCCCAGGATTATTTCACAATGAAGCCCAGCAAAACTGAAAGAAAAAAAATCAAAATTTTGTAATCAATAAATTCCTTAAAACTATCCTTGATTTTAAAACTATATATCTAGGAATACTAGACGTTTGTATTTGTCAAAAGAACCAATGTCTCAGGAAAATCCAGACATTGCTCTTAAAATAATCTTGTCATGTTGACCAATACACTACTGTAAACGTATTTATTTTCGCGGAATAGGAAATTTCAACATATATGCATAGTTAAATTTTCGCGAATTTAAAATATGCACTATAACACAAAAAGCATAATACATGTATAATTTTCGCTTGGTATTTATTTTCGCGCAAAACAATTGACCGCAAAATACATGTAATCGAAAATAAGTACACCGCGGAAATAAATAAATTTACAGTATATATAAAGATTATTTATTGAAGATATCAGACAAACGTTTTATGTGAAGCTAGTTTAATGTTTTTAGTGAAAATGTGGAATATGACACCAGCTTACCATGTTGTATATACTTATTTGTTGGAAATAAATGTGACACAGAAGTTCTGTGTTTAACTGTAATTTTCAAAGTTTTTATTTTGATTTTTGGATTGTGATTTGAACATGGACTAGTAAATTATTACTTTTTTTATGTTAACTCTCATAACTCAAGTACTTGACGTCCCATAATTAATTTCATTCTTAATTTTGATTCCATACATGGCAATGTAGTAGCTATTCAGGAGGTGATTACCCTTCCGGAGCTTCTGTTCTCACTTCCTAGTTGTTTTGGCTTTGCTTTTTAGGACTGTGGTTTAGACATGGACCGGTTTGTTTGTGTTTGATTTTTGGGGTTATGGTTTAGACATGAAACAGTATGTTTGTGTGTGATTTTTTGTATTACTAGTATGATATATACATGGATGGGTATGTTTGTGACTGGTCGACTGATACTTACCAGCAAAGTCTTTTGAAGAGCTGGTGGTACGTTTCCTTACCACTTCTGACTCCCTTTAGAAGGGTAGCAGAGGAGTTTGGTCTAACTATTTCGTTTACTGTATTCTTTGTCAGATCTTTAGCTATGACCCATCGGAATATGGCCCTTGAAATAGAAACAATGTACATTTTAATATGCATATGCATTTAATTTAGCCCAAAAGGTACATACATAGCTGTCGGAGGCAAAACCGATCTTATTGCAGCCGACTGAAACCACATGTTAAGTAATTATTTTTGTTTGAACCATCATAATATGACCTTTGAAACATAAACATTATACATTTCCAATGGCAGTCGGAGACAAAAGGTTGTTCAATGTTCTCAATAAGGCCATAATAATTCTTAGTAAATGGTATCATAACAGTAAAATTGCATGTAGTAGTTATGAAACAGACATGTAGGTGATTACCTTGCAGCTCTGTAAGATAGAGTTCTCGGTGCCTAAGTGCTCTGAAGCGCCGACTTACTGGTAATAGTGCCTTTCAATACCGAGGTCAGAACCCCACTCTTGCAGATCCTAGCTCTAGATTGCCATTCTGCCTAGCGAAAGTCAGGTTTTCTATGAACACTATGGTTTCTTTTACCAAACTAGAACTGGCCACAATATTAAAGTAAAAGAATCTTGACTAAGACCTAAAACAGCTACACCACTTCATTTACTGGAGTTGGTGAAATAATGGAATCAATACTTCATTCAACAAAATAGGTTATGTGCAAATTACCTGGCTTTTTCTAATTCATTCTCACAATCACGGGTAAGATCTCTAACCAAATCAGTAAATGAACTGTACTCTTTGCTGGCAAGCTAGAAGAAAAAATTGAGAAGACATGTTTAAGAAACAACACCAGAAGATGATACACATACAGTACATTACAATAGTTTAATATAAAGGATAAGTATGCAGTATCGGAATTTTGCACAGGCAAGCTAAAACTTATTGAAGTAATACATTTGTGCATAATTATGTATTTATAAATCTATGAAATAACTTAGAACATTTACTTGCTTATTGCGTTTCGCTTAAGGGCTAAAGTATAGCGCCTGTTACTATGTAGGTACGAACTTATCTATGCTAGTAGATTCTATTTTGAGGAAATATGTCAGTTCGCTTTTCCTCCATCACCAAAGACTGACTGACCAGTGATAGAATCTTGACTGTAACCTAAAATACATTTGTATCATTACTCCACTCCAAGAACCTTTTGAATATACATTTCTTAAAACCGAATTGTTAATTCCATAAGTAAGGATAAAAACAGTGCATAACTACTGCTTGTCAATCTCTCTGAAATATATATTTTATCAGAATAGCTTTCTTGTTACAGTAGAGTATACTACAAATACTAACATTTACAGCTCTTTTATCAATCTTTTCAAACACTGCAGGACTTTTGTACAGCATTGCCTTCTTTGATTCTGGTGCTATTGCTGCTGGTCTCATGGAATGGTCATATAGAGCGCTTCTATCCACCTCCCGATCCTGTAAAACAATCCAAATTTGTAATTCTATTGAAATGTGACAGGCCTTATGTGTATATTTATTAACTAGAAATTCACATGAATCGGCACTTACAAATTAAATTCATTATCACAAAGCCAACGAATTCTTGCTGAATCAGCAGTTCAACTCGGTCCTTTGGTCTTGTTAATTACATGTACATCTTCACAATTTTTCAGCAGACACTACTTTTTATTGCAAGCTTTTCGGAGATTAGTAATCTAAACCAGGACTACTCGTTAGTCTAGATTGGACTTGTTAGCTTAATGTTGAATTTTCAACAGGCCATTACAAAACCCATACAACATGTTTTAATTTCTTTACATTCACGTGATCTGGTACACTTTAACCAAATAATGGATATTTGTGTCAGATCATGGGCATTTTACTTAACATTTGGGACACAAAATTCTAGTGTCGGCTGAGTTTTTGTACATATGAACAACTACAGTAGCTTTTCATATACATGGGTACCATTACCAGTTTCTAGGCATTGGTTAAATTATCAATTCCACTAATGATAGTGACATTTGTGTGAAAAATTAAAACGGCATCAGTAACCCTAACCTTTTCAGCTATAAGTAACATCATTTCTTGACCATGTCTTTCCAACATCTTAGCTGTTCTGGCCTTCTCTTCAGTTGCAATTTTGTCCATCATATCTTTCAATTTATCCTCTCTCAGTCGACGGAAGTGATCTTCAATTCGTTCTCGTTCCATCATTAAGTTCGGAGGTGCTCCACTCATCGACATTCGTTCAAATGAGGATAACAGTTCCGAAGCAGACCTGTCTTTCTCTACATCGATCGTTTCATCTAATTTCCGCATTTCCTTCTCTCGTTCTTCTAACAGAAATCTTTGCAAACGTTCTTCTTCTTCCTTGTGGCGTTGCTCAAGAGTTGATTGGGCTTCAAAAACTCCACTGTTTTCAAAATCCTATGAAAGAAAAAAATAATTCATAAAATTGCAATTTAGTGACAGAACGTTCAAGGAATAAATTAAATATTAGTATGCAATTTGTTTTAATTAATGTTTCGATACCAGAAGTAATTTAGTGACACGTTCTATCCACGTTGTCGCATACTACTACTAGTATTCCAACATAATAGGCTAAGAGGAATCAATTACAAAATGTTCAAATATCACACGGATTCAACAATCAGAAAAGATGTTGTATTCATCAAATATCTCACATCTATGCGACAAACTTAACATAATGGTTTATAGTGAAAACCGGAAGAATCTCAATAGGACGTGAACTTTACTCTTCGCTGAGTTTCTAAATGCACATATAAACGGTTCTGTTAATTAGTATCCATATATTGCTTTACTTACTTCAAAGCTCTGGAGCACTGGTTTTGGCCTGATGTGCCCAACTCCAGACGAAAATGTGCTGTAATCGAGGCCATGTGGTGTTGATGTCATCCACGATGTACCGTTCATCATGCTTCTTGGAGTGACACTAACCATACTGGAACCTGCTGGGCTAGTCATCACAGGGGTTCCAGACCTCGGACTGGCCCTTGGGCTGTTCCTTGGACTATTTCGAGGACTAGCCCTTGGGCTGATACCCAATGCTTGACTACCAGGTGATTTCGATTTGCCGCTAAACTACAAAATGCAATGAAATATAAAACATTAACCGCATGAGTAAACTAAAAATATTACTTGAGAGTCAAAGACGTTTCACAAAACTAATTCCAGTAACCTTAATCATAGTTATAACTTTGTAGTTATCAAATACAATCATTTTAAGCAGGGTAAAACGTGTGCTCCGGAAGGGTAAGCACCTCCTGTCTGGCTAGCCACAAAGAACAACAATAAAATATTTCCATGCGATGTGAGAAGAATAAAACGGAAAGTCACAGTTCATACTGTGTATGAAACAGTGAAGTGGCAGTATTATGATGATCGCTAGAAAGTGGAAGACACTTGGTAAACATGTATTGAGGGAGAGAGAATAGGCTTGGTATGTCCAGCAAAAACATCACTAACACCACAGCAAAAAATAAAGCAGTAGAGAGGATCGAACATCGATGGTTAGCTAGTGGGAAGTACACCACATCCTGGACATTCAAGACATTTGTTAAAAAATCAAACCAAATCTTAATAGGATCGACCTGCTTCTGTAAATTTGGAAAGTGTTTTTCTCAAAAATACTATTATTCAAAATTAGTCGCGTTAATTACATTCAGTCAAAATTATAATTGTATTGGATATTACAAATGGGTGGTTTCTTTACTTAAAACATGAATATCATGATCAGTGTATCTTGAGTGTGATAAGGTATTGATTTTAAATACTAGTACATGTACATGTTGGTCATAAATTCCCGTTACATTTAAATTTTAAAACCCAAGTTTCATTGATATAATCTGCATACTGTTGTTCTTTTTAACCTTGTTCTTCAGATAAATTTGATTTGTGTATTATTTGTACATAAAAACTGGATTTAGTGATATTAATCAAACCAGATCTGTCTCACGATATTAGTTTTCAGCAGAAACGAAGCAATAAAAGACAGATTTTGTAATGAAAATACATCCATTACTGAACCCACATTAAACATTTTCCTTCAATTCCGATGCAGTTAAAAGACAAAAGTTAATGGCGTGTGAGTATTTCTGGACACGTTTGCATCCCTGCGCGTATAAATGCGGGTTTGACACATGTTTTGCAATAAAGATCAACAGTTTACATTGCATTTTCAATCAAAACACTTATGATTGATGTCATCTAAGTTACCATAGTGAAATAAGTCTCGTGACATGTAACGGCCCGAAAAATGTATACAAACATTGAGTAACTGATAAAAGCAAAACATGTTTTTGTGCAACGAGGATCTGATTCTATTTGATAGATGCATCAAAATATATTAAATGCGATTAAGAAGGTGTTGTAATATTTTCTACTTTCTTCAATGTCAAATACATGTACATCTTATATCGGTTTAAAGTTGCACATATACAATTGCGACAGATAGATACCAATTTCAAGTGAAATACAGTCAAAATCTAGAACACGCTAAAACTAAAAGTACTTGGCAACGGCCGACACGTCTGCAAAACAATCGGTATGAGACAGACAAAGCTTATCAATTGGATGTTGTCTACAATAACGGTTATTCTTCAAGAGCATTTAGCTTCAGCTTTACAAACTGTTGTCTAAAGTTTAACATATGTTTTACTTGTAACGTGTTGATTCAGTTTTAACAATGGCAATGGCTATATGCATTTTGCGAATCTACTTCCGGGATATGAAATTGACAACCATAACAACAAACGTAGAAGATATTTGACTTCATCATCCAATTTCCAAGTTTTTACACAATCAACAATAAAGTTGTGTACAAAATTATCATCTCATATCTATTTTAAAGAATGTCATTACTTATTTATAACCCATTATAAAACAGACGAGTGACCTACTTTCCGCTGTTTTACATACCGTAAACAACAAGGCGGAAGGTATAAAAAACGTACTATTTAAATCAAAATGCGAAATAAAAACTTGCAAACTTGATGAATGACTTTTTCACGTGTGGTAAGATCTGCATTATAAACGCACGTGTAATAAGGAATGTGTCTTCACTGTTCTATTAACTTACCTAAATAGTTTTCAAAACATGGCGTCTTTTCATTTTAAACATTTCACACACCGATAAACAACTAAAGGGTTCAAGTAAAATCTCGGTACGCTCCAGTAACGCCAAACACAACAGATCTGGATTTACTATATATGCATATATGCTTACTTACATTAATAAAAACATATATGTATTATTTTCAATTGTAATTCTATGTGTGTATCGTGTTTTAACAATGTATATCCTCATTTTAAATATAAAATCCCGTTATGAAATTATAATGACTTTATAATCCCAAGAATGTAAATTTATACTTCATGTAATTACAATCAGATTGACAAGAATACGGTGTGCAAATCAAAAACAAACATACCAATCCATGTCCAAACCACAATCCCAATGCAAAGTAAACCAATTATAATGCATATAAGTATTTATTCATTTTTTTTCTTTTGTGAAAATGATACCAAAAGTTAGAAGCCTTGCGATAACAATGTTAGTGTTGCAACATCGTTTATTTGTCTCCATTTATCCTTCGAAATTTGTTTCTATAAAAGCAAAGTGGTCCTTAAAACCTTTTTACCAATTGCAATACCGGGATTAAAACAACAAAATCTTTTACTGTATGGGCATTTGTTTTGACTTCAATGGTGTTTAGAATACCGGGATTAAAACAACAAAATCTTTTACTGTATGGGCATTTGTTTTGACTTCAATGGTGTTTAGAAGCAGTAAAGCTCTCAACGGAGGTTTGGTCTCTCTGACATTGCTACTTGCGACATTTTATGAAATTCCATTTTTAGCAAAGGATAGCATTGTTCTTTGTTACAATCTTAATTGTTTCTCTATGTATTATATGTTATTTGAATATGGTTGCCACTAGTTATGTTTGTTTCAATAAGCATTTGTATGCTAACTGCAATAAACATATTGAATTGATTTGAAACATACTGAAGTTATGTATACATTGCATTTGTTATCAAGGTTGAGTTGACTAATGGTGTTTAATGTCCTAGTCAAGAATATTTCACTTATATCGATACGTCGCTAGCTATAGACGAAGGTGCAGAAATTTTGCCTGTGTGTAGCGCTGATGTCATTATACAGCAGTGTTTTTTATCGTGACGCGCCTACCGTGACACGGTGCCTCGTTTATTTTAAGAATGCCTTATTAATCAATCAGATAGGTAAAGGCCATCCACATATATCAATCGGATCGATAGGCTGGTAGTGTGGTATTACACAACATGCACGATGAAAGGAATATCATACAACAGTAACAAAAATAAATTTGCACACTGGCAACTCGCATCCTGCTACACTTGATGTCTACTTGAAACAAGATAAGTAAGTTCCAAGAATGAAAAGATCAATAAAGAAAACTGGATGTACATGTATGGTACATAAAGTAACACCAACTGGATGTACATGTATGGTACATAAAGTAACACCAACTGGATGTACATGTATGGTACATAAAGTAACACCACAATAAAAGTAAATTATATGTACATGTAATTATGACAAATGTGTGAATTTACACTTGTAAAAAAAGAAAGAAATTCTGGAAAGAGTTCCATTTGTACCCTCCACTAAAATTTTAATTTCGACTAAAAATGACGAAATCAGGCAATTTTGAACATTTCTGTGAAAAATAATTTTTTAGAAAATTTACATAGAATTAAATAGGTGGGGTTACAAAAGGAACTCTTACCGAAAATCTTAGGTGAAAACCCTGAATTAAGCAACAGTCAATTGAATTAGTAATACGTATATTTACGTATTCACATCACGGTTAACACACTTTATAGATACTTGTGGAAAACAAGTCGTACACAATTGTTAAAGCTTTAACATACTGCAAGGTGCGAGCTAATTATCTATGCGAACATTATTGGATATGTGTGAGAAAATTCTTCAATATAAATAAATCTTTTCCGTATACGTAATCTACTCTGTGAGAAATTCTTCAATAACATTATACCTTTTCCTTGTACGTAATCTGCTGTGAAAGGTAAACAAAATACACTTGGATCGGGTGTGGTCTTACGTTAATCCCTTTAAGACTGCCATATTTCCAGTATTCTATACATGGATTTGGTGTCATTTCAGTCGCTATGTACATTATTGGCCTGTCGAACGTTAACACTACCAGGGGCCAAACAAAATCCCGATTCATTGTGATCATTTGGTGTATTTGTTTCCCGCTTAATGCGCTATTAAAGTAAGGCTTGATCACACTACAGGAACTTTTTACAACGACGCTAGCTGCTTGCAAATAAATTTTTGACCCAGGGATATTGCAATCCTAGGCTTATCAGGGCACTCAAAAAGTTTTATGGCTGGCCTCTGTGTCCAGGATTCCCCTGGATATATTTGACGTCCCATAGTTCCATGTTCCTTTCACTCAATTTTGATTACACACATGGCGGATGTAGCTATCTAAACACGAGGTGTCGTCTCTCCCGTAGCACACGGCCTCACTTCTCTGTTGGAAGTTCACGTGTTTAACCTAATATGTCAGTTACTACAAACTTTTTTACTTTTTCAACTTTTTACTTTGCTTCTGGGTTGTGATTCGTACATGGATTGGTATGTTTGTTTTTGATTTAGTAAAAATTTAGCATTATGGTGTTTGACGATAAATCAACGGATACTTATGAAGAAAGATTCAACACAAAACCGACTTTGAACGGACACTACAGATATAATATCCGGTGTGATTATAATACTTTTACTGTATAATATGCATTTCTGACCACGCCTTTTCCAACAAGTGGCTTCTAAACAATATCCAGTCAATATCTTAGAATTGTTTATGTTATGTCCAACCAATGAATACCTTGACATTTTTTGTTTAACTGGGTTATCTAAGTTTGTGTTGTCAAGTTTCTCTAATATTGATAAATCTGAATATAAACATAGATATCTAGCAAACCTTGAGTAACACTGTTATATAGAGATCTATTAAGCTCACCTGAACGAACCTGATATGTGATATGAATACTCTTAATTGGTCGTGGTTGGTCATTTATGAAAGATCACATGCATTAAAAAACTGCAACTATAAAACATGTGCTTTGCAATAGCCACAGCAGTCCCAATTCAGGCAAGACAAGCAGGCATGAAGTAAACGCTTATCATTACCAATTATTGTTCTCGGTAATTAAAGCTACATCAAGAAAAACAGGCTACAGCAAGCAGACACATAATGTAAATCCATACTGGAACAAATGGCTGTTCTCGGTAAAGCTACACCAACAAAAAACACACCACAACAAGGAGACATAAAGTACATTGGAGCCAATGATTATTCTCGGCAATGGCAAATTCAACCAAAAACACGTCAAAACAATCATCCGCATAGTCAATAAATATACTGAAAACGTGTTCTTGGCAATAGCAACAGCAAAGAACATCATGTATCAAAAGATTGGAAGATAAACACGTGTACTTGTAATGAGTTTCACCCTCAATTTTGGACAGATGGTGGGCATAATGATAAGATGACACGGCATCTATTGTCTAAATGTGAACTTGCACACATGTGTACTCATTTTTTAAATGTACTGTCATGTATGCTCTGCAGCTCGTATACTGTGCATGTATATTTCTTAGCCCAATTTTTTCAAACGTTTGAGTCAATTCCCTTGAGTGTGATCAAATCAAGTGCCTACAAGGTAGATGTTGAGCTTTTGAGGTTTGCGCTTCTTTATTGAGTTTAATCTTGGATATGATTACATAACATTTTTAATTTTGATAAAACAGAATAAACGCATAAAAAACGTTAACAACGTGAATATATTCGACAATGTACTATCCCAAATTATATTGTAAGGGATGCGGAGCTAAAGCGTTTCGCTTGAACTTAAAATTGTGCAGATGAGGTAGGGTACAATAGGATATTGGCTTAAAACACAAGTTTTAAACAGACGTGTACAAGAATCGCATGCATTCCTTGTAACAGTAAATCGTTACAATTTGTCAATACATGAATGCGAAAAAAGAAGCAATGTCACGCCTAATAGTATCTTAACATTTAACTGTAAAGCTGATCATATAAGTTAAAATATGATGTTGGTCTTAACTTTTTAGTCCTGGTCAAGGTAGCGGTCTTGTTAATAATTGAGATATGTATAAATATGATTTATATATGAATGTTGATATAGTGACAAGGTATATTATTTACACCTACGACAGATGACATGTGGCCTGGAATGCACTGTACAGACCTGTCGAAAGTGTAACACTAATAAGCTAACGAATTGGTGCCGATTTGGTACCTCACTTTGGGCCCCTGTTAGCTATATTGCGACAGTCTTTCGGCAGTTGCTATGTATCTCTTCGGCCAACATCAAAACATGAATCTCGGCTACTTGGCAGTCGACTTCTTTTCGTTCGCTCGTTGTTAAACTTTCGACAGGCTAGGCCTGAAATGAACCCTGATATAAATACGATATAATTGTACTTGTATACTGTGATATTTATATTGTCTACTACTGTATATGTTGTTTACTAGGTGTACTAACATCGTGTAATGTTTGCTTCACTTGCTCAAATCATGTCGTTGTGGTTAACATGTAGGTCGCGACAAATCTATATGGCGCTAAAAACATTTATGCCGACGAAAACATGGTAAAGGATTGCAGATTTGCTACCATTAATTCAAGTTTACTTTCTTCTATTTGCAATGAAATGAGTTGTAATGCCTTGCAAACTGTGATTGGTTAATATGATTATTTTCAATATCTGTTAACATTGCATCAACGTTACCCATGCATTTCTCGAATCGTGTTTATGAATCATGTAAATTAATCGAATCAAGATTATTCGTGACAAGTTATGTAATGCGCGAGTTGTTTTATAAGTTGTTGTTTTTTCTAGTACTGATTTTTTTTTAAATGCAAGTGCGTTTGCAGATATTGGGAGAGTAAATGTTTTTCGCAAAAACCTAGTTTGCCGATTATTCTGCAGCTTGCTTTTAAAAAAGTGTCGATTTATCAATTTCTGAAACAACATTACCGGCAGTTTAATTCTTTTATATAATGCAGTATTGAACCGTTT
This sequence comes from Anadara kagoshimensis, assembly GCA_021292105.1. NCBI lineage: Eukaryota > Metazoa > Mollusca > Bivalvia > Arcoida > Arcidae > Anadara > Anadara kagoshimensis. The sequence continues at coordinate 19,528,749 of CM037874.1, forward strand.
GTACGCGGTGTAATGTTTCATTGTTACAAATACATATACGTTGTCCTTCATAGTGGATTGTATTATTAAATATATAAAATGTTTCATAAAATCGCATTTGTTACAGCATGGACCATGATATTGCAAATGAAAACAATTCAATTTACACCTTCAATATATTCATACTGTACACTTTGGTAGCGTTGTCTATTTTGTGTTGTAATAAACAAAGCAACAGCTGCTTACATTGGCAGATCGACAGATGCTGAAAAAAAACACTTTGTTACACGCGTCGCCCCTTTACTCAAGGTTCGTCTTTGTTCGATTAATGTCAATATGACAAATAATTCATAGGATTATAGTGCATGTACTCCACAAAAAATATAAAGATATTAATTTCATATTCAGAAGATGTTAAGGTCGGGGATACGAATTTGATATTGGATTTAGCATGGGGAAAAATACCCGTTGAAGGCATAACAACTGCTGGATGAAATAGCACACCAAAACATCGTCATTAAAACCTTTTTATATCAGTTGATCAGATATATGCATGTATAGTCGAATTCTGCTGAATCAATCAATCCTACTTAAAATGATTGACATTTACGAACGTTTTATTGTTCATATGAAAATTAACATCATCGATGGTCAATTGACCGCCTATTCGAATCTGTCAGACTGACCCCAACCATTAGCACAGACAGTCAGAGAGAGAGAGAGAGAGAGAGAGAGAGAGAGAGAGAGAGAGCATAATCTTTAATTTGTGTCAACCCTCTGGACAATAATTCGTTTGTCACATTTTGTCATGTTTTGGTAGAAGGAGATTATTTAACTTTCCTGGAGTAAAAATTCCATTAAGTAATGACAACCTATTTTGCTTATTCATGTTACTGGTGCTTGTAAATCGATCCGCCCAATAAAAATATTTTCTTGTGACACCAATATTCTACTTTTAGCGAATGACTTAAAAAGTCATAAAAATAATTTCATTTCTATTTATATATATAAGAAAACACTCAACAATGTCCCAGTTGAGTCAACAATGTCCTAATTTAAAGGGTGGTCTTAAGAAGATATATAAATTAATTTTATTTATAGTAAATAATTTGACACTATTTATCACGTTATTGGATTACCCAATATAGCCTTGTTTACCTGCTGGGTGATTCATTGACTATTTATGCAATACCAATGTTGTCTATCCTTTTACTATATACGGATATATTTTTAAAACGGATTTATTTTGTTAGTTTTTATATGTCATTTTTGAATGTTCAGTGTGTAATCCAGGATTTTCAGAAGGGACATTTTAAAAAACTTTCCTCTAAAAGACTAAAACACAATAACACCAATACACATGTAATCTAAAATGTGGCCCACTTGAAGGTCTTAAGCAATGGGGTCATTTGACAAAATAAGGGATCACTCCTCCTATGGTCTCTTTTAGAATGAACAGCGAATGCGCCCACTTTAAATTCAAAATTAGCACATGACAAATCTGAAACATACACGTTTTTCTTATATCATGTACTATTTTTGTACTTTTGATAAATTGTTTTTATTTGTTTAACTTAAAAAGCGCGGCGTGTTTAAGTGTCAATATTTTAAATTATAAGTCAACATTTAGGTGTGTGTACAGTTCATTGACTTGAGTGACTGACTGAGGATTAGACTGAAATAATGTTAAACATCGGGTTTTTTTTCTCTTTAAAATCGTTAAATGTAATTTTTGCTTCAGCATCACTGGCGATTATATTAATCAAAGAAGTATTTAATTCAGAAAATACAAAAATTATAATATGACATTGCACCCAGAATCAAAATAATGAGAGAGAGAGAGAGAGAGAGAGAGAGAGAGAGAGTTGTGGCTAGATGCTGACTGGTTCGGAATCATTCCTGCTTTTGAAATTTCTAGTGTTCAGATAACATACTCCAATTAACCACTGATTTATGCCTTGATTTAAATCTTTTAACGTTACTATAATTAATTACACGATTTTTGTCACACTTTATACGGAACTTTAACAAAACAAATTAATATGCACCAAGGTATTTTATCACTCAGTGTATCTCTAGCATAGCAATGAGGTTTTATATAATTCGGTGTACATATATTTGACTGCCTGAAGAGCAATACACATATATAAATTCTGTGCATGAAAATATTACAATTATGAAACGAGTGTTTCAGATCACTGTGGTGAAAAAAAACCAGGATGTAATACGTTGAGCCAGATCAGTATTCATTCTAGATGGGAACCATGGGGCCAGTGATCCTTTGTTTTGCAAAATGGTCCCAATTATAAGTGGGTCATCTTTAACATTACACGAATGTAGCGGTAGTTTAGAGATTTTTTTAAAATGGTCCCTACTGAAAAATCCTAGAATGTACACGTCTTGATAGTGGATCATCTTGATGTGTAGAAGACTGGATAGTGTAGGAATATGAATGGATACAGACATGTGGCCATGGTTGTATGGATGGATTCGATATGATGCGGGGGTATGGATTGAGATGTGGATGTACGGTGGATCTAAAGATTGGGTAATCACATGGGTGAATGAACATATGAATGAATCTAGAGATATGTATAGCAGACCTCAAGATATGATTTGATTAAGTTGGATCTAGACAAGTGGATGCATATGGATGCTGTAGAGATGTAGATTAGAGATGTGGATCTATGTGATATCCCTAAGAATGTATGCGTGTGAGGTTGGGTCTAGAGGTGGATTTTAAGATGTGGATGTGTCTAGAGATCTGACGATGTAAACTATTAATCTATGACGGATCTAAAGATGTAGGCGTATGACTGGACCTAGTTGGTGGATCCAGGTCGAGTGGATCTAGAGAAGTGGGATCATGGGTGGATTTTAAGATGTGTATGGGTCTAGAGATCTGAAGATGTAAACTATGAATCTATGATGGATCTAAAGATGTAGGTGTATGAGTGGATCTAGTAGTTGGTGGATCCAGGTCGGGTGGATCAGGAGAAGTGGACTTATGGGTGGAACTAGAAATTAGAATATATGAGTGGTGGGAAATATGGGTGGATATATGGGTGGTGTGGAGATATGAGTGGACCGATATGGACAAATGGATGGTGTCGAAATATGGGTGGATCTGGAGATGTGGGTATATTGGTGGTGTGGAAATATGGGTCGACGATCTAGAGATGTGGATATACGGGTGGCCAGTCTAGAGATATGGGTCGATTTAGAGTTGTGGTGATTCAGTAGGTGGATTTAGAGGTGTGGCGACTAGAGCTAAGGAGATATGGTGGATATTAAGATGTGGCAATATGGGTGGGTCTAGAGCTGGGAGATATGACCATTATGGGTGGATCTAGAGCTCGGGAGATATGGCCGTTGTGTGGAGACAGGGGTGGATCTGGAAATGTGCCGGCTCATGATAAATATGGGTGTCAGATCTGGAGATATATGGTGGTGTGGAGATATAGGTTTGTCTAGAGATGGGTGTGGAGATATGGGTGGATCTGGAGATGTAATTATCATTATGGGTGGTGTGGAGATATGGGTGGATCTGGAGATGTAATTATCATTATGGGTGGTGTGGAGATATAGGTTTGTCTAGAGATGGTCAGGTGTGGAGATATGGGTGGATCTGGAGATGTAATTATCATTATGGGTGGTGTGGAGATATGGGTGGATCTAAAGATGTGGCGATATGGGCGAATTTAGAGCCGAGAATATTTGGGTGGCTCTGACTCTGGAGATTGTGGATTTACCTGTTTACAGTGGATACTTGGAGGGACTAACGGGTATTAGTGAATCGAATTTATCAAACAAAATATATTACCTGTATTGCCACATGTTTGTTGTCAGGGTTGTAAGCACTTTCTAAGTCCAGTGGTTGACGTTCCCGTGCTATCTGGCCAAGTGGTTTACCTACATGCGTTTTACAATACACTTCCTTATCAGCAGTTCCATTGGCGTCATTACGATGATAGGTCTGCATCGTCAACGGTAGTCCACACACCCGACATCTGAAACACTGCTTATGAAACACTGCCCCGATATTTACTTGTTCCGACACTGGGACCCTTCTGTAACACCTATAACACGGGTTGATAGGGTCTGGTTTGGGCAACCGTTCATATTTGAATTCATATAGCGTTGCCCTCTCGTATGTAAAGGAGTACTTGTACGATCCATCGTCCCCTTTCCCTTCCTGTACGTTAATTTGAACAGGTAAATCTGCTTCAGGGCTTGACATCTTCAAATTATAATTATTATCCAATATTGAAACAAACTAAAATGTCTTCCATGATGTTTACATCCGATAGTACGACAGGTAAATTATCATTATATATGCCTTACCTTCAACTGTGACCTAGATTATGCATACCTGTGGCAATACGGCCAGGTATCAAGCACATTTAACATGTCAATCAACTGTATCAAAGGACGCCGCTTATACGAGGTAACTTCAGGTGAACATCGTAACGGTTGACTAGACGATCAAACCGCAAGAAACGGGGGGTTGGCAGTTACCTGACATGACGCAAACTGACAAACCAATTAGCTACTTTAATTCACAGGGGCCAGTTTCATAATAAATTTAAAAAAAATACCCATAAGAATATAAAAAAGTACATACTTATGGGTATTTTTAAAATTTATTATGAAACTGGCCCCTGTGCTTTAATTCACGTACAGTAAAACGTGTATCCACTGCCATCAATAGGTTTATCTCGCCAAGTGCATGACAGGGCCCAGGGCCTGCTTTTAAAATCGTTCATTTTTCTTGCCATAACCGACACCTTATAATCCAGAGACATGCATGGGTGCAACTTCATCTTTAGTTTAAACTGTGACAATATTTTATGCATATAAAACATTATATGGTTAACAAATCAGAGGATCCCGAAACATTAGTAATACCAGCGACATTTAATACTGTATTGAACAGCTAAATGTCGCTGGTATTACTCTTATGTTACATTAGCCATTCTCCTCAACAATTATTACATGCCAATTTATTTTTGCATGCCACTAAAAGAAAAACATGTATGCTTAAATAAATAAATACATAAATAAATGCGAAGAAAGGTTATCTTCAGAGTGTAATATATTAAGCTTGTTACTACCGAATAGGCACAATTGTTGAAACACCCACAGCAAATTAAATTTCAAAATGTTCATTAAAAAGTAAATTTGATAAAATACAGTAACATAATACACTCGACTTGAGTTCAGAAATTGGACAATCATGATATTTTGGCAAGTTGCATAAATGTAGACGTTTGGCTTGCGTGAATGTGACTGTTTATGGATGATATTGTTTTTCGACAAAAAGTCCATACAAAGCTTGTATCATTTTGTTCATATTAATAAATATCACAGTGTATGAACGGAACTGTACGCAAAAAGGTAGCTACTGTTCGGCGAAGCGAGAGACAATGAGGTCAACGAGTAAATTGTTTCTTATTTTCTTGTTGCGTAAATAGCAACTCGAAATCAAATACGGTAAATAAGCAGTTGTTCTCTATCTTCTTCTTGGGCGTATTTGTATGTTTTAGAATCTTAAAATAAATTAAATATTCCATTAAGAACAGTCATAAACACGTATTTGAGCAACGCTGGACCTATCTAAAATGTAGATTTATGCTCATTTAATCGAAAATATCCGAGAATTTTAAAATACATGATGAAAACAAACCATTTTTCAATCAGTCTATATAGTTACAAAATCTACTTTGGCACAGAAATATTTAAAATATGAATTCAAGCGACATGACTGACAAGATGTTACTGTACCGGTAGTTTATATTTTGTCTGTACCGGTAGTGAGTTTCTAGTAACAGAAACACTGTACCGGTAGTTTTTATTGTGATACTTTAACTTCAGTCTCTTTGGGATACTGGGGAAATTTCTCTTTTTCCAGTCAGAGATTTTTAGTACATTTATGCTTATTATGCTACCATGTGATTTTATCTAATTAGTTGTAAAGTATTATGGTAATACAGCCACCACTTCCTTTTAAACATAACCCCTGCGGTAGCTTAGTTGGTCGAGTGCTCGCTCCGTAAGTGGGAGGTCGTTGCTTCGAACAACGTAGGACACATTTACTCAACTCAACTCCTCTTAAACTTGTGATATTGCTTTGGCCAAAAAAAGATTGTCGTAAAATAAAATACTTTCATTTAAACAGATGGCTTCTTACCATTGTTGTTACTGCAAATAGTCTTCATACATTTTTATTTTTTACGACATTGAGCTTGAACTTAAGTGTAAAACTACTCGCACCTTAGAGTCGCCCTGAGTGTGCGTTAGTACAATGAAAACCATAAACTTAACTAATGTTCTCTGCGCCAGAAGGCGCATAAGGCCTTAACGCTATCCTTCTATTTTGTCTGTCCTTCGTTGCTGCTTTGGCTGTGTTCCATCTACTCCATCCAACAGCGTTTCTTTCTTTTTCCGTTGTTCTCCTCCATGTGGACATTGTGGTCTTTTCTTTTCTCCCTCTGGCTGCCACCTAGTGTTGTCTTTCAGTCACTTGTTCCCTCTTTCCTTAGTATATGTCCGAATCAGTTCCACTTCTTCTCCTGATCTCATAGCTTATGTTGTTAAGTCCAGCTGTTTTCAATATTTTTTTTCATTAGGTATTTCTGTTGCCATCTTATTCTTAGTATCCTTCTGAGGCAATATGTTTGGAAGCCGTTGTAAAAGGTGTTCATCTTTCTTCGTTCTTTTCCACGTTTTACTTTCATAAAACAATACTGGTCCTACTAAGGTCTTAAATAGGTGCATCTTTGTATTTTTTCCAATATTTTTGGTGTTCCAAATCCTTCTAAGTCTATTTCTTTGCATTTGATTTAAGCCCTATCCTTGATACCTCTTCAGTCGTTTTCCTAGCCTTATCATTCAACCCAAGACCTAACAATAATGTTGTAAAGTCACTTCTTATTTCTCGTCTCACCCCATTTGTTGTTTTCTTTATCATCCAATATATAACTAGTAGAAAGAAACCCTGACATTACACATCCCTGTTTTACACAACTTTTAATAGCGAACCACTCTGATGTATCATTTTCTTCAATGACAGCACACTCGAATCTCTTATACATCCCTCTTATAGCATTAGTGATTTTGGTTGGAATCCCATAGCTGTTCGTTAAACACCATTACTCAACTCAACTCTTCGTTATCGTCCAAAGGCTCTTCCTGTGCACCGAGTCGAATGCCTTTTCAAAGTCCACAAAGTATGTGTATATTGGAGTTCTGAATTCATTTGCTTGCTCCAGTAATTTTCTCAGGATGTTCTGTTGTTACACTCCCTGGTCTAAATCCTGCATGTTCCTTCCTGAGTCTCTTTTCCACTCCTGTCTTAATCCTTGCAATGACCATACAGTTAAATTCCTTGCTAATGACTGATAGTAAACACACTAGGAAATCTCACGCACATAGATTAATTCTCAGAGGTTAATAATCTTGTTCTCGTCGCGAATAGTAGCTTACGTTTAATAATATTTCTATATTATAGCTATCACCCCCTCAGTTCTTGCAATATGGAAATTTGAGTAATAAATTGCCAAAAACATGCTACAGTATACGATATATTTTAATGCAATTGCAAAATATACTATAATTAAGGGGCTATTGGTCTTTAATATTGTCCATAGCATATTTTGCTTCAGTAGAAAAGCACGATTTATAATTTATAATTGAATTACAAAAAATTTCTAGTATCAAACTGAAAATTCCATCTAATTTAACTCGCATGGATGGCGTGGTAGAGAAAAGTAGCTACCGGTACAGAAACAATACAGATGTTGAAAACTACCGGTACAGTTCTAACTTTCGACCACGGAAGGAAAACTTGCTTTTTCAGTGTAAATACGAGTTTTGTAACATTCTGTACATGAGTTGGGGAATCTAAGAATATTTTTCTACATATAGGTACTGATAATGGAACATACAATGTGAAATAATACGTATTTTACATCATTTAACTACAAGTGAGAAGCCCATGGCTCGACGTTTGATGATGTTCATCGTCATATTTATTATATAAGTTGACACTTTTCCGAGAGCATATGGCTACCACTAAAGCTTTATATAGTGAAGATGGATTAAATAAAAGGGATAAACTAAATCCATTAAAATTGAGTTAGAAAGATAGATAATCAACAACCCCGTGTCTCCCGATACACCTTCTTCTCGCTTCGACGAACAGTAGCTACCTTTTTGCGTACAGTTCCGTTCATACACTGTGAATATTGTGTCGAATAAAAAACGTTTCGTTATCTTATCTTATCTGCTAAAAAGACTGGAGTCAGGACTGTTCATGATAATTTTTTATCTGTTGAATTTTTTTATAAACGTTTTATTTATTTATTTATTTATTTATTTATTTATTATGCCAAGTGTCGCATCTTTACACCCTTTGTCGTTGGACAGGTGGTCTGTCACAACACAGTTACTGCCCTTGGAAGAACTCTTCAGCAAGAAAAGTGTACATGAAATTTGATTTGCAGAATAAACAACAAGATGTGACCAGACCTGCAATCAATACTGAAAATAATAGACATCTGATGAGTTAATCGAAGACTGAGCAATATCAAAATGGAGGTTACATACGGTCTGCTGTCAAATTTAGTCCAAACCAAGTCAATAGAACGAGTATTGGCGCCTATAGCTTCTCAGGTGAAAAACTTATGGAGTTGTGCGTCGGACATGATGGGTTGGAACGGTTGCTCAATCACACGATCCACATCAACATTAATTATTTAAGGAAGCAATTTGATTGTTTAAATTATCATTTATCAAAGTCAAGTACTTTTTCGAAACACCATGCATGTATATAATCTTGAGAGGTATCGGGGTATGATAGGCTGAGACTCTGTAGAGGTAGTTCCAATTAAAAACAGGTGCCTGTGACGCGTGTGACGTCAAAACTTCTTGGACTAGAGTAGAACTGCTGATGACCCCCACCATTTGCTATTGGGGTGTGGGAGGGGGTGAAAATAAGATTAGACCTTTAAAATATATGTTAAATATTCATTATTATTATTATTATTACCAACTGACTGAATATTCAATATCTTTCAAAATAATAGTTAATTTCATAATTTGCTATTAGATTTTTTTTAAATGTCCTATTTGGACTATTTTTACCTGATAAAATTCCCATAGTTATGGCCCTGTCCATTTTTTCAGAAAGCACCATATTGATATCTTCAGATTTTTAGTTGCAAATGTGTACTACTGAAAGAATGTCAAGCACTCATAAAAACTTAATAGAATTGAAATTAGTATATGGATCATGGATATGGACACTAATCAGTAATCTATTAATTGTCAAAAAAAAAATTAAAAAGATTAGAAAAACTCACAGAAAACAAACAATATCTACAAACAAAGTCTTAATTCACAAATATTTTTTCCTGTAGGTATCTGTGCTGGTTACTTTAGAAGATGATGGAGATGTCAGTGAATCCAGTGAAGGTGACAGAGATATGGTACCATGTGCTGAGGTAGTGGTGAAAGCAGCCGAAAAACTAATAAAAGTTGGCAAACAGAGAGCACAGACTTCTTCAGACAAGGTTTATTATATATTTTTATTTTTTGTGACCTTTATTGAATTATTAGGCATTATCAAATTAAGTATTAAAATAAAATTTAAAAGTAATTGAAATAATAATTTCTCCCTACCAGAAATGTAGTTTCTTTTTTTGTTTAAATAGAATAAAATCTGTTACCTTAATTTTCCATAACCTGCAATTAAGTAAATGGCTTACCAATGGACATTTTTTACTGTTAGAATGTAATCTAGCATTGCTGTTTCAAAACACCGCTGCTTTTAGAATATTTTATTATTGTGGCTGTATTTATTCACATGTACATTCTGAAAATTTAAAAAAAATCTAATAATGAACTTTACTTTATACCTTTATACATGTACATTGTATATTTATATACAGGAGTACCAGTCACAGATGTCAAGTGCCTGCGAGATACTAGATTTATCCAGTAGTAGTTTATATGTGGCATCACAAAGACTTTCTGTAGATGGCAGTCAAGATGCTAGGAGTAAAGTGGTACAGGCAGCTAAAGATGTCTTACAAGGAACCATGAAGGTAATAAAAATAGTGAACTTATCATCTAATGTCAGATGACTAACTGAACAAATGCATATACAGTCAAACCAGCCATAAAGACCACCTCTATATAAGGACCACCTGCTTTAAAGGCCAGTGAAATTTTATCTTGATTGCCCTTTATTCATGATACATGTATTTGAATCTGTATAAAAGGACCACATGTCCAAAACGACCACATGTTCTGGTTTCCTTAAGTGGCATTATTAGACAGGTTTGATTGTACATAGGATATATATTATGTTGCAATGCAGTTTCAAAAATTTTAGTAACAAATTTTGAAGTAAAATCTGTAAAACCTGAAAACTTCTTGAAAATAAATCGAAATTATTCAGATTTCAAATAAATTGCCAGATTTATAGGAGATCTTTGTTGTGGCTGTGTCTGTGCCATGCACAGAATACATTTGATCTTACTCCTAGCATGACTTTTTAAACATTTTTGGTTAATTTTTTAAGAGGAATTGGGAATGATATGCTATTTCTCTGATATGTCTTCCTGAAGATAATCCAAATTGGCTCAGTGTTTGAATTTTAATACTTTTCTTATAATGTAAATTTAGATATTTGTATATGCTAAATGTACTGTTAATTACAGGTATTGGTAGTGTCAGATGATGCAGAAATAAGGAAGATTAAAGCTGTAGCTAAGTTAGTGGAAACTAATACCAACAGACTGAACACTGTAGTCACAATGCAAGAACTCATAAGTAGTTTTAAAGTAAGTGTGATGTTAGTACTGTTACGTAAACATGTAGTGAGGATTTTTTGTTCTGAAATTTTAATGTTAGATATGTTTTTACACTGGAGGTACTCAGTTTATTACTACAAATGTTCTGCTGGATTATAAGTATCAGGCATACATGTATCTTGAAGCATGCTCAAAATAACTTACATGTAAATGCAGAGTAATTTAAAAAAGTTAATGTTGTTGTTCTTATCACTGAATACCAAGAAATTTTCATTCCAGGATATTCACATACTTATCATGCTTATATTCTATCATTGCTCGGTTTTGGTCACTGCAAATGAAAAAAAAATTCTTTGCATCGTGTTACTCTTGGGGATAAAATGAATGCAAAAATCTAAAGTTAAAATATTTGTTTAAATATGTTTTTCTTTATACATGTAACTCTTCCACTATTTATCATGATTTCCCTTCATATGCTGAAATATTACTGAAGAAATGGTGGGAGATGAATCCAGGTTTTATTGTATTTTACATAAATCTATTTTACTTTATTTCAGAATTTTACAGATTCTGCAGCCTTACTTACAACTTTAGCCAACAAACGTCAGAAAGATTTAAGTCATGACAGACAGCGAGAAAAAATTATAATGGCTCTCAACTTATTAAAGAAATCCATCCCTACCGTCAGTGTAGCGATGCAGAGTTATGTCAAATATCCCAATAATCCACAAGCACAGGTAAAGAATAATAAAGAAAAACTTAGCTATTCTGTAACTTTCTTATTCGGGATGGTTTATTTCCATGCTTTAGCAGCTTATTAATTACCAGGTACAAAAATAATAATGTAAACATGGAAATTTTCGCCTGGTGAAATTTTTTTTTTAGTATTTTCAGGAATTGTGAAAAAGGCGCGAAATTCCTACCACCCCTAACACACCCCCACCCCACCCCCATTCAGAGAAAATTACGTCAAGTTGTATTTTATATATTATATATTAGTAAAATTGTGTAAAATACCAACAATACCATTTCGCAAAAAAATTCACTTGCTAAATAAAACACATTTATATTCAACTATCATGACATAGTATTATGTCATGCATTTGACATTGTTTGTCATAAACATTTTATGACTGGAGTTAGTGCCATATGTGTCATTTTTAAAGCATCAGCCATGCTGAATGCTTTATAGCGACCGTTGGATTTTTTCGTATTTAGCGCCCTCTCATTTCACCTTGACAGCCAATCAAATCCTTCGTTTCTACTGAAATTACGGGAATTTCCACATACGGTATCCCAGGTATGTATAAACTCTAATCTGAGTGATTGGGTCTCCCGGAAAGTTACGAAAGCAATGTTTTCATCATGTACACATGTGCCGATCTGAAATGTATTCATACGCGTATTAGTCCGTAATTGTTTTTGCTGGATATATATTTTAATTCTTCACTATAGTATGATAATTTTAAGATAAAAACCATAAAAATCCACAAAGTATACGCCCCTCGGAAAACCCAACAAAAATGACGATCTTGTCAGTTCGCGCCGACGTTCTTCTTTTTGACCTACAGTGCTGTAGGCCTACATGTGGTTGTTTTACAGTCGCCGCCATATTGGATTTTCTTAATTTACGCAAAGTGACATCGATAAATTAACACAAAGTATGCTCATTAAACAGTTTTTAAGTTTAATAACTTTAAACATGGATCACATTTGATGATAAATTATATATATTTTTTTAAAATTGATTGTCAATAATATTTCGTGTTTGGGATATCCCGACCTGGTTCATTAATATTCATCATAACGTCACGAGGATTTTCCCGCTTTCATTGGGTATGTCATTTTGCCGGTAGCGAAATTATGCATAACAAAAAAGTAGAAATCAAAGATTATTCCCAAAAATGTGATACGAAACTGAAAGAAGAAGTTTATTTACAAGTTATTGGCTATGTTGATAAATCGTTTGTGACTCGTGAAGTCGATACCGGTAGTTCGTATGCAAATTAGCCATGTGTTTGGGGGCATGCCTGCATTTGACACCCGATGCCCCTGCTCAAATGTATTCACATAGCGTAGTGACTGACCTTTTTAGTCCAGTACACCCTTGCCCTTTTTAAAATGATCATGACACCCTGTCCTTTTCAGTTATCAGTTTAATATAAAAACGACATGCTTTATTCTCGAATCTCTGCTACATACTTCTGTAACGGTGACGATCTTCCGCACACACTCCACTTCTCACCATATGTCTCCGAAGACAGACAATTTCATCATAAATGTTCATTTAAATACCTTTTCCAGTTGTTTATTTTGAATCAACAAAATAAATCGCAAGAAAGAACTTGAAATCAAAATCTAAACAAAACTGAAAAAACGATGTTTTAAAATTTTCAGATAAAATTTATTTACCTTCTTACAAGTCCTTTTACAGTGGATATCCGATTAAAGTTGTTGTCAGTAGTTTAATCCATGTTTTTTTACAACATTTAAGAGTCATTCTCTGTAAGGACCAGACGATTTGGCTATATTTTGGAAATCACATGTCTCAGATTTTGATGATATTGTACAAAATTGTTAAATACACATAAAAAATCAAAATGAAAAGCCCCATGCAAAATTTTAAATCATCGTCTCCATGGTAACCAACCACTAAGAGGCCAATCTCTGGATTTTCGGCCAAATTTGGGTGCGTATCAAATATGCCGCTAGAATATGTCACTGATGATGGTTGTCTTCAATATTTTGTTTTTATTCGGAACTTTGATGGTCATCCTTATCTTTTTCAAGTCAAAACTGTATGATTTTACAAGTTTTCATTTATTTTGAGTCAATTTTATCTCAAAAAATGCTCTAAAATTGACCTAAACTAGCTGAACTTTGAGATTGAACGTTTTGAAAACGCGGGCACTGGAATAGTATCACAAACATTTAAATTATAGGGGAAAATGGGTTCAACAAAATATCAAAAAATTAGAGTGGTACTTTTTGATTAAAGAAAATAAATAAGTTTCAAAGTTACAGAAATAGCCCTAGCAGGGTCCCTTTTTAAGAAAGAATTATCTCCCCTTAGTAAACAATATGGTATTTATTTTCTCTTTTTGATATGTTTCATGTCCTAAGTGCCAAACATTAAATCAATTAGTTATTTTTAAAAAATATGTTTATTAACTTATTTATATTTTTATTAAAATCCTGGCAATAAATCACAAAAATTATATTTGTAATGAGCTATTTTATTAAACACTTGAAAAAGTATTTGGATTTTACATGTTTAGAAATAGGTCCCCTTTATCAACAGAATTAGCTCCCTTTGTTTAACAAGAAATGAATTTTTTTCTCTTTGTTGTGCTTTTTAGCTCACCTGAGCCAAAGGCTCAAGTGAGCTTTTCTGATCACAATTTGTCCGTTGTCTGTCGTCGTCGTCGTCGTTGTCGTCGTCGTAAACTTTTCACATTTTCATCTTCTTCTCACGAACCACTGGGCAGATTTCAATGAGACTTGGTCAGATGCATGTCTTGGTCGGTGCAATTCAAATTTGTTCGTGGTGTTGCCATGGCTACCATAACTAGGTCAAGGTGACCTAGGGGTGCAAAAATCTTAAAAAATCTTCTTCTCCGAAAGTATTGATTAGAGAAAAAATCTGATGTGATATTTGGCTTCTCTAGGGTCTTTAGCCTATAGTTTGTTTTCATTTTGTGAAATTCGGACAAAAAATAGGTTACGCGTTTTTGCGTTTAATTTTGAAAAAATCGTAAAATAGCTTCAAATTGTTATAACTTGACTATTTGGCCAGATAATGACATGGGGTTTTCAGTTTTGACATCTTCTTGTTAGTATCTTCAAATTGAGGTCAAGGTCAATTGTGAAGGTCGTGACCTAATTTTTTTTACCTCTGATTATAATTATTATCTCGAAAACTATAAACTTTTTGTATAGGCATGTATATTAGAATGTTGTAGGTATTGATACAACAATCATTTTGGTGTATAGAAAAAGGTCATGGGTTCAAAGGTCAAGGTCACAGATGTAAAACAATACCAAAATGGTTACTTATCTCGAAAACTATAAACTTTTTGTATAGGCATTTATATTAGAATGTTGTAGGTATTGATACAACGATCATTTTGATATATAGAAAAAGGTCATGGGTTCAAAGGTCAAGGTCACAGATGCGAAACAATACGGAAATGTTTAATTATCTCGAAAACTATAAACTTTTTGTATAGGCATGTATATTAGAATGCTGTAGGTATTGATACAACGATCATTTTGATGTACAGAAAGAGGTCATGGGTTCAAAGGTCAAGGTCACAGATGCGAAACAATACGGAAATGTTTAATTATCTCGAAAACTATAAACTTTTTGTATAGGCATGTATATTAGAATGTTGTAGGTATTGATACAACGATCATTTTGATGTATAGAAAAAGGTCATGGGTTCAAAGGTCAAGGTCACAGATGCGAGACAATACCGAAATGGTTAATTATCTCGAAAACTATAAACTTTTTGTATAGGCATGTATATTAGAATGTTGTAGGTATTGATACAACAATCATTTTGATGTATAGAAAAAGGTCATGGGTTCAAAGGTCAAGGTCACAGATGCGAATCAATACCGAAATGGTTAATTATCTCGAAAACTATAAACTTTTTGTATAGGCATGTATATTAGAATGTTGTAGGTATTGATACAATGATCATTTTGACGTATAGAAAAAGGTCATGGGTTCAAAGGTCAAGGTCACAGATGCGAAAACAATACTGAAATGGTTAATTATCTTGAAAACTATAAAAGTTTTGTATAGGCATGTATATTAGAATGTTGTAGGTATTGATGCAATGATCATTTTGATGTAAAGAAAAAATTCATTGGGGTTTAGTATTTATGTTTTCTTTAAATCTATCAGCTAGCCATTAGTTATCAGGTGAGCATATAAGGCCCATGGGCCTCTTGTTTTAATTTCAATGAAAAATATCAAATTTTTTTGTATTCACAAATATCATGGTTTATTATTTGTATGTTTAAATTTTTATATATGTTTACAATTTTGATAAAAAATGCTTTTATTATGTGATTGATTACAAAGCACTGAAACATCGTACTATTCTTATACTTTATAGGTGGTTGGGTGAGTTTCGTTAAACCTTGTTAACTATATACACTGTGTCGTCATTACAATTTCGGTTAATAACAGTTTTAATCTATAGCTAAGGTTATGGTTTAATGTGTTCTATCTTTATTATTATATCATTGAGTTGAGTTTAGTAATGGTGTTTAACCACTGGGACAGTGGTTGGCGAACGAATAGGTAGTACCAAACGGTATAGGGATAGACTTGGTCGAGGTTGAAACCCAAGAACTCCCTCTAACTGAGAGAGCATTTTACCAACTGAGCTACAGCAGTGGTATATTGTTATGAAAGAAAAAACAGTAATGTTTATTAATTGAAGGCTCTAATAGATTTCAATAGATGCATGTTTACTCGTCATGAACAAGATCATGTTTATTTTTAAAGCTGCAACAACTGTAGGAAAATAGAGTGCTTAGTTTAAAATGAGAAACTGTAATTAACCAAAATTTTAATGACAAGACAGTGTATAAAGTTAACAAGATTTAACCAAATTCACCAACCAATTGTTAGAAAATTCCTATAAAGTATAAGAATATTACGAAGTTTCAGTGCTTTGTAATCAATCACATAATAAAAGCATATTCCTTAAAATTGTAAACATATTAAAGATTCAAACATAAAAATAATAAACCATGATATTTGTGAATACAAAAAAATTAGATATTTTTCATGATATTTAAAAAAAGCACAACAAAGAGAAAAGAAATTCCATTTCTTGCTAAACAAAGGGAGCTAATTCTGTTGATAAAGGGGACCTATTTTTAAACATGTAAAATCCAAATATTTTTTTCAAGTGCTTAATAAAATAGTTCATTACAAATATAATTTTTGTGATTTATTGCCAGGATTTTAATAAAAATATAAATAAGTTAATAAACATATTTTTTAAAAATAACTAATTGATTAAATATTTGGTACTTAGGAGATAAAACATATCAAAAAGAGAAAATAAATACCATATTGTTTACTAAGGGGAGATAATTATTTCTTAAAAAGGGACCCTGCTAGGGCTATTTCTGTAACTTTGAAACTGATTTATTTTCCTTAATCAAAAAGTACCACTCTAATTTTTTGATATTTTGTTGAACCCATTTTCCCCTATAATTTAAATGTTTGTGATACTATTCCAGTGCCCGCGTTTTCAAAATATTCAATCTCAAAGTTCAGCTAGTTTAGATTAATTTTAGAGCATTTTTTGAGATAAAATTGACGCAAAATAAATGAAAACTTGTAAAATCATACAGTTTTGATTGAAAAGATAAGGATGACCATCAAAGTTCCGAATAAAAACAAAATATTGAAGACAACCATCATCAGTGACATATTCTAGCGGCATATTTGATACGCACCCAAATTTTGCCGAAAATCCAGAGATTGGCCTCTTAGTGGTTGGTTACCATGGAAACAATATAAAAAATTCTTAGTTTGATAATTTTTTCTTGGTTTCTTATATGTAGCCATTTTTTAGGTAAAATATTTTCAAAATCTGTGACATGCGATTTCCAGAGGAGTTTGGTCCTTACAGAGAATGACTCTTAATTTCTTTTCATGAAGCCATATTACTTTTTTTCACATAAAATGTGGCCACTGGACATGCAGGAGTTATTGTGCTTTCTTAAGTTCTTCCGATTTCTAGAGCACCGTTGGTGAAGTAGAACAGAAACTAAGGGCTGGGAAAATAGGGTACCAATCTTGTGAACTCAACTCCTCTTACAGTTTTCAACCAAAAAGCTTGAAACTTCACAGAATGTTTCTATATATATTGAGAATGTGCACCTAACTTTATGGAAATATTTCAAGATTTTTTTCCCAATTTTTCCAGTCTTTAAAACTTAGTCACTTTTTAGCAAGTATTTGAATGGGGGTACCTACATTGTGAACTCAACTCCTCCTAAAGTTTTCAACCAAAAGCCTTGAAACTTCACAGAATGTTTATATATATTGAAGATGTGCACCTGACTTTATGGAAATATTTCAAGATTTTTTTCCCAATTTTTCCAGACTTTAAAACTTAGTCACTTTTTAGCAAGTATTTGAATGGGGGTACCTACTTTGTGAACTCAACTCCTCTTACAGTTTTCAACCAAAAGCCTTGAAACTTCACAGAATGTTTATATATATATTGAAGATGTGCACCTGACTTTATGGAAATATTTCAAGATTTTTTCTCCATTTTTCCAGACTTTAAAACTTAGTCACTTTTTAGCAAGTATTAGAATGGGGGTACCTACTTTGTGAACTCAACTCCTCTTACAGTTTCTCTTAAATTCAAAGTAATTTTATTGTAACATTTTAGTTGTCTAAATAATAATCAATTAATTTTCAATTAATCGTATTCAGAAATATTTCCCCCTTTTGTACACAATTCTTGTCAACAAACTTTTTTTGAAAGAGACAGTTGCCTGGACAACTTCTGTAATTGGGAGGTACAGATTATTAGCTTATTGTGTTGGTTTATACCAATTCAGGCTTTTGAAGCTCACTTGGACAATTTATATATATTTAACAATAATTTTAAATACATTTAAATTATTTCTAAAACAAAGGTTTTATTTTTATTTTTATTTTTTTTTCAAATTAATTGTGAATTCAATGAATAAAATTAATGACTTCAACAATGGTTAATCTGTCAATTGCAAGTCAAGGGAAATAGCTGACATGATGACATTTAGTACTGCTGAGCACTGCCAATAGTATGATGATGATGATGATGATGATGATGAAGATGGTGGTGATGATGATGATGATGGTGGTGATGACATTCAGTTCTGCTGCTGTCGATGATGATAATAATTCACGATGATGATGATGATAACAAAGCCAATGTCTTCATGCTGATGATGTGACATGATGATGATGATGATGATGATGATCGTGACATTCAGTACTGCTGCTGCTGATAATGATGATGATTATGTGACACGAAGAGCTATGATGATGATGTGACCATATTAATGATGTAACATGAGGATTTCTGAAAATGATTAATATAATGGTGGTGGTGATTGTCATGGCATGGGTTCTACTGCTGCTGCTAATGACGACGATGATGATGATGATGATATCTTCATGTTGATGGTCAAAATGTGATATGAGGAGTGGTAATGATGATGATGGTGGTGATTACAGATCCAGTTTGGGTTTTCTTCCAGTCAACTGCGTTTAGTGGAGTTATGCCCCTTGCACTTTGTGAATTTTATCCAAATGATGGTTTCTCTGGACTTTTTTCAGTTACGCTTGAGATATTTCACTCAGATTTGGGGTCGGGTCTTTAGTAGCCTCTCTTGGTTTTTGAAAAATTGAAAATTTATATTTATGTGAATTACTTAGTTTACTCAATTGATAAACATTCCGTGGCATGTCCATTTTGACCATTGTAACATATTTATATGTTAGAACCTAACAACTTGCATAAAAAGCAGACTTGTTGTTAGAAGCTTCCCGATCACAGTATCTATTATTTGAATGATTTTCATTTGTTACTGATTCATTAGACAAATCTCAGTTTCAAGTGCACATTTTTTTTGATCAAATTGCTCAGTTTAGCTGATGCTTCAGTACCTTCAGTACTTTGATTATTGTATTTTCATGCTGTAATTTGAGTTATCTTATATTGTATTACACAGACAAGTAAGATGTATGTGATAAAACAGCTACTATCAGCTATTAAAGATATCAAAGACGCTGTAGAAAATAAATTTGTAGAAGAAGATTATTTAGATGTAGAAGAACCAGGATTCTTTGTCTCTAGAATTGATCAGGTTTGCTGTCTAATATACTTTTGTGTGTATCTTCTGAGTTAATGACTAACAAATATCTCATCAGTGTTCAATCTATAAGGGGACCTTGCACCATTGACCCTAAAAAACTTCTAGTTTACAAAAAAACATGCAGTGGGCCCTTGTGACTTAGGAAAAGCTTCTTTCACTCCTGGTATAAGTGATTGAATTTTAATAGTTGAGTTGATTGATGGTGTTTAACGTCCCAGTCAAGAATATTACACTTATATTGAGACGTTGTCAACTACAGATGAAAGTGCAGAAATTTTGCGTGTGTGTTGTACTGATGGCATTATACAGCAAGGTTCTTTATCGTGCTAAGCCTACCTTGACATATTACCTCGTTCATTTTAAGTTCCCATCCCAAAGAACCATGACTTTCATTTTGTAATGCTGAGTGCTTGACGAAAGAACAGTCACTACCCACTTTCAAGTCTTGAGGCAGACCCAGGCAGGGTTCAAACCCATGGCTTCCCATTTACGGGCAAGCACTCTTCAAACTGAGCTACCAAAGTGGTCAAATTTTAATAGGAGACTGATTTTAAGTATAGCTCTAACAGACCAGAGGCCTGTATGACCTAGAAGTATGAACTGTAACATTGGGATCAGTGTCCCTCTCACCACCTAGGTTCAAATCCATTCAGGGAGATCCTAATTATCTCATTTTGCTTGTTGAAGGCTGGATGTATTCTTTTGATACTCTGATTCCCTCCACCATCATAGAACTGACCTCCTAGATATAAGTGAAAGAATCTTCACTGGAACATACATGTAAAACACCATTATTCCACTCCTACCTGACAGAGCTATGCTGATTCAAGCACACCATAAAACTTCAGTCCACTCTATTTCTTATATTTACAATCTTACAAAGACTCAAACAATTTGAGCGTTCTTGTCAGGATGAAATTCAAATCACTTGCTTACTAGGGGTTGGGGAAATCATTTTTTGGAGTAGATTTGATTTTAACGGACATGAGGCTCCGCATTCTTATCCAATCATCTTCAATGTGACAGACCTGAAGCCCTGCCTACATCTGTTGACCTTTCAAGAAAGGTTGTGCTTGTGATGTCAAACTTGGCCAAATCATGTGAAGCTCTGCACACATATGTTAACACTTCGAAAAAGATTGTGTTTATGACGTTAAACTCGGCCACATCGCATAGTATCTCCATGAGATTATGGGGATTGTTTTGAAAAGGAGTTTCATATAAGTAAAAATAGTAATATTGTAAATATATATACTATTTTAATTTTCATATAAATGCAATCTAATATACTAAATACTATATACTTGCAGAGTACACCTATTGTTCTTATACCTGACAAGACTTATAAATACTATTTTGTCAAATTTGTTACGATTTTTGAAATCTTATCACAGCTAACTCATTTTGTTTACTTAAAGTTAAATCATATTTATTGCCATTTTAGAAACCTTGTAAACATCAATTCAAACCTATTTACTTTATCTTACTTTTACAGTTGATCGAGGCGTTGTCTGTGGATAACAGAGCTGACATCCATTCAGACTTGTGTAGTTTATAATTGTTATATATTTTTACAGTTGATCGAGGCATTGTCTGTGGATAACAGAGCTGACATCCATTCAGACTTGTGTAGTTTATAATTGTTATATATTTTTACAGTTGATCGAGGCATTGTCTGTGGATAACAGAGCTGACATCCATTCAGACTTGTGTAGTTTATAATTGTTATATATTTTTACAGTTGATCGAGGCATTGTCTTTGGATAACAGAGCTGACATCCATTCAGACTTGTGTAGTTTATAATTGTATATATTTTTTACAGTTGATCGAGGCGTTGTCTTTGGATAACAGAGCTGAGTTACATGATGATACAGAGAACTGGACAGAGTCTGTTACACGACATAGTATGTTAGTGGCACATCTCTGTACTGATGAATTTAAAGATAAAATCATCAAGACATGTCAAAGGGTAAGAATACAGTGAAATAAACTGCCATCAATAACTTATTTTACATGTTTAAAACTGTTACACGACATAGTATGTTAGTGGCACATCTCTGTACTGATGAATTTAAAGATAAAATTATCATGACATGTCAAAGGGTAAGAAAAACTAATTCATAAGTTATGATACATGTACATGGTTAAAATTGGTCGTATTATTACAGACTAAATATTTTCACAGAATTAAATTGTTAAGAACATCATCCTATTATTAACCTGAGTTTGTTTGTCAATTTTTCTTTAGTTATGGGAAATTCGTATCTGAAGTAATTCTTCAATACATCATAATACATGGTCATGGAAAGAGTAGATCTGTATATTATTGCACATACATGTGTACAAGTTGAAATATATTAACTGAAGGACACAATTTATGGATTGTTGTTACATTTTATATGTTTTCAGATGTTACAACTGAAGTCAAGAGTACTACATTTGTCTGTGACAATGAAACTTAATTCAGATATAGAGAAAATCAGGTGAGGAAACAATGTTATCCGCAATTTCCGCAAATCAACTTATGAAGTGGTATCTTTTCTTGAGCATGTTGAGCTTACCTAAACAAAGTACAGAGACATTTATGTCATATCATTGATTCAAGCAAGTGTGTTGTAGCATTGATGTTGATGCAGTGATTCCGTTTGCCAAATATTACTACATGTACAGAATACATGTCGTTTCACCATTAGAAAAACGACTAAAATTCCCAACTTTACTAATAAAATTCCAAAACAGTTGTGATTTACTAGCAAATTGGACCTTCGCCTACTTACAAAATATCAGATATTGTCATAGTATAGCATCTATACATTGAGGATTCTAGCTATTGTAAACATGTCATAATGCAGTTAGCTATCCATGTAGTTTAGAATGCTGATCTTCAATTTTCTCAATCTAAAAGGCAAAAAGTAATTCTTTAGAATGTAACAAAATCACTGTGATGTTTATAGTTAATAATTTTTGCAAGACTACACATGCAATAGATGTGTGGACGAGATACATTGTTCTGCCGACATCTTTTGTTAAAAGACTACACTAGATATGAGCAGCACTATCACACATTTCTAAATGACTACCCTTTAACTGAAATTTAATTCACTACTACACTGTAAAATTTTGTTTATTTGAATTTTACATGAATTTCATTTCACATGAATTTGCATGTGAATTGTATGTGAACAAAATTTGGCTGTTTATAACATTATGTTACAAAAAATTGTGTGATACATTGTCAAATCTTACAACATGTACATATATTTTTATATATTTTAGGGAGGATTTTGAAGAAACTTGTGAAATCTTGATAGATGAGAGTTGTGAACTGGAAAAGAATGTGAATTTATCATTACTTCATCTGGTTGTAGAAGTATTTAAAGAAACCACTGAGCCACTAGAGAGACTTGTTAAAGCTGCAATGTACACTCAGGAAGTAGGTTACTGTATATATTAGTTTTGTGGTGTACTACTGTAGGACCCACTTTGTTTGTGACAATTAAATACTCTTTATATCCATAGAAAATCAAATAAAATTTTTGAAAGTTTGATATTCACTTACTTGTACCTAGTCCTAAAAGGAAATCTGTATGCTCATCCGCGATTGTCATAAAGTATGTCTGTAGAAAGGAAAATGTTGGCGTAATGGGGATTATACATGGCAAAAATGACGAAGTTTACACTGGAAGTGATGTCCTTGATGAAGTTTTACGTCATATGCGCAACAGAATCCGCCATTTGCCTGGATTTTCAACATGTTAAATCCCAATAGCATCACGTTTTACCCTGTACAGATATATTCTGGGCTAATCGCGGATGCGGATACAGATTTCCTGTTACAACTAAGTACAAGTAAGTGAAAAATATCAATCTTTATTCAGAATTTAATTTTCTATGGATATGAAGAGTATTTCACATCACAAACAGAGTGGTTCCCACAGTGACAGTAGTTTTAGCAATTTTCGCAATTGTACATTAGCGCTAATTTTAATTTAATGTATGTTACTGTAAACTTTTTCCATTATTTAATTATTTATATACAATAGATCTCTTTATTTTTGTATTAAATTTACAGACCATACTGTCTCTCACTACCTATTTTTGAATCCCACTCGGGACAGAACCTGGCGTGAAAAAGTTTCTAAGTTCACTTGACAAAGGTCGATAGGTTATTCCGGACACTCTGGTATCCTCCACCATTTCTAAACCGTCCATTTTAGTGAATAATGTTTGACTTGGGCATTGAACACCATTAGAACTAATATGAAATAAATTTGTTTATTTTTGTATTACAGGTACAAGGAGGAAACATAGAAGAAATAATAGAGAATTTGATATCTGAGTTTGAATGTCATGCTGATAAAATGTGTCAAATTGCTAGCTTTGCTGCTGCTAGCTCTACTGATGCTCAAAGTAAGTTTATTAGAGGATATTTTGTAAGATGACACTATTATAAACTCAACATACAGTTAATTTTAAGTAGTACAAAGGCCATCTGCTTTTATCCCAACTGTTTTTATGTCATCTTAACCTGTGTTTATATAAGGGTCACGTGCTGGTAGAGGTTACTTTTATTGGTTCCCTATGTGGCCTTTATAGACAGGTTTGACTTTATTACCACTGGAATTTATTTCAAACACTTTGCAACAAATTTTAGTTTTAAATTCACAATTGATTGGAGGATGAGAATTGAATAAATCATAATTCATCACCATCATTTGTTCAGACAAAGTTGACAAATCAAGGTAGACTTATAATTATAAAGATAAACATTGAAGAAAGGAATTTTGGAACTTCAAAATAGTGTGGTGTTAAGCAAGGTGGCAAAGTTATCAAAGAGCATTATAACAAGGTTTTGCTGTGTGTTGATGTTGAACTTATATTAAGGTTAGTTTTTACATGGGCTATTATTAAACATATTGTGTTGTAGGAGTTAGAGCTATAAGAAGTGGTGTGTCACATTTAGAACATCTTGATCCCGATATTGGTCCAGCTGCGTTTGGCCATGGCGAAAAATTCCAAGGACAAGATGGCAGTCAGACATGTTAAGTTACTAATGAAGCAATGGTCATTTGAGATGAATAACCTGGTACAAGTGTTAGATGAGATGACTGACCCAGGGATGTTTATACTTGTGTCAGGTAAGCATGAACAATACATTGAATTCCTGCTAGACAAAATCGCCATTGACTACTAATTTCTGAGAAATTGTTTCAGAAAATAACCCTTTTGAAAATACTGTAAAAGGGTTATGTATTCACAAATTTTGTAATTTTTGCCTACTATTTATAATTGGAGAAACATAGGATTTTGTGAAGTCTGTCAAGATCTTCATAGAATATTTGCTCTCTCTTCAAGATTTTTAAGACATACAGCTCTGCAGTTTGTTTTCAATAATATGAATAAATGCAAAAAAAAAATAATTAGACAATTTTATTTTATTGAACTTTAGAAATGCCTCTTAAAATTAGGATTTAAAACAACAATATTATGCTTGAATAATTTTGATTATGATAGTAAATAATGTTCTATATTTTTCATTGCAGAGGGGAAAGTTTCATTTACAATGTTCTATGTTGCCATTCATGATAGACAAAATTGCCATTGGGTATTATTATTTGAGAAATGCTATCATTAAGTAACCTTTAAAGCAGATTTGTGAAAATACTTGTACAAATAAATGATTAATTCACAATTTTATAAATTTTTGGCTGTTAATGATTTGACTGCATGTATGTGGAAACTTAGCATTTAAATGTATGCACTTGATTAATTTGATTGTAGAGTAGAAACCTTTAAACCCCTGTATACAAATTCATTTTTATTGTAGAAGAGAAAGTTAAAGAGGACATCAGTACTTGTAGAGGATTTATAATGACTTGTGACGAGTCTGGTATATCTCTGATGTGCCGGTCTATGATTGGACGGGCCAGGAGAGTGTGTCAGGTAGCAGAACATATTATGGAAAATCATCATGATGCTGTGTACAGAAATGGTCTTCTTGTTTATGTAAAACAGCTACAAAAAGGTACTTACTTACTTTCATAGCATACTTTTATACTTACGATTCATTATGCCTTCTAGGATATAGGACATCAATGAAGGTTCTGCAATCAAGGTCTATTTTGAACTATCTTTTGGACATCTCCCTAAGTGATTTTTAGGGATTTCATTTCTTCAAATGCCTGATGTCAGGTGGTCATAATTTTTACTCTTATCAGTTTGTCAATTCTCCTTAGTTTCAGATATGTTCATTAATTTTCTTTAAAATTTGTTAAATTCTCTTTGGAAAATAAAATAAATCATCCATTGAAAGATTATGTTTAAGAATATTGTCTAGTTTGTATAACAATGAGTTGCCAAGCGTAACTTGATAAAAATACTTCCAAAATAAAATTATAGTATTTTACAGTTTTTGATTTACAGTAAAATCTGGATTTATGGCTATCATTCAAATTTTGGTGTTATTAAGGGGTTTGGAGATAAATCTAAAGAGGAACCTTATGAAGTAAAATATAAAGGATTTGGAATTTTGGACTTAGAAATAAGTTGGAGATAAGCAAGGTGGCTAGTTATTTACCAGGTATTATAATGAGGATTTATTGTACATGTAGATGTATGTGTAGTTTTTGTCTTGAATACACTAAGTAATTATACTTTTTCAGCAATAACAGGAGTGCGAGCAGCCAGTAATAATGTCACCTCTGACATTAATAGTTCTGTTGCAGTGGAAACATTGTTACGGAGATTTAACCACCTTATTGATTGCATTGGTCGGGTAAAAGGTGGACTGTCCAATGAAAATCATCCAGATATATTACATCCAATGAGAAAAGATCTTAGAAAGGAAGAGAAAACAGGTTATAAAGCATATTTATCATTATTTCAATTTATTTTGCTCACCTAAGAACAAAGTGATCAAGTCAGCTTTTGTGTTTTTTTTCTGTCATGTGTTGTCCGCAATGAATCATACCTTAACATTCGATTGTTAAAACTTAAGAGGCCAAAATTTAATCCAATTATCCAATCTACATTGAACTTGCTGAGCGTGACCCTCTTGGCAAAAGCTAGGTCAAGTTCATATATATTGGTCGTGTTATGTCAATAAGTACCAGTATTCTGAGGATATAATTGTACCCCCACCCCCTAATTCAGTAAAATTTAGAGCATATAATTCAAGATTTTCTTTATCATGTCCATTTTACAACTTGGTTCCTATTCACAGTGGCCAGGTGGTCTTAACTGCACAGATCACAGCACCTTTTTATCCCCAGGTTCAATCAAACTGAGGACAGATCCTCTTTGTTAAAAAGTTCAGTTGTCAAAAGTTTTGATTTTCTCTGTTTTCCACCATCCCAGAACTGTAGCCTTGATGTATGTACATGAAAGTGAAAGGATAAAGTGAGGCATGAAATTCATTACTCCAATCTACCCTGCTTCTTTAATTTTACCATCTTGTACTTGTAGGAACCATGAATTGAAACCGTAAAATTTAACAGGTATCTTTGTACACACTTTCGACACTTTTTATCATTTCCTAAATATGTAGAGTTGAATGATTTCTGATCCCATGTCAAGCAATATGCAACCAATTGCCCAACCAACATAATCACTATGTGTATTACAAAACTGAAATCTATTTACATTAACTGTTTCAGTAATGACAGGTGTAAAAAGGGAGATAATTCCACAGAAAAAGATATATTCTGAGTCAGCTGGAAATTTGAGAGCTGTTTCATCTAAGAACAAATTTTTAGCAACCACATGCAGCGAGAGTCGTTTGATGTCTACTAAAGCACCACCTGTTGAAGTGGATCCGTTTGTACCCAGTAAATCAGTACCGGTCAATGAACAGATGGTGATGGTTAAAGAGAAGAAAAGTTACAGTAAACCCCACAGTAAACATAGGACTTTCTTATCAGGTAATGTGACAAAGTTATCAGGATATATACATACTGTATACATTGCAATTATGCATAATATGCCTCTATTGATGTACAGTAAAACCTGCTATAGTAACCACCTCTAGATAATGACCACATGTCCATTAAGACATTAAGACCAGAGATTAAAAATCCAGCTTTTTTCAACAAAAAGTGACCTCTACATGTATATAGGGACCTTTCTATAAAATTTATGTTTCTTTGATTCTTTGGGTAGTTAATTTGATTTTTTTTCACCATTCTTGAAATGACAGATACACAAACACATATATATATATACATGTATCTAGATTATTACGTACTTGTACATTAATCCTTGAGAGTTTAGTAAATTACATGTCTTATTATGTCGGCCATTTGTGGAAAAATTGCTGATGCATTGTCAAGCAACAAGAGGCCTTTCCTCTATTTTACTTGGGTTGGACCTGATTAATCTAAACCTGAAACAGCACAATAATGATTGAACTACATGTATTGAAGCTGTATACACAGATTATGTGAATTATTTGAAACATTTTTTGTAGGTTACTTGTTTTTGAAAGTTCTGAGCTCTTGATAAGAACTATGATTCCCATTCAATATGTTTCATCCTGTTTTATGCACACCCCTGTCGAATGAAGTACTGTTTTAAATGTTCTAATGTGGAAAATAATCTGATAACTTGTATATTTTACAGATAAAGAACTGTCTTATCCAGAGTCTTTGTGTAGGCAGTTGCTGGCAGCTGCTGCAAAGGGAGATAAGCAGAAAGTTAATTCTATTGGTGGAGATCTTTTTGGATGGACCAATCATATTGTAGATGCAGCACAGATTGTAGCTTTTCATTGTGAAGGAGATAAAAAGAAGTATGTCCACCTCACCCTCAGCATGTCTCCTGTATTGTTCTTTGCCGGCTTGTACTTTTACTGTAAACATATTTATTTTTGCGGTATACTACTTGTAGTTTTCGCTTATTTCACGTCCATTAGTCTTGTGTGAAAATTTATACAGAGCGACAGTTGTATTATGCTTATTGCGTTATAGTGCATTTTTCAAAAATGCAAAAATTTAACTATGCGGATATGTCTAAACTTCCTTTACTGCAAAAAAAAAAATACACACGAAATTAAATTTGTTTACAATAACTTATTTCTATTACAAAATCCTAAGATATGCCACTTGTTCCTTGTAGATACTTTTATAAAATAGTCATTAAGACTTGAGAGATGGTGCAATACTGGACAGTGTTTAACAGTGTATTATGACAGTATCTTTGGTGGACTGGATTTTAGCTTTGCTAGCGTATCACTGCTGTTTTTTCCCCAATTGGAAAACTTTAGTCAAATTCCGTAGAGAAACTACCTGTATTCTGTTGCAATTTTAGGCAAACAAAATCAGTGATGAGTAATTGATATATACATGATTTTTTTTTTTAACATTTTCAGAAAAATTAATGAGCTATCTTATGAAGTGGATGAATTAACCCCTCAAATTCTTGAGAAATCAAAGTATGTTGTACTAGGAGATAAAGAAGAAGAAAACAGTCTAAAACAGATGGTGGAAGATTGGTCATCAAAGGTGATTTTTAGTAAAGAAGACCTTATGTAATACTTCCAGCAGCAGTGTCTACTTGGGTGTCCTATGTTTAAGATTTTTTATGGAAAAATGTTTTTAAAAAGTTCTTATTATCAGTTGTCAATTGTTTAAGTTCTTCATTGAAAATTTTAAATGTTAAAATCTTTCCAAGTTTTTTATTGACAAATATTTTTTGATTTTTGGCGAAGTTTATTTGATCAAATAGATATACAGATGAGCTCTTCTGCTCTTATTTGTACTCTGATCAACTACATGTGGTAGAATGAATCAAGGTTTTACTTTAATTTATTCTTACAATCATAAACAAACATACTAACAGGGCTCTACATTAACTTTTTTTCTAACTTGTCTCATCGGACAAGTAGAAGAAAAATTTGGTTGTCCTTCAGCAAAACAGACTTGTATGAAAGTTCACAGCTAAATTCAGTACTACACTTACAGAACTACTTAAAGCTACAACCTGTCTGTTTATTAACTCAAACCTAAAGTGATTTAGTGCTTATTGTTAATGATAAACTGTGTGATAAACCTGTTCACAGCTGTAAGTATCAATTTGCTTGACCAACTTTCTTGGAACAAGCGAATTTGTTTTTTGTTCATGGTCGTAGAAATCTTTTTTTCCTCCTAAGACTTTTTTGATTTTTTAAGAGGACCAGACGAAAACCCAAATTTGGACAGATCCATTGCCTCTCCCGTTGTCACGTGTAAACAATCTATGTTAATTGAATGCTTCAATGTTGTTAAAGCAAAAATGTCGATCTTAAGCCCAGAGGAGAGTAAGATTATAACCTTGTTCCAAAGTATTTGACATACAAGTTCCAGTCGATAATATTGTCGCTTACAGTGTAAAATATTCACTTTAGAAACATGATCAATGATATAGAAGGGGCGACAGAAAATGTTACACTGTCCAGTTGGCTTGTCCGACAACACTTTTTAGTTGTCCAGGGCAATTAGGCTAACGTTAATGTCAAGCCCTGACTAATCCATGTACAATAAAGAAGCAAAGTAAAAAATTTGAAATCAACAAGTTAGGTTAAACACGTGAACTTCCAATAGGGAAGTGACGCCGGGTGCTCTGAAAGGGTAAGCACCTCCACATGAAATTCCATGTACTTTGAGCACAACAATTTAACATGAGTTAAATGTTCTTCCATATTTGATTTTGTTACAGGTGGAGAAGATGAGAGTTTATGTTGATGTAGAAATAGACAGATGGAAAACTATTGTGGACAGAGTTTATGATGCTGCCTTAAGTTCAAACGGACAATTACTTTCTACAGAGGTTAGTTATTTCACTTTTAATTTAAGTTTCAGACAGTCTGTCTGTCCAAAATTCTTGTCTGCACTAATTAACCAAAACTATAAAGAACTATTTCACGAAACTTGCTGAAAGGTATCGACATAGATAAGAGATGTGCATATCATTAACCTGAGTTAGTTTGCTCACTTTCTTTTGAGTTATGGCCCTTTGAACATAAGTGCAAATCACACCAAAAAAAAAAGAACCTGATGGTGGGGGATCTTAATCTGTTATATACTTAAAATTTGTCCTTTCGTTTTAGCTCACCTGAGAAAGCTCAGATAAGCTATTGCAACATGTCATCATCCTATGCCCATATGCCTGTCATGCAAAGTCTGTCTCTTGCATTGTCACTATTATATATTTCAGAGTTGACTTTTCTGTTTTCTTTATAATAAATCTGAATAATTTTTCATTAGCCTGTTGCCTGCAGACATGATATAGATGGAATTTCTTACTGTCATCAAGATACAATATTGTACAGACTAAGATAATGCTACTGCAATTGTTTTATATGATGCTCTTAACAATTAAATTAAATATACAATTAAAATGTTATTGACAAGATGGTGCATTGTTACTGACCAATTATTTTGCATAGATTCAATCTTTTTGAATTAGAAATAAGAAATAGCAAGGAAAGTTTGTTAGAAGTGCTATTTTAAACTCTATCAGATTGCAATTATTGATAATCATTTCTCATTGAACAAAACTTATTTTCCAAATTGAGTTGCTCTTTGTTATTTTGTTATTTGACAAAAATAAATGTTAAATATTTTGTTGTTGCTGAAAACTACTTTCACTTTGTACATTTTCTCAAAGATTGAGTGTATGCAGTGTCACCAGAGAGCTGTTTGTGATCTTGTAACCTTGACTGAAGGTTTGGAAGAAGAGCGACATTTCAGTAGTAAGAGCAAACTAGGTCAATTGTTTGATGATAGAGACGAATTAGAGGGATTAGCAGTTACCATAGCAACAACAGCAGAAATGTTACAAGGTTCAGGTACCAATTCATTAATTATTATTTTTATAAATAAATGTCTCATGTATATTATACATGTTATAGTTGAACAAATCCTTTTCTGTTGGTCTACAAGTTTTCATATAGTAAAGATTTGAGTTGAGTAATGATGTTTAACGTCCCAGTAAAGAATATTTCACTTATATCGAGATGTTGCCAGCTATAGGAAAAGATGCAGAAATTATTCCAGTGTGTTGCATTGATGGCATTATACAGCAGGGTTCTTTATCATGCCACACCTACCTTGACACAGGACCTTTCATTCGAAAGAACCATGACTTTCATTTTGTAATGCCAAGTGCTTCAGTCACAACCCACTTTCAAGTCTTGGGTCAGACCCAGTCGGAGATCAAACCCATGACCTCCCAAATATGGAGCGAGCACTCTACTAACTGAGGTACTGCAGTGTTCATATAGTAAGGACTATACATACAAGTCACACTGCACCTCTAACCCCTTTTGACTCTGAAAAGACAAAAGTATAAATTGAAATGCATTGAAAGATATGTGTATGTATCATTACTTGAATTTTTTTAATGTGCTTGAATAATAGAGCCAGTTTAATAGTACATGTAATTTTCTAATATAGCTAAAGTGTATTGAAGAAGTCATAAATGCATTTATTTTCAAAGTTTTTAATATTTTCAAATGTGTTAAAGCATAAATTCAAACTTAAAGTTTTGTAAAGTAACCTGGAAAAAACTTTATAATTTCTAGTCAGCACTATTTAAAAATGGATTTTGTAATGATTTTCTGGGTTTGACTGTTATGCAACTTGAACTTGTTTTTCATGTATTTTAGTATCAGATATAGAAGAGAAAATACAGCTAGAACAACGATGTAGAGAATGGGCTGTAAAGATGTACTGTGTACTAGATGACCTTGAACATTTGACCTCTGACCTTAAATCACTTGGTTGTAACCGGAAAGTTTGGATTTCAGTGGATGTGATGGACAGAAAAGACACTGATGTTTTAGAATTTATTGAGACAGAAAATAAAAGATATAAGGAACTTTTACATGGATGTTGTTTAGGGTAGGTATGGTAAAGAAAAAAATCAGTTTTGTATCCGAATACACTCATCTATATGGATGCATCATGTCTCCAGTCATTTCAGTAAATTTTTAAGTAAAAGTCTCGTCTCTCAAAGTAGGCAGAAATGTGTTATTTGTATTGCAAAACATTGTTATGTCACAGGAAAACATTAAACCCTTGTAGATGTTAGGAGTATTTGGCTCTCAAGAGAAGGATTTTGTTTCATACCGTATATACATGTCTCCATATATAAGACACTCCATTAAAAACATAGCAGAGGATTTCAAATCTTGTATTTTCTAAAGGTCATTTACATGTATATACATGTCAAAATTTTGCCAGAGAAGTTTTAAGGTTTTGTCAGCAATTTTTCAATTACATAAATAAAGAAATAAAATTTTAAGCCTATTTAGTTGGATATTAATATTAATTAATTTCTGTTATATTTGTGTAGGCTAGAGGATAAATCTGTAATGGCTACGACTTTATGTCAAGATTTAGATTCCATCCATGTAGACATGAAATCCGCAGTAGCATGTAAAGGTACTTCTAAAACAGCCAATCAACAATCAGGAAAATTCCTCATGTTATATGTTCCAGAAAAACTAGGATTGTTATCAGGGAAATGGATTCTTAAGGTACATGAAATAATTAAAATGAAATTGCCAAAGTCTAATAAAAATATGGATACTACATGTATAAAACTTTGATTCATTGCCACCATTTATTGTGTCAGATAGAAAAAAATCAATTACACACATAAAAAATCATCAAAATATGTGTACTGTAAAATTTTTGCAACTTCTTAAAAAAATTCTTGTCGCAAATTAATTTGGAAACATTTATTAAGTTTATTAAACATGTTTCCATCTTTATATTGAAGAGTTTTGTAACAACAGTAAAGGTATTTTTAATTTTCACAATTTTGTCTATTTGTCTCCATAATTACAAGTGCCCTGTCCCCATTCATGTTCGACTTGAGATACTTGTTTGGGGTTCATTCAATTTGCCTGTGGCCCAGTAGAGATATTTACAATTGGAATTCATCTTTAGATGAACCTATTTGTTTTTACTTTTAGTCGAGTTGACACTCCCATATAGTCAATACTTGAACCTAGAAATGTTTTTTCCTATGAAGTTTTTTTGCTGTTTTGTATTCTATAGGGTCCCTAGATTAAAATTAGGTTAGTTGCCCTGGAGGCAACATTGGGCAAATTGAATAATTTGCATATATCCAAGATAGCTGCCTGAGGCCATATTGAAAATCTATCTTTTGTAAGAATTGTTCTACAATAGCTTGCAATATACCGTTTTATATGTTTTTAGGGATGATGAACTCATTTCTGTTGTTGTTTTTACATTTGGGACATTTTGAAAGTATGTTTAACAATTTTGACTAGACAAGGGTTTATTGTAATTAGATTAACTCAGCATATCACATTCAATGCTGTGTAACTGAACCATACATCTTGATACGTTTTGATTAAAAGGTCATAAATGAGGCTCGAACAGTTCCTCTTAATAAGAAATTAAAAACATAATCTTTGGCAGCAGTGAAATAATTCGATTTTTACATAAACAATGATACATTACGTCATGTAATGAAGTATTATGGTTTGGGGAATCTGCAGCAAAATCTGTCAATGATAATGCACAACCTTCCACAAAATTGTTAGGTTGGAGTTGAACAGTAGAACTCATTTTATTTATTTTTATTTTTTATTTTTTTTGGTTTTATGATAGTTTTTGATATTTTGATTAACTATTTCCACTCCAAATGGCCGCTATGAGACACACGTTATGAATTCAGACTTCCATGTTCATCCATGTGGTATAAGTGAAAAGGTAGTGCAAAGTGAAGATTTGGCTGACTTCTGGTGTCTCAACTTACCTAAGTTACCATTAAGCAACATCTCGACATCTAGACCTGTAACTACTGTTTCACATATAAATTATACTGGACTGCAGAAAATAATACCCTTGCACTGTTTACCACCAAAACTATTTGTATCCTGAATAACAAACCCAACAAATAATTTTATTGGATGCTAGACATGTACAATATGCTGGTAAACTTTCTTATTGTCTGCTATAAACACATGCGTGTCCTGTCGAGGATATTGCATGTCGACACCATAGTGATTATAAGGATGCTGTCTTGGTTAACCAGTTTGGAGAACAAACTGCTATCAAATTTGAAAAAGGCATGACTCTCTAATCTGATCCTTTTAGTGGGTAGATTGGTGCTTCTCTGATCGATTGGAATGAATATATTCTGAGTGTGATACGGACCATAACTCAAAGAGTTCAATCCTCGATGTTTTTTGGATATATATGACCAAAATGTATTGCTTATTCAAACTACCTTTAAATAAGAACAGGTCATAAGGCAATTGTTTACAAAATTGCTTCAAATGTGTCAATGTGGTGGATTCAGTTGCAATGGATGTGAAGATGGAGTAAGAGTACAATCCAGTCTACTTGATCAGTTTTATAATGCCATCATTAACTCTATAAAGATGATAAAGACAATTCGTTTCAAAGTGATGCTGTCAAGATGCAAAAACACAGCCAGTTATTAATCTTGGAAACATATTTCTTTGGTTATCGTTGTTTGGACAGCAAGGGTAGTTTGAGCATAGCTTCTGCTTGCATTTGAAATCGGTTCTGTTCCTTTTTGACACTGGTTGAAAATAGTTGTCATTGAAAAAGGAATGAAGTCAGCTCTGGTCAAATCGCTTTGTGGAGTTCGTTCACCCAAAACTCGCAATCACAATGATTCACAGTTTTTCTACCACATCTCTTGATCACATGGCGATAACCCATCAGATTTCATTGCATCAATCCAAAAAAGGTCATATTGGTACCCAGACACTTTTGTTTTTCGACAAATACCATCTCATATATTCTAAGAAACCAGGACAGAGGGAACACCACAGCAATATGTATACGATTGTGGATTCGGCCATGATGAATCCGGCATAACTATGGTATCATATGTTCTCCAGGCTGCAAAGACAGGTCGTGATATCATTTGTGTGCTGATTGACGACACAGATGTTTTTGTTTCCCTAGTGTATTGGGTGTACAAGCATAAGAACAATGTGATGTACAGATGGAGTAATAGGATAGAAGTTTTTGAACATCAATGCAACAAACTATGGTCTTGATTTGAGATGTCTTTGACTGCCAGACATGCTTGCTGTAAGTGCCACGGTCTTGGTCTAAGATGTCTTGAACTGCCAGGCATGCACACTGTAAGTGTCATGGTCTTGGGACGAGATGTCTTGAACTGCCAGGCATGCATTCTATCAGTGTCTTGGTATTGGGTTGAGATGTCTTTAACTGCCAGGCATGCATTCTATCAGTGTCATGGTCTTGGTTCGAGATGTCTTGAACTACCA
The DNA here is from genome assembly GCA_021292105.1 of Anadara kagoshimensis. Lineage (NCBI taxonomy): Eukaryota > Metazoa > Mollusca > Bivalvia > Arcoida > Arcidae > Anadara > Anadara kagoshimensis. The sequence continues at coordinate 19,564,732 of CM037874.1, forward strand.
GGCGTGCATTCTATCAGTGTCTTAGTCTTTGGTTGAGATGTCTTGAACTGCCAGTCATACATTCTATCAAAGTCTTGGTCTTGGGTTGAGATGTCTTGAACTGCCAGGCATGCATTATATCAGTGTCTTGGTCTTGGGTTGAGATGTCTTAAACTGCCAGGCATGCACACTGTAAGTGTGATGGTCTTGGATCGAGATGTCCTGAACTACCAGGCGTGGATGCTCTTAGGGACATGGACTTCGTTCGAGATTTCTTGAGCTGGTATGTATGCATGTTCTTAGTGGTTGTGATACAGCATCATAATTACAAACTCTTATTCTCCTCATTTAGCTGATGTTCTTGGTTAACAAAGATCACAAATAACTTTATGGGATCTGAACCATTCTTTGTTTTTCTGTATTGCCAGCAAGCAGGGAAAACTGTGACGTTTCCTCAGGCTCTTCATAAAGAACACCAAAGCCTTATAGTTTTAACTTTGTATCAAACACCATATTCTGTTGTCGCACCTTTAGTTAATGTTGTAAAAGGGTACCGACAGTCAAGATCCTCCTGAGCAGTATGAGATGATAACCGGTTTCGGATTGAAATTCAAAGATCAATTCTCATTACATGTTATAGCGAAAGGATACCCGGCGCCCCAAGAACTTCTTTGTCATGTTATGTCAATGTAAGGCACAAAATCATAAGTGCAACACACAAGGACATGCTTGCCTAAAGAAATAATCCTGTACATAGTGTTGTAACTGTTCTGGAGATGGGAGTGTTTAAATTTTTACACAAGGTTGAATTGTTTTTTGACACATATGGTCCGTCATTATAGACATGGTGGTATTTAATGTAAAACTAATGCCAAAATTGAGTTGCCCCTGTCTAAATACCCCTGCAAAGATGTATGACAATCCATTATCGAATTGTTTTTGTACAAAATCAATATTTCAAGATGGCGTCCGTCGGTCATCTTGTGTTTATAGCTTATTGTGTGAGTTAAGTGTTTCGTATGTAAAAATTAACAACAGAAATGGGTGTCTCATGCCTGAAAACATCTAAAAGGATATATTACAACCTATTGGAAGATATTTTATATCATTGTATGTATTTTAATTTGACGTTTGGCGGCCATTTTGGATTTATGTATATTGTGCAAGTTGCCCAAATTTGCCCGAAGGGCAACTAAGTTAATTTTGTTTAAGGACCCATAAGGAAAACAAAACAGCAAAAAAACTTCATAGGAATGAACATTTCTAGGTTCATGAAATGCCTACTCGACTATTTCATTCAATTGCTCATGAATATGGTGTGGGTCATGCCTTCTGATGACATTATGTTTATCTATCTAATTAGGACATCCAATGTCATCCTCTTGAGATGTGCATTGTTTGATTGGTCAACCTTCAAGCCTAGTCCCAACTTTCCTATTCTTATTTATTAAAGGCTGTTCCAACAACCTCATGTTTGTCGGAATTTTTAACAAAATAAATTATTTTAATGAGAATTTTTAATTTCTCACATGCTAATAATAATTTTTTATGATTGTAAATATAGGAAATAACATTCTATTCTGAGTGTATTCATTCGGTCTTATGAATGAGGGTCAGGAAAAGTATATTTAATGAACTGTTTCATTCATAAGACCAAATGATTACACTCAAGTAGAATGTTATTTCGTAAATAAGCAGATTACAAAGAACCATGCTTAGATAACCTTCAATTCAATTTGTTTATACTGACATTATAATTATGACATTATAATTACAGGTTTTACATTGTGTGGATAATATACACGAGGAGGTTATAGAATTTGAACAACCATTAAATGGAATTGCTGATGTAGCATTTCATAATAAGTCTGCTGTCACAGGTAATTGCTTTTTTTCCCATTCATCAGAGAGAGTTTTCCACCTCTTTTTGACAAAGATGTAATTTCTTTCCCACTCTTAGTGGTGAGACACTCCATACAGTTCCAAACTCACATCAATAAAAAAAAATCAATAATAAAAATGTCATAATCATGATAATCTTATAAATAGGTGTGATGCAATATTATGAAAATGTTGTATTTGAGCAACCTTCAAGAGCATTTATACCATTCAAAAGCCACATATATCATGTGAATATATTTCACTATGGCTCAAAAGTGCATTTTATGCTTTTATCTAAGAATAATATGTACAGTAAAAAATTAATATTACTTGAAATAATAAACTCTATTTAACCAAGATTGTGATGTTTGTAAAATAACTCTCACAAGACTATAAGGGTGGAGTGGAGTAATAGCGTTTTAAGCCCCAAGTCATATCCAAACTACAGTCCCAAAAGTCGAACACAAATACACTGATCCGTGTTTAAAAACCATAATCCCAAAAAACTTTGAAAATTGCCAAATTAAGTTTTAACTTTTGAACTTCCACCAGGGAATTTGAAGTGAGGTTAGGTGCTACAACCTCCCACGTACAGAGTGAGCACTCTACCAACTGAACTAAAACAGTAGTATCACATTGTTGAAAAGTTATTTACATGTACTTAACATGAGTGTAACTTACAAGTCAAAAATGTTTCTGTGCCAAAAAAAGAGTAGGAATAGAACGGTACAGTGCCTCCAATGCCCCTTAATTTGAAAAACTTCATAGTGTATACCCATATTTTGTTAAAGAGAAATATTTATTTAATAATATTGTATTAAATTTTGGTTGTAGAAAAAGAAATTCAAAGAGGCAAGTCAGAATTTCAGCTGAAGATCAGCCAGTTCAGTGAAAACTTGATGTTAGCTCGTCAGAAGGTACTTCAAGGAATTCAGTTATCAACACAGTTTGAAAAGAAATCATCAGTTAGGCAAACCCTGGATGAATTGACATCTCTGTCTCCACAAGTAGTGGAGGCCATAAAAGTGTTGTCTAATGATACTGGATCTAAAAACTTTGAAGAATTTGCAAAGAAAAAACAACTTTGGGCTGTAAAAGTTCGCCAGCTCTTGGTTTCCATTCAGCAAATGACGGACATAAAACCTAATTTAGTTAATGGTAAGTATATGTTGGGTAGATATTCTCGTATGAAAAATTTAAAATCCCATAAATTTGGAGACGTTGTGTGAAGTTGTAAAGTCTGTAAGTTTTGTTAGAAATTTTTTATTTACATGTATTTTACTCAATTGTGAAAGAATTCTCTTTGACATAAAAAAGTAGAGATTGCTGTTGGTCACGCCAAATGAATAATTGTTTCTTGGCATCAATATAACATGGTTTCCTTTTACACTTATTATACCACCGCAAACTATTTTGAGGGGGGTATATAGGAATCACCACATCAGTCTGTCCGTCCATCTGTCTGTCTGTTGAAAATTTTTACCCACTTGAAAATTTCCACCTGTACAGTATTATAAGTCTTACAGATACATGCTACTTATATACTATTGCAGTACAAGTATTTTGAAATTACAATATTTGTTTTACAGAGGTTTCAAAACTGTTGAAAGTTGCAGCACCACCCAAAGTAGCAGCACCAAGTTTAGAGTCGGATGATAATATAACTACAGCCAAAGTTATAGCAGGTAGTGCATACTCGTCTGGTGCTATAGGACGCTCTGCTTCACCTCGGCTTGTACTGCCAGACTCGCAGCAGAGTGGTGGTACAGAATTTATGCCAGTTAAAGCAGACATAAGATCTGTACATGAGGAGCTACTTCAAGTCACTAGGTATGTATAAATGTACCTTGATTGTAAAAATAATATCACGAACACATGTCTTCAATCTGTAGATAAAAAGTACATTGTTACATTGGTAAATATGAATGTTTAAGGCTATGAACATGCTAAAAAATGTTGGAAATTATATTTACATAGTACGTATGTATGTACATTATACATGTATGTGTAAATGCTTTCATTTGATTTTATTTTTGTATTGAATCAAACATCAATCAAATAATGAGTAAAGAATTTGATAAAGGACATTCAGTCTGATTAAGCTTCCCTGTATATACATGTACTGGTACTGGTAAATCACAAGCTTTTGTGCAGTATTAAATTTCACATTTTGTCATGGTTAATACCTATAAGTACCATGGAATTTCATTTCAGCAAATGTTTTAGTATGTTTAGGTAAAAACGCCCCCATTGAGTTTATTTTCACAAACCACAGTACCTTAAGATTAAAATTTCCTCTTCACAGTTTATTTTTTTTAAATTACAAAATCACAAAATTTTAACCCCAAAATACTAATGATTCTTCATTGTAAATTTGCTATAGTGACAAGATGTGGAAATAAAACGTTAGTGAAAATTTTATTTTCATATAAATGTTCATGCAATTAAACTTGCACTGACCTTCATGGAAATACAAGTATGCAAATATCTTGAAATGACCACTCTTGTGAAAATTAACTGACATAAACATTTCCAGATTCACAGTACATATTCATAAATGAATTACTCCCAAGCATTGCAGGGTAACATTTAATGTCCCATTAGATGGATTATTTTATCTTTCATTTTATGATGTATGTATGGTCATGTGTCCTTTATTTTAGTGTCAGAGAAGAAAATGCTGCTGCAGTTGGTCAAATACAGAAACAGAAATGGAGTAAAAGACAAGCTACTAAACCACCATCACCATATAAACCATCAAGTAGTATCCTGGTCAGTACAAGTCTCGTTATTATAATTCGACTGATATACCATAGATCTCTGCAAAAGGTCTTTTACAGTTTACATTTTTCTCATTGCTTTCTATGTTAAATCACAGCTATATATGGTAGCTCAGTTGGTAGAGGGCTCATTTGTATGTGTGTGGTATATGGATTGAACCCCAGCCTGGTCTGACCAAGACTTGGAAATAAGTAGGGACTATTTTCTCACCAAGCACTTGGAATTTAGAAATTTAGGGTCCTTTTGAAGAGACTTTAAAAACTGATGATCCTTGTCACTCTAAGCATGGCACATTTAAGAACCATCAAGTAGTATCCTGGTCAGTACAAGTCTCGTTATTATAATTCGACTGATATACCGTAGATCTCTGCAAAAGGTCTTTTACAGTTTACATTTTTCTCATTGCTTTCTATGTTAAATCACAGCTATATATGGTAGCTCAGTTGGTAGAGGGCTCATTTGTATGTGTGTGGTATATGGATTGAACCCCAGCCTGGTCTGACCAAGACTTGGAAATAAGTAGGGACTATTTTCTCACCAAGCACTTGGAATTTAGAAATTTAGGGTCCTTTTGAAGAGACTTTAAAAACTGATGATCCTTGTCACTCTAAGCATGGCACATTTAAGAACCTTCCCTGCACATTTCCCTGAGTGCATTGCAAAGATAAAAAATTCTCAACTTCACATATAGCTGGTTGCATCTCAATATAAATGAAATAATCTTGACTGGGATGTAAAACCCTATTCAATTAGTCAATAAATGTATGTGAAATTAGATTTTTTTTTTCAAATAAAGGTATATTTTTTATTTTTTAGTGGACAGATTACGAAGTTTTTGTTTTTAAAATCAGAATTATTTGCAGATAAATCTGATAATTTTAATATTTCACTCTATTCTATAAATTCTATCATAAGCTATTGACATTTACAACTTTGTTATTTGTTAGATATTTGGTTCTAACTTGCAGATACATGTATATATGTTTATGTGGACCTATTTTTTTCCACGTGTTTTAAAAAAATTGCCATTTATTTCTAATGAAAAGAGAATTACCATGATTACTAAGATATACCAGTATGTGGATCACAAATACTCCCTAAAAGTTAAAAAAAAATTTAACGTTGACAATTCAGTGACACCAAATGAGTCATCATGATGGCATCTATAACTGCTCTCATTGTCTACAGGAAAAACAATACATGTAATATTCTTATTATTTCTATTTTATTTTTATTATGTTTTATTTGATAATATAGGCTGCTGCTAAATATCTGGAGAAGGAAGCTGAGAAGTGGGAAGATGAATGTAACCCAATTGTCCAGGTTGCCAAGGAGATGTCACAACAAATGCAACATATGGCTGAATATTGTAAAGGTGGTGATGGTCCACTAGATGTAAGTTTGTTATACCTTGCCTTGGTCGATCTGTCTGTCCAAAATTCTCGTTTTCGCAAAGTCTCCAAAACTATGAAGCACTTTTTCCTGAAACTTGGTGCAAAACATCAACATTGATAGGAGATGTGCATATTGTTAATCCAAGTTGGTTTGCTCATTTTCCTGGGAGTTATTGCCAAAAACTTTCTAACCTGGCACCCATCAGCTTCACTTTCCTGGTGGAAGTTCACATGTTTAACCTAATTAGTCAATTTCGAATTTTTTACTTTGCTCTGATATTTCGATTTGGACATTTGTTTTTGATAGATAACTGTTTGAAAGAATTTCTCCGAAATTAGTTGCTAATGGCGATTTTGGCTACCATAAATAGAAATTTAGATACTAGTGCACACTATATAAAGAATATTTACAAATTTCACTATTAGCATGAACATAATGAAATGTATGTATTACATCTTTATAAAATGTCATTTTTTAAAGATGTAATACAATCAGATTAGATCTTCGAGGCAGAGTATAGGCTTACAGATCACAGTGCCTCTCACTATCATGGTTCAAATACTAATCGAGGCAGACCCCAGTTTGTCAGTTTGCCTCCTAAAGTTTGAAGAGTTTTTGGGAAACTCCTGTTTCCTCCACCCAAACTTTTGTCAGGTCTCTGTTCTCCACCCTCCAAGAACTTAGTAATATAAATGAAAGGATTTTAACCAGGATGTTGCGTTGAGTCATGGCGTTTAACATCCCAGTCAAGAATAATTCACCTATATCAAGATGTCCCAGCTAAAGGCGAAGGTGCAGAAATTTTGCCTGTGCGTTGCGCTGATGGCATTATACAGCAGGGTTCTTTATTGTGCCAAGCCCACTTGACATGGGACCTCGTTTATTTTAAGTTCCCATCCAAAAGAACCGTGACTTTCATTCCGTAATGCCGAGTGCTTGGCGAAAAAACAGTCACTACCCACTTTCAAGTCTTGGGTCAGACCCGGAGGGGGATCAAACCCATGAACCTTCCACTTACAGAGCAAGCACTTTAATTTACCAACTGAGCTACCGCAGAGGTTTTAATCAGGATGTAAAACAATATTGTTTAACATTACTCTTTACAACATACTGTAAACATATCTAATTTGATGTGTATGTATTTTTAAGGTGAACAAAATTCTGACATATCTGCATAGTTTAATTTTCACGTTTTATAAAAATGCACTATAACAAAAGAAGCACAATATAATTTTCGCTCTGTATTAATCTTTGTGCAAAACTAACGACCGTGAAATAAGCAAAAATTAGTACACTGCTAATATCATGGACTTGTGGTTTTCAGGTAACATGGTTATTATAGATTTTTTTAAAATAGGTTGTACAACTTTGTTTTTCACCTCCTCTTAAATTTTGTTGCTTTACAGAGCCATCAGGAACTAGTGAAAACAGCTCTGGCTATTGCAGAAAATGGACAGAAAATGTTGAGATTTGCTGTCATTTTATCAGATCATTGTGTTGATGACAGGTATGGCTATCCGTATATCTATGGTTTTACATCTCAATTTATTTTACAGTAAAACATGCTTTTAAGACAACTTTTATTGTTTTATAATTATTGTATTGTCTGGTTCTTATTTCATGAAATTGTGGTAATAGTTTAAAGAAATGATATTGTTATTGAAATTAGGGACATGTTTAAAAAACTTCCCACATGTGTCAGTTATTAAGAATCCTTTCCACTTTTTAATGGAGGACATTTGACAAATCTTTCACACATACATGGTAGTATATTATAACAAACAATGTGGCATCATAATCTGGTGCTGAAACTTTCGGAAAACTAGTGTCATCCAGATTGCTGAAAGCACCTGTCAAGCAATATCAAACTCAAATCACATTAAACAAAATTAGAACAACTTATATTTGTCAGGGACAGTGTGATCAGCAGACAACTACCTTATCTGTGATCAAAAGTTAAAAAAAGACATGTAACTTCTTTAATTTCAGATTTTCAAAAGATCTGATGCATTATGCCAATAAAATTCCTATGGTCAGTAAACAGTTATCTATACTGGCCAATGTACAGATGTCATCACCAGAGGATAGAAATGTAAGTTAAGACTATCACCGTAGAGCCGATCATTAACGCCCACAATAGTAAAAATAGACAACTAGTACATGTATAGTAGTTTTAGAATTAGTTAATGGGTGCTGTTCAACAATCCTGGTGCCAATCCTGGTGCTTTTATCATGCATTATGATTTGAGTTAAACAGAAAGGCATTATAGTCAGTACAACTACTTGGTATCAAATGTTTAAATCATGTTTAGCTAACTCGTAGGAAGTACAGAAGGGCTACTACTTTGTCATGCCCTTGGTGTGTTGGCATCCAATGTTGCAGCTTTGGAGTGAATGGCTTTTTATGTACAAAATTGAATGTTATTATACCCCCTCACAAACGAAGTTTGGGGGGGGTATATAGGAATCACCTTGTCCGTCTGTCTGTCCGTCTGTCCCGCTTCCTGTCCGGAACAGAACTTTTGTACCGTAGCACCTAGGATTATCAAACTTGGTATGTGGATGCATCATGGGAAGGCGATGTGTCATGTACCAAATTTAGGTCACTGTGACCTTGACTTTGACCTTTGACCTCTATGATAGTAAAACCTTGTGCATCTTCGTGTCCGTAATAGAACTTCTGTACCGTAGCACCTAGGATTATCAAACTTGGTTTATGGATGCATCATGGAAAGGCGATGTGTCATGTACCTGGTTTATGGATGCATCATGGAAAGGCGATGTGTCATGTACCAAATTTAGGTCACTGTGACCTTGACTTTGACGTTTAACCTCTATGATAGTAAAACCTTGTGCATCTTTGTGTCGGGAACAGAACTTTTGTACCGTAGCACCTAGGATTATCAAACTTGATATGTGGATGCATCATGGGAAGGTGATGTGTCATGTACAAAATTTAGGTCACTGTGACCTTGACTTTGACCTTTAACTTCTATGATAGTAAAACCTTGTGCATCTTTGTGTCGGGAACAGAACTTTTGTACCGTAGCACCTAGGATTATCAAACTTGGTATGTGGATGCATCATGGGAAGGCGATGTGTCATGTACCAAATTTAGGTCACTGTGACCTTGACTTTGACCTTTGACCTCTATGATAGTAAAAACTTGTGCATCTTCGTGTCCGGAACAAAACTTTTGTACCATAGCACCTAGTATTATCAAACTTTGTATGTGGATGCATCATGGGAAGGCGATGTGTCATGTACCAAATTTAGGTCACTGTGAGCTTACCTTTGACCTCTATGATAGTAAAACCTTGTGCATCTTCGTGTCCGGAACAGAACTTTTGTACCGTAGCACCTAGGATTATCAAACTTGGATTGTAGATGCATCATGGGAAGGCGATGTCTCATGTACCAAATTTAGGTCACTGTGACCTTTACTTTGACCTTTGACCTCTATGATAGTAAAACCTTGTGCATCTTCATGTCCGGAACAGAACTTTTGTACCGTAGCACCTAGGATTATCAAACTTGGTTTGTGGATGCATCATGGGAAGGTGATGTGTCATGTACCAAATTTAGGTCACTGTGACCTTGACTTTGACCTTTGACCTCTGTGATATGAGGGGTACCCATTTTGTGTAATCAACTTATTAGCCTCTTTCAGAGACAGTTCTAGTGTTTATTTGTTGTACAGACAGGCAAGCTTAGCTGTTTATCAGACAGCTCTTGTTGTTATAAATCTCCAAACCACCTCTCTTTCTCTCTCCAAACTCTGTCAGTTGTTCTACCTCCATACTCTCTCTCTCTCCACATACTACGTGTACTATGTCTCTCTCTCTCTCTCTCTTTCTCTCTCTCTCTCTCTCTCTCTCTCTCTCTCTCTCTTCTCTCTCTGTGAACCAACCATCTCATTGAAAGCAAAATTGTTCTCATTCAGTTATCTTAATTAATTTTCACTACAACTAATCCCTGATATTATGAATCAACAGTACATGGCCCTTTATGAAGATACAGTTGTGAGTACTGATAGCAATATGACTTGCCTACAGGGTGTATTAAAGGCTCACTGCTTCACATATTAGATGTGGGAAAAGGGTTGCATTTTTGTGTCACTGGCTGTATAAAGCCGCAGGTAGTGGTAGACAGAATTGTCTCTTTCATCTAACACAATTAGCTGATTCAACCATACTTGTGTACTACAAAAGGTTGTGTTAGATGGCAGAGAGGATTCAGTCTAGTTATATTTGAATTCTTAGTCTTGTACATGAGTAGAATATATTTTTGGAGGCACTCTTGTTATTTCTCATCAATTTCTTTTGAGAGGGGATATACATGTAGTGTATTCTGTCCATCCGTCCAGTCAGTGTGTCACATTGTTTGTCTGGATCTATCTCCAATACTGTCCATCAGATATTGATAAAAATTTATGGGAATGATCAATGGGAATTGTTGCTGGGCATACCATTTTCTCGGTCTAGTTCAATTGATTTTTCTTAACGTTAAGGCCATTTGAATGTTTAATAAATTTATGTTACAAATACCTCTTGGCAGGGGATCTTGCTTTCACTGAATCCTCTTCTTAGTAGTAGTATTTGAGACATAAGTTAAGAAAATGGTCCTATATTCAAATAGTCATGTAGTCCTATATTTTTACAGGTATATTATTAAAATGTATCTACATGTAGTAATGAGTTTTGAGGGAAAAAAAGGCCTGAACAAAATCAGTTTATTAATTAACATAACAATTGCAAGTGAATTTAGCAGTTGAACATTCAACAAAGTATTATTTTATTTAATCTGTTACCAATAATATAAACAAATTATATTATATTTTTTTATGCTCCCAACAGTTATTGCTTACTTTCCATTTTAGCGAAGATTTATTTTTTAAAGGCGCTTAATCATTTTTGTGAATGTATAAATTAGAGCAGTTATTCAGTTTGTAGATGTGTATAAATATGGCATGGTCACCATCACCTTCTGTAAATGAACCTCTTTAAGTTTCAGTAGATGGCTTTTAGTTTGTTTTCAGGTTTATTACTAAGGTTTCACTAGGCTAAGACATTACCGGTATTCCCTTGACAAGCATGCAATTAGATATTTGTGTCTACTTTGTACCAGTGTACACAATGGATGACTTTTACTTAGACAGTATTTACAAAGATTGTCTTTCCACTGTTACATTTGTCTGATAGCCGGGTATGCCAGCCAACAGCGTGGATTTGAAACCATGGCCCTTTTTTCTGAAGTCTTGAGAAGTTATGGATTGCACTACATGTGTACACATGTTTGTTTTTTAATTCAATTGCATACATCACTGTCATATATATACAGAGTGACACAAGTATATCCACATATATTTGAATGATACATGTATGATTCTTCTTTTTATAATGTTTTTTGAAGATTTTATTTTTCATTTTCAATATTAGATTTCTCTTGTTTTAAGATAAAACTAGAAAACCTTTGTAAAATCAAAGAAAAGGTATGTTGGTAGATTTATTATTTCTAGATGTGGCATATGTGTAGCATTGTGTGTTATCCTAATGCTTTGATTGAATTGTTATGATTTATGAAACAGACTATAGAACAGCTTTAATGAAGCAGATTAATATAAAACATTGATTCATCACCACAGTAAAACTTTGCTTCAATCAAGCTCAACCACCATTAGTTCATTGAAGTTTTGGTAATGTGAATGAGTTTGGCGATAAAGTGAGAGATTCATATAGAAAACATAAGCGAAACAAATTTTAGGACTTCAAAATACTGTGGCTATAAGCACGGAAGCAAAGTTAACAAGAAGCATTATAGCATTATGACTTTTTTGCTGTGAATGAATTTTAGTGAAACATTGTTCAAGATCTTAAATTTTGTAAAAAGCATTAATACCAACATTTTGTACATTATTAATATTTTATTTATCTTGAAAAAATTGTTGAAAATAAATAGTTGTTATTTACAAGATATGATATATTGATTAAAAAACAATTTTTTGCAATTATCCATGCTTTTTAGCAAGTTTGGGCTTTGCAAGGTAAATTTCTTGTGCTAGTAGCTAAAACTTAATAATTTATGGCCATTTGCTAACTATACAAGCTTATTGATGTATTTATGATTCATTTTGAGCCACCTTTAATTTCACTGTTTGTTTGAACTGTTTTGTTTGTATTTTCCAAAAACATTTCACGTCAATAAATTTTAAAATGTAATACTGGTATGTCTAAAGAACCACATGACATTGAACGCTAAAAGAGATCTGCTGTTGATTGTATAATTATAGTAATACTGTATAAGAAGAAGAAGAAATATTCATGATTTTCACGGTGACACTTGTACAGCGAAAATATCTTCTCATTTATTTCCCTTGGTTCACTTTATCTACAGTTGGAACTGTAAAATAGTTGCACATGATATTGAATACTAGAGATCTGCTGTTGATTGTTTGATAGCAATACTGTATAAAAGAGGAAGAAATTTTCAAGATTTTCATGGTGACATTTGTACAGCGAAAATATCTTCTCATTTATTTCCCTTGGTTCACTATCTCTACAGTCGGAACCGTATAATAGTTTTAGAAGATCAAAACCGGGAAAGTTTTCTACTGCTAATATTTCACCTTATACAGTATACAGTCTTCTTTTGTTAGAGCAGTATTAAAATAAATGAAGTACTATGTGTGTACTACGGTAAACTACTGTAAAGGGGATTATTTTCGCAGGGTGAAAATCTCGTGATTTCTGAAATCTGAAAATTCATGTGGGTGTAATTTCCGTATATTCTGTATATTATGATATATAAACCTGTGAAGTTGTCATGTTCGCATTGGTAAAAATGTTGCGGTAATTTTTATAGCATTAAATAAGCGAAAATTTCACCCTTTACAGTAATTCTTTTAAGAACTTGTACCACAATGTTTAAATGTTTGTCACATTTGTTGAGTGAGATTGTGATTACCATTGCAGTGCTGCATCTAGATTCACATAAACATACTGAAAAAGTATTATTAATTTTTTGGGGTGTACTAATTTTTTCTTATTTTGCAATCTTATTATTATTGGACATGCCATGTTATAAATGTGCCTGTGTGTTCAACTATCGGTCCATCTTTTCTTAATGTAGTATTGAGTTGAGTTGAGTAATTCAAGAATATTTCACTTATATTGAGATGCCAGCTATAGGTGAAGGTGCAGAAATTTTGCCTGTTCGTTGCGCTGATTGCATTATACAGCAGGGTTCTTTAGCATGCCAAGCCTACCATGACACGGGACCTCATTTATTTTAAGTTTCCATCTGAAAGAACCATGACTTTCATTGCAAAATAGGTTATTTCAGCTGTTACTGGCAGTTGACGGTGGTAGGGTAAATCTTTTGCAACTATAAGCTTGTTAGTTTCTGTGGCACTTTATATACATTGTAGAGGAGATACATTTGTGTACAATGTGTGTCACTGATTGGACATTATCACACAAGATATATACTGTATTATTGGAATATCTTGGTGGTTAATTTCAGTTTTAATAGAAGTGTTGCTGTGTTATTTGTTTTGCTGCTTCCTAGCTTTGTTATTTGAAGTACAGAAAAGCTCATTATCTTGTCTGAACATTGTGAAACATACCAGACATATGGTATATATTAGTGCATTCTTTCACTTTGGTGCACACTTATTAAGTCACCTTAGCCAAAGTCTGAACATAACCTCATGAACCTATTGTAATCGTTGTTTGTCAGTTGTCATTCATTGTTTATGGTACATGATAAACTTTTACACATTCTTCAACTTCTTCTCTAGAATCAGTGAGCAAGGGATAGTGAAACTGGACATGGGTGTTCTATTTCCTTAACCTAATCAAGGTTACAAGATTGGTTGAACTTGACTCCACATAGAAGTTCGCAATGACCTTAAATAGTAAAAACCTTTAACATCTTATCAGGAACTGATAAGTGGCGAAGCTTAAAATTTTATCTATAATATTTGAGCATGAAGTGTACTTGCTGCTATTAAATATTTAACATATCTGAGACAGGACATTGGCGTTTTAAAACTTTTCTGAATGACCCAGTACCTTTCATTTCTAAATGCTGAGTGCTTGGCGAAAGAACAGTAACAACCTAATTTCAATTTTTGGTCAGACCATACTAGGGTTTCAAACCCACAATCAACCACATACACAGCGTGCGTTTTACCAATTGAGCTACCTTAGTGGTTAATTTCCTCTGTAAATTTCCATAGTAAGCAAATTAGTATCAAGGCCATGAATATCATTGATTAACTTTTCTAGTTGTCTTTTTGAATGGTAATATCTGCTAGAGTGTGGTAATCATTATGTTACATTTGTGTTAAAATGATAATATATGTGTTTTTTAACTTGAAGTACAAGGACCTATTACACTAATTTGAGCCAAATGGTATTGCAAACTAGTACACAAAGTATCTGCTTAAGAAATGGTGTGTTATTACCTTCTAATGTTACTAAACCAGCTTTTTTTATTACAATTTGTAACATTTTTATACAAATCTGATTTTCTCAGCTTCGAAACAGTTTTAAGACCCATAGGCCTCATGTTTGTCCTGTCTTGCTGTAACAAATGAAAAGAAACCAGACATAGTGATTGTGCTGTACGTGTCAACATTTAAACTTGTGATTTAAATTTTTCTGACGTGGGGGAAAGAGTGATTTGAATGCATATGAGTATATCTTGATGTTATATTTACAGGCAGATAAAATACTGGAACAGAATGCACAGAACTTAATGAAGGTTGTAATGCAGACTCTAAATGCAGCAGAAGCAGTTTGTATAAAGGTATATACTATATAGGTGACTTTGTTCAGAACAAGGTTTTACTGTATAAGAAGAAACAATTGGGAGAATGAAATATTAGCAATTTCTGCAGTGGCTATTGTACTGCGAATATATCTTCCTGGCGAAATTTCCTTCCTCTCTGGTACACTTTCCCTACAGGTGGAACCGTGAAAATGTCTTAAAGTGAAATAGTTAGGAAGATCAAAACCGTGAAAGTTTCCTACTGCTAATGTTTCTTCTTATACAGTATTTCATAGAAAATTCATTTGCTTACTTGGGTTATTTTATATAAAATAATTTCTTAAAGGAGTATAGTGAAAGTTATTATGTATTAAAAACTACATTTTTTCTGCTTCTTTTCTCAAAAACAGTTGAACGCATCTTTATCAAACCTTTTGAGAGACTTTGCTATTTTGATGATGCACATGATTTGGAACAACATGGATTTCTCATTTGATGTTCGTTTTTGGGAACACTTGAAATGGCATCCCATTTCTGTTATAACTTGTTTACATTTTACTATGATTCATTACTATATCATTTTGTAATTAAATTTACAGGGATTAAAGGCACCTGTTGGAGATACTACTGATGAAGTCAATGCTATCATACTAGCCACACAATGGCAGAAGAAACTACTACATCAGCGCAAGGTAGAGGCAGATCAGGCAGCAATAGACGATCTAGGTCTACGAAGGATTGAAGAATACAAACCTCCAACATTAACACAGATATTTAATAGAAAGTAGAGGTAGATCAGGTGAAGCGTTATAGATACAATCTCATATGGAACATACTATCCCCCAACACAGACACGCAGTTATTTGATAGAAAGTAGAGGCAGACCAGTCAAAGAGCTTTAGATGAACTCAAAGTCCTATATGGAACTGGATGAATTCCTCCACACAGACACAAATATTTAATAGGAAGTAGGGGCATACCAGTCAAAGAGCTAGAGAGGATTTCTTAGTCCCATACACAACATACAAATATCCATCACTGACAAATATTTAATAGGAAGGAGAGGCAGATCCAGTCAAAGAGCCAGCAATACAATCTGAGCCTTATATGGAACAGAAGAACCCCCAGCAATGACAGTTACACAAACAAACCACCTGACCATAGTTTCACAATCATTTGCTAACCTCAAATTTAGCAGAATTGAAATCTTAAATTTAATTTTTTCAAGATATGTAACTTGTCATTTTAAATACTGTTTTAAGGTTATGACATCATGAACATATGCATTCTAGTTTTGTAAAAAAAATCTATTTTCATTTCCATAAAAATTGTCAAAATTAGTAAAATTTACATGTTAATTAAAGGCATTTTCGGGTTTTTTCATTGCGCACCGAATCCGCGCATCCAGGGGCTACAACTCTGTTTACGTTATTGTCTGTGTAAGTGGTGCGAAATTTCAAATGAAGGGATATACTAGCAGTAGACGACGATCGACCGTAGCAACTGTAAACATCCGGCTTTCTTTTAATCAGTATTCGGCAATATAAATCGTAAAATTATTGATCAAAATGCCTCTTAGAAGAAGAGGACGGTTTATTAAAGTATCGGATAAGAAAAGGCGAGAAGTATGTTCTGCCCGCATGATTCAAATGAACAAATCTGGTCCAACTGTTGTGGAACCCGAACGTACTTCTCAACCACTAGCTTCGAAAAATGATTAAATGATATCTATTACAGTAAACATGAACAAATGGAAACCATACAACGGTGAATTGTCAAAATTTCATCACACCGTTGTAGCAATTAGGTTCTATCTATCTTGTGTAATCCAAAACGAAAAACGGTACGGCCTATAATGCGAGTATTACTAGCACAGATGCACAAAATGTAAACTTACCATGGTATAGAGTTTTCTCTCTTTGACCACACCACAAAGTAATGGAAATTATGTAAGTTCCAAGGGATATTAGAATGTCGACATGGTTGAACAAAACTGTTCTGTTTTATTCTTTTCATTGGAGTTTTTGAAATCTTAAAGATTCACGGATATTTTTTACGATAATTATGAATCTATTTTTAATATTCAGATTATAAAACAACGATTAATATTGTAAATTATATGTAAAAATATACTTTGTTTTGCTTTGTTTTGTGTATTATCTTGAATCTGATGCTAATATTTGAATTAACTGAAGAGAGAAAACCTTTTGGGGATTTTTTTTCATTTTTTTCAATGGAAAATTTGAAAAAATCATGGGGGTAGGGATAATTTTTTATTTTTAAATCCTAAAATATCCTGGTGACCTATCAATTTTTCTTTGTTTTTGTGAAGTATATAGTCTGGTTAAGCTTTTGGCAGAATTTGAAAAGATTTCGAATGGTAGATTTTTTTTTATACATGAAAATGTATGGAATTTTTGTGAAAAAGGCGGTAAAATGAGCTCTACATCCAATGTATTTTTTACCAATTATTTTAATAAATGTGTATTGAACTGCCAACTTTGACATTTTTTAACATGTTAAATATGGGTATGATGTATTTTTGCTGATTATAACATTTTAATGAATTTCTTGAGTTTGTTTGAGGTTGATTTTTCAATTATACCGATTTTTGGGTAAAAATGCAAAATCCTTGAAATACTGCATATATTGAACAAGAGTTGTTGAAAAATTACATGCGGTGACCTACCATTATTTTTGCATATTTTTGTTTGCATGTTCATATAGAACAAACAGTGAAAAAATTAGCTTGTTTTGAATGGTGGTTCTATTTCATAGCATATGCCTTTAAGGAAAATCTTAGTTAATGAATGATTGTGAAACCGAGGCCTGTATCTGAATAAAAGAAGAATATCAATGTCTTATTCACACACATGTATATTAGAATCTGTCTACAACAAACTGATTTTGTTCAGATGATACAGGGCTTCAATTAACTCTAGCAAATATTCTTAATGCTTTGTCTAGTTATAACTTATACCCCCACAACAGAGTAAAGGGATGTCTGCCTGTTTGTAGACACTATTTTGTCCAGAAGTTTATTAAGTTATGCATGATCCAATTCTTTTTTGCAATTCCCGGTATGCTCAGATATTACTTGTGATAAGAACCTTTGCACATGCAATAATTAGTTTGTCTAGATTAATTTTGCAGAATTTTATCTGAAAGTTTTTGGGATATCCAAACTTAGAATATTTTTGAACTGATAACTCCATTACAAAACATATGTGGGGGTATAAGTCAGCTTCTCTGACAATTCTAGTTCATTTATATATTTTTGGTTTACTCGGGGATGTTTTGTAAATGTGTATTTGTATATTGTCTGCAAATGCAATCAAAAGAAAAATTGTGGCATTCATGTGACATCACATTCATCTCCTTGAAATTGCATTCCTTACCTCAAATGATAAATTCTTTGGTGACATCATTTAATGTGGTATCTAATAACCCCAGTTATTTGTAAACCACAAAATCGCAATTCAAGCTGGTCTCATGACCAGACATACATACCTGTTATGTGTAGCTGCATTTATTTACGTTTTAATTTATTCCACATATAACGCAATAATGTCTCATCAATTTTATTCAGTTCATAATTTTCATACCTATATGCTGCTCACTGGTAATATACATATAATAATAATTATTGATTTTGGTTAGCAAACTGGAAGCTAAGGTAACGGCACTTAACACTTTAATGTGTAAAATGATTTAGGGTTAAGTAGTAGGTCGTAATGGTTAAGATAGCTTTAAGTTACTAAGTAATGTCTCACTATATTGACATTATTTTGCATTAATATTTATGTTTTATATGCAATTCATGATTTAATTCTGACTTCAGTACATGTATTATGTTTTAATTTACTTATACTCTAAACTCTGTCTTTATCATATTGACTGTTAAGATAGCGTGAAGTTACCAAGCAATGTCTCACTGTATTGACTTTATTTTGCATCAATATTCATTTTTTATTATACACATTTAGTGAATCCGTTCCAACTTTATTGTTACGTTTAATTTTACCCATACTCTAAACTCAGTCTATATCATATTGACTGTTAAGATAGCGCGAAGTTACTAAGCAATGTCTCACTTCATTGACGTTATTTTGCATCAATATTTGTTTTTATACACAATTAATGATTTAATTCTGACTTGGTATTATTTTTAATTTTACCCATACTCTAAACTCAGTCTATATCATATTGACCTTTAAGATAGCTTTAAGTTACTAAACTCTGTCTCACTATTTTTATCTTATTTTGTATCAATATTCATTTTAATATGCATTAATGATTTAATTCTGACTTCTGTATTATGTTTAAATTTATGTGGTTCTAAACTTTGTCTACCGGTACATCATATTGACCTTTAAGATAGCTTTAAGTTACTAAGCTCTGTCTCGCTATATTGACCTTATTTTGTATCAATATTCATTTTTGTATGCAATTAATGATTCCGTTCTAACTTCAGTATTACTTTTAATTTTACCCATACTCTTAACTCAGTCTATATCATATTGACCTTTAAGATAGCTCTAAGTTACCAAGCTCTGTCTCACTATTTTGACCTTATTTTGTATCAATGTTCATTTTTAATGATTCGGTTCTAACTTCAGTATTACATGTATGTTTTAATTTTACTTATACTCTAACATGTCTAAACTCCGTCCTTGCAATCATCCAGTGAATAAACATTTTTTTATTATTAGTTTTTACACTTCATGAAACTAGTCTATTACTTACATAAAGATGTTGATAACTTTTTAGCTCACCTGAGCCAAAGGCTCAGATGAGCTATTGCAATCTATCACCGTCCGTCGTGCGTCGTCCGTCGTGCGTCGTGCGTCGTCCGTCGTCCGTCGTGTATAAACTTTACATTTTAATCTTCTCCTCCAAAACTACTGGGCCATATTTGATTAAACTTAATGACTATCATGCCTAGGTAACAGCCTTTCAAAATTGTGTTCGGGGTTTGGCCACGCCCAACAAGATGGCCGCTGTTACTAAAAATAGCAAAAAGACAAAAAATCTTCTTCTCTGAAACCAAAAGGTGCAGGCAAATTTTAATTGGATATTTAGATTCAGCATACCTGGGAACATCAAAATTGTGTTTTTCATGAAAATTAGACGAAAAATAGGTTACGCGTTTTTTGCGTAAAGTTACGTAATTTTTAAAATGAGACATTTATTGTTATAACTTCATAATGGCTAAAGATAATTGTATGGAGTTTTCACTGTTGATCTTGTCTTGCAATTTTCTTCCAATTGATGTCAAGGTCGAAGGTCAAGGTCATGTCCCAGTTTTTGACCTTTGATAAAAAATGCTATTTTTTTAACATTTCTTGTGATAATGGCGTAGGATTTTCAGTTATTTGTAGGTATTGACATGACGATCATTTTGATACATAGATCAGGGTCATGGGTTCAAAGGTCAAGGTCACAGATGTCCAAGAATACCAAAATAGTTAATTATCTGCAAAACTATGAATTTTTTGTATAGGCATGTATATCAGAATATTGTAGGTAATGGCACAATGGTCATTTTGATATATGAATAAAGGTCATGGGTTCAAAGGTCAAGGTCACAGATGTAAACAAGTACTGAAATGGTTAATTATCTCAAAAACTATAAACTTTTTGTATAGCATGTATATTAGAATATT
The DNA here is from genome assembly GCA_021292105.1 of Anadara kagoshimensis. Taxonomy (NCBI): domain Eukaryota; kingdom Metazoa; phylum Mollusca; class Bivalvia; order Arcoida; family Arcidae; genus Anadara; species Anadara kagoshimensis. The sequence continues at coordinate 19,585,206 of CM037874.1, forward strand.
GTAGGTATTGGCCTAACGATCATTTTGATATATGAATGAAGGTCATAGGTTCAAAGGTCAAGGTCATAGACACAAACAAATATTTAAATGGTTAATTATCTCAAAAACTATAAACTTTTTGTATAGGCATGTATATAGGAATATTGTAGGTATTGGCCTAACAATCATTTTGATATAATGAAGGTCATAGGTTCAAAGGTCAAGGTCATAGAATTAAACGAATACTTAAATGGTTAATTATCTCAAAAACTATAAATTTTTTGTATAGGCATGTATATTGGAATATTGTAGATATTGGCCTAACGATTATTTTGATATATGAATGAAGGTCATAGGTTCAAAGGTCAAGGTCATAGCTGCGAATGAATATTTAAATGGTTAATTATCTCAAAAACTAATAACTTTATGTATAAGCATGTATATTAGAATATTGTAGGTATTGGCCTAACGATCATTTTGATATATAAATGAAGGTCATAGGTTCAAAGGTCAAGGTCATAGACACAAACAAATATTTAAATGGTTAATTATCTCAAAAACTATAAACTTTTTGTATAGGCATGTATATAGGAATATTGTAGGTATTGGCCTAACGATCATTTTGATATATGAATGAAGGTCATAGGTTCAAAGGTCAAGGTCATAGAATTAAACGAATACTTAAATGGTTAATTATCTCAAAAACTATAACTTCTTTGTATAGGCATTTATATTCGAATATTGTAGATATTGGCCTAACGATTATTTTTATATATGAATGAAGGTCATAGGTTCAAAGGTCAAGGTCATAGCTGCGAATGAATATTTAAATGGTTAATTATCTCAAAAACTAATAACTTTATGTATAAGCATGTATATTAGAATATTGTAGGCATTTGCACAACGATCATTTTGATATATGAATGAAGTTCATAGGTTCAAAGGTCAAGGTCATAGAAATAAACGAATACTTAAATGGTTAATTATCTCAAAAACTATAACTTCTTTGTATAGGCATGTATATAAGAATATTGTAGGTATTGGCCTAATGATCATTTTGATATATGAATGAAGGTCATAGGTTCAATAGGTCAAGGTCATAGATGCAAATGAATACTTAAACGGTTAATTATCTCAAAAACTATAACTTTTTTGTATAGGCATGTATATTGGAATATTGTAGATATTTGCCTAACTATCATTTTGATATATGAATGAAGGTCATAGGTTCAAAGGTCAAGGTCATAGACGCGAACGAATACTTAAATGGTTAATTATCTTAGAAACTATAAACTCTTTGTATAGGCATGTATATTGGAATATTGTAGGTATTGGCATAATGCACATTTTAATATACAGATGTTTTAGCTGTTTATAAATAATATATTGTAGCTAGACTTTAAATATGTTATATATAGCATACTTATATAATAATTATTATAATTAATTTGCTATTCTCTTTTATTAATGTCATTGACCATTGAACCTCTGCATAAGATATGTACTCTTCTTCAGGTGAGCGTTAAGGCCCATGGGCCTCTTGTTTTAATCATGTGAAATTGTTTATTTTGTGAAGTGTAATAACATAGATTTCTTAGTTGGTCTAAAAATCATATATATGGTTCAGAAATCAACTTCCACAAGGAAATATATTTACAGTACAGACCTGTCAAAACCTTAACACTAAGCTGACGAATAAATGTCAGAAATTCATTAGCTATATCTTGGCATGCAGCTTTTCGGTAGCTGCTATCTATCTCTCGACAGGTTTTTAGCCACAAGTTCTTCTTGACAGCTGATCTTTGACTGATTAACATGAGCTCAGTGTTAAACTTTTGACAGGTCTGTACTGCGGCTTGTTCTGTTAATTATATATGTCATGTGTGTTATATTTTGCATATTACACCTCTTGGTGACAGGTAAGAGTTGAGTAATAGTGTTTTGAAATGTACATGGAACATCATTTTGTGCTAAAAATATTGCTCAACTCTCTTGTCTTAAGTCTTCATAAGTGTGCAACATGGTGCCCCATATTGTTTGTTTGGATTAGTTATTCCCATTGAATCGGCACATTGGGTGAGTGTTTACTCAAAAACCATGTTATTCGGAAAATTTGTGACATATACATATATAAACATTTTCCAAAACATTCCACAAGAAAGTTGATGCATGTTGCTCATTTTGCATGTTTTGGTTATTATCTTCATTGGCACAATTAAATAGGATAATGCAAGTAAAGGACCAAACATGCTCCATGATATTTCACTTATATCTAGACATCACCAACTATAGGTGAAGTGGCAGAAAATTTGAGTCCTGTTTGTTTTGGATGTATCTAAGTACAAACTTTTTTAACTTTCATTTCATTAGATTAAATATATTTAGAAAACCACTGCGGCTCTGTAAGTGGGAGGTCGTGGGTTTGAACCCTGACCAGGTTTGACCCAAGGCTTGAAAGTGGGTAGTGACTGTTCTTTCGCCGAGCACTCGGCATCACGAAATGAAAGTCCCCGTTCCTTCGGATGGGAACTTAAAATAAACGAGGTACCATGTTATGTGGGCTTGGCACGATAAAGAACCTTGTTGTATTATGCCATCAGCACAAGCACAGGCAAAATTTCTGCACCTTCGCCTTTAGCTGGCGACGTCTCGATATTACTGGAATATTTTTGACTGGGGCGTTTAAAACAACTCATATTTATTTAGCTTTATGTATATGTAATATGTAAGGGAAATTTATTTTGATACAAAGCAATATATAATTATATGTGATTGATATTACAAATTATACAAATGTTATATACTGGTTATATGGGACAAGGATGTTTTTATTAAAAATATACACAACTTAAATGCATTGTGTCTTTTCTTTGTAAAGAAAAACATGGTTTCTTTTTGAGATAATAATATTTTTTACTCCTGTTTTGCAAAAAAAAAAAACCAACCTGACTATTCAGATTTGAATTGGTGCCATTTAGTCAGATGAAAGAGCAACCAGAATGTGTCTTGTACAAATTTCAACCACATTTATGGATTGCATAACCAAGGTTGGGGTCAAAGTTGAATCAGCACAAGTACATATTGCACATGAATTGTCCACAAATTACACCTAAACTAGGTGTGGAAAAGTGACCATCATTTGATTTTGAATAGAAAATAGAAAAACATGTAATCGGTTACCTTTTAGTGGCCATCTTGGCTTGCAATTTAATTATGATGATTTCTGTGTGACCATTGTGTATCTTTTGCGTCTATTTTGTTGGTAGAAAATTAGAATTTTTTATTTGCCGTCATTTAATCCTAGAAGAAGGACCAAAAGTTATTTTCTGGTAAAATTGTTATATATAAGCTTAAGCGTTGGCAGCTAAAGAATACTTTATGCCGTTTTGTGGTGGGTACCTTGAGTTACTATGACTAATTTCATGGGGTCCACCAAAATGATACATTCGTCAATCATGCATCACATTTTGAAAGATTTTCCTCAAAAATCAGTTTATTTGCTCCATAAGTGCTCCCATTTGTCAATAAGTTATTATGTACTCTGCCATTTATTTAGCTTGCAGAAGGTCAGAGGATTTTTTTCTGGCCAATCTGCATCATAACTGAACCGACTCGGCTCAGTATAACTGGAATAATCTCGAATCGGTTGGTAGAGTGTTTGCTCCGTATGTTGAAGGTCGTGTGTTCGAACTCCGACCGGGGTCTGACAAAGTCTTGAAAAAAGTAGTTACTAACTTACTGTTCTTTCGCCAAGCACTGGGCATTTAAAAATGAAAAGCATCAGGGACCATCGGAAGAGATCTTTAAACTGATGCCTCGTGTCACGGCAGATATGACAAACTAAAGGAATCTAACTCGACATTGCCGAACCCACTGCGATGTAAAAAATTTCTGCCACTTCACCTATATTTCTGGTGACGTCTCGGTATAAATGAAATATTTTTGACTGGAATTTAAAACACCATTAAATAAATCAATCAATCAGCTTACATCTAACCATAATTCTTGATCGAATTTTGTGGTCCAAATACAAGACGTATGAAGTGGAAGATAAGCAGACGTACGTGTAATTGTGGTTGATGACCTTATTAATTTATCGATAACCTATTTACACTGTTCATGACATAAATGACCCAGTTTTACTTCTCCTTAAGTTTGTAATAATTATATACTACTATTTTTTCATGTGTATAAAAAATCGTAGGTCTCCATGGTGTGTCATTAGAAAACTTTGGCCATACAGTTGATGCGAAGTTCACTCGTGCGCTTTGTTGCGTGCTAATCTAAACCTTTTTGAGGCAAACCTCGCTCTACTAACTTACTAAAGAGATTGTTGACTATTCGTGGATCCATCATTTCACCCCAGAGGCTAAACAACTGGGAAAACAGTTTTACTCCTGGCCAAATATGACAGATACCACCCCTTCAGCTAGAAAGTTAATGTCCTCTGTTTTCTGGAATGCTGATGGTAGATATCTCTAAAAGGGGCAAACAATCAATGGCAAACAATATGCATCACTTCTAAAACAATTACGGAAAATTATTATTAAACTCAAACGCCGCGGAAAACTCAATAAAGGTGTGTTGTTCCACCAGGACATTGTTCACAAGACAGTGACATTGATATGAATGCCATTAACAATTGGGAATGAATTACTCGAACATCGGCCTTTTTCGTCTGATCAAGCTCCATCAGACTTTCATCTATTTCTAAATCTGAAAACGACCCTTTCGGCACTTTTGGCAAGCGAGCTGAACTGCAAAACTTTCTCAGTAGGTAGTTAAAAACGTTGCGATTCCTTTGCACACGCATTAGACCACTCGGCCATCAGTGAACCTCTACAGACGTATTTGCACAAGTTCATACATGTACGTGATGTCACAATATACGATACGCAAAGAATCCTCATTGTCTATGCATTTCCTGTATCTTGCTTAAAATGATGAAGTCGATATGGATATTCTACTACAAAACCGATTTATCGAAAGTTTAACGCTAACATAACGATTTAAAAATGACCTTGGCTTTTCGTTAGTCGTTACCTACAGTACAGACCTGTCGAAAGTTTAACACCGAGCTAAGTAAAATGAGCCGAAGCTAAGCTTCCTAGCCACCAAGATACGGATAGTAAGTCAATTGAAAGCCAGTGAGATATATAATAATAATAATAATAACTTTATTGCTCAAACACAGTACAGGTTATGGCAAATGACAAATAGATATACATACAACAGTAACATACATACAAAAAAAAAAAAAAAAACATGCATAAAAAAAAATTGCAATAAATTTCATATAATTGAAATTTTGAGTTTTGAAGCAACATCCTATAAAGCAAAAACCGAAAAGCTGACCAAATATATATAGGGTGGAGATTCGGCACTTATTAGTTTGCCTAGTGTTAAACTTTCGACAGGTCTGTACTGTATAACTTGACAGCTCCCATCTATATCTCGATAGCTTTTTTTGCCATATAAATTAGCTATCTATTTATCTCCCAGACACTTGATTTTGATTCCATTTCGTTAGCCCAGTGTTCGACTTTCGACAGGTCTGTAAGTCTTCGGTCGATATTGGCTTTCTTCAGTCGATAAAACACATATCGACCTCTTCATCATGCTATAAATGTATAATATTACAATGTACTTGTACCCCTATGAAATAAACTCCGTGTAAAATCTAAATCATTCATTTTATTGTATAACAATTACATAAAATAACAGTCGAGTTTTTGTCGGTGCTGGTTATAGTTTCTGCAATAAAACGTAAAATATTCTTATTTTTCAATAGTAAAGATTTTCATTGTTAAGCACAGTGGCGGATGCAACCCCCCCCCCCCTTTGAAAAATTTAAAAAAAGAGAGAGATATTGACTGATTAAAAATTATTTTCTTGGCTCCAACGGGGCTCTGACCTGTACCCCTCGTCTCGCACCTAGCATTGATAAAATTCTCACCCTCCCTTTAAAAAAATCCTGGATAATTCTCAACCCCCCCCCCCCTTTAAAAAAAACCCTGGATAATCCTTAACCCCCCCTTTAAAAAAATCCTGGATCCGCCCCTGAAGCATATGTAACAAAAGTCGTCTTTCAAATAAGTTTTTATTAAGTAAACTATTATTGCTGAATTAGCATTGTGACGTCGTCTTTAAAAACCGCTTCCCCGTGGCACGTTGAAGAAGCAACCTCTCCTGCACATTGGCCTGAGCGCATTGCAAAGGTAAAAAAAAATCTGCAAATTCGCCTATTGCACGTAGCAAGTGAAATGTTCTTGACTTGGGCGTAAAACCCCATTCAATAAATCCATAAACCATAGCCTATGTCAAATGCAGATAATTGATTGTAAGAAAAGGTTCAAAGGTGAAGAGGCTACACCCACTTTTACTCTACATTCACGATAAAGATTGAGCAGGGTTATATATAATACTTACAGTGATGGCAGTTACAATGGCCGTTGTGACAATGACCGCTGTTATGTCCATGATGATGAGCACAATGGCTCTGACACTCGGCATCACTCTGACATGTTCCGTGGTTTGGTGTACAAGTACATTCATTATTTGTCATATCACATGTTGCTGTGTCGTCATGGCAATTATGTTGACAGTCTATGTCATCATCACACCATATAGCCGCCATAGCGGACACTGTAAAATAAAAGAAATACCAATCGTGAAATTATAATGCAAAATTGATTGACTGATCGAATGGGATTTTACGTCAGTCAACACTTATTTCGAGATGTCACAAATTATAAGTGAAATGGCAGAAATAGAAATTTGCTTTTGTCAGTGCGCTCAGAGCAATGTTCAGTGAGGGTTCGAATTCTTTCACTAGCCACCAAACTCTAAAATTGAGGAATTAAGTTGCGGCCATGTACTCCGGAACGGTAAGTACCCCCTCCACGCGGTTTTTAAGGTCTCTTTTGTAGGACCCATTGAATTTCATTTCTAAATGTTTGAGTGCTTGTCGAAAGAACAGTCACTTCCTATTTTCAAGTCTTGGTCACACTCAGGCGGGTTCGAACCCACGACCTCCCACATACGAGGCGCAGAATATGCAGTAAGATGTTCAAGATATACAAGCTTTGAGCATATTTTGCAAAAACAATCAGATTAATTTTAATTCTGTTAGCTTTAAAAACTACTTTTCCCATACCAAAGACCACGCTCAGAATATGGGAGGTCGTGGACCCGGCATTAGGGAACGATAAACACGCGGTCCTTCGAAAGAGTCCTTAAAATCGGACCCCGCGTCACATTCAAGAACCCTTTACCTGCACATTGCTCTGAACACGCTACAAATAAAATATTTTTCAAGAAAAACAACGATTTTGCATAAATTTTTATCTTTTAGTTAAGACTGCAAACACTTCAATATTCAAAGTTTAGGAATTCATACAATTTTGCAAGGTGATAGCAATATAATCTATGAAAAATATAAATTCGTATAGTTATTTATTTATTCATTTCATTTCATGAAAATACATCAGTGTTACAATACAGATTAACAAAAAAGTAATTGAATAAATAAATAAATACATGTAGTATAGTTATCTCTGGAACACAGTGTAGACCCCACACAAAAATAATAACAACATTAAGTTAAAAAGATCATATTAAATCATTATTGCAAACTGTGCTTACCAACACAAATGCACAAAAATGCAACCAATATTTTCATGATGACAGTTCTAACAACGGACAGTAACTAACAATAGATAAACTTTGAAATGGTTAGTCATATATGATGTACAGTTAAAGGTTTCAAACAAATGGTCAATTCTCATAACCTGGTTACCGGCAGGGTCATTTGGGAAGATTTATACTCTTATAACAGACCTGTCGAAAATTTAACACTGAACTTTGGATTTGTAAATTGAGGACTAGCAAAATCAACTTTCCGGTTGAAACTGGAAGATGGTCTGGGTTAAACAGAATTGAAAGGAATTGTCCTCTATGTACCTCTGGAATTGGAGATGAAATGCATTATTTGTTTCAATGTGGTTTTTTTTCAAACCTATCGGATTAAATAAATATATACCAATGTATTATAAAAAGTACCCGAACATAGAAAAAATGCAAGGTTTAATAACGTATTGTAACAAAAGAGAATTAGAAAATATTTCAGTATTTTTAAAATCATATATGAAACTTTAAATAACCATAGATAACTTATTGTTACATAGAAACATAATACATGTATGTAATCTTTGTCATGCTCAGTTAGTTTGTCTTTGTCACGTTAATTTTATGTATGGTGTACTACCTGATGTACCACATATGTGGCTCAGTAAATAAAGAATTGAATTAAACAGTGGCGTAGATGAAAGCTGCTATTAAATTAAAAAGGAGGGGAAAGTTGAGCTGAGGGGTATTGCTTCTTCACAACAATGCTCCTGTGCACAAGTCAAGGATTGCACAAGCAGCTATTCGTGAATGCAAGTTCGAACAACTTAATCACCCACCCTACAGTACCGATTTGGCACCCAGTTATTATTTCCTATTTAGAAATGTGAAATCCCATTTACGGGAAATCAGATTTCCTGATGATGATGAACTTAAGGCTACCACAGAGGCATGGTTTCAGGACCAAACCGAAGGGTATAGACAGTCTGAAAGAAAAGTAGGCTAAGTGCATTTGGGGTAAATGTGGACTATATTGAATAATAATTATAAAATGTATGGTTTGTTGCGGCAATATATACCCCGTTCTATGAACTTTTTGACCTCCCCTCGTATTTGCTTACCAGTATCACTACTAGACTAAGAACGAGACGAAATTTCCTGATTAAGATTTGGAAAAAAATCAGTTTTATTTTCGTAATATTTAGTATTTTTTCATTTGTACATGATGACAGACTGAAATAATTTTTAAAATTTTTATCAAAAAATTATGGACAAGCACAAGATTGTTGGCTTATATGCACGTTAGTTCACTGTTGAAATTGAAAGCCAATGAAAAGGAATCGAAACTCGACTGCCGATAGCTACATAATCCCGTGAATGCAACACGCGATCTGATTGGTCAATGCGGACTAGTAATGTCTTCACGATACAAAAGTGACATTGAGACGTCAGAAAAACCATAAATTTTACTGATGCCGATGGATATTAATTAAAAGTCAAGTATGAATGGGTAGAATAATGTTTAGGAAGTGTTCAATGCTGTAAGCAAGAGCGATTTAAGAAAAAACTGGAAGCTAATGACGCGTGTTTTCGTTTCTGCCGTTTTCGCCAGAAATTAAAAAAATTCAATAATGGAAGCCATCAGACCACAATTCCCAACAAGACAAAATGTAAAATGGAGTTTTAGTGGCCTGATTAGTCTGACCAGGCTGTCGAGTGACGGAGATGTGGATAACTAATGTCCTAAAAGCTGTGTAAAATATGTAGTAGCAGCCAAAATACTAGAGGTAAAGCTGCCGAGTGACTGAGAAGAACTACAATTCGTAAGCTTAGTAATAAACTATCGACAGGACTGTATTGAAAATTGTGTCTTGTTTTGAAATAGACTGTTTAAAATTATCAGCATTTAGATATGGCATTACCGTGACAACTAATCATGACGACGTAATATTGGTCAACAACAATATGTGTTACTAGTACGATGCGTAAAAATCTACCTCATCAAGTCTGAAAACTGGGCCAATATCAGGTAAAATAAGCTCATGTCCAAAAACTAGACCAGAGCCATAAGTGGGTTAGACAGCTGTTTCAATGCCTGATCAATATACGGCAAGTACTTGAATGAAAGTCAGGTAAACAAGACAAATATCAGAATTAAGAAGAATGCACATACATTAAAACATCACACAGAAAAACCTAAAACATATTGTGGAAACATTAAAAGCACAATGATATAGAACATTTTGAAGCCATAACATGGAAACAGCTTGATGCGCAATGAAAGAGCCTATTACCAATAAGGTAACTGTATAACACGAAATCAGCTGTTTATATATAAATTGTTGATTGCGGGATATCGTAAGACTAGACTTATGAAAAACTTCAAAAACTTTATGAACGTCATTACAATAGTGTTAATAAGTATCATGTTTGTTAAAAATGTACCTTAATAATATTTGCAGTCAGAAAACAAAAGTTGCATCTTCAGTCTTATTCAGATACATTTATCTTATCTTGTATCTATTCTTGCAAAAGAAAAAACCTTATATTTTTCAAAACTTTACACCACTGTCTTAATACAAAATTGAAAGAACACCTAAACAATTCATTCACTTGTCATTTGTTTTACAAAATCGGTAAGCAAAGATACAGTTATCTAGTGCTGAACATGGATTCCTGTTATTTTATCAAGCATCATACTGACTGCAAACAAAACATACCGAACATTCCATAAAAATGTTAAAGGTTTTGATAGACAACACATTTGTTGTGTTAAACAATATAATTTATTAATATACTACTGCTTAACCTATGAGCACAAAAGGTGATCTATTTCTTTTTTGTTCATTTGGTTCTTGAAGCGAAATTTATGCAGCAATACTAAAAAGAAGCCAAATCATTTAACTCCAGATACAGATGTATAGCTGATGTTCTATACCTTAAAACTTGAGGTCTCATATGTGAATATTATCTATACTTATGAACTATGAATAATTATTAGCTTGATTCTTTAAGTTCTGCGCCAAGCAATAATTATACTCATTGGCATATTTCGATTGTTTGTTGGAAACCTAACTGTTCATCAGTAAAATCTCTTCGAACACAACAATTTGTTTAACATTAAGTTAAATTTGATTTATCTACTTTTTAATACCTTTCAAATCTAACTATTTAAAACCGATCAAAAATTATAAGCTGTGTTGTAATTATCTAATAAGAAAGGATGTTCTAATAAAAACAAACATACCGATGTATGTCTAAGCCACAATTTTAATTGCAAAGTAAATAAATTTTAAATTGACGAATTAAGTTAAACATGTAACCTTTCACCAGGGAAGTGAGGTCAGGTGCTTCAGAACGATAAGTACCTCCTGTGTAGATAGCCACACCCACCACATGTGCAATAAAATTGAGAATGAAATAAACACAGGACTATCGGACGTCAAATATATATTCAGGGTAAATGTAGATACAAAGATATCATACATACTCACAACATTGTGATATCGACCATATAACCATTTGAGGGCCTTGATAAGCCTTGGCTTGCAGTATCCCTGTATCAACAATTTATTTGTAAGCAGCATCGTTTCGTGTATAAAGTTTCCGTAGTGGTAACAAGCTCTACCATACAGTATTCGTTGTGAAACAAGTACACCATAAGCAAGTATATTGCTGCATAGAAAAGGAATGTTGACAATAGAAAAAAATTGAAGTCTCGTTTGTCATAGCTTTAAATGTACCCTTGGTGTCATAATTGAAGTACAAGTTTAAAATCGGTCAGGACATAATCAATTATATATTATATTGTAAGCTCGATAAGATAGCTGACTTTCAAATAATCCCAAAATTTAGGATAATTAATAGATAATTATTTACTTGAACATCTTGCTTCTAATACTTTATCTCATGTAAAAAGTATAACAACACTACCACTTATTCTACATTGAAAATAGTCTTGAACAAATTATTCACTTGTCATTTTGTTTTTACAAAAACAGTCAGCCGAGATACAAATATTTAGTACTGAAGAGGGATTCTAGCTATTTTGTCAAGCATCATACGGATTTCAAACAAAATATAATGAAGATACCATAAAAAATTTGCAGTTTTTGATAGACAACATATTTGTTATAATTGGTAATATAATTTTCCATCAAACGGTATACCAATGAGAACAAACTTTACACCGTTGCTTACTGATTTGTTTCTTTATTTTTATGAAGCAGAATTTGTGCAGAACCTTGTAAAATCTTGAGAGAAGACTGTCGCCAAATTATTCAACTCCACCTACAGATATATTAAAGAAGTTCTGTTTCTCAACAATCCTAAACTGCAAACTATGTGAATGTCATCTATAATAGTGAGTTTGAAATAAAATAGACAACTGATTCTATAAGTTTTCTTCAGGTTAAGACTAAAATCTCAATAATGACGCCAACGAAAGGCTTCATTGAGAACTTTATGGCAAAACGTGATCACTGCAATTTTTCTATGCAGCAGTATGCCTACTTCTCCGCTTTCCACTGTTTCACAATTGATACGCTATAATAGAGCTTGTTCCCACTACAGGAACTTTATACAACGAAGCAAGCTGCTTACAAATAAATTGTTGGCGCAGGGATATTGCAAGCCTAACATAGTATTGTTCATAAATATGATGTCTCTGTGTCCAGGATTGCCTGGATATATTTGACGTCCCATAGTACCATGTTCTTTTTATTCGACATACGTGGTGTGTGTAACCAGTTAACAGTAAACAGGAGGTACTTACCCTTCCGGAGCACCTGGTCACACTTCCCTAGTTGAAGGTCGCTTGTTTAACCTAACTTGTCAGTTCCAAAGTTTTTCGGACATGGATTAGTATGTTTTTGATAAAGCGTCATATATGTGTTTGTGGAGTTGTGCGATTTGGAAGCAGTCTTCTCTCCATATTTTACAAGGCTTTCCATAAATTTTGCTTCATTTGAATAAAAACTTATATCAGCAAGCAATGGTGCACATTTTGTACCCATTGGCATACCGATTGTTTGTTTGAAAATTATATTACAAAACACATATATGGTCTACCAAAACCTCTGATATTTTAATGATGGTATCTTCAGTATATTTTTGTTTGTAATTCATATGATGCTTGGGAAAATACACAAAATCACTTTCAGCACTAGATACTTATATCTTGGCATACTGTTTTGAAAATAATAACAAGGGAATTATTTCTTTTAGACCTCGCCAACGTATTTTGGCAACAACCGAGCTCATCAAAACGCAACACAATAAGAGAAAATACAGCAATATTATTAGTCAGACAGTTAAAACTGTTGGTTTACCAGACTTTTAATCCATAATTTTTTTCAAAAAGGTTTTGTGGCCATTATTACTGTATTGTGGATACGTATATTGTCCCTGTATCCAAAATCATCCCAGACATATTTGACATCTACTAGTTCCATGTTCCTTTTAATCTCAATTTTGATTTTGCAAGTGTTGGATGTAACTAACTAGCTAGATAATCTTTAAATATTGTGATGACGACTATGAGTACCTTGATGAACCTACATATTTTCAGGCTTGTATTCTTCTTCTTTCTTCTTCTCTTACTGTTTCTGGACGACTTAACAATTTGTCAATTTAGGAAAAAGTATATACATTTTGTTACATGACAATGTATTGAGGCTTATTCTTTCCTCTTCTTTATCTCCTGGCTTCTTCAACTTGAACTCATTCAAACCAGATTAATTAGGCTGGCAACTTTGTATTGGCAAGAAATTAAAAATAAAGCCATAATACAACAAAATGTATACAATGTGCAGAAAAAAGGAATTTTCTATACAATGTTTAAAATGGATGAGTATTTGTATATTATTTATGAAATAAGCATGTGTTTCTATACAATGTATAAAATTAATGTGAATTGGAGACTTTGTTTACACATATTTGTATTTCATTTTTCAAAGGGAGAATCTTCAATTAAAAGTTTAGAATTTCTGTGATCAATGCTGTTGAGTTCACGATGTTTGTTTTTAAGCAGGTACAGTGTAATTATTTCTTTCCCTGTTCTTGGTTGTTATAGGTTTTGCTAAGTATATGTTTTTTAACTATAAATTTAACAAGATTATAGAAATATCCAAATGACCTGAAAATCTCCATAATTATCTCGAACACCGAGTGCCCAAGTTACTGCCAGTTACAAGCGTCATTGAAATATGACGTGACATCAACTCAAATAAATGACTTCAGATCCCCCGTTATGTTCTATTTATCATTGCAGCGGAGTATATTCACAAATGATTTGTTCGTATGAGCTTCACTTCAAATCACACATGGATAACAATACAAGTTATAAACAGAACAACAAAGTTATGCAAACATCGAGTAATATCATGTAGAAATATTCATAATGACCGTGGATAGAATGAGACTAGAATCCAAGATGGCCGAATGAAAAGTTATTGGAGACCAAATATGATATTATAGGGAATCAACTTCGACCTGTACCCGAAAATTTAAATATTTATTATGGACCAGTACATTTGGTTATAAGGAACACAATTTTTCATCGACTTAACGGAGAGAGCATATTTCAAACACCTATCCATTTATATATTGTGTATGTATTAACTATAAATCCCAACACTTCCCTCATATACATGTATGGATATTCTAATAAAAGGTCATGCGGACAGGTCAATGTTGTTTGCCTATGCAGGTACAAACATATGATATAGTACGTCAAGTTTTGACCTGGCCGTTTGACCTTTCATTTGAATATAGATTGGTCTTATAAACTGTGGGAATTAGGTAAGACAGTATGTTTCATTACCATAAACACCTGGTATCCAATGTTCCTATCATCTATCCTTATATATTAACTTTATATAGCCCCTAAATGTCTGTTTGAATTTTTTAATTAAAGGTCAAGCGGCCTGGTCAAACTTGACGTCTTATGCATTCGTTATTCGCCCATAAACGACTTAATGTTAGCTCATCCTCCATTTTATCCCATTATAATAACATTCCATATAACTAGGTACTATAAAAAACAAACATACTAATCCATGTCTGAATCACAATTTATTCGCCCATAAACGACTTAATGTTAGGCTCATCCTGTATTTTATCCCATTATAATAACATTCTATATAACTAGGTACTATAAAAAACAAACATACTAATCCATGTCTGAATCACAATCCAGAAGCAAAGTAAAACATTTGGAAAAGACAAGTCAGGTTAGACACGTGGCATTTTACAAGGAAAATAAGGCATAAGGTCGGGTGCTCCGGAAGGGTAAGCACCACTTTTTTAGCTAGCTACACCCGCCACGTGTGTAATCAAAATTGTTTGCAATGGAAATGGAACTATGGGGCATGAAATATGTCCAGGGCAATCCTGGACACATAGAGATCAAACTTATCAACAATACTGTGATGATGGCCATAAAACTTTCTGAGGGCCTTGATAAGCTTAGGCTTGCAATATCTACTATAATACATGTCTAACAAAACAAAACAAACTGCAAAAAATATAACCAATTTTAAATTTATTTAACACAATATACATAAAAACAAAATGGTTGTTTTCACTGTTGTACATTTCCTGTTTCTGCAATAAAACAAAACAAAATGTTAAGGAATAATAATATACAACTGGTAATTGAATTTGTCTTATTACAATCCTTTTTACTATAATTTATTCCAAAGGCATTTTTTTTTCAATAAACAAGCACTTCCTTTTTAGTGAGCTACACTCGCCACGTATGTTATCAAAAATAAATAATAAAAATAAAAAAGGCTATGGGATGCCAAATATATAAGGGTAATTTTAGATTGCAGAATTATCCGCCCCAACAATTTTGTACAAAAACTCATATGAAATTTGTATTAGTATTGTTAAAATTTTAAAATGCTTGTATTGTTAAATGAAAAGGTGTTAAATATGCTGTTGGTTACATGTACGTGAAGGCTCTGAACCTTGTTATTGAATAACAAATTGTCATAAAGTAAACCTACGTTGTTTTCTTTTTTCATGCGCGCGTTTTATTCATTCCTTTAATTAAACATAATTTATCAACTCTATTCAACTCATTTGCGGTGACTGTTTTTGTCTTGTTCACAGTATTGCCTCCAAGGCACTGTAATATTGTTTAATTTTAGAAACGAACATTCTAGTCAATGTTAAAATGGCAATCCCAAAAGTAAAGAAAAAAAATTGAAAACTGACAGGCTCGAGAACTCCGGAGGGTAAGCGGCTCTTAGATCAATAACAAACATATCAACCTCTATCCATACCTGTGAGCACTTACTGTTTAACTGTCTACATTCGTCACGTGGGGATGGAAGGAACATGGAAGGAACATGGAACTATGGGACGTCAAATATATTAAGGGTAATTTTGGATACAGAGGCATCATACTTCTCAACAATAGTGTTACAAGTTTCATATAAAATACTAAATACTTACATTAACAAGTACAGCGTCCACCAATACAACGAGCGTTGGTATGATGTCCATGATGAGGCTACAATGATGATGACAGTCACTATCAACTGTGCATACATCTCCTCCTCCTCCTCCTCCGTGTTGGTGGCACTGGCATTCATTCATTGTCATATCACATGTTGCTGCGTTGTCATGGCAATTATGTTGGCAATCGGAATCGGTCACACCATAAAGCCCCATAGCGGACACTGAAAACGACAACAATAAGAAATACTTAAAACAGAAACGTCGCTATAATATCACACTTCAGTTAAACTCCATTAAAATAATCGTCAAAAAATTGCACCAATAATTTCTATACGTGATTTCCTGTTTAGTATGTTTCAGCAATTAACGTTAAAATACATTATGTACATCAATAGGAAATGAAACTTAATCTTTCTATGGAATACACGTTTTTCTTCCTCTTTTTTGACGTTATCAAATCAGTGTTTATTCGAAATTTTAGTAATGATGTTTACCTTTTGTAAAAAGAAACAATTACGAATTTTATTTACTGGAATGAATGATTAAATGCATATGGTATCTATAGTTTTAATCGCATCAATGAACGTTTGTAAGATGTTTCACACATAACCTGATATTGGTACGGTAAATCCTGTTTATAAAGACCAGCCTAGTTAAATAAGTAAAGTAGCTGATATGGGTAGGTGGCCCTTATATACATGTTCAAATAACAATAAAGAGCAATTGAATAAAAGCAGACATGTGATCTTTATATGGTGACCTTTTGGCAAGTTAGATTGTACCTTGCCTTGTTTACTTTAGTGTCATATTTTCCTAAGATGGAAATATATGTATCAATTAATCCAATAATTCAGAATTAGATTGTATTTCAGTAATTATAAAACAACTATTAAGCAGTCAAATACACATGGCGATTCGTAAGCGAACAACCCCCTTTGAACAATGCAATAAAAACATGCATCTGTGTTTTTTTTACGATTTCTCCACAACTACTTGGGGATTTATCTTTATCAATATTTTTCTATAGCACAATTACGTTACTTCAAATATATAACACAAAATCGAAAATCTCATATATGTTTTTTTACTTTAGGGCAAGTTTTGCATGTAGTTGGTCACATACATCCTCAATGAATTGGATGCAATGAACAAGTATAGAAAAAACTATACTGATTACTTACCAACAAAAAGGCACAAAAATGCAACCAAAACTTTCATGGTGACGGATTTACGGTCAGTCTACTATGGATGGATCTCAAAGCGGCGTTTAAATATGAAATGGTCAATTGAAACAAATGTCAAATTCTCATGACTTGAACAATATAAAGGTCAATTTAATATATAAGTTACTTGACCATCTAATGTTATCTTACAAATTACATACATTATAGTACATCTATTTCAATAACATCGTGAATTCAAATCATTTGACATTCTAAAAATAGTTTCATTCGCACGGACGCCATCAATGCCAATGCAGCAATATAAACAACAATTAGTTTTAATGTATCTAATTTCACTATTTTCTAAAATTTGAAATACAAAAATAACAAAAAAATCGCAAATTATGGAATCTCAATGTGATTGTAATAATTATCAAAGAAGTTCCAACCATTCGCATTCGCAATACCCAACACCACAAAGATGTCACAGTACTGAATGTATTATACTGATTAGTGATAATGTTTCAGCGCTAGTCGGCCGTTTAATAAGTACATATAGTTGATAAAACACAACGATCTTGAGAGCCCCTTAGCTACATATAACATTAGGATAATTAAAAAGACCGTTGACGGCAGAAAAAATGGTCTAATATTACAGTAGCAATTACAGGAAATAAATTTTGCGCATTAAGAATAACAATAAATGATGACATCGCACATTTCCTAAACAGAAAATATATAATACTAGTATCAAGTATACCAAAATGATGAGTTCACACGTGAAACATATAACATTTTTGAAAAATAGGGAAGAATAATGAAACTGATCAGCTAGTCTAGAATTTTAAGAAGAAAATTGCATCACATCAAAATTTAAAATTATCGGACATAAAGGGATAAATAAAATCAGTACTAATTAAAAAAATTGATTTGATTTGAACTCGCAATAACATATTTTCTTTTTAAAACCACAGCTTCAGAACGCTAACCATTGTGCCATGAATACTCTCGTCAGCGGATGTTATTATTCTCAAATATTAAAACGTTATGCAACGTTGTAACCGGTTAGAAAAAACATATTCATGCTACTTAAACCACGTTTTATAGAGATTGTAGCAACATTTTCCAAAAAATTACATTTTTTGCTAGTAGTTTCATTTTATTATGAAGTGACCTAATATACAATATCAGTCTCTACTCAAAATCTCATTTGGAAAAATCTGCACACATCGTGACATTTTCAATTGCAATTCAAATTGAAAAAAATGTCATATACTCCACCTTTTAAGCCAGTTATCAATAATTTCTTTTAAAGATAAAAAGATGGAGTTGTTGTACATAGAAATTTTAAAGTTTGAAGTAAAATTGAAAATTTTACATTGTGTACAGGCTTTTTGAAATAAGAATTTGATCAGAGACCGCCATTGTACATTAGGTCACCAATAAGTTGATGAAACTAGAAAAAAAGTGTAATTTTTGTTAAATGTGGTAATAATCTCTGAAAAGCGTGGTTTTAATAATGATGAATACAGTTTATTGGATTTATTATTTCATCAAATTGATAATAATGTCGAATCATCGACACATAAGCCTATAAGTACATAAAATCAAACTCACGACTATCTAGTCAATAGACAATCAGACTTTCATGAAATACAATATTGGTTGTTTAACTTGTTTGTTTGTAATGTTTATTGTATATTGCCATAACCAAATTGTGCAATTAAGTTATTATTATTAACCTGATAAAATTAAAAATTACGATTATACGGATAAGACTCACCAGAAATACTTGCGCTCATTATTCGACATTTTTTCAATCTCAATTAATTTTGATTTTTCACACGTTATGGGTGTTGTAACTAAACAAGAAGTGTTACCCTCTTGGAGCACGCGGTCTCACTACTCTGGCTCAAGTTCATGTGTTAAGCTTAATTTGCCAGTTTCTTATTTACTTTGTTGTTGTATTTTCAACGGTATGCTTGTGTATAATAATAACATTATATCGAATTAAAACTGTATTCTACAACATAATTATTTGCGCAGATTTTGAGACGATTGGTCTGTCCTGATAGGAATTAGCATTTTGTATGATATATCAAAAACAAACATACTTATCCATTTCCGAATCACAATCCAGAAGCAAAGTAAAAACTTTGGAACTGACAAGTTAGGTTAGACACGTGAACTTCCACCAGGAAAGTGAGGCCGGGTGCTCCGGAAGGGTAAGCACCTCCTGTTTAGCTAGCTACACCCGTCACGTGTGTAATCAAAATTGTGTGAAAGGAACATGGAACTATGAGACGTCAAATATATCCAAGGCAATCCTGGACACAGAGACATCAAACTTATCAACAATACTGTGATGACGGCCATAAAACTTTTTGAGGGCCTTGATAAGCCTAAGCTTGCAATATCCCTGAGTCAACAATTTATTTGCAAGCAGCCTACTTCGTTGTACAAAGTCCCCGTAGTGGGAACAAGCTCTACCATACCGTATTAATTGGGAAACAAATACACCATAAGCAGGAGAAGCAGGTATATTGCTGCATAAAAAAGGAAAGTTGACAATAGAAAAATTGAAGTCATCACGTTTGTCATAAAGTTTCAAATGTAGCCTTTTTTGTGCGTCATAATTCAGGTATAAGTCTAAATATGAAGCAGAACTTGAGGAATCAGTCGTGTCTTTTATTTCAAGCTCACTAGGATAGATGACATTTACATAGTCTCCAAATTTAGGATTGTTAAGAGACAGAACGTCATCTATGTATCTGTATGTTGAGTTGAATGATTTGACGACAGTTTTCTCTCCATCGAAGATGATAATAGCAATTGTTTCAAGTTATTTTGAGTTTGGCGATATAGAGAATGGAAAACAAACATACAAATCCATGTACAAAAAACAAAACTAAAGCAAAGCAACTAGCAAATAAAATTAATTACGTAAACTTCAACCAAGAAGGGAAGCCGGTGCAATGTAAAAAATGTAAGAACCTCTTGTACAGCTACCTGCAGACCCACGTATGATATCAAAAATAAGATTGAAATGAATATTGAACTATGGCTATGTATCGTCGATTTTTATTTTGAGAACGTTCAATTGTAAATTAGCATTATTGTCAGGCCTCGTGACCAATATATTTTATTCAAACTTTTAAAAACTCATTTAAAACCCTAACAACTCCAAAATCTTCTATGTATTGTATGTTTTGTTAGTTTGCTTATGATGTTTTTAATATCGTATATGGTATGTACACTGGTCTTCAATTTGACTGGCTGAGAGCACTAACGAAAAGAGATTGTGTTACTGCATTGTTTTTTTTAAAAATCCAATATTTTTGTTAAAATGGCAATTACTGAATAAGATTTTTATTTCAAATAGGCGTTTGTTGTCATAGACAAGCATTGGCATAATACATGTGAAAGACACTTAGATAATTTAAAACCTTATGTTTTCCATGTTAAAGTTTTACAGTTGCAGCTGAAAAGATTGGTACTCGAAACAGAGAGGATGAAGTTGAACAAGTGATTTACGTCTCATTCACAATTCGTTTACTTGTATCGAGGGTCAGTTCATAAACGATGGAAGAAAACGAGATAGGCATGTATTTTAAAACAGCTACCGTCCGCAAGCAAACTGGCAAATTTCTGACACCTTTCCGAAACACCCAGCCTACCTTCCCTGATGGAAATTCACGTGTTTCTTTAACTTGTCAGTTTTAACGTTTTTACTTTGCTTCTTGATTGTGATTTGGATAAGGATTCGTATATTTCTTTTTGATTTGCTCGAATGGGAATCGAACATAAGCATAGGCCTTTTGGAGTCATTCATTCGAAAGAAGCAAGTAAACAAACATTATACATTTTTTTATTAAAATTCTTGTGTGTTGTATTTTCACATAGTATATTTCTCACTTTTAAGTGAATATATTGTTCGACATACAAACAACAAAAACATGATGACAACACAGCGTATTTAAAAAATAAGGATTGTTTAAGGTCTGTTAATATTTAAATTTTAAAAGCGGGTTGTAGACGATAACAATGATTTTTGCAAAGATTTTTCCAGGATAGTCAGCAAAATGATCATACATGTAAATCTCAAATGAATAACATAGGAATCTAATTTAATGTAAAAAATACAAGTATTGATTGTGTTTGAAGGCCCTAAAATTGTCATCATAAATCTGCACCTTTTCCAAATTTTCTGGTCCTATACATCTGTCAAAAAAACTTAAAAATAAACAATACAGTATATTTAAGAAATAAGATAACCTGGAAATGACGCTTTTCCACAATTTGCTTCCATTATTTACGCATAGTAAAGAGTGTCTATTCAGGTTATTTTTCAGTATTTACATTTGTAATATCAAAACAAACATACTAATCTATGTCCGAATCACAATCCAGAAGCAAAGTAAAGACTTTGGAACTGACAAGCTAGGTAAGACACGTGAATTTTTACCAGGGAAGTGAGGCCGGGTGCTCCGAAAGGATAAGTACCACCTTTTTAGCTAGCTACACCCGCCACGTGTGTAATCAAAATTATGTGAAAAAGACATGGAACTATGGGACATCAAATATATCCAGGGCAATCCTTGACACAGAGAAATCAAACTTATCAACAATTCTGTGATGATGGCCATAAAACTTTCTGAAGGCCTTGATAAGCTTAGGCTTGCAATATCTACTATAATACATGTCTCACAAAGCAAAACAAACTGCACAAAATATAACCAATTTCAAATTTATTTTACACAATATACATAAAAACAAAATGGTTGCTTTCACTGCTGTACATTTCCTGTTTCTGCAATAAAAACAAAACAAAACATTTAGAAAAAATAATATACAACTGGCAATTGCATTTGTTTTATTATAATTCATTTCACTATCAACTATTTCCAAGGCATTAATTTTTTTCAATAAACAAGCATCTTTTTAGTGATCTACACTCGCCACGTATGTAATCAAAATTAAAAAAAAGAATATGGGCTATGGGATGCCAAATATATCAAAGGTAATTTTGGTTGCAGAAATATCATACTCCGCAACAGTATTGTACAAAAAACTCATATGAAATTTGTATTAGTATTGTTAATAATTTTGAAATGCTTGTATTGTTAAATGACAAGGTGTTAAATATGCGGTTGGTTACATGTACATGAAGGCTCTGAACCTTGTTATTGAATAACAAATTGTCATAAAGTAAACCTACGTTGTTTTCTTTTTTCATGCGCGCGTTTTATTCATTCTTTTAATTAAACATCATTAATCAACTCTATTTAACTCATTTGCGGTGACTGTTTTTGTCTTGTTCACAGTATTGCCTCCAAGGAACTGTAATATTGTTTTATTTTTAGAAACGAACATTCTAGTCAATGTTAAAATGGCAATGCCAAAAGTGAAGAAAAAACTTTGAAAACTGGCAGGCTAATTATGTGAAACACACGAGGCCCGAATACTCCACAGAAAAGTAGCTCTTGGACCAATAACAAACATATCAACCTATATCCATATAGGCAAACAACACTGACCTGTCCGTTTGACCTGTTATTAGGAATATTCATACAGGAGAATCCATCCCATACAAAGGTAGTGTTAGGATTCAGTTATTACATATACACATTGTCCATGATTAGTGTTCACATCAGGAATACGAAATATACACTCATTATCCCTATTACTTGAATTAACCCGTTCATAATGAATATTTAAATCAAAGGTCAAGCGGATAGGTCAATGTTGTTTACCTATACCTGTGAGCACTTACTGTTTACCTATCCACATTCGTCACGTGTGTAATCAAATTTGGGAATGGAAGGAACATGAAACTATGGTACGTCAAATATATCAAGGGTAATTTTGGAGTAATTACTGAGGCATCATACTTCTCAACAATATTGTTACAAATTTCATATAAAATATTAAATACTTACATTAATGACAAGTACAGCGTCCATCAGTACAACGAGCGGTGGTATGACCATGTCCATGATGGAGATTACAATGTTGATGACAGTCACTATCAAGTGTGCATCCTCCTCCGTGTTGGTGACACTGGCATTCATTCATTGTCATATCACATGTTGCTGCGTTGTCATGGCAATTATGTTGACAATCGGAATCGGAGTCACACATAAAGCCGCCATAGCGGACACTGAAAACGACAATAATAATAAATACTTAAACAGAAACTCGCTATAATATCACACTTCAGTTAAACTCCATTAAAATAATCGTCAAAAAATTGCACCAATAATTTCTATACGTGATTTCCTGTTCAGTATGTTTCAGCAATTAACGTAAAATACATTATGTACATCAATAGGAAATGAAACTAATCTTCTATGGAATACACGTTTTTTTTTTTATTTTTTCTTCCTCTTTTTTGACGTTTAAATCAGTGTTGTTTCGAAATTTTAGTAATGATGTTTGCCTTTTGTAAAAAGAAACAATTACGAATTTATATTTACTGAATGAATGATTAAATGCATATGGTTTTTTTATAGTTTTAATCACATCCAATGAACGTTTGTAAGATGATAGACACATAATTGATATTGGTACGGTAAATCCTGTTTATTAAGGCCAGCCTAGTTAACGAAGTAAAGTGACTTATATGGGTAGGTGGCCCTCACATACATGTTCAAATAACAATAAAGAGCTATTAAATAAAAAACAGACATGTGCTTTTTATATGGTTGCCTTAAGGCAGATTAGATTGTACCTTGCCTCGTTTACTTTTGTATCATATTTTCTTAAGATGGAAATACATGTATTAATTAATCCAATAATTCAGAATTAGATTGTATTTAAGTAATTATAAAACAACTATTAAGCAGTCAAATACACATGGCGATTCGTTAGCGACAAACCCCTTTTGAATAATGCAATAAAACATGCATTTGTGTTTTTAACGATTTCTCCACAACTACATGGGGATTTATCTTTATCAATATTTTCGTTACTTCAAATATATAACACAAATCGAAAATCTCATATATTATTTTTTACTTAAGGGCATTGTTTGCATTTAATTGTCACATACATCCTCAATGAATTGGATGCAATGAACAAGTATAGAAAAAACTATACTGATTACTTACCAACAAAAAGGCACAAAAATGCAACCAAAACTTTCATGACGACGGATTTACGGTCAGTCTACAGTAGAACTATGGATGGATCTCAAAGCGGCGTTTAAATATTGTTCAAGTCAATTGAAACAAATGTCAAATTCTCATGACTTGAACAATATAAAGGTCAATTTAATATATAAGTTACTTGACCATCTAATGTTATCTTACAAATTACATACATTATAGTACATCTATTTCAATAACATCGTGAATTCAAATCATTTGACATTCTAAAAATAGGTTCATTCGCACGGACGCCATCAATGCCAATGCAGCAATATAAA
Source organism: Anadara kagoshimensis (assembly GCA_021292105.1). Taxonomy (NCBI): domain Eukaryota; kingdom Metazoa; phylum Mollusca; class Bivalvia; order Arcoida; family Arcidae; genus Anadara; species Anadara kagoshimensis. Next base: position 19,609,869 of record CM037874.1, read on the forward strand.
CAACAATTAGTTTTAATGTACCTAATTTCACTATTTTCTAAAATTTGAAATACAAACATGACAAAAAATCGCAAATTATGGAATCTCAATGTGATTGTAAAGAAGTTCCAACCATTCGCATTACTTAACACCACGGTGTCACATTACATATATGTATTATACTGACCAGTGATAATGTTACAGCGCTAGTCGACCGTTTAATTAGTGCATATAGTTGATAAAACACAACGATATTGAGAGCCCCTTAGCCACATATAACATTAGCATAATTAAAAAGACCGTTGACGACAGAAAAAAATTTGGTCTACATTACAGTAGCAATTACAGGAAATAAATTTTGCACATTAAGAATAAAAATAAATGATAACATCGCACATTTTCTAAACACAAAATATATAATACTAGTATTAAGTATACGAAAAGAGTTGATGAGTTCACATCTTAAAAAATATAACATTTTAGAACAATCGGAAAGAATAATGAAACTGGTCAGCGAGTCTAGAATTTTAAGAAGAAAAAATTGCATCACATCAAATTTATAATTATCAGACATAAAAGGATAAATAAAATCAGTAATAATAAAAAAATTGATTTGATTTGAACTCGCAACAACATATTTTCTTTTCAAAACCACAGCTTCAGAACGCTGACCATTGCGCTATGAATACTCTCGTCAGCGGATGTTATTCTCAAATATTAAAATGTTATTCAACGTTGTAACGTTGTAACCGGTTAGAAAAAAATATTCATACCACTAAAACCACGTTTTATAGAGATTGTAGCCACATTTTACGAGAAATTACAATTGTTGCTACTGGCTTCATTTTATTATGAAGTGACATAATATACAATATCAGTCTCTACTCAAAATCGTATTTGGAAAAGACTACATACATCGTAACATTTTAAATTACAATTCAAATTCTATGTCCTATACTCCAAATTTTTAGCCTTATAAGGATTGATTCATAGCTGTTTCATCACGAACTGCTAAAATATAATAATCAATGTCACTTGCTCAAGGTTGACAGGTGTTCAGTACCACTCATTATAATTTAGTCAGGTAATAGTATGATTAATCCACATAACCAGTTATCAATAATTCCTTTTAAAAATAAAAAAATGGAGTTGTTGTACATAGAAATTTTAAATTTTGAGTGAAATTGAAAATTTTACATTGTGTACAGGCTTTATGAAATAAGAATTGAATCAGAGACCGCCATTGTACATTAGGTCACCAATAAGTTGATGAAACTAGAAAAAAGTGTAATTGTTGTTAAATGTGGTCACAATCTCTGAAAAGCGTGGTTTTAGTAATAATGAATATGGTTAAGCGAAGGACTCGGTATACAATAGAGCGAAGACAGGATAAGTTTATATATGAAGTTTATTCGATTGATTATTTCATCATATTGATACCAATAACGTCGATTCATCAACGCATAAGCCTATAAGTACATAAAATCAAACTCACGACTATCTAGTCAATAAAACAATCAGACTTTCATGAAATAAATATTTGTTGTTTAACTTGCTTACTTGTTTGTTTGTAATGTTTATTGTATATTGCCATAACCAAATTGTTCAATTAAGTTATTATTATTATTATTATTATTATTATTAATAATAATAATAATAATAATAATAATAACCCGATAAAATAAAAATTACTACAATACAGATAAGACCCACCAGAAAAACTTGCGCTTATTATTCGACAGTTTTTAATCTCAATCAGTTTTGATTTTTCACACGTTGTGGGTGTAGCTAACTAAACAAGAAGTGTTACCCTTTTGGAGCACGCGGTCTCACTACTCTGGTTCAAGTTCATGTGTTAATCTTAATTTGTCAGTTTCTTATTTACTTTGTTGTTGTGTTTTGAAAGGTATGTTTGTGTGTGATTGGAATAATAATAACATTATTAAAAGTTTAAACTCAAATACTGTTTTCAGTTTTCATTATATCATGTGATAAATAAATTTCGAAACACGAATTAGAACTTGCGCAGATTTTGAGTCGATTTGTCTTTCCTGATAGGAATTAGCAGTTTCTTTGATATACCATAATTTAAAACAAGCATTATTGCCAAAGCTCGTGGCCAATATATTTTACTTAAACTCTTTTAAAAACTCAATTAAAATTCCAAAGTCTCCAAAATCGTCTACGTAAAACCCTAACAACTCGAAAATCCTCTACGTAAAACCCTAACAACTTCAAAATCCTCTACGTAAAACCCTAACAACTCTAAAATCCTCTACGTAAAACCCTAACAACTCCAAAATCCTCTACGTAAAACCCTAACAACTCCAAAATCCTCTACGTAAAACCCTAACAACTCCAAAATCCTCTACGTATTGTATGTTTTGTTAGTTCGTTATGATGCTTTATCGGATATGGTAAATACCCTGGTCTTCAACATTTTTTTTGGTAAAAATGACAATTATTGAATAAGATTTTATATTCCAATAGGCGTTTTTGTCATAGACAATCATTGGTACAATATATGTGAAAGACACTTAGATAATTAAAAATTATGTTTTCCATGTTAAAGTTTTACAGTTGCAGCTGAAAAGATTGGTACTCGAAACAGAGAGGATGAAGTTGAACAAGTGATTTACGTCTCATTCACAATTCGTTTACTTGTATCGAGGGTCAGTTCATAAACGATGGAAGAAAACGAGATAGGCATGTATTGTAAAACAGCTACCTTCAGCAAGCAAACTGGCAAATTTCTGACAACCTTCCGAAACACCCGCCTACCTTCCCTGATGGAGATTCACGTGTTTCTTTAACTTGTCAGTTTTAACGTTTTTACTTTGCTTCTTGATTGTGATTTGGATAAGGATTCGTATATTTCTTTTTGATTTGCTCGAATGGGATTCGAACATAAGCATAGGCGTTTTGAAGTCATTTATTCGAACATAATCATAGGCGTTTTGGAGTCATTCATTAGAACATAAGCATAGGCGTTTCGAAGTCATTCATTCAAACATAAGCATTGGCGTTTTGGAGTCATTCATTCGAAAGAACCAAGTGAACAAAGATCATGTATTTTTTTTTATTAAAATTCTTGCGTGTTGTATTCTCACATAGTATATTTTTCACTTTTAAGTGATTATATTGTTTGACATATAAACAACTAAAACATGATAACAACGCACTTTATACAAAAATTAGAGTTGTTAACGTCTGCCCGTAATTCTATTTTAAAAGGAGGTTGTTAATCGTAGCATTGGTATTTGCATATTACATTACAATTATACCTTTTTTCTAGGATAGTCAGCAAAAATGATTACAGATCTCAAAAAACAATAACATAGAAATTTAAAAAAATACAAATTGCTTGTGTTCGAAGGCACTAAAATTGTCATCATCATAAATCTGTAGTTTTGAAGTCGGCTTTTACAAGATTCCTGGTCTTTCACACCTGCCACAAATCTAAAACATGATACCAACGCAGTGTATAAAAATAAGGGTAGTTTTGGGTTTGTCCGTGTTTAAAATTGAAAAGCATGTTGTAGACCATAGAAATGTTTTTGCATATTGCACCAATATACCTTTTTGATTTTTCCAGCAAAATGATCACAGATCTCAAATATGCATAACATAGGAATTCAATTTAATTAAAAAAAACACAAGTATTTCCTGTGTTCGAAGGCTCTAAAATTGTCACCATAAATCTGCAGTTTTGAAGTCACCTTTTTCAAATTTTCTGGTCCTATACATCTATCAAAAACCTAAAACATGATAACAGTACAGTATAAAAATAAGAGTTGTTTAAGGTGTGTCCATATTTAAATTTTAAAAGCGGGTTGTAGAAGGTATCAATGGTTTTCAACGTTTTTTATTTTTCTGGAATAGTCAACAAAAATTATCACAGATCTCAAACATCAATAACATAGACATTTTTAAAAAAAAACCTTTACGAGTATTTTTATACAAGTATTGCTTGTGTTCAAAGGACCTAAAATTGTCCATATCGTAATTGTGCCGTTATGTAGCCAGCTTTTTCAGATTTTCTGGTCTTTCACATCTGTCAAAAACTGAAACATGATACTAACGCAGTGTATAAAAATTAGGGTAGTTTTTGGTTTGTCCGTATTTAAAATTTAAAGCATGTTGTAGACCGTAGCAATGTTTTGGCATATTACATCAATAAATGTTTTTGATTTTCCTAGGATAGTCAGCTAAATGATCGCAGATCTCAAACATAAATAACATAGAAATGTTTAAAAAATCTTTACGAGTATTTTATACAAGTATTGCTTGTGTTAAAAAACCTAAATATTGTCATCATAAATCTGCAGTTTTGAAGTCAGTTCTTGCCGTTTCCCAATTTTCAGGTCTTTCTGATCTGCCTTCGACATCACAAACATCGGGTGGTTTTACAATTAAACTGTAAAATACTTTCTTCTCTCTAAACCAACTGTAACTGTTATCGAAACACAAAAAATCTGAAAAAGAAAACATATGAACTTATAAACTTATAAAAATCAAACAAAATACTATAATTGTTATTAACAGAATTTGGTTAATTTATTTTGGTAAAAATCTTAAAAAATTCAAATGTCCCCACTGTAAGCCATAAAATTATAACCCTACAACATGTTTATGTACACAGTCATGGATATTGCCAGATTACTTTGCTTTGAACATTACTTAGAAAAACAGGTTTGATCGAACAAAATTGGGTGTATAAGAGTGATGGGTTTTCACGCTCCAGTCAAGGGTTTCCCACTCCTGGTTGTAGAAGGGAAACTGGAAAACATGCATAAATCAACATATGATTGTGTATTTTGTTTGTGATGTTTAATTTGACAATATGTAAAAAAATTCGATTTCTTATCAGAAATTTACTTATAGAAATTGAATCTAATTTTGTTTGGATAACCTGGAAATGACGCTTTTCCACAATTTGCTTCCATTATTTACGCATAGTAAAGGGTGTCTATTCAGGTTATTTTTCAGTATTTACATTTGTAATATCAAAAACTAACATACTAATCCATGTCCGAATCACAATCCAGAAGCAAATTAAAAACTTTGGAACTGACAAGCTAGGTTAGACACGTGAACTTCTACCAGGGAAGTGAGGACGGGTGCTCCGGAAGGGTAAGCACCCCCTGTTTAGCTAGCTACACACGCCACATGTGTAATAAAAATTGTGTGAAAGGAACATGGAACTATGAGACGTCATATTTCCAGGGCAATCTTATAGCATTTCACTTCCAGACCAAATGCAACAATTGGAGTATAATTACCATTGCTAATATTACGTCATTTAATTCTTATGGGTGCCTATACACGTGACGTTATTGATTGGTAGGTTTAGCGATTGAAAATGCATGTCGTACACGACAGTTTTCTAAATTTATTTCATTTTTAAAATACCATAAACAAGATTTTCTAAAAACTGCAAAATGCAAGTATAATCATTGAACTAGCGCACGTGGTGCAGTTTGTTTTGCACATCAAAGGACGTTATAACACTATAAAGGTCATTTCTAGACAGTTCAATTGTTAAATTACCCTGATGGAAATCAGATAACTTACTTTAACAAATGTCCTCAAAAGTGAACCAAAGAAACGACACGGACCTATGTCCAAACTTAGCGATTTCACATGTATGGAAGCTACTATGATTAGCAGGCAAATAGTACAATCGCCCTTTAACTTAAAGGAAGATACGGTTCAATGTATAAATAGATACGTTACGTTTCCTGAAATATTAACATTTGATGCTCGTCTCTCTCCGTATTTGGAGCAAGGTGTTTGTGATCGTGGTCGGGAATATAAATTTCTTCGGTGGGACAAATCTTAATTTATGTTCAGGACAAATGCACTATATAGCCTCATAAAATTATCTTGAAATACAAACGTTGGTCATATAAGTAATGATACAATAAATATGAAAGATAGTTCTAACAAAAATGGCCCAATCTCGAAAAATCTTCAAAATAAGAAGATATATACTCTAAGATATGGGGAATCTAAAACATATTGTTTTGATCAAAAATACATCATACGTTTCCATGGCAACCGGGCACAGTATGACCACGTCACTGACATGAATTCATGTGTCAATAGCAAAGTTTTGTATGACATACAGGTAGCATGTAGATGTAAGAATACTGTTCTTCAGCAATAAATTATTGCATGTCCGAATATTTGATTTTTTTCAAAAAAAACAAATGATGTTTAAAAAATAGCATTTTGCATCAATCTTAAACGCTTATTACCCAAAACAGTATTTATTAATTATTATAATCATTATTGCTATAAAATACATACCCCATAACCCTATAATATATCACAATCACATTTTTTAAAATTGGAATTATTTTCATTGACACATAACATGCTATATTATATAAATTTAGTTGAACAACGAGAACGTGAAAATATATAATGACCAAAAACAAAATAATAAAATAAAAAAGTAAAGAACCACAGAAATTTTGCTAGCACAGGGAGATAACTCACATATTTTTATTTATTTACTCAGTGCATGTATATGGTTAAAATAAGGCCTTCTAGATATCTCCGGTTTGATTACAGGTGTATTTCTTGTCGATCAAAATGGACTCACCCGAGTACATATTATATATACTTGCTATGACTATAAAGCCTGTATCATAAGTGTATCATAAGTGTAGTTTATGAACATTGGCTATAGCGATCTTTAACATTTTTCTGTTAGAAAAGTTGAAGTTCCGTTCACTGAAATGAATGTCTTTGCACCTGAATTTGGATAAATACGATTGAGAAGACGTATTTCTTTAAACAAATGTTTTTAAACTTTAAAACTATCTGATATGGATAAGAATTTTTTCGTCTATGTAATTATTATAGTCAGTATACTCTACAATATGAACACTTTCAGAAAAAAACATGTTTCTAAAAGTCCTTAAATATGTTTTGTCCTTTAAATATTTCTTCAAGAGACGAAATTTTTGTTTCGCAATTTTGGTCAAAACACGGCTGATGAGATTTAATTCCGAAACGGCCATCTAATGATGTAAAATAAACACGGGTATAGTATCTAATTTCAACCAGAGCCGGTATCTCTGCTGGTTGATGTTTCCCTGACAATATCACAAACACAGTAGGCAACACTTTTGTATTGACAGAAATATACTATTTTTGAATTTCCTGCTAGTTAAAATGGGAAAATGATAACAAACCTAAGGTATACTCCATGATACAAAGTATTTCCTTCACTAAATTTGGTAAAATATGTTTGGGCTTTTAAACATTTTAAACATCTGAAAAGAAAGCTTGGTTTTACAATTTTGGTTCAAGCACTACTGATGAAGAACTGAATTCCGAAACGGCCGTCTAGTGCTGTAAAATTTACTCTGGTATAATATGTTATTTTGTACTTGTAAATCTACTTAATTATAACTTACATATTCCAGCTTCTTTACATACATAATTCCCATCCTGAAGCATGCTTTGACTACTTATTTTGTTAACTGGAATGACTTGCTCGTAATCATCATCCCTTTTTATTAGCAATCCAAAATGAATATCATAGTCTACTGTTTTAAATTCCCAACTACAAATAAAAATAAAGAGATAAATGAAATATAGAAGTTTTTAATACATCAATGCAGATCATATAACGATATATATATATATATATAATATATATATATATATATATATATATATATATATATATAACAGCTAAGATGTAAAGATGTTTTCATACTCCGCCTTTTGAGGAAAGAATGGGTATTAAATTTAAGTTTCCGTCCGTCGTCCGAAATTTTTGTGTGACGCACTATTTCATTTGGTGCAAAGTGTCAACATTTACAGGAGATGCGCATATCGTTCAGTTGAGTTGGTTTGCTCATTTTCCTTGGAGTTATGGCCCTTTGAACATAAGTGCCAATCACAAAAAGAACTTGTTGACGGGGGATCGTAATTCACTAAATTTGCTTGTTGTATTTAGAGCACACTCACTTACCACATAAATTATAATATTAATGATGTGTGCGCATTCTTGAATGTTTATGTGATGCACTATTTCATTTGGTGCAAAGTGTCAACATAGACAGGAGATACGCATATCGTTGAGTTGGTTTCCTCATTTTGTGTGCGCATTCTTGAATGTTTATGAGTAAAAAAGGATGAAGAGTTTGTTTATGTGCTATTTTCCCCATAATTGAAGCCATAATTAAGTTTATTGAGTTGAAGTTAGTAATGAATATTGTTCTAAATTTGATACCAGAAGCTTAGCTTCCTTGCCAACAAGATATAGATAACTAGTAGCTTAAAAGCTACCGAAAGAAACATAAAGCCAATGCATAAAGGCCGAGGAAATAAAGGGTCTAAATAAGCTACCAATGCAGCACTTATTTTTAAGCCTAGTGTTAAAATTTCGACAGGTCTGTACTGTATAAATCATACCACAAAGTGCTTCCGGGTGTTTTGACTTCCTGTTGAATCAATAACTTCCCGCCATTTTCCACCATCCTTGAATTCATATGATCAAGATATGCCGTTTCTGAGATATAACATTCCTTCGGTACTAATCCACCTTGGCATATCTGGAAAATTCAATATTTTGAAAATGTGTATAAATACGGCTGTAATATAAAAATATACTAAATTGTAACTCTATTTTTTAAAACAAAATCGAACAATCTTGTACATTTAATTGAAAACCATTTATTTATTTTTATTTTTGTTTTACTAGAAACAATTTAATAAGGAATACCATATAATCTAAATCAATGTTAGAAACCTGGCATATATAATGATATTCGAACACCATTGTTAAATAAACTGCCGCCAAGAGAAAAACCATTAAAGTAGAATAAGAACACTATCAGACTGTATGTGACCATATGACCTACAGCTCATTGTAAATAAAAGCAGGATGAAAGGAACAAAAATTAAATAAAATTTTCATTTAAAAATGCATATAATGACGTAGTATATGTGTTGGGGTAAAAATATAAATTTACTTTTTCTGTGCATCTTGGATTGCCATCTGCGTCGGTTTGTTTTCCACCAAGAAAAGCTGGTAACTGGTCGTCATCGATGCAATCCCTCAGTGCTGATTGGTAATTACCTAAAACAAAGAAAAAAATTTCTGTCCCAATAAACATAAAAAGGAAACACTGTAAACATGTATGTGGTTAGAGCAAACAAAATCCATACCAAGAAACAACAAATTAGATGTAAGAAAAAAAAAAAAAAAACAGTCAGTATAAATGCACTAAACCCTGCTATTGCGACAACCCATATGTTTGAATAAACCACCTGCAATTCGTTGAAGATGGAATTATCACTAGTGTAACTATTTATTCTGCGCCAGGTCCAATTGTTAGTCAGTCAATGACTTGACCATCACGGTATAAAGATAAATAGTATCCTTGTTTTCAATCTGTACCAGGATTAATAGATAGATGAAATCGATAGTTAATGCTAAAACTCGATAGTCAAGCTGTTCCCCTGGAGTAATGAAGATAAAAGTATATAAGAAGTGACTCTTTTCAATCTACGTCAGAGCTAGTCGATGAACAGTCAAGGAATTGGAATTGATAATATTCTTGATTCCTGAAAATTCAATCTACGTCAAGGTCAATCGTTAGACAATCAATGGGACTTAACAGTGAATTTGTTCTTTGTAGTTAGGTACATGTAGACGCATATACCAATATTCCATTTAATATCTTACCTCCAAACACATTAATTTTTTCCCGCATGTCTTCAGTTATCAACGGTTTTATAAATTTAAATAAAACTGGAAAAATTGCAGGTGCTAAAAAACAATAATATAACAATATACACATTTAACAAAATAAATCAAAGAATAGCCACGAACTTTCTTAAAATCACATGATCATTAGTTTAAAATCGGGGAAAAATTTTTACATCACGAAATATGGGAACTATATTCCTAATTTTTTAGTGTTTGGTAATTACCAAAGCAACAACTAACAAACAGGAAAAAACCATTACATGTTTAGTTATATATCCCTCGAGTTTGAACTGGACGTGTATAGTATGACAAATAACTTCTTCCGCCATTATTTTAACTTTCACATTTTTGGCATCTTTTTAACAGACCTTTATGAACTTAACAAGATCAACCTTTGGGTGAAGTGGATGCGTTATTTGTGTTTTGGCTATGTGAATGGTTGGGAATCTGCCAGCTGGGGTTCGATTGGATGGCAATTTTATATGACCAATTTCATAACTTGTTTAAAATGTTCGATTGCAAGTGTAACAGATATTATCTATATATAATTCAATTTTCATTTGTTTCAAGCATTTTGATTGGTCAGATCTTTTGTGTTATTTTCCCATGACAGAATTGGCTCGTCTCCAACTTTCATTGCCGGAACAACAATTGTATTCTTACGACATGGCGATGTCCAAATAATTATTCATAAAGTTATAAAAGTACCACATACACCTTTTTTAGATTATAAATTGAATAATAAGAAATGAAGTTAAATTTTCTTTTTTGTTATGGAAGTATGAAAGAATTGGACATTGCTACGCGAATTATTCAGTGTGCAAAATGTCCAATTCTTTCATACTTCCATAACAAAAAGACAATTTAATTTCATTTCTATAATATATTATCATTGAACTTGTCAAACACACCCAATTTTTATTTTTTTTATTTTTCAAAAACTTCCTTCTGATTGCAACAATCTCTCATTAAAAATATAAAGATCTGATTAATTAAATGGGCATCAGGTCCTAGTAAAGAATTTTTCACTTAATATCGAGACGTCATCAGCTATAGGCGGCGTTGAAGAAATTTGACCTTTGCAGTGGGCTCAGGACATTGTACATGGGGATCCTTTTACGTGCCACGCCTGTCGTGACACGGGGCAAAGGTTTTAAGGTCTCCTGCTAGGGGCCCTGTGACTTTTATTTCTAAATGCAAAACGCTTTCCGTTTTGGTCAGGCCCCGGCAGATTTCGACCCACCACCCACAAACGTAAAGAGCACTCTATCAATTTAGCTACCTAGTGGTCACAACTTTAGCGGTAGTAACACTTACCATTTATAATAAATAACTTTTTCAACATTTCTGGGTAATTGTCCTCTAATAACTGAACTAAACATATATACATCTGTATACCTATAATGTAGTTGAAAAAATAATTAGAATAAAGTGTAGAAAACATAACTGAGGTCCACTATGAGTTTGCAGTTCACTAGGTTACCTGCACAGTATGTTCTTCGTGCACTAAGATGTTTAGGAGAGTGAAGTTATTGTGTTTAGCGCCCCGGTCCGTATCCCTTCACTTAAATTTATGAATTCCTTCCTTGAATGTGCGAAGAAACCTCGAAAAAACCATTATCTTTCAGCGATTGCACTGACATATTTCCTCGCACTAGGAACTGCCCCGAGTGTTGAATTGAGTAATGGTGTTTAACGTCCCAGTCAAGAATATTTCACTTATATCGAGACGTCGCCAGCTATAGGCGAAGGTGCAGAAATTTTGCCTGTGCGTTGCGCTGATGGCATTATACATCATGGCTCTTTAGCGTGTCAAGCCCACCATGGCACAAGACCTCGTTTATTTTAAGTTCCCATCCAGAAGAACCGTGACTTTCATTTTGTAATGCCGAGTGCTTGGCGAAAGAACTGTCACTACCCACTTTCAAGTCTTGGGTCAGACCCGGTCGGGGATCGAAACCACGACCTCCCACTAACAGAGCGAGCACTCTACCAACTGAGTTACCCCAGTGATGATTCGAACCTAGGCTGTGAGGGGCGCTGTGATCCGACAGTCAGTGATATAGACCACTCATATATAGCGGTTGCGTTTACGAGAGACTAAAGTTAAATTTCCTAGATCTACATCATAAAACAATTAACCATGATTAACAGCAATAACATTCTAAAAATGCATGGTTTAAACTCACTTAGATTTAACGACCACTAGTGTTAGACCAAGGTACATAGATGAGTTGAGTTGAATAATCGTGTTTAACATCCAAGTCAAGAATATTTCACTTATATCGAGACGTTGCTTTAGGCAAACTTTGCCTGGGGGTTGCGCTGATGGTCTTATACATTGTCGTACCACGCATACCATGACACGGGGCTTTGTTTATTTTAAGTTCCCATCCAAGAGAACTGTGACTTTTATTTCGTTATATCGAGTGTCTGTCGAAAGAAAAGTCACAAACCACTTTTAAATAATGGGTCAGACCCGGCAGGGGATCGAACCCACGACCTCCTGCTTATTTAGCGAGCACTCTAGCAACTGAACAACCGCATTGGTAAAAACATAGATGAATAAATGCATTTAATTTTGCAGTTGAGTGTTAAATAATTATATGGTTAAACGCATTACCTGGTGTCCATAGAGATCGTGGCCCAATTCCTTCAAAATCTAGTATTGCTATTATACCATCAACCCGTCTACCGAGCTAATTAACGTAATATAATTGTAAAAAATATAATAAATCTTGTTTTATTAATATTCATAAATATACTAGCATACATGATCTTATATCACAAATAAAGTAAATGACGCTATCTAGCACGGGTCTTGGGAATTGGTATAGCTTCTGAAATAAAAGTTCTAAACTTAAAAATAATCGCCACAAACCTACACGTATATAGAATGCTGATGGTTATAATATGACAGTTCCAAATTTAAAAGTAATTTATTTCAAACCTATCCGGAACGTATCCAAGGAAACTGTTGATTGTATCCTAGTGGACCCTAAATAAAACATTCTGGTGGTTCTTCAATTCAAGATAAGGGTTATCTATCTGACTTAAATCTCAATATTGACAACCACGGGAGCTACATTTGAAGCTACATGACAAACGTGATGTTTCTAGTGTCAACTTTCCTTTACTATGTAGCAATAGTCCTGCTTCTTCGCTTATGGTATATTTGTTTCACAGTAAATACTTCATGGTAGTTATTGTTCGCATAACATGAAATTTATACAACAAAGAAAGCTGCTTACAAATAAGTTTTGACACAGTAATTTTGCAAGCCTAAGCGTATCAAGACCTTGTCAAGTGCCCTTGAAATCCCTCAAAATATTCTCACCTTTTCGGTCTGATTTTTCCATTCTAAAACTATGTTTTCACAATTTAGGATTTTGACTTTTTCCAGATCTGATACTTTCACTGAGTTCATTATTCCTTTCATATCTAACTTTCCATACAATTCAACCACCACTGGTGACCCCTCTTTATCGTAACCGACAAAACCGGATGGCATGTATTTTTTGATCACCTACAATTTACATATATTTTTAATTATCTTCATACCGAAGAAAATAAACGCATGACATACATATTCAGACAGATACAAACGGAAAAAAGTTGGTAGTGAGGATTTCAAACGTGGCTAAATAATTACCAATTTTTAATAACCGATTTAATGACATAATTATTATTTTATAATCATATATTTACAATCTAGGTATCACTGATTTATGAGCCTCTTTTTCAATGTATACTCCCTAATGCAAAGTATTTCCTTAGCTTAATTTGGTAATTTATATTTTGTTTCTTTGGGTTGCTTTTTAACATCTTCAAAATGATTTTGGTTTCATAATTTTGGTCCAAGCATTACTGATGAGGAATTGTATTCCGAAACGGCCGTCTAGTGCTGTAAAATTAAAACTGGTATAATATGTAATTATTCATCGTTTTTTAAAGTATGAACTTTTAAAGCAGGCTTTAGGAAATTATCAATAAACAATTGAAAAACAATGTCAATCCTTTATCCAGCCTTTCAGTATAGCTTACTGGAAAAGATTATTTCCGAAAAATAATTCAATTCTCGTTTGTTTCAAGCATTTTGATTGGTCATATTTTTCTGTTACGTTTGCATAAAGTAATTGGCTCTCAGTGACCCCATCTTACTATAGACGACGCACAAAGGTGTTAAAATTAATACGTCATAGCGTTTTACTTGATACGGCTATATTGTTGTTTAAAGTGTTGCTTTGTTGTTGAAAAAAAAATCTATAAATTGAATTATAGAAAATGAAAATTAATTAATTTTTCTTTTTGTTTTGGAAGTATAAAAGAATCGGACATTGCACACACAACATATTTCTCTACGCTTATTATTAAGTGTGCAAAATTTCTAAAATATCAATAAAAAATAAGTTGAATTTCAACTCAACATTGTGTCATTCTTTAAATTTCATTTTCTGAGTAAAACAATAGGACATTGGAGTCGACTAAGAGTTATAATCCATATAGTTTCAAGTGCACACCGGTACATGTATGCATATACTCTTATCGTGCACTATAAAGTTTAACATTAACAATTTGCCACTAATTGCAGGTTGCCTTTCCTCTGGCGGCTATGGTAGCCAACTAGGGCCAAATTTGCGTTATCGCGTGAACACCGAAGTTATCATTAATTGGGCGCAAAGCATTAAAGTGAAAATTAAAAAACTCCCAGTTGACATTTTAACGACGACTCTAGTGAACATTTGAGCGACATATTTAAATGTTACAAGCATTTGAGTGACAGTTTAAATCTACTCACTGCTCCTTCAAAGGACAGAGAGAGAAAGAAGCTGATTTTTTTTAGAAAATTGTATAAAAATATGCAAATGTTGAAGTCAATCACTAAAGATATACACTTTTCTGGGGTTTAAATATCGGGATAGAACAAATATGTGAATTTACTTTAAGCTTTACCATGTAATTTATCCAAGTTTTAACAGTTTTGTAAAATGTAGTACTAGACTTTTTGATGGATTTTATTAATTTTAATTTGACGTTTTTTAAAACCTTTATTCTACTAAAACTCCTACTCCCACATCCCCTCAGAGAAAGGGCCAACAGACTTCAGTCTGGCTAACTGAAAAGGTTAAGAAAAAAATGTCACTCAAATGTCTACTATAAAGCTGGAATTTCGCCCAAACGGGTTAAAATTCTGTCGCTCAAATGCCCATTACTTCTTTGCTCAAACGTCTGTTTACTTTCGCTCTTTTGTCCTATGCTTTCGCTCAAATGTCCAACACCGCATTAATTTGCCCTGTATACGGAGAAGCGAAGGGAAACATAATGGCGAAAAAACGAAAATAGGATGGCGAAAGGGTAAAGGTGCTATCGCTCCTTCGTCTTCGCAACTTCGCTTCATCGTCTTCACAACGTTGTTTCTTCGTCATCGCGTTTTTGCCGCTGCGCCTATCCGTCTTCAGATCTAAGGGCCGATAATGCAAATTTGACCCTAACGGAACACGATAGGCAACTCAACTTCGCCTATAATTTGAAATACAAAGAGAATAAATGATTTGTAAATATTTAGATAAGTGCACCAATTACAACAATTGACATTTTCTCACCTCTGGTGGATCATATTCTTCTATGATTTTATCGATTCGCATTTTTTCTCTCAGTTCCAAGTGCTAAAAATGATGCAACGTTTAATTACAAAAACATGATCCATAAATAAAGCTGTTATAAAATATACATGCGGTACAGACTTGTCGAATGTTTAACACTGAGTACTCCAAAAGGATTCGAACCTCGGTTTCCGAGTGTTCGAATCATGATCAGCTATAGTGGCGAGGAGATAGATAACAGCTGCTGACAAACTGTCGATGATTGGTATATTGAATGTTGCTTAACGTCATATCAGCAATTTTTCAGCTATTAGCGACGAGAACTACTTAATTAATCTCTATGAATTAATCTATGAACGAGTTCGTGTATGCTGTTGACAACCTGTCGGGGTACATTGCATAACTCACGAGGAGTACAGGTGGGGTGTTCATTCTAAAAGGAGCCAATGGGTCATTCATCCTTTACTTTGCCAATTGGCCTGAATATTAAGGCCTTAAAGTTGGCCATATTTAATATAAGATGAAAAAAGGTATTAATGTTATTGTGTTTCAGATTTTTTTTTGACAATGGTTCCATCTGAGAAATCCTACCCATCTTAAAATCCTATAATGAACGCTTAAAATGAGTTGCCGGTTAAACACCGATTCGTTGGGATTGTGATAAACTTTGGACAGGTCTGTACTGTATGTAATATTTATATATGATATATCAAACTTTCTATCAATTAGATATAAAATATAAGATAATGTTAGTTTTTGTGATCAAAGGTTGTAATGTACATGGTTGCTATCAAACATAAAGTACTTACTATAATTCAATGCATTTTACTGCCGCAAAGTTTCAAAGTCGTTACACTTCGTCTCCGCGAATTAACATTTCATCTCCGCGAACAAAAATATTCATCCCCGCGAGTAGGTATTTTTTCAAAACCAAAATAAATTTGTTCAAAGGAATTGGGCATTTGGTTAAAATATTGATAATGGAAATTGGAACATAAACGTTGTAACTTGTCTCTTTGGCATTTACCAATATGACTTGTACGTACTGATTGCTTATAAATAAGATATTAGCACTAGTTTTGCCGAGATACTATCACTATCGTAGCCCAGTTGGTTAAGTGCTCAATTAGTATGTGGGAGGTCGTGGGGTCCAACACCGACCGGGTCTGACCAAATATTTGAAAATAGGTAGTGACTGTTCTTTTGCCAATCACACAGTAATTGGAAATTTAAGTCAATGGTCCTTCGGAACAGACCTTAAATACCGATGATGCGTATCAAGGCAGGTGAGTCATGTTAAAGAACCCTTCCTGCACATTGCCCCGAGTGCACTGCATAGGTCAACATTTCTGCAACTTCACCCGTACAGTAGAACCTGGTGACGTCTACATGTAAGTGAAACAGTCTAAGACTTGACTGGGACGTAAAACTCTATTCATTCATTCATTCATTCATTCATTCATTCATTCATTCATTCAATCAATCAATCAATCAATCAATCAATCAATCAATTGACGTATTGCTGGCCACGCCCTTTATGTTCCCACACTGACCACCATCACGGTACAAAAGCAGCGTCACGGCAACTAATGACGTTATAGTGTCAGTGACGTCATAAAATTGTACGATTTAGCGCGAGTTTTCATTCTTATTGTGTGTCATTCAAGCATGCCGGACCTTTGTCGGAACATTGTGGGCGTGACCGGCGATCCGTCAATTTGCCGAGATACTGCCAAGATACGGATGATAAAAACTAACAAGCCCTTACAACAAGACCTGTCGAAAGTTTAAACACCTAACTAACGAATTAATGCCGAAAAGACAGCTCATCTCGGCCTATATATTTCGGCAACTGTTGTATCTTTTTGGCCACTAGCTTATCAAATTTCGGTCACTTGGCAGCCGAACTGCCACTCGTTTTTATTAGCTCGGTGTTGAGTTTTCGACAGGCCTGTATTAAATAAAATAGATTTTTATTTTACTTGTAATAATGATCATTTGTTAAAATCCATCCATCAATTCAATAACTTGACTATTTTTGTTATAGAATTTAATATCTTGCATAAAATTGGATACTTTCTAAATAGAAGTACATGTTTTACTTACATCTTTTTCAATAGTAATCCAAAAATTTATATGCGGCAATATTTTGGGCTCGGTTGCTAGGGAGCAAACATAATATACTTATGTACATAATGTATATCGGGAATTTTATAAAGTGGTGCAATAGTACGTATTATGATATTTTTTTTAATTATTATTTGATTAATAATATTTTAACGAGTTTTTACGAACAATTGTCGATAATAAGTTTGAGTACCTTCAAAAACATTTTCTCAGCTTCTGTTACATCAAACTGTCTTGCTGAAAATAAAGGATATTTGAATTAAATGCGGTTGTATATTTGATAAGAGAAAGATGAAAAGCGGGAAAAACTAATACTTTTAGATTTTTTATTTACATCTTTTTAGAGAAAAACGAATTGGAGTAATGGAATTAATTTAACGCACAGGTCAAGAAACTTTTACTTATTTCAAGCCAGACGGTCAGTTCTAGGATAGTAGGGTGCACAGGAGTTCCCGAAGAAAACCATTCGCCTTCGGCAAAGGAACTGGCAAACTTTCTAACACGAGTGAGTTTCAACCTAGATATACTAGTAAGCTGTCGGTGCCTTGGACAAATCGGCCACTGAACAAAATGTTCTCTGTGCATATATGCACCATCCTACGAAAGCTTGTTCGTGCCACTTTGTAATCTGATTTTTTTCTCAAATCGTATGTACGATTTAAAAATTCGTACGAAAAAAAAATCAGATTACAAAGTGGCACGAACAAGCTTTCGTACCATCCATAGGGGCATGTAAAATAATTTTACTTATACCAGATCTGTCCTTATCATAACCAAATTTAAAAAAATAAGTCATACAATTCATCTCATGTTTTTTTCCCATTTATTATAAACATGTGTTATATTTTTAACTTGCTATCTGGTTGTGTTAAGGGGGCATATAGGAACCACCCTATCTGTCTATCTGGCCTTCCGTCTGTATGGTTTTGGATGGATTTGATCAAACATAGCGCAAATGTAAACCAACAAGGGACGATATGTCGCATACAAAATTTAGATGCAAAAGTAAACAATGGTCAAAGTTCATAATCCAACCTATACGGCGGGTACAAGGTAGCTTTACTTACAGCTTTATTTTCATTATTATTTTCAAACATAAGAGTTTAATGTGCAGCCTTACCATGATACAATTTTTAGGAGTATTACGGTATACAAGGACACTTTTCCCAAAAGCCAATATTCCAAATGTGAAAAAAATACAACTATAATTATAATTTATGTTTCAGGTTCTATGTTTGACGTTTTATGAAATCATGAATTTAAAAGTAATTTGCCATGTATGTTAAATTTGATTAATTCATCAAACATTCAAAAGAAGTGCATAAAAGCACATTGTTAGAACAACATACCTCTCAACCATTTCAACAAATAAAAATCATCATGTTCTAGCTTTATATGATCTTTTACTCTGGATTTAAACTGAAAAAATACAAACATCAATACATGTAATTTCAATCATGAAATCAAAGCAATAATGGAGAAAATATTGACAAAGTATTTTGAAATATTTATACAAAGAATCTCAATAAATTATATAATTGTAGACTGCCATTTCATTAATTTATTATTACATGAGCTTTAAATTCGGTGTCAGCCTTCAAAAGTCGCTAGGCAATCAACTTCAATTAATATTGTGTTTTATACATGGTGTACAGTATACACGTTTCGAAAGTTTAACAAAGAGAAACAAAAAAATAAATGAAATAATAAATAAATAAATAAATAAATAAATAAATAAATAAAAAAATAAATAATAAATAAATAATGGGAGTCGAATCTCATCGTCTCTGTAACGCTCATGTTACCGAGGTATGAATAGTTTGTTGTAGAAAAGCTGCCGAGAGATAGATAGCACCTGTCGAAAATAGCTAACGAGGGATCGACATAAGCCGCAGAATCGGCAATAATTCGTCAGCTTAGTGTTAAACATTCGATAGGTCTGTAAGTATCTACGGTACGTTATGTACACATTTATTTCTTTATTGAATCTAGAGTCAACCCAAATCAGTCTAAAATCAGTGGTCCCTAATACAGCGAAAACATTTTCGAGGTATGTTTATTTTTGTTGATTTTCTTAACTAACGAATTCTCGTCTAAACGAAATAGTATAAATTGCATATCCGTGCATTTATATACCTATCTCATTAAAACCAAACCACTGCGGTAGCTCAGTTGGTAGAGTGCTCGCTCTGTAAGTTGGAGGTTGTGGGTTCGAACCCCAGCCGGGTCTGACCCAAGACTTGAAAGTGGGTTGTGGCTGTTCTTTCACCAAGCACTCGGAATTACGAAATGAAAGCCACGGTTCTTTCTGATGGGAACTTAAAATAATCGAGGTCCCATGTCTTTGTAGGCTTGGCATGCTAAAGAACCCTGCTGTATAATGCCATAAGCACAACGCACAGGCAAAATTTCTGCACATTCGCCTATAGCTGGCGACGTCTCGATATAAGTGAATTATTTTTGACTGGGATGTTAAACACCATTACTCACTCACTCACTCACTCACTCACTCACTCACTCACTCACTCATTAAAACCAACTTACCTCTTTCAAAGCGAGTTCTTGTTTCTTTTGTTGTCTCTCAATTTTACTTTCTTTACTCTACAAACAATGAATACTGTGTAGTTACTACTGTAGTTTCCATGGCAACTTTTTGTAAACAAACTAAACTCGTAAAAAATTTAACCAGCCACTGATTGAAAAGTTTTTCCCAATTTAATACAAAATCATACAGTCTTATCAAACCTGCTGCCAATGTGTAAATGACAAAATCCTGGATTGGGATAACCAGTCTTAGTGTGACGGTCTAGTAGATGTATAAATTTGTGACTTGTTAAAATAATAATAATAAAAAAAGACTAAATGTACATATATATGTACATTGTACTGAAAACCAGTCACTTTGTACAGAATCGAATGCACAAGTAAACAGTGAGTACACCAAGTCTAATTTTTGCCCCGCAATCTGAAGAAAAACATGGAAACAGTAGAAGATGAAACTCATAATATTCCAAACAAACGGAAACTACATTTTAGCTAATTATTCTGTTTAAAATATTATTTTTATTTTTAACGAATGCTACTGCAAAAAAAAAAAAAAAAAAAAATAAAAAAAATTAAAAAACATGCACTTTTGAACATTTTGCATACAGTTCAGGGACCGCTATTTAAACCAGAATGTTTAAGGCGTTAGTCTTCAACCCCAGGGAAGTTAACCAATTCGTGTGGGATCGAACGCAACCCCGGTCGATTACATGACCTTACTGTATCTAGGCCTTTTTTAGCTGGCTCAGAACTAGTTCAATGAAAGTGGTCTGAGATGTTAATTTGTGACATTTCGGGATGATGTACTGAAAATTAAACTTTCTAAAGGTCACCATAAGGGTACACTAATACAAGGGTGATCCGAAACACTTGTAAATAAAACCTCACGTACATGTACATGTAACACATAAACTTTTGATTATTATTATCCTTGAGATTAGTATCAGATCGATCAGAGTTTATTAAAGCAAATAGTTGAAAATTGCTGATACGACGTAAAAACCAATCCAACACATCTTTCCAGTTGAACATTTTACCACTGCGGTATTTCAATTGGTAGAGTGCCCTCTCCGTAAGTTGGTGGTCGCTGGTTCGAATCTCGACTGGGTCTGACCCAAGACTTGAAAATGAGAAATGCCTGTTTTTACGAAATGTAAGTCACGGTTCATTCGGATAGGAACTTAAGATAAACGAGGTTCCGAGTCACTACAGGCGTATCACGACAATTAACCCTGGTGTATAATGCCATCAGCGCAACAAACATTTCTGCACCTTCTGCCTATAGCTGGTGACGTCTCAATATAAGTGAAATATTATTGACTTGGACGTTAAACATCATTACTCAACGCATTTCCAGCTCAACATAATTTTGTCGTGAACATCAACCTGGCGGTAAATTAAGAATTATACACCTGCGTTTTAAAATAAAAACATATTTGTGGTGACCACAATTAGTATTAAATGTTATATTATTATAAATAAATGTTAATTTAACGTAATGCTTAAATAGGTCAGCAATACAATGAGTGATATTATTAAATGTGTTTCATATGGCTATATATTTAGAAGTAATACCGGTATATGTGTGCATTTTTATTTGTGATAAATAGAAGGACGTGCAGAAGTGCGGGAAACGATATGAGAGAGAGAGAGAGAGAGAGAGAGAGAGAGAGAGAGAGAGAGAGAGCATCTGAGTTTAATATATGCAAAGTACAGATTACGATATCACAAAAATGTATAGATACAGCAATAGTTATATATAGTTAATATTAGGTCGAGTGAACTTTTATATTCCTCAAATTCAACTAAATCTATGGACCAACGAATGCGTAATTCAAAGTGATTAAAACTTTCACGACGTGCATCAATGAATCTACACAGTGCACCATGATGATAAACCTTGGGCTATATGTAGTTTATTCATGTATATATACACATAATATAATATACTGCAAGTCATCTTGCTACACGTTGGCACAGTGACCTGTATTATTGGTCGTATTCAAATTAAGAGTATTTTGTATGTGCAACTACTTTATATATACTAATTACCATAATATCTGTATAAACTGTACTAAATCCACTTCCTTATAGAAATCAATAGGCTATGATCTTCTGTGAACTTTGATTGTTTACGCTGCACTTGAAGCACGTCAAAGGGAAATAACTCAATATGTGCATATTTTAAATAGTTGCAGCTGGCATACGTAATATGAGTGTGCAATTTTGTCATACTTCAAATCGAGAGCTATGTCGAGTTTAAAGGACACATCAAAAGTTAATTACATGCACATTGGAGTGGAAAATGGTGATTTACTCCCCAGTCAAGATTTTTTTCTTACCAATATCGAGACGGTTAGGGATGGTGGAGTAAACTGGAACGCAAAGAAAAATTTCTGACATCCGGCTCACCAACTCACAAACATTCTCGCACTAGAATTTAGACCCCCACCCCGAGTTGGAATCGAACGATGAGAGGCAACGTTGATGCATGAGCACTTTGTTTTAATCACTCAGTTACCTAGCACCCTTTATAAAACTAGGTTGAAAAAAATTACTGAATTTGAAGGCGCAGAATCATTCCAGGGTTCATTGTACGAGCTTAGCGTACAATTAAAAAATTGCTATTACGGACCAATTATTTGAAGTTAACACGTCTTGAAAATAAATTAAACTACTAAAATGCAGATACGTCTATTCACAATAAAAGTATATGAACTACAACAGTCTCTTTGAGAGACAAAAAATGCCCTCGTCCGCAACATTGCCGAGACGGATGAACTCTTGATTTTCGCATGCGGTACTGTAACTGGACTTCGATCATTAGGAGTTGTTACACGGCAAACCGTCGCATGTTGATTTAAATTTAAATGTTTGCCAGATTTGATCAAATTTCATTCATAGTCATGTACAACATGGAACAAACACGATATAGGGACGAACTGTCAGACGGACGAACGACATACGTACGGTGCCCGGACGGACAGAATGATTCATACAATGTATATAAATGTACCCCATAAACTTCGTTGGAAGGGAAGGGGTTTAACTTTTTTATATGCTTAGGTCAAATTTTTTGGTCTAATTTTGGTTTAAATGATTTCTTTTATACCGCAACTTATTACCCGAAATAAATATGTTGGGCGAAAACAAACATGTAAATATTCATGTAATAGTTAATGAACTTTGTCTTCAATTATACATGTACTGAATATACTATTATCCATCTCATCTTTTATGTTCCGTTAATGATCCAAATAGATTTGTTTAAATACCAGTAAAAATATATCAATTAAAAACTGGCTGTATTTTCCCGAGCTCATGAAAAGTGACACTTTCCAATTGTCGATAATTCAAATGAAAAAATCAAACCCTAAAAAACCATACCCAACGCAAGTCAAAATTTCAATCCATAGCAAAGTAAAAACTTTGAAAAACTGACAAATTAAACAAATTGGGTTGGTTTGTTTAACATCAATTAAGATATGGATATCTAATTGGCACTGTGTTTAATATAAGTACAAAATTATATTTATGCAATATTGTAATTTTTCAATCTCACCAAAATTAACACATTCTAACAAACATAACCCACAAAAGCAAATATTTTGCTGTTTTTGGCAAATTAAAATTAAAAATAGCAAATTTTAAATCTGCCAGGGTCGCAAAAACACAGTCATGGGGTAGTGAAATTTGCCGATAAAAAAACAAACCCTAAAACGTCGACGTCAACAACGTACTGATGACATTAAAAACTTTTGATCATGGAAATGAAGAATGAACCAAACTTGTCACGTGGGATTTTACCGGAAATTTTTCACGGGCAGAGAATGATAATGCTTTGAAACTAAAATGATTTTTTTTCTTAATTCTAAATTTAACAGGAAGTCTGGACCGACTAGTTATAAATTAATTTTGCCTGATCTTAGTTCAATACATACGAAAGCCTATTAATCTCATGAATAAAAAAAATTAAAAGGCGTAATAACGCGAAATAAAGGCGTTATTATGCGAAAAAGGCGTTATAACGCCTTTACACGGGCATAATAACGCTAATTGAAATGCGTTATAACGCAAAATAAAAGGCGTTATAACGCGAATTAAAAGGCGTTATAACGCGAAAAATACATACATATAGAAATACATTTGTCGGTTTATGTCAGTTCAAGATTCATTTTGGACAGTCTTACCTCTCCGTCACTCATTTCCACACGTATTTATGCAAGCCTAATATTTTCTCCTAAAATCTTATAAGGTTGTAAATTTTTTGTTAATGAGAAAAATATTTATAAATGATGTAATAATATGTACTTTTGTCATGATAACAAAAATATTGTATTTTAGACCTACATTTAAACTCTGAACGTATTACCCCCGATATTTTTGACCTATATTTTTAATCAATTATTGCACGTGATTTAGTATCTGCAGTTAAGTTCAGAAGCCTAAGAGGGACATGGAATAAATATTCTCATTTACATGTTATTTTATTAAAATAGGGGGCATCGGTTTGGGTCTTTCGGATGAGACCTTACAAACCTATGCCAGGTGTCACGGCAGGCATGGGACGTTAAAGAAACCCTTCCTGCACTTTGCCCTGAGCGCACTGCAAAGGTAAAACATTTAGTCACTTCACCCACATCTAGTGACGTCTCAATATAAGTGAAACATTCTTGACTAAGACGTAAACCCCATTCAATAAATCAATCAATCGATCCTCCGTGGCTAAGTGGTTTAAGCACGTGATTTAGTACTACTGCACCTTTCATCGTCCAGATCTAATTAGTGCGGATCAGTTAGCCTGATTACTTTCTGAAAGTCTATAATACTCCAGTTTCCTCCACCACCCCAGAAATAATAAGTCGATATAAGTGATGGAACTTTCACCGGGGAGTTTAAAACATAATTACTCCACTAAAGTCCATTGATTTCCTTCCCACGAAATATATACCTTGCTCAATATTTCGCATGAACAAAATATTAGTTTTTTTTTAGCTAGACGCATGCAACCAATGGAAGCTTTCTCTCTTGTCAACACGTTAAGTATAAAAAGTAAGTAGAGTAAAGTGGAGAACTGTTGTTTTACGCCCAGTCAATATTCCTTCAGTTATATACCAGGACAGCCAGTTCAGGGACGGAAGGGAAACCGGAGTGCCGGATAAAACCACCTTACTTCGGAAAACGAACTGACAATTTTTCATCACATATTGGAATCATCTGTCCCGACTGGGGGTTAGAACCTAAGGGGTGAGAGGCGCAATAATCCACAAGCATGCATTTTAGACCATTTGCCCACCGAGGTAAAAAAAAGGTTGGGCAAGGGGAATGATTTTAAAATAATTTCTTAATCTGCGTATTCTTGATGGCTTGTATCATATAACTTGAATGTCGCTGGAAAATGTAAATGTTGCTATCATCAAATTAACATGTGATATTCCATCTTGTATAACTACTAGTATGTCATGTGCTTTATACTTACTATTTGGCTTTTGTTGAAGTAATTATCTTTCCTAGTGTAGATTTGGGAAGAAATATTGCCCTCACTATCGATCAGGTCCTACTTCTCCCCGTATATGTAGCTACTAGAGTATAGTCACCACAACAAAATGCAATGATAGATAAATACAGGCCATCTTGTCTATATAGGCCGCCTAAGGAACCAAAAAAGTGTCACTTAGTGACAAGTGGCGCTCTCTCTCTATATATATTGGTTAAATTAACATGAATAATGAGTCAAGGGGATAACATGTTACTGGTCTTTAAGAGAAGGTGTTTCACTTAAAATTGAAATCGGAAAAGATTTGTTGTTTTTCAATACATTGAATTAAATGTGTAATTTAGGAGAACGGTCTAAGCTCATTATATCGATCTCGATGTATATTCCAACTTTTGAAACTTTTTATTTTAGTAACAAAACTTGCTAGATTTTAATTATAAAAATGTAAGTTGAAATGATTGTGAAACTGGCCACTGGTGACGTAATAAAGAAGATGAAGTAAAAAAGAAGAAACAGAATATTTCGATTAAACGTATTTGCAAATACGTATAATATTATGCAACAATATGTTTCAAACTGAGCTCAAAATATAGATTGAATTAAGAACAAACATAGTGTTATATAATGATATTTCGAAACTCTCAGGACAGTGGAAGCTTCACTATGCTCAGACACTTTACTTTCCGTCTATATGAAATATGCTGTATAATGGTATGGACTTACATTGAAGCTTTAAGCCAATGTGTTCCGAGGCACTGGGGGTAACCATACTTGGTAGTGGCATTGCCTATGCATAGTAGTACAAAATGATATTTCGAAATTCTCAGCACAGTGAAAGCTTCACTTTGCTCAGGGACTTACTTTCTGTCTATATCAAATATACTGTATGATGGCATGGGCTTACTTTGAAGCTTAAAGCCAATGTGTTCCGAAGCACTGGGGGTAACCATACTTGGTAGTGACATTTAATTGTGGAATGTGATACAAATTCATTTTGTTGAATGTTTTATAAATGAAACGAACATATTTTCGAATGTTGAATAAGTGACTGTTACTTATTCAATGTTGAACGCTGCAATGTTGAATAAGTAACGTACTTCAGTTATGGAACAAACAAGGATACCCGAGAAACCAAGAAAATCAATGTAGTTGCGTTTTATGACGCCGAGAAACGGATCTTATTTTGGTATAGCCTTACAACTTAAACTCCCGCTGTAAGTGAACAAGTGTTATTTTCCGTCCCAGTGTTATGACATTGATATTTGTAATCTGAAGTAATGAAATACAGATACAACGTATGAATTATTCACCATAGCACTTAATCAAAAAGCTGTTTGTATTTCCAAATATCACATAAATACTCAAAAATACATATTTTTATTGTTAACAAAATGGAAAATTACACCGGGTGGAATTGGAATGAGATCCAACTTCCGCATAATAATGTAAATACCAGCTCTAAGAATACAGGTCCAATGACCTAAGATAATACTTTAGTTCTCATTATCACAGTTTGAAACCGTCGAAAACAGTTTACAGGATGTTGATTGTCGAAGCGAGAGATTCCGGTTGGTACAACAGCATGGTGTATTAAACACTGTGTTTTTGTTGCTGTTAATTAGATATTATCAACAGAACGTGGTATAAACATCTTAAATACTGTATGTCACTGGTATTAACCTAAATTAAATTTGGAGTTTATGCAAATGTCGAATTTTGCCATGCAAATCACTCACTGTTGTGCCGAAAATGTAAAAACTTCGTCTCATATACTGCTTCCTCAATTTAAATTCCTTATCTTTGCCACATTATTTTATACGAATATACTTTCTTTGAACATATAATGTCAACATTAAGTATGTGTCCTTTCTAAATTTAATCGAGATAAAAGATAATAAACTTTGTTTTGGCATTGTCTTTTTTCCGGTTGTACCGGTATTTGCAAATGCATTATATTACTTGCGATGCAACCCGTTGAAGTCTGTACCGTTTTTGCTGACCTATTAGTCATACAATTGTCCATAAAAAGATTATGCTCTTTTTATACCATTAGATTGGTTATCTCAGTTCGACTATATGAACATGAAAAATAACTACAATTGCAATAGATGTGAATATTGCACTGGAACATTTGCCGAAATCATAACGTAATATTTCATGTTCAAGCAATTTTGAAAATTGAAAACATTATTTTACAGCAAACTCAATCTTTTTCTGACAATTAAAAAAGTTTAACATTATACCAGATGAAATTTGCCAAAGAAACTTTTATATTCACAGTAATAGCAATAGAGAATTAAGCTTTTCACATTTTATATGCATCGCTATCATTGGTACAATGAAATTAAAGTGTGTATTATTCAGGGGTTGGATGATAAAACTGGAGTCTTATAAAGAAAAGATATACATAGCGAAAAATAGGTTTATGAGACTTCACAATAGCATGACAGTAAACGCCATGTTATAACGAGGTTTTACTGTGCATAGAGATTTTACAAAATGCAATATCCATTTCGGAGCATCCGGCCTCACTTCCCTAGTGGAAGTTTACGTGTTTAACATTACTTGTCAGTTTCAAAGTTTTTACTTTGCTTCTGGATTGTGATTTGGACATGGGTCGGTAAGTGTTTTATTATGTCCCTTCTAGGGTTTCGTAATTAGTACTGATTGCGTACTGATGTACTGAACAAAATACGATATAACACGTACTACTTGTTATTGAGTTCATGTGTATTTTTAAATTACAGACCCGTCGAAAATAAAACACTGCGCGAACAACATGGAGCCGAACTCGGCTGATATAACAGTACATTATGTACTTGAGATACAGATATCTATATCTAGTGGCCGAAAAGCTTCCGGGTGATAGATAGCAGCTACAGAAAAGATACATGTAGAGCATACGATGGACCGAAATAAGCCGTCGATTCGATACGTTAGTGTTAAACTTTCGACAGGTCTGTACTGTATAAAGGTGAAGTGTTTATATTTATAGTGCAATTTTATGTCATCTGATATAATTATAATTTACATAAATACTTGGGGTACATGTCAACTTTCTTAACTACATGTAACTTGTAAAACAGTTACACCACCCTCAATCACTTACAAGTTTGAATGTTTAAAAAAAACCATATCAATCCATGTCCAAACCAAAATCCTAAAGCAAAGTAAAATAAAACCATACCGATCCATGTCCAAACCAGAATCCTTCAGCAAAGTAGAAATAAAAATACCAATCTATGTCTAAACCAAAATCCTAAAGCAAAGTAAAACCAAACAATACCAATTCATTTCCAAACCAAAATCCCAAGACACAGTAAAAACAAACATACCAATCCATGTCCAAACCAAATTTCTAAAGCAAAGGAAAACCAAACATAAATATCCATGTCCAAATCCAAATTCTAAAGCCATACCAATCCATGTCCAAACCACAATTCTAAAGCAGAGTCAAAACTTTGAAGCTGGGAAATTAGTTTAAACACGTAAACTTCCACAAGGAAAAAGGGACTGAGTGCTATGAAGGATAAGCGTCTCCAATTTAGGTAGCTGCGCCTGGAACGTGTGTAATCAAACTTGGGAATGTAAGGAACATAAAACTATGTATATAATATTCAGTAGATTACCTCAGAAAAAGTTTCATCCCTATTTGGCAGCTATAAGGACATGGTCCAAGAACAGGTTGTATCAATACGTCTAATTCTACCAATATTAATGGATATATGATTTTTTTACTGAAACACATCTATAAAAGTAATCTTTAAAGTTTGTTACGCATATTTTAAAGCGAACGGGAAATGTTGTTGATGGTCATTTTCATTTTTCTCAAATCCACAAAGTAAAGTCCTGACAAAAGATTAACACCGAGCTAACTAATACACACCAAATAAGCAGAGTATCGCAAATCCTCGTCATGTTTATCTCGACAGCTGCTACCTATTATATAACTGGCTATCTATATTTCGGTTATTCAGCGACCGGGCTTCCACTGCTTTTCGTTATTGAAGTGTTAAACTTCTTCTTTCAAGTTGAGTAATGCTGTTTAAATTATTTTCATATTTTCAAGAATATTTCACTTATGTGGAGACGTCGTCAGCTATAGACAAAGATGCAGATGTTTGCCTGTGCGTTATGCTGATAGCATTATACAGCAGTCTTAAGGTCAGACGCGGTCGAAGTTCGAACCCACGACCTCCTACCTCCTCACTCTACCAACTGGGGAAACTTCTTTCGACAGTTCTACAACTAACTGTGAAACTTTATAAGTAAATGCGCATCATGCATAAAATATGTACTAAAGCCCACAATGTTCCGACACTGACAGTCATCATCGTACCAAAGCAGCGTCATGCAACTAATGACGTACTAGTGTCAGTGACGCCTAAATGGCACAATTCTGGCCGAGTTTTCATTCTTTTTGCGTGTAAATCAAGCATCCGGCCATTTGTCGGAACATTTTGGGCGTGGCCGGCGATACGTCACTCCCACTCCGGAAAAGTTTTATCAGATCGGTGAGTTTTTTTCAGGCACTCCGGTTTCCTACACAATCTAAGAACTGCCCGACTCGAAATAAGTGAAAGAATATTGACAGTGGTATAAAACACCCTACTCCATTCCTTGGAAAGTACAAAGGTTATGGAATGATGTGATCACCAAGCAGTATCCTACTGAATATACAGCCAAGGCGCTCAAGTTACAATCTGTCTGAATATATATAACCTGACCTAGACTGTTCGTTGTTCTGGTCTATTTTTATTTCAGAGTAAAATACAGTTTTATCTTGTTTTTAGTGGATTTAACAAATCGTTTTCCGCAAAAGTGGTGGAAGTGCAAGCAGAAAACGAATTTCATCATACCCCTTTATTGCTTTTTGTTTTATTGGTTTCCTGTTTCATGTTTTAAAATACTTAAAATCACATTTAAATATTTTTTATTTTAACAGCGATTTTGCCATTAGTAAACATGTTCAAAGCACATAAATTTAGATAAAAAAATAATAATTAAAATAAAATTATAATATCTAAAATGTCATGAAATGCAAAGTGATAACGTGACTATATAAATTTGTACAGGGCATGCTTTTAACGACGACCAAACCTTAGTAACTTTATTATATGACTGAAAAACTCCATACAATCCGATTGCCATAGAAGCACTTTGTTTTGCAAGATAAAATGCGATATCCACTTGATATTACATTTCATCCCAGACAGTACCCATAAATAAATTAGGGAATTTCCAAATTAAACTGGCACTTTTGTCTGATTGGACAAGACTCGAGCAAATATTCAATCATATGCCTTCTTTCATATAACTTTATGGGAATTTCCATAAATTACGACGTCATAATTAAAAGACGTCAAAAGATAGTATATATTTGCATATTTTTACACTTGCATGCGTTTATTTCCCAAAACCACCATTAGATATGACTACTGTTCAACATTATATAGACGTTTCCATGTTGATATCCACTCTGCCAAAATTAATATCCCTGACGGACTATAACTTTGAATCAAAAACAAATATACTAATCCATGTCTGAATCACAATCCCAAAATCCAAGTAAACCCTTTGAAATTGACAAGTTATATGTTAAAATCGTTAACTTCCAAAAAGAAATGAAGCCAGGTGCCCCTGAAGGTTAAGCACCTGTTTAGCTAGCTACACCCACCACGTGCGTAATCATAATTGAGTGAAAGGAACATGAAACTATGGGACGTCAAATATGTCCAGGGCAATCCTGGACACAGAGACATCAAAGTATTTACCGATACTGTGATGACCACCATGAAAACTGTTTGAGGCCCCTGGTACGCCTAGGCTTGTTATATCCATGTTTCAACAATTTATCTGTATTTCAAAGCCAACCACAAACAGAAAAACATGGTAAAAATACTCACAACAATTAAATTTTACTATTTGATAAAAAACAAAGACGCTATTCATTATATTCTTGCAAATACATGTTTTACATATATTTGTTTATTTTGATAATCAATGGGTGATTTAACAATCTGTAATTTTACTGCAAATAGGCGACATTGGAACTATTAATAATGTTTTCACTTAAAGCAGCATTACATATAGACTGTGTGAAACACAATTCCATTTATTTAACTGTAAACAAGCTCAAAAGAACTAATGAATATAACATTATATAAGCATATCTATTGCTTAATGTACCGTAAAAACCAAACATACTTGTTGATGTCCAAAGCAAAGTAAAACCTTTGAAACTCGCACATTAAACGTCCACCGGGTGCTTCGGGAATGTAAGCCCCTCCTGTTTAGCTAGCTTTTATCGCCACGTGTATCATCAAAATTGAATGATACAAACATGGAACTATAGGACGTCAGATATTTCCAGTACCATCCTCTGCCATAGCGTATTACTTTAATTGTGAAACAAATATACCATAGGCAGGATATTGCAACATAGAACATGTAGAAAAGGAAAGTTAAGTATAGCAAAATTTAAGTCATCATGTTTGTCATACAGCTTCAAATGTAATCTCTCGTCATTGTTATAATTAGTTATAGTTTATTCACTTTTCAGTAGTTGATAAAATATGAAAGACCCAAAGAAAATTCTTCCTCTATAAATGTTGAAATATTTAGCCATTATTTTTTTTACTAAAAAATTCAAACGCAGTATACAATGTTTTTATTTATTCTATTGTTAGAGTAACCAGACAATGGTATTTTACAGTATTTTAAATCTTAACAAAAGGCTCAATAAGGAAAAATGTTGCAGGAAAAATCCATAATTGTGATAAGATGATTTCAAAACAATATTGATTTTGGAAAACAATATTTCGTTGTAATTCAGTAGAAAATAAAGCTACATTGGCAAGTGTCTGTTTTAAAATTTTTCAAATAAAATAGTTAAGTTGTCATTTATATTGAGACCTGAAAAAATATTATTGCTCAATAATAATGCAATTAACAGTTTTACGTTCTGGAACAAAACCACCGTTATGTAACTATTTAAGTGTTTTAACGCTAAATCCAATTAAAAATATCTTACTAATTACAGTACAGTAGTTAATAGTGGCATGCCATGCTGTATGATTCAGCGTTGTATCCAGTTCCCAATAAAATTAATAAATAGTTATCGTCTGACATTTTTAGAAGTTATTTATATTTCCTTTCAACATTATGGTCTCGTTCAAAAAATTGATCACGAACGCATTATTGTTCTCACTTTTTAGTCACAAGTACATAGCTATCGAAAGTTTAACACAGAACGAACGAAAAATACGTACTGTCGACTCTAGGCTACCTAGAAGCCGACATAAGGACAGCTTGTGACAGAAAAGCTGCAGATCTAACTCACTGTAAACCAACTTTTTTTCGCGGATATTAACTTTCGCGATTCTCTTACCAGAACCAATTTGCCACTATAAACTTTCGCGATATGGACTTAAGCTTAATACTTGGTATTATTATAAGCATTTTCGGAAACAAGTTCGCGGCGTTTAACTTTCGCGATTATGTTGTCCTTACGAAATACGCGGAAGTTAATTGCACGCGAATAAAAGTTGGTTTACAGTAACCTGTCGAGTTATACTAGTAGCTAACAAAGGACTGAGATGAACTGTCTAATCGATAACTTAGTGTCTAACTTTAGACAGGCCTGTACTGCAGTTACAAAACTATGTTTTTGCTGGGATTTAGTCGGGCATTTAAAACTACACATGTATTGATGGACTCCATCCGTAATTTATGGAGTAGAGCACACGAATGAGTAATTTAGTGTACAGACACGGTCGTACCATTTCATGTTTGTTTCGCGGATCAGACAATCCTCATTAACTTGGTTGTTGTCTGGTTCTCCAGAATTCCATCTTGTATATCCATTAGAGCCTACTTCTTCGTTATTGTTGACATTATCTTGCCATATCATCTTGTTACTGATTCGTTTTGCTCCAAGCCATACTGAAAATAGAATTAGATTGACTTATTGTTTGATTCATTGATGTATTACATTCCAATCAATTATATCAAGGCTAGACGCCACCAGCTACAGATGAAGTTGTCCTGCCTGTCGTGACGCGGGGCATCAGTTTCTAAGGTATCCTCCGGATGACACCTTGACTTTCATTTCTAAATACCAAGTGTTGGGCAAAAGAACAATTACTATTCATTTTTTAAATCTTGGATAGATTCCGACCAGGGTTCGAATCTACGACTTCCCACATACGGAACGTGTACTCCGATTGAATTAATTTTGAAAGAGCAATTGAAAAAAAAATCCAGACAATAGAGACAATAGAGAAATAAATTATAATGTTGATCGTAAAATCCTTTTCAGTAACCCTGCCACAATAATATCAATCTACAGTTTTAACTGTACTGAGTTGGAAGTAAAAATCTAACATAAATAATAAAACAGAAGCATGAGAAGTAATATTTCTGTCAAAATCAAGCTTTTATTCAATAAGCAAATCCGCACAAGTCCCTTGACATGTTTGCCCAAATGCTGTGTGGTTGACAAAAACGTCTTAAAATTACCAATCAATTCTAACTTTGGGTAGGATCTAATCAAAATTGAACACCAGTCCAAGTTAAAGTCACAATCTAAAAAACCTTTTATGACAGGCAAATTAAATTAAACACGTGAACTTCCACCATTTAAGCGAGTCGGGTGAACACTGACCTACGACAAAATGCTATGGTAAACACGCCTTTCTCTGAAAATCAAGAACAAACACCAATACATGTCTAAATCACGCTCCCAAAGCAAAGTGAAAAAAAAAATTGTAATGGACAAATTCTGTTAAGCAAGTGAACAAGAGAAGTAAGACCGGGTGCTGCAGATAGGGTAGGCATCTTCTGTTTACCAAGCTGTATCCGCTAAGTGAGTAATCACAATTAAATGAATATTGAAACATGGGACGTCAAATATATACAGGGGTCTCTTGGGTATAAAGAAATCATATTATCAACTATACTGCGATGACGACCATAAACCGTTTAAAATCATTTGCAAACTTACCATCAAGGCTACTGATTAGCGAGTCAATATAGGTACTCCTTTGCGCTGACTTGTCTATGTATAACACTGCACCCTCGTTTGCACAGATAGAGTTGGCCGCAGACCACGTTGTTTTGGTATTGAATGTTTTCACACATATGTTTAAACTTGATACATACGTGTAATCATAGGCTGGGCATGTGCCTGTAATAAGAAAAAAAGTTCTTTTTTTTTTAATTTTTTTTTATTTTAGTAAGACAGTCCGGCGAATTACTCCGGACAATAATTTTCCATTCAAATATTCAAAGTGGATCATCCACAAACGAATGAAAGATTGAGCGATTTGATTGATGATTGAATTTGGTTTTACGTCCCAGTCAAGAATATCACATTTATATCGAGACGCCAACAGTTATAAGTAAAGTTACCTTTGCAATGAGCGGGAGCATCGGCTTTTCATGTCTGTCATTTGTTAATCCCGAGTGTTTTGCGAAATAACAGTCACTGGGGTTTGAACCCACGACATCCCACATATTAACATAATAATTACAGGTTAAACTGGGTGTTGAAGCACACACACACACACACACACACACACACACACACACACACTCTCTCTCTCTCTCTCTCTCTCTCTCTCTCTTTCTCTCAAGCACACATGTTAGACAATCATTTACTTAGATCTTTGTCATATGGTGTAATATTGATTGCTTATGGTTACAAAGCACTTACTAGGAAAACATGTAAAATTAACAGAAGTCCATTTGCCTTCCGATGTACATGTTATATTCAGGGTGTCACCTGGACTTGTTTTATAGCCTACGTCACAGCTGTATTGTGTGACTCCACTCACTGTCCTGTTGAGTAAAGACACAATTGCATTCGCAACTGCAGGTGGATCAGAAACACATTCTGGAAGAGATGAAAAATATACATAATGTAATAATGGCACCAAGGTTGTTATATTATCGTTCCAGTTTCACAATCAAACCTAATCCCTAACTTTTTGGCAAATGAAAAATCTTAATAATGACATTTTTAAAGTAGGAATAAACGTTTTTTAAAACACTAAATACAAATATTATAAGGTCGGGGTGATTTTAGAAATGACATCCAAAACCCTTAAATATCTTAAAAAATAACAAAATTATTAAGATTTTTCATTTGCTTTCATTTAATTAATTAAATATATTTAATTCTTAGTTAAAGATTGTGAAACTGGCCTGATAAACAAATGGTTTGCTTGTGAGTTCTGTCACATTTAAAAAAATTCTGTGTTACTTCAGTGCATTATTTTTTTACCAATATAAAGTTCGTCTAAATTGTTTATAGATAACAGTGCCACCTGCCGGCTAGGTTTTTTAATTTCGCTTTACAGAAGGTCAAAGGTTATCTAAGGGTATACCGATTTCCTCCACTTTTCTAGAACTACCATCTCGATAAATGTGAAAGCATCTTGATCGAGGCGTTAAGACACCCTCATATAAGTGCAGTATATCCTGCTTAAGAAATATCACATCCACTTGTCAATAAAAGCAAAAAGGAAGTATCCCCATCCTAATTAGTCTAAAATTACTCCTGTACCTGTCCATAAAGACAAATAGTTTAATTTTTTTCCAAATTTTAGAATGTCTAAAAAATTAGGAAAATATCATATAAGTGGTTGTATGAAAATAAGCAAAGATAATAATAATCAAACATTCTTGATTAGTGTACAGCTCATTCCACAAAGAAACGCCACTCCATTATTTCCATAAAGAATCGTCACCCCAATAGCAAGAACAAAACTTTTAGAAGTGATTTAATTAGAACTAAATGATATTGTTTGATATCAACACAAACCTATGTTTCAATTACTACTTGGTAGAAGCATGTCTTGATTGCTTAAATAACAGCTCTTACTCGATGAGGTAGTGTTCGATAACGATTTTGACATTGATTTCTTGATCAGATACCAATGCTTTTTAACAGACTTTTAAAGCTTTGTGACGATTTCAGACTCGGCTACTTTCTTAGTTTCTAACCCTAACCCCGGTACAACAACAACAAAAGATTCAGGGTTAGACGTCAGCAATATGAATGCTTCCAAAGTACTGTACTTGCACGCAATTTACAGTTAAAAATCTTGCCAAAGTTAATGTTTGGGAATTATGCCATATAATGGCGTAGGTGTACTAAAGAAAGGAGGTAACTGAAACCTTAAATAGTCAACAACACCAAACAATTTTAATAAATGACATCAATTCAGTGTAAAAGTTTGCTTTTTCTCAAAATCTTTCAGCAAATATTGCTTCTGTTCATCAATCTTAATTGTTGACTAAGCAGTTTCTTGAAACAATGAACATTTTTGTCCTTGACTGGCCCGTAAATTCCCACGAGTCATTAAAAAGAAAATAGCCGAAGATAGTCCGAAATCGTCAACAGAGCTTTGTCAATCTGTCAAAAAGCATTTGTATCGAACACTTCTTTTGAGTAAGAAATTTAGTGTATATATTATACAGTAAAATTTAAAGAATTATATATATATTAAGCATCTGGCCCCGGTTTCACAATCATTCCTTAGCTAAGATTTTTCTTAACTTAAATCTTGCAAAATTTCAAATCTTTGTAATTTTGTTGATTTTCAAGATATTTAGGAATTTAAGGTGTCATTTTTAAGATCACTTCTAAATCAAAACATTTGCATTTAGTTTTGACAAAAATATTCACCAGAAGTTCAAAAAAGTGATTACAAATAATTACCAAATTTAAGTTAAGGAAAATCTTAGCTAAGGAATGATTGTGAAACTGGGGCCTGTTCTTATGTCAGCGACAGAAGCTATACGACCATGGGTAAAATATAATCGGAGTAAACTTATAACTTAAGTCACAGGCACCTAACTCGCAATGCAATATGCGGTTTGTCGTGCAAACATGTGCCATATATATTAATTCAAACCAATTCAATTGTTATTAACATGATTTACCACTATGGTGTTCTCTTAGGACCAAATTTGGGTTATCGCGCCTTTGCTCCGTCGACCTGAACGCGTAGGAGCGAAAACAATGGCAAAAGAGCAAAGTTGCGATAATCGTGTTTTCGTTCTTTCGCTCCTTCGTCATCGTATCTTAGTCCCTTCGTTATCGTGTTCCATGTGAAGGAGTGATAATGCAGATTTGACCCTAGCAGAAGACCTAAAACACACATACATGTATTTATTTACTTATTTGTACCCACCGTTTATGATACAAAAAGCGCTTCCATCATGAAGTGGTATACACCTTTTTCCATTACCACAGGTAGTATTTGCACACGGACCTACGAGTTCCTGAAATCAAACAAAACACAATTTACATAAATATGTGGTATTTCACATATTCTTTATAGTTGAATAAAGAAAGATGAATACTTAATTAAAATGTAAACCCCAAAAATTAAATTCGTTACCAAGATCAGCCTTACAAAAATACATTGCCTCTCATTCCTTAGCATATATTGTCAATGCCCAGTTTCAGTAGGAATTGAATGATTAGAGGTTTGCTTCACCGAAATTATTTTTCAACGTTCACATTTAAAATTATGCATTTGATATGTAAGTGAGATTCTATTTAGAAAATCACCTATAAATAAATTCCTTCAACTGAAATATCGCAATGCTCTGAATTAAAAATTGTAATCTATTAGTCAAGTTCAATTTCATTCTTTAAAACTTATTTAAAAATCTTTTCTGAAAAAATATACGCGAAGAACATTGAACATTTTGGTTTAGCATGGGGTTAATGTCAAGAGTTCATTATATCTGTCATGTGCTACTTTTGAATTTTTATGAAATAATACAATTCAAAAGTGAGTAATCTCGAGGTGTCACTCAATCTAAAGCCGACTTGTTACATAAAACGCTTATTGAATAAATCTTTATACAAATAATGCAATTAATAAAAAAAAGATTAATTGTAGAAAATAAGTTTTAAAGTAAAAGTAAAACTTTAGGTAATAATAAAATCAAAATAATCCTTATTTAATTAAAAATGTCAAATCAAAAGTTTTGAATTTTTATGAAATAATACAATTCAAAAGTAGCACATGACATATCCACTAGGTAAACTACTATGAAGTTTGATCAATTAACCCCAGGCTCCAGTTTGACTATCATTCCTTAACAAAGATTTGCTTTCATTCATATTTCAATTGGCAAATTTTATATTGTAATAGTTTTGTGAATTTTCCAGATATTCATGGATTTAAGGTGTCTTTTTGAAGATTATTTCAACTTTATGACATTAGCATTTAGCCTGTCAAAAAATGTTAATTTCTATTTCAGAAATAGATGCTCAAAATTTGATAAATTTAAGTTAAGGAACATCTCAGTTAAGAAATGATTATGAAACTAGACCCAGGTATTTTATACTAATTAAAGAAAGTATATTTGGATTTATGCTGAATTTTGACAAGCACGAAAGGCTACATTTCAAACTAAATGACATACCTATTGACTTAAATTTCCTTGTCTTATCCAGCAATATTAATGTACGAGGGGAGGTCAAAAAGTTCATAGAACGGGTATATATTGCCGCAACAAACCATACAATTTATTATTATTTTTCAATATAGTCCCCATTTACCCCAATACACTTATCCCATTTTTCTTTCAGATTGTCTATACCTTTCAAATAGAAGTCTTCGGTTTGGTCCTGAAACATGCATCTGTGGCAGCCTTAAGTCCATCATCATCAAGAAATCTGATTCCCCGAAATGGGATTTCAAATTTCTAAATAGGAAATAATCAATGGGTGCCAAATCGGGACTGTAGGGTGGGTGATTAAGTTGTTCGAACTTGCATTCACGAATCGCTGCTTGTGCAATCCTTGACTTGTGCACAGAAGCATTGTCGTGAAGAAGCAATACCCATCGGCTCAACTTTCCCCTCCTTTTTAATTTAATAGCAGCTTTCAGTTGCGTCATTAGATCAGCTTAGTAAGCCCCAGTGGTAGAGATTCCAGCAGGTTTATAATTGATTAACAGAATACCCTTAGAATCCCACAGTGTCCATGACTTTTACCAGCTGATGGTTATGTTTTAAATTTCTCTGGTGGGGGTGAGCCAGGGTGCTTCCATTGCATGGACTCTTTTTTGGTTTTTGGGTCCCAATGATGAATCCTTGTTTCATCACCAGTTTCTAAACGTAAATGGAAGCTCGCCGGGTCATCATTATAAATGCCAAGACGCTCCCGACTTGACTGGAGTCTTTGGAAGCGATTCTGCAAATTAAGGTTTCTGGGGACCCATCTTGCAGATACTTTTGACATCCCAAGATGCTCGTGGACAACCGTGTATACACTTCCATGTGAAATGTGACACTCCCTAGCTATGTCATCTATCTTAATTCGACGATCATTCATGATGAGGGTCTCCACAGGCGTGACAATATCCTTTGTGATGGCATCAACTGGACGACCTCACCGTGGATCATCCTTCAGGGAGGTGCGCCCACGTTTAAATTCAGCTCACCATTTTGCCACTGTGGAAAAGGCAGGACCACTGTCACCGTACACCTCGGCCATTCGCCTGTGAATTTCTTTGGTATTTGATCCCTCTACTGTGAGGAACTTTATTACTGCCCTAAACTTTACATTTTGATTTTCCATCATTGCTTGATGATCACCAACTTTGAATGCTTTTGAGAATTACACAAATAGGTTGTGACAAATAAACTTGATATGTTTAAAATGGCGGAATGTTATGTTGTCTAAATAAGTAAAGAAAATGTGCGTTACGCTTGGCTGAATACGCTGTTCTATGAACTTTCTGACTTCCCCTCGTACCTTCTTCTCTTGCTTGTAGTGCATTTGTGCCACGGTTAATACGCTATATTAGAGATTGTTTCCATTACGAAAACTTTATAGAACGAAGCAAGCTGCTTACAAATAAATTGTTGATTCAGGGTCATTGCAAGCCTAGGCTTTTCAAGGTTCTCAAAAAGTTTTATGGCCG
Source organism: Anadara kagoshimensis (assembly GCA_021292105.1). Taxonomy (NCBI): domain Eukaryota; kingdom Metazoa; phylum Mollusca; class Bivalvia; order Arcoida; family Arcidae; genus Anadara; species Anadara kagoshimensis. The sequence goes on from CM037874.1 coordinate 19,650,309, forward strand.
TCATCACAGTTGTTGATAAATTTGATACCGCTGTATCAAAAACTATCCTGGATACATTTGAAGTCAAGTCTAATTGTTCCATGTTCTTGTCACTTTCATTTTGGTTTCACACAAGGCGGGTGTAGCTAGCTAAACAGAAAGTGCTCACCCTTCCCGAGCACCCACCCCTACCTTCCTGGTTGAAGTTAACGTGTTTAACTTTTTTGCCAGTTTTCAAAGTTTTCGCTTTGCTTTTAGGATTGTGATTTGAACATAGACCGGTATGTTTAATTTTGATTATAATGTACTTGTCTTTCATCTTTAAATGAGATAATGGTTGGATTTAGCATGAAATGACGTCAAAATTATTTCCATATATGCCAACTAGGTATATTATTTAAAGACAGAGAAAAGTAACTATTTCTAGGAAAATTGTTAGAATAATTAATTTTAATAAACATTTTAGGTCTTCGAAGGGAAATAGCATTAATATTCTCTTAGGATAACAAAAGCAGAGTTGAACTTGAACAATCGTGATATGTAAAATCATTATAGTCTGGAAATTACATATGTTCTACTGCCAAGCAAAGCAAACTAATCATAACACTCTAGACTTATAGTTAAGTTTGCTTAGCATTACAGTGGAAAATATAGCACTATAAAACAGTACAATGGTCATACATATCCCCTGAGAATGTTTTTATACTTTATACTATTGATTGGTATACGGCTTTATTTAATTGTTCCATTCAAAGTAACAGTTGTATATACATGTAAAATGATGTATATTTGTATTTTTGTTATGGATGATTAAATTGGTACATAGTAAGTTCCACATGCCCCATGTAGTAAACAGACTACATGTAGTAGGTACCACAGCCACATGCAAATGTTCGTGTTATAGTTACAATTTTGTTATAATGATATGGTGTCCGTATGCCCCTCTCGGCTATAACAACACTATGGTAGCTAAGACGGTTAAGTGTTAGCTTCGTATGTGGAGGTGGTGGGATTGAAACTAGTTCGGGTCTGACTATAAATTAGGAATTTACTGTTCTTTAGCCAAGCTATCGGTATTTAGAAATAAAAGTCATTGGGTCCTTCGGAAGCAATTTCAACTACTCTAAGTAATCTCAGTGTTAATCTTTCGACATGCCTCTACTTTGCCCATATGACTGTGTGCAAGTAACATATATAAGGGCGTGTAAAAACTTGATAAGGATAATACACTGTGTGAGGGAGACTTATTGTCCTTATTCCGTTTTCATCTTTTTTTCATTATTTATTAAGTATCTCGACACTGCGTGTGAGAGAATTATTGTCTTTATTCCGTGTCTCCTCTATTTTTTTTCTTCTTTTTTCTTCTTCCTCTTCTTCTTCTTATTATTATTCCTTTTTCCGCGCACACTTGTCTTTCATTTTTGTCAGAGAATCCTTAACCAATCTAAAACTTTAAAACAACACTGTATCAAGCATGTAGATGTTCAATCGTCAAAATAAATTTACAACATGGCTACTGTTACCATAGAAACGTGCGGGAGGTGGGAGACTTTCGTCATTGTGCTTTCCACAATTACAACTTTAGTTGTATTTAAGACTGTTTTAGAAAATATAATAGGATTTCATCAATATGAAGTATTTTTAGTTAAAACTATTGAATTAATAATCTGATACATTTGTTAGCATGCATTGGGATTTCTTATTGTCGTCATACTTAAATGTCAATGTTTTTTAAAGTGGTGTAGGCGTGTGGTCATATAGTTATTTCTTTGCATCACTGTAGCTGATTAGCTCAAATTCAATAGTGTGATTTTACCAAATATTTTAGTCTAAAGGCATTAATGCAAATACGGGCGCGTTTACTGCCATTGTTTTTAATTTTTGATAACTTTCCTCTTGTTCTTTGTCCCAATGCCATACTGTATTTTTTCAAGTAACACACGTAATGGAGCAGTTACTGCTGAGAAATTCACCATGAACTTTCCTAAATAGTTAATAAACCCTATGAACTTTGGTCTGGGTTTCATTTAAGATTTTTCCATTACCCTGTTTTAGAGTTATGACCCTTGATACACTTAAAATGGTGGCAAAAAAGCTTCCAATGTTGTATCCAACCTATTATAAAAGATAATCAAATTGAGTTTTTATTTGAAGGTGTCTTGCAATGACTTTCAATACCAGGATAATGCAAAAGGTTACGGTCATGGTCTAGTTTTTTTTGTTTTTTCTGGTTCTTTCTATATTTTCTCTATTTCTAATGAACATTTTCAAAACAACATGTATTAAAAATGTACAAATTAAAACTAAAAAGGAGGAAAAAAACAACAACAACAATAGGGCCAAAAATAAACAGCGATGAAACTAAGTAAATGAAAATTAACACTAAAAGCAATGACAATATAAAAGGAGAAGAAACAAAGACTGTAAAAGCACGTGTTTACCTTGTTGCGACATTAAAACTATTAATACCCCTGCCGTGTGGTCTAGTTAATATGGATAACTAGTGACCGAAAGGTTCCCGACATAAAGTTAGCTGATGCCGAGCAATAGCTAACGAAGGGGCTAGATGAACTGTCTATTCGGCACAAATTCGTAATCTTAGTGTTAAACTTTTGACAGATCTGTATTCATTCCCAGCATGAAGTTTTAGTAATTGATGAGTTAAATTGATAATAAACTTAAATGTCATTTGATTACAGTCCATTAAACATTATCATCAAAATCCTTTTTATTCCAATGTTTAATGTATAAATAATGATTTAACAAAACGGCGATGGTGGGAAGTCAATTTTGGATTTTAATTTGACAACACAATTATTGATCACATTAATTCATTAATTGATTGGTATTTAAACCTTATGGTCTGAATAATGCACAAAACGCCTACGGTACAGACCCGTCGAAAATTTAACACTGAACAAAATGAAAACGATCCGAAACTCGACTGCTCATTGGCCGAGATATGGATAACAAGTGACCGAGAAGCTGCCTATAGATAGATAGCAGCTGCCGGCAGATAGCTAAAAAGGGGGTATAGTGATCTGTCTATTCGGCACGAATTCGTTAGCTAAGCATTAAACTTTCGACACGTCTGTATGGTGTACGTTTAACAAGCTGTTTGTCAAAACAGACGTGTCAAAAGTTTAACACTGAACTAGCGAAAAGGAGTCGGATCTCGGCTGCTGAGTGGCAGAGATATGGATAGCTAGTGGCCGAAACGCTGCCACCCAGAGATAGCTATAGATTACAACTGTGAAGATTGTCGCTAATGGAAGGGGGGCTGACTACAAACTACAAAGAGTCAGCATGGAACAATTAAAGAACTATTTTTATTATGAAAACAGTGCTTGACTGAAACGATTTAGAAGAGAAAATTGTGCATGCCACAACAGTAGGGGGCTTCAAAAACGCCCTCCAAAATTGCTGCCAACAACATCAAGCAACACTCTCTCTACTGTTTATCAAATATCCAAAATTGGTTCTTACAACGTATATATACAGATACAGATAATGACTGCCTTTTCGGATGAAGAAAAAAGTAAAACCTTATTATAAGCTGGCTGTTAAACTTCCAACATGTCTGTACATATAATGGCTGCCTATTCGGACGAAGAAAAAATAAAACCTTATTAGCTAGCTGTGAAACTTCCAACATGTCTGTACTTTATGTGTTAATACTGAATCGTTTTATCAATATTGTATGGGTTTACAACTGGTATTGTTCTACAATTACGGAATAATTGTCTATTCTATGTTTGCTTTCATGCGTAATGCTGACAGATATAATTAACATATGACACATTTTAAAAATCGCAATCAATATTTTAAACCCAGTGTTTATCTGTTAAATCTAGTAATGGTTTATTTTGCATATTTTTTTCTGAATCTTTATACTTCACTAAAATCGTGTATTTTGAACATGTGCCCGCCATAAATGTCACAAGGAAAACTTGTCTTTAAGATTTTAAATCACGTCAAGGTGTACAATAGAGCTTTGGAACTTAAAATACCTATTGTAATTCTCTCTCTCTCTCTCTCTCTCTCTCTCTCTCTCTCTCTCTCTCTCTCTCTCTCTCTGTGAAGCCATTAGGGAGTGCATCTGATGAAACCGCCGAGTGATGAACACTGAGAGGGAATGCATTTGCTGCACAGAAATCATACAGGCCATGGACAAAATTGGAAGTTCAATTTATTTAAAAAAGTATAATTGACAGCTTTGACCTTTGAACCAGAGTTCGTGTGTTTACACCTAGAAAGTTTTGCGAACAGCAACGATTGCAAGAGTTGACATAAGACGAGATGGCATTAACCACTCATATAAATCATGATAAAAAAACAACAAAATTTTCTTTTTATTCGAACTCTAGTTATGACAAATATCGCTATCTAAACTATTACAGCACAGTAGGAACATTTCATAAATTTATATCATTTTAATTTCAGACCGTCAGTAAGTTGGTTCATCGCTTCCTTAAAAATCAATCTTTAGAGATATTTAATTTTTTTTTACACATTCTCTAACACAAAAGAACTGCAGCGGTAATTAAGAACTACAGCGATAATTTTCGGCAATTTCAAATAATGGAATGCATATCCAAATGGAATAATAATATATATATTTTAAATTTTACCATTAACATTTTACTTATAACAATCGATTTTGGTTATAATTTTAACAGCCAAACTTTATAATTCATTTAACTATCCTAAACATGTATTTTGCTATATCAAAAAGGGAAGTTGACAATAGAAAATGAAAGTCATCACGTTTGACATATACTAGAAGCCTAAGTTTAAGCCTTTCGTGAGTGTCATAAGTTAAGTACAGTACAAACCTGTCGGAAGTTTAACACTTAGTTAACGAATTAGTGCCAAATCGGCTACACATCCGGACTGGCCTCATTAACTATATCGCGACAGCATGTGTTATATATTACTATGTAGCTTTTCGGCCATTAGCAATCGATATCTCGGACACTCTGTAGCCGATCTTTTGTCTCCTTTTCGTTATTTCAGTGTTAAACTTTCGACATGCCTGTACTGTACGAGTCCAAATTTGAAGCAAAACTTAGTCAGCCGTATAAGCAATCATTTGAGAAATAGCCTTGGAGATCAAAGTGGCAATGTACTAGTGCAATAGGATATTTTTACATGACTTCTGTTCATCGATTGAAATTTAAGATGCGTTTTATTTTTATATATATATTCATTGATTATACTGATGTTTATCAATATTTAAGACATGCCTTTATAAGCAACGAATATAAAATATTCAACATTACACTCTACTCAAATTACCTGCTTATTAAACTTTCATTGTCACGTTAGTAACATATACTATGGTTATCTAACTTTTATGGCTACTTTGCCATTATTTACAGTATATAGTACATGCAATAATTTCAATAAACTGACTAGACTCCATCCAATACTTTAAATAAACTGACTAGTCTCCTTCCAATACTTTATATAAACTGACTAGACTCCATCCAATACTTTAAATAAACTGACTAGACTCCTTCCAATACTTTAAATAAAGTGACTAGACTCCTTCCAATACTTTAAATAAAGTGACTAGACTCCATCCAATACTTTAAATAAACTGACTAGACTCCTTCCAATACTTTAAATAAACTGACTAGACTCCATCCAATACTTTAAATAAACTGACTAGACTCCTTCCAATACTTTAAATAAACTGACTAGACTCCATCCAATACTTTAAATAAACTGACTAGACTCCATCCAATACTTTAAATAAACTGACTAGACTCCATCCAATACTTTAAATAAACTGACTAGACAGCAAATTTTTTTTCGTTTCATTGTTGTTTTTATTATTATTATTACATGTATTATTATTGTTGCTATCTAATGAATATTTTGCCATGTTTTCATACACTGTTATATAGACATATATGTATATAGCTTTATAATCATTGTAAAATCCTATGAGTGTATGCTTATGGAATAAAATGAATTAAATGAATTGAAACTTATAGTTTAAACTTATAATAATGAAATGATTATAATGAAAATATTTTATTTTCCTTACAATATAAATGGGCGTGAAATAGTAAGAATGATTTTTTATGAGCGTCGAGTTGAGTAATGGTGTTTAACATCCCAGTCAAGAATATTTCACTTATATCGTGACGTCGCCACCTATAGGCGAGCGAGGGTGCAGAAAATTTGCCTGTGCGTTGCGCTGATTGTATTATACAGCAGGGTTCTTAATGGTGCTACACCTTCCGCGGTATGGGACCTCGTTTATTTTAAGTTCCCATCCGAAAGAACCGTGACTTTCATTTCGTACTGTTTGCGAAAGAACAGTCACTACCCACTTTCAAGTCTTAGGTCAGACCAGCTCGGGGCTCGAACCTAAAACCTCTCACTTACTTAGCAAGTACTCGACCAATTGTTCAACCGTAGTGATGGCAGTTTTATGATGTTTATTGTATATAAAGCTTTACAATTTTAATCTTTTATCAAAATGATAAAATGTTTAATATAACACTATTCAGTTAATTTCAATTTCGATCATTTGGATATATATTCAATCTCTTAATGATATTCGGTTTTCATCTTTTTTGGACTTAACTCTACCTATGAGGAATTGTATTCCGAAAGGACTGAAATTTTGGTGTTGCATTCACACGAGAACATTTTTACCAACTCCAACTCAGTTAATATCCTAAACATGTGAAAAGTTTTTCTTCTCGAAAACTGTAGCCGCTGGGTCATATACCTGGCAAGCAAAATTGTTTTGTACGGAATTCATGCGTGAAAAAGCAAGAAAATCACGGGTGATAAATGTTACATTTACAAATTAAACAGGTCTCGTATACTGTTTGAAATATACATTAGCTGTGCTTTGGAACAATAATCTCACAAGAAACGCTATGTTTGGGTAACTTGTTAATCCACTTGATTGTTAAATTCGAACCTATTGAGTTTTTAAAAGGCACCGTGAAAATGCATAAATAAAATTTGTAACAGCAATTTCCATACAAATAGTCACAAAACTGTCAAAGGTGCCAAATATGTATCATTAAAAGTTCTAAAAAAATAAATTTTTATTTCATTTTTTTCCGAGTCAAATCGGACTACTCACTAGTGTCACTGACAAGGCACGTATACATGTAGGGCATTGCGATATCTTACTATTGAACTATCAAGAAATGACGTTTATAGTATATAACTTCAATTGCCACGCAAAGCAAACTGAATAATGCGCGTTTTGATTTATTTGCATTGCACGGCAGTGGAATTTACAGCATTATAACCGCAATTTTTAGACAGTTCAATGGATATATTTACATTTTGCATTTTTTCAAAATCTTGGGTTCGTTTTATAATCCTGAAATTAACAAGAACACTGCTGTCTACGGCATGCTGCAACAACCACTCAATGACGTCAGGCATATATAGGCATACACAAGGACTGAGTAACGTCACAATAGCAATGGTAATTATAGTCCTGCCAGAGTTTAAAACAATACAAATCACACGTGTAAATATTTTTAAAAAGTACTGATGTTTTAATAGTAGAGCGGCTACATTCTTCAAATATACTTCCTTTTCTAATGTCGAACTTGACTTAAGACTGATTAGTGCAATATGACGGTCCTATTTTATATGTGCAGTTTATTAAAAAATAAATTAATCAAAATCAAAATATTCTTATTACCTGAGGCCAGCTGTCTATATCGCTGTACGACCATTCGGGATTCATCTCAATAACGGCGTTTTCCTTCTTTCGTTCATTTAGTTCGCACCTGTAGCCCAGGTTATGTACGTTTATGGACACACATCGTGGACGGACCATACATTCTTTAGCACAAACTTTTATATTCATATAATCAAAGGTTTTAAATATATATCCTGTTATCCTAAAACCGCTTTCTTTTTTGTCATCTGTGTACAGATTGCTAGTATCACAACTTTCTAAATACACTTTCTTTATCACAAGTAATACTAAGAATGAAAATAACACCAAGTGAGTTGCCATGGATTTTGTTATTACTTTAACACATTATATTCTTATAAATCATAATTGCCTCCTACAAATTATGAATAGTTATTAACATCAGTAAAAGAAGCTGTCTTTCTTCTCTGTTATAAAAATCTAACAGATTTTCCTAAAACTATTCCATATTTACACGTTATAATTTATCGCAAAAATCTGTAGCTGTGATGGAACTGGAGATTCTCTTCTAATGAATATTCCAATTCCGTATTTGGAAATCATCCGACGATGAACATAAATAATGATTGTACTATGCACTTAGATATTACATATACAGATTGATTGACAACTCATTTTAATTGATTAGACATGGTCGAATCAGGACTATCAACTTACTGTGTTCAAGGCACCGTTTTAAAAACAAAACATATATTAAAACCTGAGATCAATTAATCTGATCGTTATATTAGTTACGATCTTTATTGATGATCACGTGCGAGCGCGCATTAGTGTGTATGTGTGTGTGTGAATTTATGTTTATTTCAACCACTGGGCCGGTATCTCTGCTGGTGGACTAAACATCCCCAGGGACATCGTTAACACAAGAGGAATTACATGGTCTGATAACATGGTTCATAAAATCATCTGTCTCTTAAATGTTAAATTCCTAAAAAAAATCAGCTTAAATGTTGTCAAAGATGGATCTGATAGCGTGCGTTTGGTCCTTCTGTTTCAACATCTTATGACTGTTTGGGTTTCCGCACATTTGGTTCGGTTCATGATATAATACATATACGGTTCCAAGCATCTACATGTAAATGACTAAGATATTCGGTAACGTATAACCTTGTTGATTGGTTGTGTAGTTATGTATGCTGCTAGGATGCTATTGTCAGATATTGTCTTTAGTCCCTAATCGACAACTCGGTAGTCTGGTGGTAACATTCTAACATACCAAGTAAGAGTATTTGAGTTCGAATCCCATTGATACCGTCTCTTTTTTAATGATTAAATTGAAAAGTAACTATTTCATAAATTATCACAAGTGACACACATTGAGATTTAGGTGACCTTGATTACAAAAAAAAGAAAATTGCCATGCAATATCAGAAATAACATAGCGTCTAGATGATGTGTTAATCTGGGGATCACAAGTATCGATACCGTGCTATTGTATACGTATACCAACGCGATCATTTGTCAACCCCACCTTTTTATTTTACTATCTACATTATATAGACTCTACTGTGTTTATAAACACTCTGCCAAAATATTGCTAACATACTATAGTGAAAATTTAAAATGTTTTTTGAAATATTTATCATTGACACACAACTTTGACCTAGATAGCTTCTAATTATTGATATCCATTGTATGCTTTATTTTTTAACAGAAATTTGAAACATTTGTATTATCCTAAACATCTGTTAAACCTTGAGAGAAGACTCGCCAAAATAATTCTACACGGAATAAAATTTCTCATCAGTAGTGCTAGGTCCAAAACTACGAAAACGCAAACACTCTAAGATGTTCAAATGAGAAAACAAGAACCACCAAAACGCACCCTACCAAATCCACTCTTACACAATATTTTGCAAGAATATTTATAGGTTAGTTTTTTAGGAATTTTAAAATTTAAGAGGCAGATAACTTTGATGCACTGCTTCTTGTGTTAACAATATTCCCGTGGATGTTTAGTGCACCAGTAGAGATAACAACCCAGTGGTCATCATCAATCAAAGTCAACTAATATAACGATCAGATTTATAGATCACAGAGTTTTCTTTATATGTTTTGGTTTTAAAACGATGTCTTGAACAGATTAAGTTGATAAATTCCATGCATTAGCTTTTATAGAATTTTATTTCAAAAATAAAATGATCATTTATAGATTAAAAAAAATCTTCTTTTTTTTTTGAGAAGATTAACATCAAGATTAGAAAATTAAATAGATCCGGAACAGTTATTAATAATTACGTGTAAATGTGAAATAGTTTTAGGATATTTTGTTGGATTTACAAAAGAGAGAAGGAAACGCCTTCTTTTACAGATTTGATTAACAATTCTTAATTTTAGGAGGCAATTATGATTTATAAGAATACAATGTATTAAAATAACAAGACTCATGGCAACGTACTTGTTGCTATTTTATTTTTAGGATTAATTGTGATAAAGAAAGTGTATTTAGAAAGTTGTGATACTAGCAATCTGTACGAACCCATAGGGGTAAAAAAGAAAGCGGTTTTAGGATAACAGGATATATATTTAAAGCTTTTGATAATATAAAATGAAAATTTAGTAAGTTTTTTTAAAGTGTTCGACTCGAAAAAAATGAAATGATAATTCATTTTTTCTAACTATAAATGATTCAGTGACTTTTAGTGAAACACCGATATTTGATGTCTTGGTATTTTTTAATTGAAATCATTTTCAATTCGTTTTTGAACTTCATTTTTTGGTTTATATTTTAACTAAGTATTCATCTTTCTTTAATCAACTATACAGAACATGCCACACTGGTATGTAAATTTAGTTTTCTTTGATTCTAGGAACTCGTACATATATGTAGGTCCGTGTGCAAATAATACCTGTAGTGTTGGAAAAAGATGTATACCATTTAATGATTGAAACGTTGCTTGTATCATTTATGGTGCGTACAAATTAATATATACATAAATGTGCATTTTAGGTCTTCTATTAGGGTCAAATCTGCATTATCACTCCTTAACGAACACGGAACACGACGGACGCGATAACGAAGAGGCTAAGTTACGATGACGTACAAGCGCGCATGCCCGGCCAATGATTACGCGTTTGTATCAAGTTTAAACATATGCGTGAAAACATTCAATGCCGAAACAACGTGGTCGGTGTCCAAATCTATCTGTAAAAACGAGGGTTCAGTGTTATACATAGAGAATTCAACACAAGGGAGTACCTATATTGACTCATTGGTCGGTAGCTTTGAAGGTAAGTTTGCAAATTGTTTTTAAAAAAAGTCTGATGACCGTCATCACTGTATTGTTGATAAATATGATCCCTATGTAACCAGGCGAACCATGTATCTATAAGACGTCCCATAGCTCAATGTTTCTTTCAATTTTAAATAGACACTTGGCAGGTATACTAGCTAACCAGGAAATGCTTACCCTTCTGCAGCACCGGCCTTCTCTGGTTCACGTGTCAGTTACAACTTTTTGACTTTGCTTTGGGATAGTGACTTAGACAAGTATTAGTGTTTGATCTTGATTTTCAGATAAAGGTGTGCTTACCATAACAATGCTCCGTAGGTCAGTGTTCCCCGACCATGTCAGTAAATATAATTACAAGTTCGTGTGCTCTTCTTCATAAATATGGATGAAATCCAGCTATCGGTGTTATTATGAATGCCCTAGCAAATACATGGTTTAGAAACTACAGTATAGACCTGTCTAAAGTTAGACACTAAGTTAGCGATTCGACAGTTCATCTCAGTCCTTTTGTCAGCTACTAGTATATCTGCAGCTTTTTAGTCACAAGCTATCCTTATCTCGACTTCTGAGAGTCGACTACCTTTCGTTTGCTCATTGTTAAACCTTCGATATGTCTTTACTGTAACTAATATGTGAGATCAATTTTAGCGCGATTGAACAAATTCCTGAACTGACTATAATGTTGAAAAGACTGTAAGTATTTATCAATTTTATTGAGAACTAAATACAACGTTTTAAAGGCACCTGAATAATACAGTAAGTTGCGCCACTATTAACGACTGTACTGTAATTAGTAAGCTAATTTCAATTGAATGTAGCGTTAAAAAAACCTTAAATCGTTACACAACAGTGAATGTCACACAACTTAAAACTGTTAATGACGTTTTTATTGAGTATCAATATTTTATACAGGTGTCAATATAAATGGTACCTTAACTACAAAAAAGAAAAAAAGAAAGAAAAAAGTGCCTTTAAGGTAGCTTAAAGGTTTACTTAAATATGACCTGAATGTGCATTTAAGCCACCTTTAAGTTTAAGTTGCTTAAAGGTGATCTCTAAACCGTCTTTTAACAAGCATTTTTATTTATTTATTTATTTACTTATTTATTTGTTCATTTATTTTTTTTAGTTTCAATAATTTTTACATAATCAAACATTTTAAGTACATTTTTGCAAAAAAGAATATCTTCATTAAGACAAAAGTCAAAATATTCCATATACAATGTTAACACACATATGTGTACCAAAATTAAGGCACCTTTAAGCTAAACGGTGTAAAGAAGCTTAAAAAATAAGTACCATTAAGCCACCTTTAAGTTCTTGTGAAGATGCTTAAAGGTGGCTAAACGTTTGTTACAAGGTGGAGTAAAGGAGCTTAAAGATATCCGTGCCTTTTATCTGCCTTTTTAACCATCTTTATGCACGTCTTTCGGCATCTTTAAGCTAGGCTTTAAATGGTTTAAAGATGCGATTCTGTCTATTTAAATTGATAAAATCTAAATCATTTTCCATTGTAACTTTATTTTCTACTGAATTACAATAAAATATTTCCCAATAAACATATCGTATTGAAATCACCTTCCCACAACATTTTTCCTTATTGAGTATTTTGTCGATTGAAAAAGCAATATAATGGCACCTGTAAAATATCATTGTCGAGTTACTCTAACAAAATATTAAGTAAAAACATTGTATACTGCAGTGTGGTTTGAAACTTTGTTTATCAAGTCATAAAACTTGATTGTTGTAAGTGAATGGCATTTAACAAATTTTTCCACCTTGTTCATTTATTTGCGCTTGGCTTTAGGTTAATGTTTTCACTGTTAAATATAGGCAATCAACATTGACCTGTTCGTTTGACCAATAATATAGATTGGCAAATTTTAGTACAAAAAGTGAAATATCATTACTATTTTATCAGAAAATAATGTATTGTGTATGTATAAACACAATCGCAACACATATTTAGTGGATCCGCCTATGTGAGTATTCCATATAAAAGGTCAAGCGGACATGTCAGTGTTGCTTGAATATTTAGTAGAAGTACGCGTTTGTTTATAGAAACATTATAATCTGATAAAAAGTAAAAGTCTTACTACTGAGTATTCATATATTTTCTCTTAAAATTTTCGAAACTTGACAGGATTTATTGACATTGCTGTTGTTTTGTAAAATGTTTACATGTTAGTATTTGTCACATGAAGATTTTTGGTGGATGTCGCACTAGATACACATCTCAAATCATACAGGAAATAGTAAATTATTTTATCGATATTCGTTGTCTACGTTCTGCTAAAGTTACTGCAGGAAATTTTCTCTCATATTTTCGTACAGTATTCAATATAATAAAAAATCGCTTGATCCATTCTAATGAGGTATTGATGAAAACATACAAGTCCTTAAGCTGCCATGTTTTTAAATCTTAATTTTTTCTAAAAACACCAAAATAAGCGGCGCTACGATTCCTTCTTCAGGAAAGCAAGGTAATCCACCTTTTCTGAACAATTAAACTTCAGAACCAGATGTTCCGTAAGAAGACTTTGTCCTGTCTAACGATTTCATGGGGATAATTGCGAAACGAAGTATTAAAAGCTCCATTATGCACAATGACCTAATTAGGGTTTTCTTGATTTTAAAACCGTTTCAACCTTCTGATATTTGTTGAAGATATTACATGAATAAACAATGGTAAAGTTCGTTTTGTCGCATTTTCATTCTTTAGTGAACATTACAAGAGAGAAATTAATATTGTTGCTATAAGTATGTAGTGTATTCTCGATATCCTTTTCGTAACTGAAAATCCTGAAAAAGAAACAAAAGACATATATACAATGTAATTATTAAATTGGTTTTAATTCATTTATTATTACATGTATTTATGTAATGCATATTACACTGTTGTATCAGTAAACAGTTTTCTGCCATCCAACATCTCTCTCATAGAAATGAACGTCTACATTGTGAGGCCATCTTTCAACTTCGAACATTTGAACACCCCGATAACTCGAAGTCTTAATTAAAGTCCCGTGCACTTCGTGTTATCGAAGTTCTACTGTAGCTATATACTGCAAATCTAATATTTTTTTCGGTATTTGTTATTGTGTCCAAAGACGTTGATAATATTTACTTGTGATCGTCAAAACAAAAACGTAATTGTGGTATTATCGGATGCTAATTATTGCGCAGTTACCTAAATTGGAATAATATGCACTCATGGCATGATAACGAGTCCGTCTGTATTGACATATAGTATCGTGGCACGAATATAAAGAGTAACATAACTGTGGTGAATGCATTCAACTTTGTATTAATTGTAAAATGAGCGTATGCTTATGGAATAAAATTGATTGAATTAAACTGAAATTGTATGTTTATGGAATAAAATGAATTGAATTGAAATAAAATTATTGACATTCCCTTGACATTTTTATAGTAGTCACACTATTATATTACTCTGGATATATTTGAAGCCGGCCGACGTTCCGTGTTCTTTTCATTCATTTAAGCGTAGGTGTCACTATCTAAACAAGGTGCTTACCCTACAGCACAAAATCACACTTCCCTGATGGAAGTGCAGTGTTTAACCTAATTTGTCAGTTTCAAAATTTGTTACCTTGCTTTAAGATTTTGGTTTGGACATGGATTGGTATGTTTGTTTTGATTGAGAATTAGCAAACCATGAATAGCAATGATGATAATAGTTATGGGACCCAATACGCAGTCGATTTTGTCAAAACAAACACGTAATTGTGGTATTATTGGTCAATCATTGCGCAATTATTTAAATTTGGAATAACATGCACTCGTGGCCTGATAATGGGTCCTTCTGTATTGACATGTATTATTGTGGCATGAGTTTAAAGAGTAAAACAACCATGATAAATTCATTCAACTTTACTACTCGTTGAAACATTAATGACTAAGAGTTGTATTGGCCGATTTTGTTTGTAATAGTATCATTTTGAAGACAGTCAAGGCTCAAAACAAAAAGTATATACCTGCATTTGATTTGGTTTCAGGGTATAAAACAAACATTAAATCTAGACAGTTTGTTTCATCTTCGCCATCTGGACATTGTATCACTCCATCACAAGACATTGTAACATCAATGCAAGTCTGATTGTCATTGCAAATAACTCGCCCAGCACCACAACTATCTGAAAACATGAAAAACAAACAATACAAATAAAAGACAGAGTAACCATTCTGAAAATGAGCTAAAGAGATCGTTTTACAAAAATATGGATGGCAATCTACCATCTCAACAAGTCATAACATGTTGATATAAGTTACGTGGTTTGTAAGTGCCCGGGTGGAATGATACAGGATCACTAAAACATATACCGGGTGAAGCGACCCTGTATCATTCCGTACCGGACACTTACTGTAAATTGGGAAATTTTCCAGATTGTTTTATTTTGGTGTAAATTCGCGAGTGAACCGAGTCGCGAAAATAATAGTTTAGCGAAAAATTAGCAGTAATTAAAATTATAACTACAGAGTCGCGATCATGCGAAAATTCAAAGACGCCAATAAATATTAAAGTGCGTTTACGCAAAAATTAGATGACGCGAAAATTTCCAAATCTACAGTGCTAACCAAAAGTAATTTCGAAATGGAAAACCGATACCATCATCACATTATTCTGAGATCGATGTTTGAAATGACAATTACGCTGTTTATGACAAAGAATACGATTAAATATTCGTCTGCATATTACTATAATTAAAACTGGTATAATATGGAATTACGTATAGCCGCCATATAACTGATAATAAAGGTTTCTAAACTTTTGATTGTGATAAGTACATCAAATGACATCAAATAACTATTGTTTATTTCATGTAACCTGTGGTGATATGCATTCTCTGAGCTGTGGGAAAGTCAAACAACTTTCATATGGAAGGAAAAAGAACATAATGTTAATGTTTCAATAAACATTTTTCTCTAATGTCTGTCATTAATGCATCCCTAAAAAAATTTATGTAACTTTTTGTAAAGTGCATTCACTGTTGTTAGAAAGTGGAAAAGTCTTATATATCGGAGAACAATAAATATAACAGCAGTTGATAGAATGAACAGATTAATGATTTTGTTCATTTTTCTCGCATCTCTGCAATCGTTACGAAACATGCAGTACATATGAACTGTTATATCAATGCATGCTACGTTACGAAACTACAGTACATATGAACTGTTATATCAATACATGCTACGTTACGAAACTAAATGAACATATAAACTGTTATATCAATTCATGCTACGTTATCGAACTACAGTACATGTGAACTGTTATATCAATGCATGCGTTATTTGAAAACTATATACAGGTACAAGTCAATATGGTTCAGATAACTATTCTAGAAAACCACTTTGACTGCACAGCAGGTGTTATTGTTTTGGTTTCTATCATTGTATATCTAAAATACTTTATGATATGTGTTTCCATCATATGGGTCATTTGGAGATGTATAAACCACAATGCCATTGATCCTTAATAAGCACTTTAAGTTAGTCACTTAAACCTTAAGCTAGAAGTACATTTAATATGTACTTGCCTTGACATAGAAAACCAGAATCACATTCCTGTAACTCGTCATTGCTTCCTGTACAATTTCTCCCACCATAACTTGGACCTGGACTATCACATTGGCGATTTCGTGTTTGTATTCCACATCCGCAAGTTGTAGAACACATGGTCCATGATGACCAACTTCCCCATACTCCATCAACTATAAATGATAGTAAAATGATTAAGAAATGTAGCATAAAGATTACCATTGCGAATTTATTCAATATCGTATATTAGCAGTCAACATAATTCCCACGTTTTGACCAACATTTAAACAGAACAGTGTATTATGTGTATGCCAAACCTAGGACAAAAAAATGAATTATATATTATGACGATTTTATATGATTTGTTTAACATGTGGGATTATTTCATACTTCACAAGCTTTTGTAACCAGTATAAACATTATGTATGAATACAGAACGGGTAATAAGCCATAGAAAATAATCTACTCTAATGCAATTTTCGTACACATAAGATATATGCGTATATGACATTTGTATCTTAAATGTTTTTTTTACATGTAGCTAAATCCACTACAAAGTAATATGTTATTTCTCATACATAAGGAATACAGTTATGATGTTTAAGTTTCAAGCAACATGATTTTGTCGTTTGATCCTTTTACGTAAACACAAAGTAGTAAATGATTCGATAGCAAAGAAACAAAGGAGATCGTCGGATCGATTTCAAAACGATAAAGTGTGGCCTTTGTGTAATCACTTTGTTCCCTTTTGCGTACTCGTTTTAGCTGTCGAACCTTTGCTACCTTAACATTGTATCCTTACTAGTTTACATTTATGTGGAAGGAGCGTGTGATTGATAATTCAAAATTACCTTTTAGCGGACAACATGTAACGAAATCTCAAAATGTTAAATGGACAATCTTTCTATATTTTGTTCTTTTTAACAAATGAGACGCTTTGGTAGTTTTTCTTCATCGTAACTGCGAATAGTGTAGCTAGCAAAAAAGGAGGTACCTACCCTTTCGGAGAAGCAGGTCTCACTTCACTTGTCGTTGTGTTTAATTAGTCAGTTTATCGACTGTAAACTGTATTTACTTCTTAAGATTTTTGTTTAACATGTCTTAGATTTCCAAGGAAACCCAATATTTATATAACACTGTAATCAGATGGCGACAATTGTACATATAATTTTTTTTAAAGTAGTCTTTGTTCCAGTTTAGCTTGTACCACGTGTTTACCGTCTACACAATCTTGTTTTATGATTACAAAAGTAAACTACTGTAGTTAAATATTTTCGTAAGACAAATATAAATATTGAATAAGTAAAAGGATATTTATATTAGATATTCAAACTTTAAAACGTCTTTAAATACCAAAGCTAAATTAATTCGTATAAAAGTATTTTGTCTCTTTAAAACGACAATTTTAACGATCAGCTTTGTCTGTTATCTCATGATGACAGAATATTAAATAAACTAATGGTGTCATTATAGGTACAACTGTAGACTAACCGCCAATAAAAGCATATACTTTCGCATATAACACGAAAGACCTATTTCATTATTCATGCTACATTGGGATCGTTACATTACCGGTTGGTATCAAAAGATATACATTGATATAAAAAAATACCAAGGATTTGATGAAATTCATAAAACAAAAACGCATCTGATATCCTATAGAACGGTGTTAATTGTTTTCGAAATTCTTCAACATCCAATTTATGTAACTTTAGAAATTTTGTGAATCTATGAATGTTGAAGAAAATTTTTAACATGTTTGAACTTGGAACAAGTCAATAAATACATATATTAAAGACAGTTACAGTATGTAGCAATTGCCCTTAAAACTAAATATCAAAGAATGTAACTCATACATTGCATTGGTTTTATTAGTATAGTGTTTCTATGACGATGTTGTTATCAAGAAACGCATACCTTTACATCGCTTTGGTACATGACACGGGATAGTATCCGTTGATAATCCACTACAGTCTTCTCCGCCTTTACTAGGGGCTGGATCGGTGCAGTGTCTGTGTCTTGTCATGGTACCTGAACCGCATGTTGTTGAACAAGCTGACCATTCAGTCCATGAACCCCAATTCCCATTAACTTGTAACGAATATGAAATATATAAGAAATACAGTTCGGAAAAAACTAAACAATTAAAAATACAATTAAAAGAGTAAATTTTTTAAAACTGAAAAATTAAGTTTAACATGTGAACTTCTATCAAGGACATGAGGCAGTGTACTCCAAAAAGATGGTTTAGCAGTATTAGTTTTAGAATGTTTAGAACTCCATTTCCTTTTCTTATCTCAATATAAAATTAAAGTTAACCATTCAACATACAAGCCAGGAACATCACCTGTGATATACAAAAAAGTCTCAACTGGTATTACACTAGTATAATAGTCCATAGACAAAAAACAATTTGATATGCTTAAAACTTTAGGGGAAAATAAAATACATTTAGCCAGGTGTAAAATTTACTGGGTAGAATTGTTTCCTAATATTTTCATCTGGACATTGCCATTCCTTATATAACACAGAGCGGATCATATCAAAATCTTTTGTTCCTTTTGTCAACATTGTTAAAAAACCGACATACCTGCGCATGGTAAACTGTTCGTGCAGTTGATTTGTTCAAAAGGTGCTCCCTCACAATCTATACCCTTATATTGTGGCTGTGGATTATCGCATCTACGTGATCTCCTCCTTGTACCATTTCCACATGTAGTAGAACAAGGTGTATATTGTGACCAATCGCCCCACATTCCATCCACTACAAACAAAATGACATATCATTCATGTTTTTCAATACGGCATTAGTTTTTAATAACTAAACCAAAAGAGAGTTAAATAAGTGCGTCACAATGCAACCCGTTAAAAAAGTTGGAAAAAAGGAAGAATTCTGTGATGTATTAAAGTCTGTCGATTGAATTACGTCACATGTTTTTAACTGGTATCTTTCAAATGTATTTAAACTTATTTACTGGTAACAAAACTTACATTCATCGTTTAAATACGGAAAAATGAAATATATGTGGAATTTAAAAACTTTAAATTCATTTTGAAAACAAAATTAATTAAATTAAGTCTACATCTAAAAACTTTCAAATAAACACCATAGAAATGTTTGAAAAATGTGGTGGGTAAAAATCCAGAGAAAGCAGAATAATAAGAATGACGTTTAAAAAAAAAAAATGATAGGTAATAATTGTATGGAAAAGAATTTCCTACCATTTTGCTGGGAGGTGGGTAAATACAAACAATGAGAATACTAAGCGTACATTACAGTACATTATTATGCACTGAATGTTTTTAAAAATAAATAAAAATAAAACTTCGTACCTGGACATGGAACTTTTATTGTACATTTCCGTCTTTGAATAGCCTTTCCGGGACATAAACGTCCACCAAACACTGGCGGAGGATGGTCACACTCTCTTGTTCTCATGATAGTACCATCCTCACACGATACTGAACAACTAGTCCAAGACGTCCAACGACCCCAATTTCCATGTACTGGAAGATAATAATGTATTTGTTTTTTGGAATTGACATAAGATACCTTATTATTTATTCATAGTTAAATTTTAAAAAAAATCAACAGAAAAATATTATACTAATAATATATTATCAAATTTTCTTAATCTTTGTTTAATCTGCGTTCTCACAGAACAGATCCGAAATTATATTTTCATTTTTAATTACAAGAAGTCAATTTATTCACATCATCGGAATGTACAATCTACTTAGTATAGTACCAACGATGACAATGTAATGAGTATACCGCTACGGCCTAAGCATAGATCTTGCCTATACAGTCCAACCTGCCTTAAAGGCCATCTATATATACGAGTCACCCGGTAGAATTGTTTCCCAATTTTTATATTTTTGAACCTGTATATAAAGTCCATCTGCCCATAAAGGCCATTTACTGGCTCCATTGTGTGGCCTTTATACATAGGTTTCATTGTACTTGAAAACAAATGATATAAGAATAGACAAGTAACTGGTAAGTAAGCATGGGCTAAATGACTTTTAAACCTGGACAAGCGTTTGGGAGACACATGTTGAAGTTGAGACTAACATTCATTAAATAACCCAAATAGCATAAAAAGTGGTCACAAGTTTTAAGCTCCAAGGGGAGAACACATACACAATAAAAGAAGAAAACACAGACGCAATCTCGGTCGGTTTATCTCTAGAAGGAAAAAACAACCATACAGAACGCAACAAAAAATTCAGAGGTACCAGACAGGATGCAACGGAAATTCTGCTGTAGAAACAAAAAAAGTGCATCATTTTTCTATCCGGTTTTTTCATCACAGTATAAACTACTTACTTGGACATTTAATGTTATGTCTACATACATCGACTGTTACATTGTTCCCGATACAAAACATGCCTCCGTTAGCCGGTGGTGGATTATCACATGTCCTAGATCTCGTACGAATGCCTGAATCACATGTTTTGGAGCAATCCGTCCATTTTGTCCAAGGACTCCAATCTGCGTTCACTAATGAGATAGCATAAAATTGATTACTGACAAAACTTTAAATAACCTGCATAAAGTTTAGCATTCAAATATCTAATTGTAAGTTCAGAAACAGGTTTATATGGTCATCAAAACGTCGGCATTGTGCTTAAAGTTGAAAATGCATCAGTTATCCAATAATGTGAATATCTAGTCTTTGTATTTTATTGCTTGGCTATTGTAACTTGCATTGTTTTGTGTTATTGTTGTGTTGTGTTTTCATTATTTTGATTGCAAATTTATTTCTTACTTTTACATGGTTTGACGTGACTTAGTTATATCGACCACAACATACAGGTAAATGTCATTAGAATAATTCGAATAACCTTATTCGACTCAGCTTTCAAATCTTCGAAAAAACCTAAGAATTTTTTAATGTCTGCTTATTTCTGCTTAAGGCGTTTTAAGTACAATTTATTTCGAGCCAAATTATGAAGCGTAAACCATCTTTTATTCGTGTTCGATTTACTTTCACGTTTTTCGCGTCTTTCGCGAGGCCAAAAACATTTTTGAAAGTTAACTGTCAGGAACTTTTTAAAAAATTATATTATTTATATCGGATATTCAGCTTCAGTGCATATCGCGAAGTTAATGTTCGCGACAGCTTCTAAAAAACAAAACTACATAGCATGTAATTACCTGGGCATGGCCCTGTTGAGTTGCAAACTTTGCTCTGAACGCTATCACCAGAGCATGGAGTTCCGCCATATAATGGAGGTGGATTATTACAGCTTCGTGATCGTGTCATTGTACCATCACCACAGGAAACAGAACATACTCCCCATTCTGTCCATAAATTCCAATTACCGTTTACTGAAATAAAACAACACAATGCGATCATGTATGCAAAAACACATGGTATTTTCGCTTGAGATTATAACAGAAGAAACAACATGCAACTGAAAAACATGCATTTCGCAACTGTCATCGCAACCATGGACACAACATAGTACGAATCAACGATAAAATAGAGAAACAAGCAAGCATGAAAAAGACAAAAAAAATATTGTAACGAAAAATATATAATAGGAAGGTTTAAGTTGAAATAGATTTTATATTGTGCAGTCATATATGTGTTGCACGTTTGGTCTTTGCACACTACTGATTAACACATTTGTTCAAACATAGCACTCAGCTTGACTTATTAGTTGGTTTATATTTAATGAATGTCTTTACTAATGTTCATGATAGTGCTCATTGCAATGACTAAGCCTATGATACTGGAAGCTAAACTCGGCACACCTCATCTCTGACTGAACTGTTCAACCTTTCGGTTAAGATTTCTCTACACTAAAGCGAGTCACTGACAGTTATTTTTATACCCACAGAACACATTTCATTACATATTATACCAGTTTTATATTTACAGCACTAGTCTACACGTACACTTTATAATGCGTTCTATTATTCTTACTTGTTTTGTAATAAAATAAATGGTCATTTATCATGTTTATGTCTGTGCATATTTACATTAATGTTTAAGTACCATTATTAAAATGTAAATTTCCTATTTATGATAAGTCAATTTTGGTATTTTTGTTAGATTATTTTGTCGATGATGTTGACGTTATAGTTATAACAATAACTTCCGTAATTGTCCGGTAGGGTTAGAAAACATATAAAATCATACATTAGATTAAAACGTACACCAAGGAGGATATCTAACAAATAAGTTGTTACCATTTTTACTTGAAAGTCTAACCTCTGTAGTATATCGTAATTGACGGATCGCCGGCGAAGCAAATACTGTTCTGATAAAGGGCCGAAATGCTTGAATCACACAAACAAGAATGAAAAATTGACCTGAATTGTGGTATTTATTGACGTCACTGACACTGGTACGTCATTAGTTGTCGTGACGCTGCTTTGGTACCGTGATAGCCTCCAGTGTCGGAACATAAAAGGCATGACCGGCGATACGTCAATTGACGTGTGCCAACCATGCCCACAATTTTCCGACACTGGCGGTTATCACGGTACCAAAGCTTGCATAATTTAGGCCAAGTTTTCATTCTTTTTTGCGACTAATTCAACATGCCGGGCCTTTGGCGGAACACTGGGGTCGTGGCCGGCGATCCGTCAAATAAATTGGTAGTTAAATTATTTACTTACTTGGACAACGTTCTACTGCATTGCATTGTTCTACGTCTTCCCCACTACCTACACAGCTATAACCACCATACATTGGAGCTGGATTGTTACAACTTCTATATCGTCTTTTAAACCCATCACCACATGAAACTGAACAAGGCGACCACTGATTCCAAGCACTCCAATTGCCATTCACTAATAATAATAATAATAATAATGATATAGCAATATATATTCAAATTGTTTGTATAGATTAAAAATTGAACGATAAATCAATTTGTTAACGTACAAAGATATATCGATATTTGAACGCAAACTTTGTTTCGGTCCAATATTATCCGAATCCATTTTCATATTGCACACTTTGTTGTCTGAATCATGGCTGAACATTACCTCATGTATTCTGTCAAATATTTATGTACATACATTTTCAACAGGAATCACGAGGCCGTGTGCCCTGCCATTATTCTGTATAACGTTTAGGTTGCCCTTTAAAACAACAATGGTTGGGACATTTTAACTTCGATTTGTATTAAGTGTGACGTAGGTACTTTATCGTTATGTTTGTTTACCTTACCTAGGTTGCCATGTGTACGAGTTGCTTCCCGTGTATGTAGCCGGCATGTTTCCGATTATAACTCTATATACCAAGGCAATATTGAAGGTGAAAAAATACATCTATGTTTTATACGATCTATAAAATATTCATCTCTAATAATGATGACATTGAACAAAATTCAGGATATGCTTATTGTGATAAATCATGTTTAACAAAAAAATTATTATTCTATATTCATTGTTTTGAAAAAATAATAACTTTGAGCTTTTGAATTACATTTTGCAAGATCACTGGAAGTAAGAATTTAGGGGAGTTGTGTTTCATCCTGAAGTACAACAAGGACATATCTGGATTTTTTTTAAAACCCAGTGCCTTTCCAAAGTCGCGTTTTTTATCTGTCTTCCAAATATATGTTTGCCTTTTATTCCATCATTTATCAATATTGTTTATTTTGGGGTTTTATTGCGTTGGGTTTCGGAAATTAAATTAAAAAAGATTCGGTCATTTGAATGAATATCATCTATGTTTACAGTTTCTAATTCTGATAAACAGATTAGTAATATAGGTAAAAGGGAGATAACCGGATTCAAACAATCACTCAGAACTGACAATGTAAATATTCAGTGCACCTTGGAAAGTAAAAAGCAGAATATTACGAGACCAGTTACTTATTATTTCGATATTCATTTATCGTTTTTAACAAAATAGTACTAAGAAAGTGTAGAATCGACGGCAAAACAAAACAAGGCAGGAAAAAGCAAACACATAAGACAAATGAATATAAGAACCTGATTTTGGTTTGACGTTGGGGAAAATATCAAGTGGTGTCTAAATACCTATTGCTATTATCACCAACGATTTTACAGATTTTTCCGCAGATTAACCATCCGGTAAACTTACCAGGACATGGTATATTACTATTACAATCACCAATGTCCACATGTCCATGGTCCCATATTCGATTTCCTGTTGGATTCTGCATGTTTTTACATTGTCTTCGTCTGGATATTGTTCCATTTCCACAAGATGCCGAACACTGTGTCCATTGTCCCCATTCGCTACAGGCTATGCCATCTATTTTGAAATAAAACTTCATTGTTAACGAGATTTTCCATATCGAAAAGTTACTGATATCTTAGCTTAAAAGACATTTAAATATAAAATGTCCTACATAGTCTTTATAACTGTTTATCAAACAATAGTTTTCTACTTTCTAAGTCTAAGATGATTCTACTTTCTGCGATGTTTTACAAATACAAACGTCAAAAATTAAAGAACTCCATAAATTCATGATGAAAATGAGATAAGACGATGAATTTCTTTATGACTGAAGAAACAAAAAACAAACATACTTATCCTTGTCCGAAATACAACAAGTAGAAACTAACAGAAACTCAATGACTTTGTGAATTAATCCATTGTATTTCTATCAATTGCAAACTGACGGATTATTTGAAGATATCTGAAACGGGATTGTTCTGATAACTACTTTCTTTGCGCACCGGTGCTACTGATTTAAATTTATATCTTTCTGAAACAGAGTACTTCTGCTTTATATGTCCTCCGACACATTCATATCAGGGAAAATGGTTATATATATCATTAAACTATTTTTAACTGTATTTTATTAAACAAATGTTTATGTATTTTTAAAATGATGCGTTTTCAAATAAGAACAAGTACAAGTTATTGAAAGGGATGCAGATAAACATGTTATTAAATTAAGTTCACATGCATGAGAAGATTTATAATTTGTGGTATTCCCTACATAAATATTAACCATATTTAGTTGTTTCGTGTTCAAAAATGAGTTCTTTATTCCCTTATTTAATAAGGGGATTGTTAACATTTCAACATCATGTAAATCAAGATAAGATAGAATATGTTTTAAACTAAAAAACCACATCTAACATTTTGTGACATATAAATACCATACAATTGCTTTTTAAAATATACGAAACCAATTGAGTTTAAAAGGATGAAAATGGTGCAATCTATGTTTATCAACGTTAACACAGATACTTAACAAATTGAGAGAGAGAGTTATTATTTTTTTTAAAGAAATTTAATTATTAACCACAATATATTGATGAAATACCTGGAGAAACACAAATTACTGCAGCGTCTTTCGTATGATCACATTCATGACTACCCCAGGTTTTATGTCGACATTCTGTTATTTTAGTGTTTCCATGACGACAATCAACTCCGTCTAACCAAATACGTCCACTAGCTGACGACTGATAATTTGAGCCTTCGTCGACAATTCCTCCATTTCTTGGGAAACAAAATACAATATACAGGTACGTGTATTACGATTTTAAAATAATATTTATTTTCAAACAGATAATGCTTTCTTATTATGGGAAGTAAAACCATTTATTCAGTTTTTAGAGTAATGTTGATTCATATCGATTCATAGTTACTTAAAATTAGTTTTGAGAGGATTTATTATAAAACATTATTTAGAGTGACACGACTCGATCTCGAAACCATGATTAATTGACATGCAAATTACTATTGCATGTTTATTACTGTACTTCAGTTCTCAGCTGTATTGTGTTCAGTCCCAACGGGGGAAGGGATATAATGGTTTTGAAAGATCATTTACTGCTTATATATTAGAAGATTACATGAACAAGGTAAAATTGAAAGTAATCTGATTTGTTGGTGAGCTTTTGAAATGTTTTGGCAAAACACGAACCAGTACTAGGATAATAGGATCCACATTACAACTGACGGCCTTCTATATATTACATGGCTTACAACTTTCTATACTGAGTATCATTCTAACCTAGGTAATATGAATTTGAGGTGTATTAATCAACACCCTAGCACGGTTATGATGGTTTAGCGGCAATTTCATAATAAATAAGTTATATGTAATGGAATGATATTAACTTCATGCAAAAAGAGGTATAAATATTGATAAGGCAAATCTATACAACAATACAAAACATTGCTTATGACAATGAAGGGTCAGTGGTCTCTTTGAGACAATAATTCAGAGCGAAACAGGACTTGGTATTTATGTTATATCAACAGCAACAGCAGAATGAAAATTAACTATAATTAGAGACTATTAACTTACATGTGTCCAAGACTTTTACAAACAACCGAAGCATCGTTATCATCCCAATTGTTACTACATACGGTTCCCCATTCGCCCATGTAAAACACATTAACAATGCCTCTATCAGTGTTATTGCTGGTACTAGTTAGCTTTAATCTTACTCGACTTTCCGCTTCTGATAGAAAAATAAGTGCATGATAATATATGTACTTGGCTTCGTATGTTTGTGGTAGATTATTTTGTAGGTTGGATTTTATTTGCGATATCGGAATTTTCATATTTTTTCACAAAACTTGTTGCATAATGATTGTTTGAATGACCATGTAAAAATAGTAGTGGATATAAAGAGGAAAAAACTGACAGTCACCGACACTCATCTGCAAGCCGTAATATTGAAAAATAAACTGTTTGGGTTTTTCTAACTGTAACGGACCATTTTAATTCCCGGCCTTCAGTGTCATTACAATCAGCCAAATTTTCCTCACTTTAAGTAGTTCTTTATATATAAAAACAACAGTACGCGTCTTATATATAAAACAAATAATTAATAAATAATCCAATATCAAGGGATAGAACATTTTTTTAATTATAGAATTTGTTTTATTTATTAGACATCTGTCGAAAGAGTTTGTTTGATATCCCCAATGTATGCAAATATGTGTTTTACCTGCTTTTGAAGTGCACCAGACTCCGACACTTTTCTTAAAATTATTGTTTGTAGCTCCCCAGCCAGACCTACTACAATTTAGTATATGATGGTCATTGGAACTACAAGTCACACTTTCTAACCAAATGGTTCCATTTTCGTCACCGAAAACAGCATCAGTGAACGCAACGCCGTTATGCCTGCAATAAAATGGTTGACAACAATTTGATAATATAAGTATACTTGTAATTGCTTCAAACAACAAATATTTATCAGTGTTTTGGCATATGACATTTAACGATAGTTTCTTGAACATTTCTTCTATAAAATGCTGCATTCTATGGTTGGAGCCATCTTACTAATTTATCTGTGTCATATTAACAAAACAACATAACATTGCAATTATCTCTTAAATATTTTTATTGCCGGTATATCTTATCGACAAATTTCCGATAATTTGATAATCCAATTAAATGGGTTGTGTTTTGTTTTTGGTAAAGATATCAATGTCTCAACACTGATTTGTATTGTCATTATAGGCCGAATGTAATATTGTAACTTGAAAACAGAGCAACAAACATGTTCATTTTACCGTTACATTGTTTTATATTTTGCAATTGGTTTTAAAAAACAGAACGATGTCGTGACAAGTGCCCAACAAAAACATTTGAAACATATGTGTAGATAATGCTTTTTTATATCCATTACTCACTTTGTAAACTTGTTGTAGCATGTTTTAACATATATAGTTGAATGTTTTATAAAATTATTTCTTTAGAAAATCCTTAACATTCGTAGAATCTTAATGGCAATAAATATTTCTACGATATATACCCGTATCCAATCATTTCACATATAACGCTAGCATCGTCATCTGTCCATTCTGGATCGCTGATATATCCCCATTTTTCCATAAAAAGGATTTCCACTCTCCCGCGATCTTGACTAGAACCACCCGTTAGACGCACCTGAACGCTTCCTTCTGCTCCTAAAAATAACATCAACAGATCATATTATTATCACTTTGTAGACATTTTAATAACGTTAGACGTTTATGTTGTAGTAGTTGAAAACAAGGGTAATTTTACACACCAGGCCCTGGTTGTTCAAAGCAACAAACATAATCAGTTGTTAAGCCAAAATTTGTATTTCTGTTTTAGACAATATATCTTAAATTTCTTTTCAAATACTAATGCTCACAATTGTTCGCGTCCAATGTAAGCAGTAAAGTTAAAACTGCATTTAATACCAAATATTTTTAAGTGAATTTTAGTAAGTTATTAAATTTCACTGATCATCCGGTTAAACTAACGTAATATTCAACAACTGTGCATAGGAAATCGTTGATAGGAACAATCTGTGTTTTTATTATGACATTATATTAATATTATATTTTCACAGGTTGCAATTTTCTTTTATCAAAACCAGTGGGTTTTATCCCCGTCTTTGTGTATTTGTCAAAAATATAGCACACCTGTTTGTACACTTGTGTTGTACAAGGATTTTCGATATGGCTTCTAAATCTAGTTTTTCTTTGCAAATAGATTGAGATTTTATGATCACATTTGTCTTGGAAATCTTTCTCTTAAAAATATCCCAATGACAAATTTATATTTAAATATGCATTTTATTTTGATCTCTCTACAATGCAAACTTTTCTACTTATTTTGTGCAAGTTTGTGATTGGATAATTTATAAACGCAGAATTACTCTCAAATTTATTCTGTTTGCGATAGTGAATAACTTTTTTTCCATAGAAAATAAAAAAAAACTTCAACAAAGATTGATATTTTTCATTTACTCGTTTCTTGTCATAACTGAAAATATGTATGCGCATCCGCGATCAGCCTTGAATATTTCTGCAAACGTTATAGCTATAAGAATTTAGTATGTTGAAAAATCAGGAATATGGCGAATACTGTAGAACATATGACGTAAAACGTCACCAAGGACATTAATAATCGAAAATAAACAAACTTACCCATGGCCATGTCTGAATCACAATCCAGTAGCAAAGTAAATACTTTAGAACCAACAAGTCAGGTTAGACACGTGAACTTCCATCAGGGAAGTGATACCGGGTGCTCAGGAAGGGTAAACACATCCTGTTTAGCTAGCCTCATCCGCAAGGTGTGTTATCATAATTGTGTGGAAGTAACATGAAACTATTGGACGTCAAATATATCCCGGGCAATGCTGGACACAGAGACATCAAACTTATCAACAATACTCTGATCTTTATAGGGGCCTTGATAAGTCTAGGCTTGCAATATCCCCGATCAACAATTTATTTGCAAGCAGCCTGTTGTCCCCGAAGTGGATACAAGCTCTACCATAGGCCATAAATTGGGAAATAAATACATCATAAGCAGGTATATTGTTGCATAGAAAAAGAACGTTGACAATAGAAAAATTGAAGTCATCACGTTTGTCATAGAGTTTTAAATGTAGCATTTTGTGGGCATCATAGTTCTAGTATAAGTCTAAATATGAAGCAGACCCTGAGAAATCATTCGTATCCTTTATTTTATGCTCACTAGGACAGATGACATTCACATAGTCTCCAAATTTAGGATTGTTAAGAGACAGAACGTCATCTATATATCTGTGGACATAAATGATTTGGCAGCCGTTTTCTCTCCAGATTTAACAAGGTCCTGCATACATTCTGCTTCATATTAATAAAGAAACAAATCAGCAAAAATGTTGCACAGTTTGTACCTTTTGATATACCGATTATTTGCTGGAAAAATATGTGATCAAACAATACAAATATGTTATTTATCAAAAACTCCAACATTTTGTTGATGGTATCTTCAGTATATTTTTATTTGGAATCCGTATAATGCTTGACAAAATAACCATAATCCCTGTTTAGCACCTGATATTTGTGTTTTGGATTACAGTTTTGAAAAAGAATGAAAAGTGAGTTACCGATAATATTTTAGCAGTACATTTAAATAAACCTGCAATATATAATTCCTTGTACGGATTTTATGAAGTTTAGGAATCAAATAAAAATAACTAAGATCAAGTGCCTCCTCTTTAAGATTGATACAAAAAAGCTTGAGAACTTCCCTATGATTGGAAAGAACTTCATCTTTGAAATTAGTTCTAGTATAGGCAGGGCTATCTGATCTAAATGAAGCTCCTTAATAAGACATTCAAGGTATAATATCTTAAAAACGAGAACAATGTTGTTGGAAGCATTTAACAATCTTCTGTGACAATACATATCTGTTGTGTATGTCTGTGTGGATTGTCGAAATGTCTGGATCGCTGGATAATGAAGACGTTTAAGTACTCATAGACCCTTTAAGTTTGGCAATCCTTGATTTAACGAAAGATCCCACAGCCTTTATCCAGTTGCATAAGGTATCAAGCTCCCCATCTTTTAATTTAGCCCAACTCTTCAACATATTCCATGACAGTTCTGAAATTCTGTCCCCAAGCAAAAGGTTGAGCATCTCTATATTTAGGACCTTTTGAAAGTACAGATCATAATTTAGTGTTCTCCATTATATTGAGATTACCAGTTATTACATGTCCAGCTGGTTCATAAATATAGGGAGACTACGAGAAAGAATGTATGTGGAGTAAAATTATGAAAGTTCAAATACGCATTTTGGTCATGTTAAATCCCATAGCGTCAACATTTTTTATTCTAAAGAAATCCTTTATGAAAATCGCTTATACGCATACAGTATTTCAGTTAGGACTTAGTACAAGTAAGTGAACAATTTTTAACATTATTAAACTTTATTTGATTTTCTATGGTAATAAGGCCCAATTTACTATCACAAACAAAATGATTTATATTTATACTTACTTTTTCTTGATGTACACCACACACCCGCATCCATGTTATGTGAACAGTCAGTTCGACCCCATCCACTATGCTTACAGTAAGCTATGCTTGTTAAGTTAGGATCTTTTGTAAAATTATAGCAGGAGACTGTTTCTACGCAATTATTGTTGATATAAGATGTTGTATTCGATGTACATGTGGAGTTATTTAAGTCATCACAGTCAGTCATGTTATTTAATGCGTCGGTCATATTACTTGAGGTGTCATTCATGTTGCTTGACGACTCAGTCATGTTATTTGTAGCATTCTCGCAACGCATAGATGTGTTACAAATTGTTGTCACTTTTCGTACAGCAGCTGGATCGCAATTAATGTCACTCAACCATATTCTGCCATCGCCTTGTCCAAAAACACTACTTGGTAGAGCAATGCCTTCATTTCTGAAAACAAATGTATATAGCAATTCATATGGTTGCGTCTCATTTGAAATAACAGGGTAGTATAGATGTTTTTGCTAAAATGCTATATCTCCATGGTGACAAGACGAATAAACAATACGAATCGCAATGAAAAGATTGTTGCAAAAGAATCAATGTTAGTAGTTTCATTTTAAAATATAGATTAACGTTTTACTGATATTGATTTTTAACGTTAAATTAACTCATTGTTTTATTTTTTATTTAGTTTGTGCTGTTTTATTTAGACAAATATTTAACAAACCTTGATAATACAATTAGGACAATTTTTAAGTATTATTTTGTAATTGTGTATATTTTTCAATTCAAGATTTTATTTTTAACCATGAAAACAAACATAACTGAGGCTATAGGACGTCTAATTGCGTGCAATAATTGGATTTCCAATTTTGAAAAAAAACCGTAAAGCTTATGTAATAAACAAAAACAAAAAGGAACATTACATAAATCGAGACAAAACAAAAATGAAACTCTTAACAATAAGAAGGCTGAAAATCGACCATGCAGATAAGTTATACAGATATACAGATCTAACATTCTTATAACGTGTGAGATATAAACATATTTGAATATGAGATGGAAAAAGTATGTCTTTACTTCGAGATGAATATATGTATATAAAATTTAAAAAGGCCTACAGAAATAGATGGTCTTACACGCGTGATTATGTAATGTTGAATTCATTAAAAGCGTTGGATAAAATTACATGCAACACTTCTTGTTTCTTGTATTGACTTTGGTGTTGATTATACAAGAATTTATTTGATTTACGACACAATTAAATAAAATTATGTAATAAATACATTTATTTTATCTAATATTCATAATTTAGTAATACGTTATGAAGGTTTCTGATGAATGAAAATTGTATTGATTTTGGGATTGATTATACAAGAATTGATTTTATTTACGACACAATTAAATAAAATGGTTTAATAAATACATTTATTTTTTCTAATATTCATAATTTAGGAATACGTTATGAAGGTTTCTGATGAATGAAAATTTTTTAAGATTATTAAATATAATGTATTAATAAATGGATTCATTTAATCCAATATTCATATTTATAGGGGATACGTTATGAAGATTCTGATCAATAGAAATTGTTTTATATATATATTTTATTTACGTCCCAATTACATGGCATTTGCTAAGTTACTACATGATTACATAGATCACAATTAATAAATAAATTTCAAAACATTTTATATCAAAATTTATCAGAAAATATGATTGTATGTAAAAGAAGAAACGGGTTTCATTTCACTATTTCTTTATTGCTAAAAAGGTAATAACCAATGATTTAAAAACAAACTTATGACTTGCACAAAGCAAAAAAAAATAGAATTAAATATTGTAATTAACATAAGTTAAAATAAGCTTGTATTTTTTGCATTGCTTAAATATACATTGCCACTCCGTTGATCATTTATACAGTAAATACATTGAATAGTAATTAAAAAGTGGTAACTTTAAAGAGTTATGCAATTTCGCAACATACATCTTGTATAATACATTCATCAATTGATACAAAAACGACAACACATTTATTTTAACTGCCTTAATCAATACTCACGGAAGACCTAACATTCCACAAACAATGCCTGCGTCAACATCATCCCATCCTTTGCTACAAATCGTTCCCCACTCATTATTAAAAGAAATTTCTGCTCGTCCTCTATCTTCCACCAATTAATCTGATTTTTGTTTGATCAAACATATCTGTAAACAATATATACTTTCAATATTGGTGGACATATAAAATTAAATCAGAGACGATTTCAAGTTTTGGACAACATTAATAAATTTATTATTCCCTTCAATCAAACTTTTATAACACTTTCATTCGAATTCTTATGTTAAAATTAACATCATGTTACATTATAAAATAATTTTTAAAAAACAGTGCTACTGTTTATTGTGGGACACAACTCTTTTAAAAAATATAGCCTGATGTATTACCATAAAGAATGAAATAATATATAGTATATATATATATAAATAATATATTAATACTGCATGATTCGTTAAATAATTCACTTCAGGCATTTATAGTGTAATTACATTGATATTTTGATTTCGTTTTATTTACAATACTTTTACGCTGCGGTTCAACCAGTAAAAACATACAAATATATTGACTGATTGAAAAGATTATGCATGCTCTACAAGTGATTGTTTTGGACGGAACTCGTCGACACAATTTTCTGATCTAGAATCCGAACGCGTGACTGATCAAAACAAACATACTTATCCATGTACGAATCACAATTCAGAAGCAAAGTTAAAACTTTGAAAATGACAAGTCAGGTTAGACCCGTGAACTTCCACAAGGGATTGAGGCCGGGAGCTCTGGAAGGGTAAACACCTCCTGTTTAGCTAGCTTCACTCACCACGTGTGTTATCAAAATTGGTTGAAAGGGACATTGAACTATGGGACGTCAAATATATCGAGGCAATCCTGGACACAGAGACATCAAAGTTATCAACAATACTAAAATAATTGCCAATAAACTTTTTCAGGGCCTTACAATATCCCCGAGTCGGCAATTTATTTGCAAGAAGGAATCTTCGTAAAAAGTCTCCGTAGTGGGAACAAGCTCTAAAATAGCGCATTTAATGGAAAATAGATACACTATAAGCAGGAGAATCAGGTATATTGCTGCATAGAAAAGGAAAGTTGACGATAGTAAAATTGAGGCCATCACGTGTGTCATCAAGTTTCAAATTTAGCCTGCAGTGGGCGTCATAATTCAGGTTTAAGTCTAAATATGAGGCTAAAGTATTTTACTAATTATTTTTTTACAGATTTAAAGTAAGCAATCTTGGAGATACCTGGAACAATACAATCAACAGCTGCATCATCCAAATGTTTACAATCATTATTGTTCCATCCACTATGGGAACAGCTGCTGATGTTAAGATCGTCGTAAGAACAGTTTAAGTTATCTAACCATATTCTGCCAGAACCTTGACCAAACTTGGCATGTTTGTAAGCTAGTCCACCATAACTAAAATTACCAACATTCTAATTCAAAGCAAACAATAATGAGAAAGATATAATGAAAAGAAGCAAGTCGCATAATGTTAACCGAATAATTAGTCGTATCCGGTCTGATAAGAGTTGTTCCACAAGTGTGTTAGTATGAATGTTCAAATACACCTTGGTATATTCAAGAGCACGTGACTAGACATCACCTGGTCTGCAAGTTGAGTAAAACTGTACGAGAAATAAACAAAATATAAGTATTCCCTTTAAGTTTCTTTAACCCCGTACAAAATATTAACTACGCAAAATAACCAAACCAATGCAATTTTCAAATGAAAAAAACACATGAAAAACATGATGTTCAAATATCAAGAATTAAAATCCATAAACACCTTCCCTTTGTTTAAAACCATAATGGGTGGTAGTAAAATTTCTTTTACATGTGTATATAACAGTTGCACTGCTTGTTTAGATATGATAAAATTTACAGCAATCAAATGCATAAATCCTATGTATGAACGAACATAAAAAAGAAAAAAAACAACATAATTACCTACATGTTCTGAGACAATTACTTATGAAACCCCAAACTAGAAATTTTACAGGATACTAAATAAGGTGTCAACTTGGTATCCTATGACATTTTTGAAGTTACTTCTAGTACATAACAGTCGCTTTCTTGACGTTGGTGAAAAAACCGTGCCCATCACAAGAAGAGTGACGTAACGCTGATCGGCACACAACAAAAAAAAAAAAAAAAAAAAAAAAAAGAAAGACTTCATTGACATGTGGATATAGTGTGAGAAATCCAAAACAAATATATCAATTTATGTCCAAATCAAAATCCTTAAAACAAAGTAAAAACTGTGAAGCTGGCAAATTAGGTTAAACAAAATTCTGGACGTTATCAATACACAGCATTAATGTATGTCTGGTCCATAAAATCAAATCCCCAACCTCTGAACCAGTCGATAAATATCAAAAACAATAATGTTGTAGCATCTACATAATGAAGAGTTACTTACGAAAAACCAACCATTCTGCAAACTACTGTAGCGTCTCGGTCATCCCAGCCATTGTCACAAATTGTTCCCCACTGGTTCATAAAGAAAACTTCTGGTCGACCGCGTCCATGACCATATTCACCATTAATTCTGACCTGGATATTCTTTTCATCCTCTATATCATTCAAATGTAAAACATTAAACCTCATTTTCGAAGAATTTAATTTACTTCACTGTGGAATTGTAATGTGGACATGGATTGTTATGTTTGTTTTTTGTTCAATTTTCTCGGTTTCAAGTATATGTTCATTTATTTACTCAGCCTTACCTACCAGATAGAAGTTTACGTGTTTAACCTAACTTGTCAGTTCCAAAGTTTTTACTATGCTTCTCGATTGTAGTTTGGACATGTTATAGTATGTTTGTTCTTTATTTCAAACTGGTCCATTTCATTTATTTTTTGCATATTTATCATCTACAGACTCAACAGACGTGTTGTTTTTTAATTTTACATACTAAACTTAAATACAATTAACGTTTTTCTAATGTATACATATTTTAAATCGACAAAATTCAGTTAATGTAAATATGAATTAACAATCAATTGACAGAAAATTGACCATTGAACATCGATCAATTACTACTTTGCATTTAAACCTAGAAATATACATGTATAAACAACTTAATGTCTGATATATGAAATACTTATAAAAACAAATCTTGCATGCTTACATTTCCATGTCCAGATTTAGTGACAAAAATGCTTTTAAATATTATTGATCTACAATTAAAAAATTGCATCTTCATACTTACAGATACAGTGACAGTTAAACATACCTGGTGAAATGCATATTACTCCGGCATCTTCTTTATGGTTACAATCATGATGTCCCCAGCCGTTATGTTTACATTGTTCTATGTTATTTAGTTCAGGTGTACACTCGACTCTATCGAGCCATATTTGTCCCGTTCCTTCACGATATTTTGAATTGTGGACAGCTATACCGCCGTCGCTGAAGCAATAACAAATAATAAATCTCAAAAAGTTAACCTCTCCAGACAATATTTTCTTATATAATTCAGGTGTTCATTAGACTTTGTCGAGCCAAATTTACCCGATCCTTGACAAAATTTTGAATTGTGGAAAGCTGTGCCATCGTTACTGATATCAAAACTTGTTATAAGTTAGCTGATATTTTTTTGATTCAATAGAAGTGAGACCGGGTGCTCCGGAAGGGTAAGCACCTCCTGTTAGGCTAGCTACACCCGCCACGTGTGTAAATCAAAACAAACATACTGATCCATGTCCGAATCACAAACCAGAAACAAAGAATAAACAAGTTATGCTATATAATATTATATACATGTATCGTCCTTACCTAATGCATAGACATGGGTACTTTAGTAAATTGAAACATGTTTTCAAGAGAAAATTTTTAATTTTTAGTAATTACATTAGTTAATTTACAGCTGTAGTATACACCAATTATTGTATACTTGTGCCAACAACCTATCTTTTACCAATCAAACAACTATTTAAGGACTTTGAAGAAAGTTGAAACAAAAATTAAACTTAATACTTTTCTTTACTTCAAATGCAAATATAAGAAGTAAGACATCGTCATAAATGGAAAAATAAACAATGGTAAAAATAAATTTCCCAAATAACAAACATGCTCATCGTTTTTACGCTTTATTTTTTTAATTTCGTTTCATAATTTTGGTCCAAGCACTATTGATGAAGAATTGTATTCCGAAAAGGCTGTCTAGGTCTGTAAAATTAAGACTGGTATAATATGCAATTTGGTCCTTGATATAAATTTCTCCTGTAATAGCGTTTTAATCAACTATGTTATTAATTTTTAGTTTATCTCATTTTTAACGGTATATCAGTACGCAAGTCTTGTTCTACGACTTCCAAACATTGCACCATATATGTAAAGGGTCCATTGCAATTTATTGCATGGTGGGTGGTAAAGTAATCACGAACTGTTTAACTTATAAGCCTTGAATACTGAATTTAAAATACAAACAATCATTCTGAGAGTATTGCAAAACAATACATAGTCCCCTACCGGTTGCATATTTCACTAATCCCAAAGTTTTAGGTAAAATGTACATTATTATATAGTACAAAGATTTATAGTTATAAATTATTACATGTTGTTCAAGATGAAAGCAAAACTTGATCATAGTAAAATCAAAAACCAGCAATGGAGTTCTCAAAAATTCATTATCTGCAAGCATGTGGACACAAGTGCAAAAAACTGAAATTTCATTGAACTTTCAAAGTTCAAAGGGCCAAAACTCCCATAAAAATTAGTGGAATAAAACGAAACGTAAACTTGATCTGTAACTCATTATGGTTGACCTGCATACCAAAAACACTTCATTAACTGCAAGCGTGTAGAAAAAAAGAACAGAAAACTGAAATTTCAGTGAATTTTCAAAGTTCAAAGGGCCATAACTCATGTAAAAATTTGCGGACCAGAATGAAACGCTAACTTGATCTGCAACTCATCATGGTAGACTTACATACCAAAAATCAGTTCATTATCTACAAGAGCATAGAAAAAAAGTGTGGAAAACTGAGGTGTGACAGACGGACGGACAGACAGACAGAGCGCAAACCTAAAGTCCCCTTCGGCTTTCGCCGGTAAAGGACTAAAAATAATCGAAGGAAAAAAGATAATGTTTAAGTATCACTTTTATCTAC
Organism: Anadara kagoshimensis; assembly: GCA_021292105.1. Classification (NCBI taxonomy): domain Eukaryota; kingdom Metazoa; phylum Mollusca; class Bivalvia; order Arcoida; family Arcidae; genus Anadara; species Anadara kagoshimensis. The sequence continues at coordinate 19,688,675 of CM037874.1, forward strand.
AGATAATTTATTGGATTTATTCTATAGGAATTATTCTACCTGTTATCACATTGGGTATGTATCTACTAGTGGTATATCATGTCATTTATTGACTTCGCGACGTTCGCGTGTTTTATAAAACAATATATATCGAAAAGCATTTCTTGTAAGTTTCTATTTCACTACCACCAGACTTTATTCTTTTTGCGATCTTTTTATCGCAAAACAAGTTTGATGAAAGGATATAGAAGGATCTTATTGTTTGAATATAAACACTGATATTGTGTACAAATCGTATACAAAAGCTTTTTCTATAATTTGGATATGATGATGCATGTGATATCTATATCAATTGCATCCCAAACGCTAACGTTAAACATAATATAAAGTTACCGTTTCCGAAATTGTAATCCTACTTACAAAGCAAATAATGTTTTTAATCATCTTAATTAGATAAAATATCAAATATTTTCAACTCGGTGTTATATTACTATTTGAAATGTTTACGTTTCAGTTCATCCGTATTTAAAGGAACTAAATTATACATTATACAATTTTTTCTAGATTTTTGTTGGAATATCCTAATTTATTAGACTACGGAATATTTTATTATTAAATGTTCTTGATACAACCAGTATATAGCTTAGACAAATCAATGCATAAAATTCACCTGTAGTTAAGCATTTTGCAAACAACAGTGGCGTCATCGTTGTCCCAGCTGTCATCACATATGGTACCCCAGGATCTATTATAGTATACTTCCACTCTACCCTCATTTGGACTACGAGTAAATATTGGTATCATCCTTACTTCCACTATCAAACAGAAATATAAGTACAAGTTGTATTTTTAATGTTAATACAGAACACTGTAGTGAAATATCAACAAGTTACATACAATTAAAATCGGAGTGATTTTTTAAGGATTCGGTGATGGCAAGTTGACCGGAAAATATAAAAACCCGAGAACTAACGTCACTAGCTTTAAAAATAATCGAGATATAACAATTTGAAATCATCTACTGGTACTGACAATATATTAAAATATTTTGCAAGTGCATTTTACAACATAAACTTAAAATTAAGAACGTTAAATCAAAATACCACATCTGTTGTATCTACCATCGATGGTTCTGAATAAGATTATTTAAAGATCTTTGCACACCTACGTTACTCTGACCAAGTTAATGTAGCCAATGTAACTCGAAAAACATAATTAAATTGCGCTGGCCTATATGTATTTCTGATCAAGTTTAATTGAAAAATATCGTGTAGTTTCAGAGGGAAAGTAATAACGCGGTTGAGGATTCACTTACACATGCATATACACACGCTGTGCTATACATTTAAATAAAACAACCGCATAATTAACTGTAGGCAACCAAAAACTGTACCTTGTGTTGTATGTTTAAGACTACTTTAATTTGGTTTTGAAGTCTCTAGAAGTAACATATAGTAAGTATATTCAAAGAAACCACCGATATCGACGTCAAACTAGTCGGCTAGTAAGTGTATACGACAACGTACAAACCATTCCAGATATATGTTTCACACAAACTGCCGCAAAAGACACTGAATATTTTAGAACAAATTTATTGATTTAAACAAGGTTTTCCTATTTCTGGTTAATAAGTTAAAGGATTTGCTTCTCCGCTATAAGTATGCCTTTTAAGAGGCCAGCTAAAATAGACTGGTCATTTAAAATTCCTTTCATTTCTCAAAATCGATCGACCTTACGTAACGTCTGTTAAACGTAAGGTTATGGCTGTTAACATGAAATGAATTTGTGATTGTTTACGAGACTTTCAGATCTACATTTTTCTCGAATATTGTAATATATACAATATATGTCAGTTACTGTTACGTAGTAACAATTCGTTCAAAAGTAATAAATCTGTCACTCTAATATTTTGTATTTTAAACGCTTTCAAGGAGAAATGGATTCACTAAACATAATAATAATAATTATAATAATAATAACAACAACAATAATAATAAATTTAATGTATGTATAAAGAAGCAAAGGTTGAAAAACATATATACTACAGTCCAACTTGCCATAAAAGCTACCTCTATATAAGGCAACCTGCTTAAAAAGGCCAGTAGAATTGCATCCCAACTGTTCTTTATTCATAATTTTGAACCTGTATATAAAGGTAACCTGCCCAGAAAGGCCACTTTTATTGGTTCCCCTAGGTGACCTTTATAGATATGTTTGACTGTACAATATTTTTCATAAAATTGACATACCAGGGCAGTTAAATCCTAACTCGCAGTCTTTATACTCAACACCATCACCATGACAATCTTTCCCGCCAAAAGCTGGAGCTGGGTTTGTGCATGTACGATTTCTTACTCTCGTACCATTTTCACAAGTAACAGAACATGGCGTCCACTCTGTCCATGGTGTCCAATTTCCATCCACTTATATTTTGAAAAACAAAGTAATTTGGTGTCATGATAAATGTGATTTCGACAATAATTTTGTTTTTTTATAAATACAGTAGGTAATGTACATTAGATTTACACCTTTTAATTATAATATTATTCATGTCATGGTATGTTATTTTGTTTCAGGTTGTTGAAAAATCACAGTAAAACTATAGCAACACGTTTTCAAAACAAATAATGAAGTTCAAATAGCCTTTACACAAATATAATTCCAGTTATAAAAGTTTTAAAAATAATTATTTCTTTGGTACGCCAAAATATATCAACATTTATTGTCAATGCAAACGATGACAGACATGTATTAAAATGTTTTATTATTTTGTGTTACGTGTATTTTCTTTACGAAATGTATATACATTGTATTTAAATACTTCATAACATATAATACTTTATATGACCCGATTTTTTTCGCTAACAGATGCGAATTAATAGTTATTAATCCAAAACATACTTCACCCAATTAGCACAACTAATAGTAACCCTTCTGCTTAATCTGTGTAATTTCAGCAACGTGTGTTAGGTGAAATAGTTTTCGTTGAGTAAATGAAAAGAACCTTTAAGGGTCATAATACCAAGTACGAATCAGGAAACGCTAAACCTTCATGGTTATCATATTTAGAGGTTGGTGAATGTGAAGTGCACTGGATCTTATAGTAATGTCTATACATTGTGTCGGTTCGTATGAAATTTTTATATTTACTACCTGGACATGGTCGTAAGTTACAGGTTTCTCTTTCTTTATCATTCCCACAGAGTACGCGTGGTGGACACTCAATGCGTCTTATTCTTTCTCCATTACCGCATGAAGTAGTACAACGGCTCCATGCACCCCAATCACCTAAGATATTGAATACGTGTTTCAAGTTTATAACACAGAGTGCTTTTTGTAAATACATGCCATACGTTTCAATACACGTTAAAATGTATAACTTCATTTATCTTGGTGAGTATTTTTCTCATGTCCGTTCCAATATATTTTAACTGAATAGAGATTTTGATATGAATCGAGCAATCTAAAGATATGTTATCACTTAACAGACAATAAAATAGGCATGATTATGAACAGTATATGCTCGTTCACCCCAAAAATAGTGCGCTTACTTAAATGGATTTGCTATGGAAAACATATATCATTGAAAACGACTAGATGAACATCTCTTTTCAAACCGGTAATATCAGGTTATGTAAGAGTTACATTTCAAATTTTGGATTTGGTTCTATTGTTAAAATCATTCAGAACTGTGGTTTTTAACATAAACTTTTACAATATATTTTCCTATAACAAAAACAACATGTACAAATTCGGTGGACTAGAATACATGTTTCCTAATATTGATAAGGATTTAAATGTTTGTGTTTGATAACTAATAAATCAGATTAGAAAATTTCGTTACATAGATTATATTAAATTTACCAGATTTAAATCAAGGAAATCTTATTTAAGAAATTACTTTGAAACTGGCAATCTGTTCCTATCTCAGAGCCTTCTTTGTAATTATTTTCATAATTTGGTAATTTATAGTCTTTTCAAGAGTGACACAAGATATGTAAATATCAAAATCAACATTGTTTATACATGTATGTTTAAAGACTGTTAATAACGTCAGATTATACTAACATCGGCCATTACTTTTGACGGTTATGTTATGCCAGATACTTTTTATGAACAACTTTTTAAACTGACCTTGGATACAAGTTACACCAGCATCCTCTGTATGCTCACAATTATGGTTCTGAAACTCAAAAGAACAATCTGTCAAGTTAGTTTCTGTTCCATCACAATCCAGTTCATCAATTAAAATAGGTCCAACACCTGGTCCGAATCCACTACTAACAACACCGCCATATCTAAAAAACACAAAAAGAGGTTAAAGCAACAATAATATGAAAAGTGAAAAACACCGATATGTAAAACATTTTTTTTCATATTTAATTGGCTTTTGGTGTCATTAAAATGGTTAATATTTTTCTATTTCTAAAGTTATCCTGGATATATTTGATGAAGCATTATTATATGTTTCTTCCTTTCCTAATTTTGATTTCACATAGGGTGGAAGTACTTAGCTAAAGGTTACCATTTCGGGGCACCTGACCTCACTTCTACGTATTTAAATTGATTTGAGTTAAGCTCAAGTTGTTATCATTTCGAAGCATCTGACCTCATTTCTGCGTATTAAATTGACTTCAGGTTGTTACCTTAAATTCCAAAATTTTGTTTGAACATAGACCGGTTTGTTTATTTTTGTGAGTTAAACAGAATGATGCTAGTATTAAATTCATATTCATATTTGGGAACAAAAGGCACACAATTACTGACATCGAGAAAACTATAGGGAACACACAATGCTTAATATGACACTGTCAACAAAGAGGACATTGTCCGTTAAAAGCATGGTTTCTTTTTTCTCTTGGTTAGGAATGTAAATGTGTAACATATGACTCTTATGGTTATTGATGTTTGATTTTTTTTATTTCAGACTGTATGCATTAGAGACAAATGATCAAAATCTTCACAAAAACAAGATTTTTGAAAGTTTAAATACTTGAATTTGTTTGGATATGTAAGGAGTTGTTGTGTAGAGTTTACTTGGGTAATTGTGTTTAACATCCCAGTCAAGAATATTTCACTTATATCGAGACGTCGCCAGCTATAGACGAAAGTGCATAAATTTTGCTTGTGCGTTGCGCTGATGGCCTTATACAGCAGGGTTCTTTATCTTGCCAAGCCCACCGTGACACGGATCATGTTTATTTTAAGTTCCCATCCGAAAGAACCGTGACTTTCATTTCGTAATGCCGAGTGCTGTAAGGATTTGTACGAGCATGGATCTTTTTTTATCAACGGTCCATAAATATCTTGAGTAAATGTTGTATGTCTTAGCATTGTGTATCAAGGTTTTTATTCAAAAAATAGTTAAATCAATTTGAATTTGCATATTGTTTTGTTCTATCAAGTAATTTTGAATTTTGTTTCAAAACTATATATATATATTGTACCTGAATCCCAAAAGTCTGCATATGACGTTAGCGTCTTCATTTCCAAAGTTGTCGTCACATATCGTCCCCCATACACCTCTTGTCATATTCTCGTTATTATAGTAAACTTCCACTAACCCTTCAAACGAGTTCCGTTGTGAAGAATTGATCCGCACATCAAATGGGACTATAAAAATGCAAATTTCAAGACGTTCTTTTAATTACTGTAAAACATGTCTGCAGATACCACTTGAAGGAATGACTGAGTGTGGCCTTTGTTGACAGGTTATTTTTCAGATTGAGTTCATATTTCCTGTTACTTTCCTGGACACATTTAGTTGTCCATTGTTAAAGTCATTAATTTTAATAAAATAAAATAAAATAGAATAAAGTAAAAAAAATTAAGTGTTGTTTTTTTATATGAATATTTTAGGAAAATTAAAATGAAGTTAAAATTATTGATGAATGGATTTGTTGACCAAGTGAGCTCCAGAGTTTTGAATTCGTATAAATCATAATAATGTTTACCTTTTTTTATAAGGAATGGGAATGATATTAGGAACAATGATTTACCTGTTTTATCTTAAATATACAGGTAGTAAGTAACTATTTCAAAGAAATACATTTTAAATATTTTTGTATCTTTAAATCGGTTAAGAATTGATGCTTTTTAACCAGTAACTTATTGTACCTGGACATGGTATTATAACTGGACATTCGGTCGTGTTTGTGCTTGATCCAACACAAGGCGCCCCGTCTGCAGTTGGAGCAGGATTGTTACAATATCGACTTTTTCTCCGCACGCCTGGTCCACATGACACCGAGCAAAATTCCCAACTACCCCAGGTGCCCCAATTACCATTAACTGAAAAGTAAAATGTTTTTAATTTTCTTGAAACGTAAAAACTAGGGATTCTTAATTAACAAGCCCTTATATTGTGTATATATATACTATCTTAATTTATATTAATATCTTAACTTCTGAAAATTGGGAAATATTCGCGTTCCTTTTATTTTCATGTTATTTGCTAGGGTATAGACACCTTGAGGCTAATAATGTCTGAACCAGCGATATGGTAAAAGAGCATATCTGATTAATTTTCCTCTGAAAAAAGTATGTGTTTTTAAATCACAGAAAACTGCGATTATAACCATACCTATACACAGTTACTGTGAATTCCATAGATTTCAAATTCATGTTGTTTTCGTGTACACTATTAATAGTGTTGTTGTTGTCGTTGAATGTTGCTTAACGTGGCATCAGCAATTTTTCAGCTATTCGCGACGACAACTGCTTTATGAATCTCTATGAATTAATCTATGAACAAGTTAGTGTATGCATGTGAAGTGCAAGTGTTTATGGTCTGCCCTGTACCAGCGCGCACTCAGGGCGACTTTAAGATGCTAGCTCACCGCCTCAGACAAGCGTACCACTCCCTCAGTCACATTATACTGACAAAGAGTGCACCAGTAAAGACCACTGTGAAAAGTGAATTTATATGTAATCAAAATAGCATATATTAGAAACTTTTTCTGAAACAGTAATCATAAATCGCGAATTTAACACTGGGTGCCATGACATTTTTCTTAGAACTACGAAAATGGGACTCCAAGAAAATAAATGATTTCATTTTAAATACATAATAACGGGATATTTTATACCTTCATATGTACACAAGTTTGTTTAGTTTCTTTGTATACAAGATATGTCAGTTTCACTATTAAACTGTATTTGCATATATTTGTACAAAGTTTTCATATTTGAAAGGCGAAGGTAAGTGCAATTGAATGTTGTCTGTGTCTATCTCATACTAAAAATGTTTAAAAAAATCAAAAAAAACTAAATAAATAAATAACTGGATAAAACTAGTAATCAATCTGGTTTGGTGGAATTATATCATTTCAATTTATTTAATATCCTGTTAATTAGGTCAAACATTTCATAGGATACGTAATTTTCACAGATTCTTAAAAATCCCCAAACTCCTTAATGTACCTGGTTCGTTGCAAACTACACCGGCGTCTTCACCGTGGCCACAGTTATGCACTCCCCAGCCGGCACTTCGGCAGTCTTCTAATTCTTCTTCACGTCCTGTACATGCTACATTGTCTAACCATATCTGACCAGAGCCACTACCAAAGCTCGCTTCCCTTCTTGCAACACCTCCGTTTCTATAAATCATTAAAAAGGTAGTAAAACCAGTTAACGTATCAGTTTCAATAGAATTGCAAATGTTTAACTAGTTGGTCAAAACGAATACAACAATACAATCCATGTCCGAATCACAATCCAGAAGCAAAGTCAAAAAATTGAAACTGTCAAGTTAGGTTAAACACTTGAACGTTCACCAGGGAAATGAGGTCGAGTGCTCCGGAAGGGTAAGTACCTCTTGTTTAGCTTACTACAACCGCAGCCTTTGTAATCAACCCTGATCAATATTGTGATGACGGCCATAAAATGATATCCTCAGATCAAATAGTATTTCAAAGCAAGCTAACTGAAGCTCAACTGACGTTAATAATATATGTATATAAATATAGCCAGATTAGGCGTTTGTTATTTTTAAAATATTAATAAGACCTCTATATAATTTCCATATTAAGGGTCCCACGACTTTTATTTTAACAAATGAACTGCAACTAGTCCGATGGATACTAAATTTATTATATAAAAACAAAAAAGGTCTAGCTATTGTTCATTAGTCGTTTTGGATTTAGTAATAAGCATCCAGAAACATACCGGTCCTTGCTCAAATCACAATACCAAGAGCAAATTGTAAACTGGCAAACTAAGAGTTAAACACACGGACATCCTCCAGGAAAAAGATGCCGGATATTCGTTAGGATCCACTGTCTAAATACCTACTGTATTTCCATAAATTGAGTACACATGGTTTTTATTATTTATTTATTTCTTTAAATTGAAAACGTTTCCATTAAACTATCGATAAAATGCATTTAAAATGCACTTGCCTAACTGACCTTACCAAATTATATTTTTTTAATTCAAAACATTATTGTTCAGGTTTCCTGTACATAGAGAAATTTTGCGAAAATTTGGGCAATTTGGTCAAGTTTTTCAACAATTGGGCTTCATTCAAAGTTACATCAGGGTATTTCGGGACAGGTAGGTCATTGTTGTTGTGGTTTTTTTTTTCAGTTGTGATCATCATTAATATTTCAATTATGACATAACATTTACGGTTGTTTAGAGTAAGAAGGTCGGAATGGAAAATGTTGAGATTATAAAAACGGGGAATCTAGCTCAATTTGAACTAGTTTAAATAAAACTTAAAACTCAAATAAAGTTGACAAATTTATTGTGTCGGAATTGTGACCTGGGCTATCCAACGGCCACTTCCAGACTGACGCTAAACAAAACAAAATACAAACAACGCTATAAAAAATTACTTGGTCGTCATGGAAACTAAGCACTATAAAATGGTTCATTCACGTTTATCCAACATTTGAAAAATCACTATTCACACTTATCCAACATTTGATCTACGCACCATTGATTTAAGATATTATTTACCTGTAGTGTGATCAGTTAGTTTCCCCTACCAGAATAAAGTTCCTTTAATTAAAAAGTATGAAAAAATATGTCATATTTTTACTGAAATTTTAAAATAACCAAAATTATAAAATTAATTTCAATAAAGTTATTTTTAAATAATAATATTTATTCTTAAATAAGAATTAAAAATTACTAAAAAAATAAGAAATAAATATGTCAACTTTTAGAAATAAAAAAATATTTCCTATCTAAGTGAAATTTGAAATATTAAATTTTGACAAATAATATGAATTTCTCTCAAATTAATTCAACAATTTATTCTTTCATATATTGTCCATTATAGGGTGATTAGAGATTGGGTTGATTGAGAAATTGATTTGATGTCAAATGTACATATTTAAAAATAAAAAAAAAGCATTTGATAGTGGTCATGAAAATGATATTATTATCAAAAACTTGACACTGCTTTCACTGGAAAACACTTGATAAAGGTTATATTCTTGGAATATTTATCAAAAAATGGAACGTATTTTAGATTTGTTTCCTATTTGAATTTTTCGTTCTAAAATGGAGAATATTTTGGATTTTTTTCTAAATTAAAATTATTTTGGATTTCTTCCCATTATAATTTTTTATTTTTGTTCCAAAATAAGTATGTTGTATTTTTTAAAATTTGATTGGAATTTCAAAATTCTCAAAAACAAGCAAAAGAAATTTGAGAATTCAAAATTAAGATTCAGTTTTCATTTTACCAGGTCCCCTTATACAAAACTATTCCTTAACTAAGATTTTCCTTAACAAATTTTGGCAATGTTTGGAACTTAGAATAAATATTTTTGACAAAACTAAATATGTTTAAGTGATCTTAAAAACACACATTAAATTTCAGGATATTTTAAATTTTACCAAAAATCATTCGTATTAAATTTGCCATATTTAAGTAAAGTACCGGTAAAATCTTAGTTAAAGAATGATTATGAAACTGGAGCCAGGTATATTTAATCTTCAAAAAGGTAAAGGTATGAATTTCCATATTCACAAAGCCCAAGCCAACCTATTGTTTCCATTTTCCTTTGGTGTCATTTATCCAACATAACAATTTACCTTTCCCTTTATCAAAATATCAAATGTTGGATAAATGTGAAGACACCCTATAAAATAACAAGTAAATAATGTCACAGGTAAAGTCTTACCCGGAAAGTCCGACACAAAAGAATGACTTATTTTTCAACTCTAGGTTGACTTAATGACTTGAAAGTCTTGATTAATCCGTTGTGTAATATTAGATTGGTCTAACGCGATTAAGAAAAAAACATGAAAAAAAAAGTAAATTTATAGAAATAATCCGAAACTAGTGATTTATTTAAAATATTTGATCGTGGTTAAAAAAAGGTTAAGTTTGCACTGTCACAAGATAATCATATTTGTTTCAAAAATTGGTCTATGTACAAAATTAAGTTCACTTTTGGATGAATGAAAAATATTTTTGTATTGTGTTTTAAGTTATGACAAATGTTTTGTGAGTGTGTTGGAAAATACGACTTTATTCATGCATTTCCATGTGCACTCAGTTTGTGGAATCACAGTAGACAAACTCGTTACTGTAATCCAGTAATTCTTCCTACTCATAAAGAAAACTATTTTTATACTGGTTACTTGATAAAGGAAGCTAGCAAAAACTGGAAAAACTGTGAGCCACAAGCTCACAAAAAAAAAAAAACCCCTGCTCCCAAAAATTCATCGGTTCAAATTTTTAAATAAAAGGTGCACCTCTACATTATATCACAAAGATTGTGTGAAAGTTTCATGAAAATCCATTAAAGGGTTAAGGAGGAGTTGCGGATAAGAGATAGGTACACTAAGGTGTAACGGAAGGACGGACGGACACGCCTATCACTATATACCCCCCCCCCCCCACTTTTTAAGCAGTGGGTGTAATAAACTTGCTGATAAATTTGATTTAACCTTGGGTTTCCATTATTTATACATTCTTCAATAAACACTGTTTTTTATAAATTTCAAGTATTTTCTAATTGCATCAAAAATGGATTTTTCCCCCTTTTTTTACTGTGTTTCTTATCCTTCACTTATTATGAGCACCAGAGGGTCCGAATCAGTTCTGCATAAGCGAGAATGTTGTACTAACCAGTGCTTTTAACTGTATTGTGGTATACTGACAAATCGTTATCTTTAGGATGTAATGAGGGTGTGGAACTTCAGGATATACTATCACCTGAATGCATCAGAATCTACATAAAGCTTGAGAACGGAGTGTTTGACTCTTAAAATATCAGATGTAAAAACCGAGACTGCGTTGGCATAGCCATGAATGAAGTCAAACGGTAAACATTCCAACAACATATTTCTGGATATCCATGTTCTTTTTAATTATTTACAGTTAATTTCACTTACCTAAAACCTAGCGTCCGGCAGACGACAGTTGCGTCGTTGTTGTCCTGGGAGTTATGTTTAACTGTGTTGGCAAATCTAGGAAGTCAAATGAACGGCATATATGCCAACGAGATATTTTTGGTTATCTATGTCCTTTTTAACTATTTCACATTTTGTTTAGTTCGAATTTCACTTACATGCCTAAATCCAAGCACCCAACAAAGGAGATTTGCGTCATTGTTATCCCAGCGGTTATATCAGGCTGTGTAGGCAAACACAGTGTAGTTGTAGTAAGGTGGTATCGTGCCAACGACATATTTCTGGTTATCCATGCCCATTTTATTGATTTATATGTACACAGTGAGAGTTAATTTGACTTACCTTAAACCAAGCATCCGGCAGGCGACAGTTGCGTCATTGTTATCCCAGCTATCATCACAAACAGTACCCCATACTCCATTGTGTAAAATTTCAACACGTCCTTGACTGTCCGTAGCGCGACTCCCTCTCAATCTAATTTTTGGCACTATAAATAACATCAAGTTTTTTTTTCTTTTAAAAAACATCATTCTGCACATTTAGGGCTATTACTCGTTATTATTATACTAATTATTTGACTAAGGTTAAAAAGGAAGTATTGGCACGGTTTATTATATAGTACAGACCTGTCAAAAGTTTAACACTAGAGCCAACCAAGAGAAGTCAAATCTCGGTTGCCTAGTGACTAAGATACAGTTAGGTCGTGCCAGAATAGCTGACAAGATATACAACCTCTGTCCTGGTATAGGCCAGTAATCAGCAGGGGAGCTTTTTCAATTATATGTTAAACTTTCCATCACAAGATGAAAAACTGTCTATAAGCCAGCTTATAGGTGGCTTATAGAGGGCTTATAAAAGGCATATGTCTGTACTGTATAATCAATGACGTCATCACCCCATAAGACATAATGTTACTCGGCTCGACGTCCTGCCGGATATAAACCTTGGCCATACATTTACCGTACGCTTGTTATTATATACAAACTACGCATGATCATCTGAAGTAGCTTATTATAGTAGTTGACAAAATTGACACATTTAATGGAGTACCTAGCACAACAATAATGCCGTCTTAATCTGTATTTCTGGATTGGTGATTTTAAAATGCAAATACTTAAATCATGTTAATAAATCAAAAACAAACATAGCAATTCCATGTCCCAATCACAATCCCAAGCCGGCCTAGTAATATTTGAAACTGACAATTTATGTCTAAACACGTTGATTTCAACCAGGGAAATGAGGTGCGGCTGACTGCTTCAGGAGTGTAGGCATCTCTCGTTTAGCTAGCTTAACCACCTACGTGTGAAATCGGAAATGAGAATAAAAGGAATATGGTTATATATCCATGGTGATTTTGGATATGGAGTCATCATACTTATCAACAACATTGCAATGACGTCCATAAAACTTTTTGAGGGCCTTGATAAGACTTGGCTTGCAATACCCCTTGGGTCAACGTTAATGTCAGGGAAATCAATATTTAACCAATTTTCAATGAGGTGAGTTTATAAGATAATTTATTGAGTCCAGCGTTTGCAAAAATCCGTTTTGGTATATATATATATAACTTTATGTGGTTAAATGCAATTTCGAAAGTGTTTACAATGGCAATTTTTAAAAAAAAATTATGGTGTTTTATTTGCCGTAGTGTCGATGGGTAAGTGGGCTTTTTACGTCGGTCAGAACAGATCATTTAACTGGTTTAAGTTAACATAGCTGCGATAGTCTTAAGTGATTTAATTAATTGATAAAGAAAAAAAGTCTTTTTATATCATCAAACTTGGAGAAACTTATGTAAAATACTATTAAGTCCAATCGACTTTTGATACATCCTCGCTATAGCCTTTTCGCACCTTAGTACTGACATACCAAACTCTTCCGAGACGAAGGGTGCCGCTGTCGTATATCTTTTTTTAATTTAATCATAAAATACATTCAAAAAATTGTATATGACAATAGTCATAAACCATTTTTTAAATGTATTTTATGTATAAATTCAAAAATGGTATATACCGCTATCAATATTGTATAAAAGTAAAATACCATTGTAAATAACCACCAAATAGACTTTTACCGCAGGGGAGGAGATATAAAGCATCAATAGAGCCAAAATGGGATTATCATCACCTACTGGGCTTGTGCACATACTGGTAAATAAATTATGATCTGTACGATCTCATCGAAGAACTAAAAGATAAATACAGTTGAATCTGTGTTAAAGGCCATATCTATATGAGGGCTACCTGCTTAAAAAGGCCAGTAGAATTGTATCCAAATTAATATTGTTCTGTGGTCATATATTTGAACATACCTGTAAAGGCCACTTGCCAAAAAATTCCATTTTACTGGTTCCATTGGGTGACCTTTATAGACAGATTGGACTGTATTTGTGGATAAACGAATAAACTTTCCCGATCATAAAAAGCTAAAGCATTTGTTGATATCACCTTAAACAATATACATTACCAACATTTTTAAACCAATATTTAAATGAAACTTACTTATACAAGGCCTTAAGTTGCATGATACATTTTGTGACTCATTTAAGCAAAGAGGATCGGGAACATTGCAACTCATATGTCTTCTCTTAACGCCAGCATCACATGTCGTACTACAATCCCCCCATATACTCCATTCACCTTAAAAAAACAATTAAGAATGTATTAATAAGTATTTTCGAACAAAATGAGCAAATTCGTTGAATTGGGCCGTCAGTAGGCACTGTTTGTGATTTGAAATTGCTGTGCAAAAAACGACCTTTTAAACATGTACGTATGGCGATTAGATTTCTAATTCTAATTTCTAGTTAAAATTTTAATCATATTTCAGCACGGAATAAGGAAACCTAATGGAAAAAATATGTACATTTAGTCTTTAAAAATAGTCTTTGTGAGTGTGTAAATACCATAAATTTTCCAATCCCCCCCCCTCCCAAGAAAATCGAAATACTCCTATTAGGTACTTTAATATATCACATTGGTTATATGTAGGTCACCCAGGTGTGAATTTTCTTGATTCAATCACGCAGGTTATATAACCCAACTTTTTCTGTGATTTGGGACCTAAATGGTTAGAAGGAATACATATTTTCTGTCACAAATATGATTTTTTCTGTATACAGACGTTAATTAAAACATGTAATTTACGTCCCATAGTCCCATGTTCTCTTATTTTTAAATTTCGTTTTTTCAGAGGATGTGCACCCGGCCTCACTTCCTTGGTGGCAGTTCACGTGTTTAACATAATTTAGTCGGTTTTGAAATTTGACTGTGCTTTATGATTAGACATGGATTGGTATGTTTGTAATTTGTTGGCGTAACCATCGCTTTATAAAGTACATGTTTTCAAATGCTCCCTTTTCTAAAACTATAATGTAAATTACGTTACACATTTATAGAAAGTGGCCTTTGACCTTTAAATTACCGTGTATACACGTAACTCCGGCATCTTCTGCATGAGAACAGTTATTTGTAAAACTGTAGTCACAGTCCCGGATATTTACATCATCGTCATCACACTGTATTTGGTCAAGCAACACAGGTCCGTCACCCTCCCCAAACGTAGCACCATTGCGTGGTTCTCCACCATAGCTGAATTTGAATATTATTGGTATGATTAACATATAAATAGTTTAATGCATTTCTCAATACGTGCAAGAAAATAGGAGTTGTTCCAACATCAAATCTCTTGATATAGAAGAATAAAGAAGGAAATAATATTAAGTGACTGTTCTATCGCTAAGCACTCGGCATTTGAAAATAAAAGTCACGGGGTCATTTCTGAAGAGACCTTAAAAACCGATACCCCGTGTCACGACAGGCCTTGCTCGTTTTAAACACTCTCTGCACATTCCGCCGTTTAAATATCAATGCTTCTTTACAAATATATGTATCTGTTTCTTATGTTTGTTTGCCGACATATTGCCAGAGAGAGAGAGAGAGAGAGAGAGAGAGAGAGAGAGAGAGAGATATGATACCTGTAACCCAGTGATTTGCAAATAGCATCTGCTTCAGCTTTTCCAAAGGTCGATCCACAAATAGTCCCCCAGGTTCCTTCATACTCGGAGGAAGCGTTATATACTTCAACTCGCCCTTCATGGGTTAAACTTCCGTGTACAAGTCTAACATCCATGTTCACTGTAAAACAAAGTTCTAAACATAATTCACAAAGATTTTGATTGCATATATTAATTATTGCTAAAATACACTTGTATCTAATATCACACACACACACACACACACACACACACACACACACACACACACACACGGATAGTAATTTGTTAATACAGGTTGAGACCAGCTGGTGTTTGAGCTTCAAGGTATACAAGTAAAAAAGGGGGAATGGTGTGGACCGGGCTTCATCGGCAACTTAATTGTTCCTTTGCAGAGCCTAGCCCGTGTTAGTACTGGGGAAGTCCAGGATTCGAGTTCCAGTTTGGCCACTGCATTTTATCTTTTTTCCTGTTACAAATACATCCCGATTTTGAAACGGACCACAAAAGCAAACTCACCACTGCGGTAGCTCAGTTTGTAAATACTCGCTCTGTAAGTGGGAGGTCGTGGGTTCGACCGGATCTGACCCATGATTTGAAAGTGGGTAGTGACCGTTTTTTTCGCCAAGCACTCGACATTACGAAATGTAAGTCGAGATTCTTTCGGATGAGAACTGCACGGTCACGGTTAGGTTAGCAAAATAAAGGACCCTGCTGTTTATTGTCATCAGCGCAACGCACATGCAACATTTCTGCACATTTACCTAAAGCTGGCGACGACTCGATATAAGTGAAATATATTTGACTGGGACGTTAAACGCCATTACTCAACTGAACTCAACTAAAAATAACCCACTTTATCTAGTAGGCGTCCGAGACATTCGGGTGGTTCTATCATCATACTTTAAATATTGGTCTGGCTCCAATTTTTGTGCAAATTTAAAAACTTAATACTTTTGTGACTTGTTAAGTTTTTTAGGAATTTAAGGTGTCATTGTATTTTGAAGATGGCTTCAAGCTTATGACCTTTGTTTTGAGTTTTATAAAAAAAATGGACATTCATAGTTTGAACAGAGATTAATAAAATTCTTAAATGAAAGAAAATTTCGAAAGAATTATTGTGAAATAGTCAGGGGGCAGATCCCCAAAAAGTGACACCCCTAAACCTTTTTGTTAAAAGCAGGAAACATGGTGGATCTTATTGCCCTATATGTACTTAGTCACGCTAGGTATGTTTCCACCTTGACTTTTTCCGTTTAATGAAAATATGGCTGACAATCCAAGATGGCCGCCAAAAAGATAATCTAAGTATAAAAATTCAATATCAAATCAACCATTTAACCTTTTTAAGATGAAATTTGGTATTAATCAATTAAATATTTATACTAATTTTCCATGAATGAACATTGGTTGTAAAATTCTTATTATTTTTTACTTTTTATTTTTCTTATTTTTTTATTCATATTTATTTATTTATTTATTTATTTATTTATCTATCTATTTACATATTTTTGATGTCTTGATTTCGTTTTGGCTCCTAGAACAGAACTATACTATTTGTCCTTGACGCAGGTTTGGGCACAAATCCAAGATGACCACCAGCCGTTATTTTGAAGTACTAACTTGGGCCTTGTATTTGTTAAGTTTTCTTCCTTACATTTATTAACCAATGTAGATCCGGTTTACATATGTTTTGTATTGTGTATTCAATCAAATAGTTTCTTATCTATTAAAGCAAGAAAAGTTTCACATCCGTCGTAATTGTCCGGTTTCAATTCTATTATACATTTTTAAATATATATTTAAACTAGAAAAACTGTGAGCCACAAGCTCACAAAAAATACCCCCCCCCGCTCCCCCCACATAAAAAAATCAATCGGATCAAAGTTTTAAATAGGAGGTGCACATCTACATTATATCAAAGATTGTGTGAAAGTTTCATGAAAATCCATTGAAGGGTTTAGGAGGAGTTGCGGATAAGAGATAGGTACCCTAAGGTGTTTACGGAAGGACGGAGGGACACCCCTATCACTATCTATACCCCCCACTTTTTAGTCGGGGGTATAAAAACATTCTGGATAACAATATTTAGACAAAGACACCAATCTAATGTACATAGTGTGTAAAAATCAAGTCAATGTAACTACATGGTTAATACATGCACTACTACGCGTACGGTAGGTCAGAGTGTCCACTCCGGGTCTGGCTCGAACTCTTGTCGGGTCTGACCAAGACTTCAAAAAGATAGTGATGTTTTTTTTCTTTCTTTTAGCACTCTGCATTAAGAATGCATGTAAGAGACTGGATAGCCCGTATCACACTGAAGAACCATCCCTGCACAATTCCCCAAACACACTGCATAGGCCAAAAATTCTGCCACACCACGGGTCTATAGATAGTGACGTATAGATATTAGTGAAATATATTTTGCCGGGAGGAAAAATCCCATTTAATCAAGCAATCTATTGCCAATTTAAATCATTTACCAGCATCAATTGCATACTGTGCCTGTCTATATAGGTTCATAAGAAGCATTCATATTAACCACATGTTGAACCTAATTACATTTATTTTAGTTTTATCTTGTGTTCCTTGCTACAATGCAACCAGCGCTTTGTATAAAAAAACTGAAGAGAAGTTCGACTATATTATTATGCTTTAAGGTACAATATTTTATTAAGCCGATCAACTTATACACAGTGGAAACAGGACCCGACAACCTAACTGGATTTTAGCAGTCACGCCGGTTAACGGGTTAATACTGTCTAGTTAGACAGGATCACGAAGACTTGGAATCAAACGGGAAAATATTTTTGTTAATTTACTTTATAATGTCATTTACAATGTTAAAATTGAATGTTAAATAAAAAAAAATAGTATAGTGTCATGTACTTCTGTTGCTGTTTTTGTGAAATAATTTAATCAAAAGTAGCACTTGCCAATTCGTGCAAATTTTGAATGCCTTATTTAATTAAAATTCAAAAGTATCACATGTCAATATAATCTCGAAAACTTGATAACAATTTGTATTAAAACGGAGGTAACTTCGTCGTGAACAATCATAGTCTACGGAACTAGACATTTCGCTTTAATAGCAATATGAGGTAACTTCAATAATCAGAAAAATGCAGCTGTAAATGATATTAGAACATATGTACTATCATAAACCAGAAAAAACCCGACTTAACTGCGTCTGCATGTGAATGTATGTAAACCGACAATTAGATATTAACATTTACATGTCTTAGAGCAGGCAACCCCAAAATCTTTATTGTGTCCGTACATGCGAAGTTAGTTTAGATCATTTACAAGTTCTACAACAGACAATCTTAATATGTAGTTATGTGACTCCATAGATATCTAAAACACTTTTTGCCCTAGTGCAGACAATTCCGGCTACACATCTTCACTGTACCCGTACATGTACAAATGTAGGTATGCGAAGCCACAAATGGATTAGAACACCGAATTGTCCTAGTGCCTTCCCATGGTGTCCTCATTGTCCTAACATATATAGTTATTTGAATATCAAGTTAGTTTAAACAACTTACTTGTCCTAACACAGATAACCCCAGCATCTTCAGCGTGACCACAATTATGTGAACCCCATGATGGGTGTGGACATTGGGAGATATCCTTCTCTGTTCCAACACAGCGTACGTCATCTAACCAAATTTGACCGTACCCTTGTCCAAACCTTGCCTCACGTGTAGCTTGTCCGCCATTACTACGAAATACAGAACATTAATGCTTTTAACCCTCTTGCTGACAAACAGACATATGTGTGTGTACTCTACCGACAGCCTGCCATAAGGACATTTATGTCCTTTAAATGGAATTGACAATTTTTGTTAAAATACTAAGAAATACTAAAATTCTTTTGAAAAGTAAACAAAGATGTAAAATGTAGACTATTGAAATCATAATCTACAATTAACTAATGATGTCATATGACTTTATATAAGCGCGTCTGATATCATATTCTATTGTTGACGTCATATCATTTCGCATTGTGAACTTCAATTTGGCACTGCCAACGTTGCGTTGAACAAGAAGGTTAATGACATCAAAATGTTAGTGGGACGAACACATTACAGGATCAATTTTCACAATCATTCTTTTTTTCTAAAATTTTATAAATCTTTGTCATGTTTTCTGTAATACAAATAATTAAAATAAACAGATTTCACATTCATAATATATTCTTCAAAACAAAATCTTGACTATTTCATTAAGAACCAGTTGTGAAGCTAGGCGCAGATTAAGTAGAATTCAAAAACTCTTGCTAATGTATAATCCGTCGTTGTTCTACTAGCATCATTAGTTCAAACATCTAATTATATTGTTTTCATGTAATACAAAATCTAAGAACGGCTGAACAACAAAGATGTTACATGTACATACAGGACCCATACATAGCATACGACCACAGAGAGAGAGAGAGAGAGAGAGAGAGAGAGAGAGAGAGAGAGAGAGAGAGAGAGAGAGAGAGAGAGAGAGAGAGAGAGAGAGAGAGAGAGAGAGAGAGAGAGAGAGAGAGAGAGAGAGAGAGAGAGAGAGAGAGAGAGAGAGAGAGAGAGAGAGAGAGAGAGAGAGAGAGAGAGAGAGAGAGAGAGAGAGAGAGAGAGAGAGAGGCTTCAGATACGTAATATACACTTACGCAAATCCAAGCATTCTACATATCACCTTAGCCTCATTATTGTCCCAGCCATCGTCACAAATCGTTCCCCATGCGCCATTGTGATAGACCTCAACTCGGCCCTCATAATTGGTGTCCCGGTACCCTTAAGTCGTACCATTGTTCCTTATAAAGCAGTAAATAGAAGGCAAATATGAAACAATTTTACCACATGTTTCGTTTTTTACGAAACCCAAACAAGATCAATGATAATGACGTTAATGTAGTCCTTTTCCAAAACAAGGCGGTTCAAGACATTGGGTGAAAGGGGGTTCCTGGTTTATACAACTCTAATGGCGTAAAAACGCCGTTCGCTTAACCAAGATCAACACGCATTAAAACCTTCAACTATGCTTATAAAATATATTGACATGCATTTTAACTTGAAAACTGGTAAATCACGTCAAATACTTCCATCAGTGAAGTATGGCTGCTTGGTCTGGAAGGGTAAGCACCTCCTGATCTAGCGAGCTACAAACGCCACGTATAAAAACCGTATCAACAGCTATTTGAAAACTTCCTGACAATTGCTTTTCGTCCAAGGCGGTCAATTCTTGAACGGTAGAGGAAACCAGAGTAACCGGGTAAAACCACTAAATTGACATAATTTCTCAAACAATGATCTGTCTCAAGTAGTGGTCTAAACTAGGTTTTGGTATAATACAACGTATGAGGTCAAAGTGGTCAGATCACCGAGGGGAGGGGGAGCAGGGGCCTTTTTCACCATATTGACTTTAGCATAGTAAATAATTGGTGTATTATACCAAAACCTATTTTAGACCACTTTTGATCTGTTAGTGTTATAAGAATAAAAACAAAATTAATATCCTCGATGTGCCAGCTATGGATTCCACAATTACATTTATTGAATAGTTAAACGAGTCTTTACGTGATGCCCGAAAGGAGAAGAAATTTGCCTCAACACTGATACAAGTGACAAAGAACTTTACTTAAAATATTGTTTGGTATCAGTACTGTAACGATTTTCACATTCGCTAGACATGGAAGAAAAAAATGTCTGCTCTATTGGCATGGTTACACCTTTTTAATTTGCATATCTCCTCGGTGCAAATCAGCCATTTCGACACAATGACATAATGACAATAGTTCGTTTCAAAACCTGAATGTATCTATAGTCTGTAAGTTTGAGCGTCATTTTAATATTAAATGTTGACCGGGTCAATAGTTTACAAAGCCAATACTTTTTAGAAGTTAATTTAGGCCAATAGTCGAACATAGTGACAAAGGAACCATAAAAATTCAATAATCTTATTAGAGATGAAATTATATAGTGCAGCAACTTTTGTTTATGACCGCATATTGTCCAATGACCTTGAACTTTACCTCTTCTTAGTATGCGAAATGTCCTGGTAAAAATAATACATGTCTACTGTGAAAATTTGAAATTTATTACATGTAAAATCTGAAAATTCGAAATTTATTACATGTAAAATGTGTAAATATGACACGACTAACATAATATTTTGCATATCAGCTCTTTGCTTTCGTGGTGTTTGTCACCAAACGTAAACATCTCGAAAGTCTTTAATTATAAACAATAATAATGTCTTCTTACCATTAGTAAATGTCATCAGAAGAAAGGCAATGATCTTAAGGTATATGAGTATATAGCTGTACATCTGAAAAAAGAACATGTTCTGGTAACAAACAATCTAGAACACGAAAAACAAAACAAACAAAATACAATACAATACAATACAATACGATACGATACGATACGATACGATACGATACGACACGACACGACACGACACGACACAACAAACACAACACAACACAACACAACACAACACAACACAATACAATACAATACAATACAATACAATACAATACAATACAATACAATACAATACAATACAATACAGAAAAGCAATATCGATACAACATAGCTGCTGTTGTTGTAGATGTAGTGTTGTTTAACGTCACATCAGTAATTTTCAGCTTTTCGCAACGAGATCAAAATCCATGTATATGCGTGAGATGTACGAGTCTTATACATGTAGTTTACCTGTTACTATCGCGCACTCAGGGCAACTTTAAGGGGTCTTGAAGTAGGTTTTAATAGAGGAAGATATTCCGTAATATTTTCATAAATAAAACTACGTTTGACTTTTAGTGTCACTAGATATGTTACTTAATAATGCATGCATGGAAAACAACTTTGTAATCATTTTTTGAAAAATCTTTAGAATTATGCATTTGGTTAAACATAATCGTGTACTCCACGGCAAAGCAGTTTCTGTTGTGATGGCTATTGTGATGGCTGAACAAAATTAGCACTAAAGTCTACCAATGAATGACGAAAAGATCATTCTTGTGCAGGGGGCAAAGTTTGTCTTCTAGGAAGCAGTTCTCGATTCTTGAAATTTAAAACCTTAAATATAACCAAACCGGGGTTTGGATCGGGGTGACCACTCTACCACTATATATCACCGAAGCGAAACAAAGAAATGACTTAAAACTTGAACCATATAGAAATACGTGCCTGTTAGCGTCACGTCGAATTATTTTGAAGGCTTCACATATATACATCAAGTTTTTTTAACAATAGTGTTATGAACTGAAGACTTTATACATAAGTACCGAGAAGGTGCGGGAATTTTGCCTGTGCGTTGTGCTGATGGCGTTATATAGCAGGGTTCTATACCGTGCCGAGTCTATCATTACACTTGTATCTCGTTTTATTTTAAGTTCCCATCTGAAAAACCGTGACTTTCATTGCATAATGCCGAGTGCTTGCTTGGCGAAAGAACAGTCACTACCCACTTTCAAGTCTTGGGTCAGACCCGGTCGGTGTTCGAACCTACGACTTCTCACTTACGAAGCGAGCTCTCTACCAACTAATCTACCGCAGTGGTGTTTCGATAAACTGCAATGCTCGTGTTTTGATTTCATAAGAGAAGTGCTTAATGATGTGTCGATTGAATTAGTGTGGCATACATGTTGTTTCATGTCTCGTGTAAAATTTTTATTTTGATTTTTTATGAAATAAAATATTAAAAAACATCACATTACAGTATACAAATAAATAAATAATTATTTACACTTCTTTATCAGCGATAGATCTTGTAAAGTAAACTGTTAAACAAATTGAATGAAATAATAATT
The DNA here is from genome assembly GCA_021292105.1 of Anadara kagoshimensis. Classification (NCBI taxonomy): domain Eukaryota; kingdom Metazoa; phylum Mollusca; class Bivalvia; order Arcoida; family Arcidae; genus Anadara; species Anadara kagoshimensis. The sequence goes on from CM037874.1 coordinate 19,711,831, forward strand.
AAAAACCCAAACAAACCAGTCCATGTTCAAATTACAATCCAAAAAGAAAAATAAAACTTTGAAAACTGGCGGATACTATAAAAAGCACACAACATTAATAAAATAATAACTATACCTTTCTGTATGGTGCTGGTAGATAATCCTCAATTTCACTGTATTTCGTGTCACTTGTTACAATATCATTCGAGAGGTTTTTACTTTTGAACTGTGACTAAAAACGTTGTACAATTTCCTCGTCAACAAGTCCTTAATTTCATAAAGGATTTGTCTTTTTAGAGGCTACCAAAGGGTAATCAAGATTCAAAGTCCGTCCACTTCATTTTACATCCATGTGTTAATGTTCTGGCTTATCTTTCTTTTTCTAAAAAATAATGTTAGGTTTTTAAGCTGGCGTGAGGTTGCTTTAGCCATATATATTTTTTTCAAAAACAACTTGCTGATATATCTGTATTAGTGAGAGGCTATCGATGGGAGATGAACATTCAACTTCAAAGTTACCACTTACACTTAAGACGGTTTGAAGATTTTACAAGATGAAGTATCTTCAAGATCACTTCTATCTACACTTATATTGTACTTCTTATTACTTAATGCGATGTAAAAAGATTTATTGTTATAAAATCGCAGTCCCCTTCACCGTCGTCATGTCACCACCACCGTTGTCATTTCATCATCGCCGTCGACATGTCATCATCGCCGTCGACATGGCGTCATCACCACAGTCGTCATTTCATCATCGCCGTCCACATGTCTTCATCACTGTCGTCAGGTAATCATCACTGCGGTCATGTCATCATCGCTGTCGTCACTTAATCATCATCGCCGTCGACATGTCTGCATCACCGCCGTCATGTCACCGTCACTGTCGTCATGTCGCCGTTGCCATGGTATCATCGCCGTTGTCATGACGCTCTCGAGATAAAAATGTATATTGTTATACATTATACAATATAACCAAATATAAAATGCCTTTGTGTAATTTCTTACTCATATCTGAAAAAATAAAGAATAAAACAAGACAATCCTTTTTTACGTATGGACCAGATTCCAGTTTCAAAACGACTTCTTTACTAAGAGTTTAATGAATTTTGATTTTATTGTTTGCAAGAAATATTAAACAAAATTATGACAACATATGAATTTTGAATATTTAATTTTAAAAAAATAAGAATTTGTAATATGACACAAGTTCAACGTCAAAAGTATATCACATTCGCTGTATTTGTTCCAATAAGAGCATAGTACCTAAATTATATACATATATAATTAATAAATCTGCGTAGAAGATGCAGGGATTCCCATTGAAGGAATATTTGACTTTAGCCCTGTTACGATGAAATAAGTCGCACTTGAACCTTGTGATTCGCGTAAGATGTCTCCTTAAGTAAGAACGGAAATAGAGTTTTTATTAATTATTTTTACTTGTGCTAAGTACCTACTGTAGGACATGTATATAATGTAGTAACTAAACATGTATGTACAAATGTACTTTTGAAAGTGAAATCCTCGTAGTAATATTACAGTACAGACCTGTAGAAAGTTTAACACGAACATAACGAATTTACTGTGACTCAATGAGGCCATGTAGAAAAAAATCCACATGTGCACGTGAAATTATTACGTGCGCACTTGGAACTTTTACGTGCGCACTTACAACTTTTACGTGCGCACATGGAAGCCTCTACGTGCGCAGGTTCAATTTTTTCCTGCATGGACTCATTCAGCCTCCATACGGATCGGTGCAGAATTGCCCGCATCTCCGGGCATCTTGTTTTTTAGGCAGTTTACTTATTGCTACCTATATCTCTGCAGATGTTTGGCTTTTATTCCACAACAAAGCTTCGACTCTTTTTTCGTTATATATATCAATCAGTGTGACTTTTGAAAGGTTTGTGTAGTATATTTCTGCAGATTTTTACTCTCATTCCACAGCAGAGATTCCACTCTTTTTTCGTTAGCTCGGTGTTCGACAGGTCTGTTTTATATCTGCATATTCCACGGCAGAGCTTTTGCTTATTTGCGTTAGCCCAGTTTTAAACTTTTGACAGGTCTGCACTGTATATCTCTGCACATTTTGGCTACCATTCCTCAGCAGACCAGTAGTGCGGTAGCTCAGTTGGTAGAGTGCTCGCTCCGTAAGTGGGAGGTCGTGGGTTCGATCCCCGGCCGGGTCTGACCCAACTTGAAAGTGGGTAGTGACTGTTTTTCCGCCAAGCTTTCGGCATTACGAAATGAAAGTCACGGTTCTTTCGGATGGGAACTCAAAATAAAAACGAGGTTCCGTGTCATTGTGGGCTTGGCACGATAAAGAACCCTGCTGCATAATGCCATCAGCGCAACGCAAAGGCAAAATTTCTTACCTTCCCCTTCAGCTGGCAACGTCTCGATATAAGTGAAATATTCTTGACTGGGACGTTAAACACCATAACTCAACTCAACTGAACTCTCTTTCTCTCTCTTTTTATTGTTTGTTCAGTGTTAAACTTTCGACAGGTCTGTACTGTATACGTGTATAGCTAGCTAAACAGGAGGTGCTAATCCTTCCGGAGCACCTGGCCTCATTTCTATGAAGGAACTCCACGTGTGTTACCTAACTTGTCAGTCCCTAAGTTTTTACTTTGCTTCTGGATTGTTATTCGGAAATGGATAAGTATGTTTGTTTTTGATACAAATGGTAATTTTTCCTATCTTTTAAGAGGGCTACGGTCGCCGAGTAGAAAACCTATTATGGGTTTCACCGCTGTGTGTTTGAACTCTGGTTAGAAAGCTTTTTCTACTGGTTAGATATAATGGACTGATTTATCTACTACATTGCGGACAAGTGGTCTGACAATATAAAGATCGCCATAAGTGCGCATTAGAACAAAGCAGATCTGAAAACATTTGGAATACGAGTTCTGTCGATCCCGTTAGAGTATATAAATACATGGCTTTAATGAGACATACCCCAGCGAGTAGGGTTCAACGCTATGCCACGTGATACCCCCTAACGTAACTATGTGATTAACACATATTTCCACTGGATATGAAATCGCACGAAAACATTTTCCCATAAAAACGACGTTATTCCGGGAAATTTGCGACGTTGACGTTTTATGAGGTAACAATCCTGCAAATTATTGCCCCTTAGAAAAAGTTTTTTGAATATAATATTAAGATACCAAAATCTGAAAAAAAATATTTGAATTTTAAATTCCATGAATGGGCGATAAACACTAGTTAGCACTATCAAATCGATACAACTATCAAATCGATACAAATATGGTATTGTTAAACTTAGTTACAAGTACATGTACTCTTAAAAGTTCTTCTGAGTGGCATACTTTTAGATGATGGATACAATTATTCTTTGTGCTATAGTGTACTACTCTACAGAGGTACTTATAGGCTCAATTAAGTATAACCTAAAACTTGGCACGGATTTCTCAAATATAACAAGGACATCTTTATTTTGCTAGTATCTTAAATTTTACTTTGCTTTTGGGATTGTAATTTGAACAAACAGGACACAGCGTCTTTGTAGTTTTTTTCAACCTTCCAAGTTGACACAGATAACCGTTGGTCGATTAAATGGTTTTTCCCAGTCAAAAATATTTCAGTGGCAGAAATTTCTACTTTTTTGAAGGTCTCTTCCGAAGGACATCGTGACTTTTATCTCTAAATGACGAGTGCTTGGCGAAAGAAGTAATGGCCTATTTTGAGGTCTTGGTCGAATACAGGCCGATGTTCGAAGCCACTACCTCCCGCATGCACATGTACAAAGCGAGCACTCTCCCAACTTACCTACTGTAGTGGCAACACACATAACAGATTCTTGTAGACGTTGTAACATTGACCAAGGGGGTGCCAATGTTTTTGTTGTCATTCCATCAAATCATCTCCATATAAACATGATAAACTTAACTTTTCAGAAAGAGTCATCTATAGACATTTAATCAAGGTGCTAAGACTTTATAATCTTAGGTTTGAACTTTGAAGATGCCCTCTCATTGATGACACGGGGATCTAAAGCATCAACTTAGATCACAGCACTACAGCAACTCCTAATAAAACAACGGACTGATTATTTACGCTTGAGGCTGTGCGTTTACTACCTGCATTATACGGCCTTATCTGGGTCAAAGTTACAATGCGTAACGAAGTCCAGGCTTCATTGTCATTGACAATATCTACCCCTAATAAAGTTTAAAGACTGAGCATCTACATAAGGAGTCTCCAAGTTATTACAAAATAAAATTATTCTCAAAATTGAATGACTGTATTTGACTTCTCGTCTGGAGCCTCAATTTGTGTACTTCATTAAGCATCAGAATTGTTAATGCATAATGAAATCTGGACTTCATTAGGAGTTGGACTTCCTTAGGAGTTGCTAAATATCACTTCACTCTAGCCAGGTTTGAATCTTACTTGTGCAGATGTAAGTGTGCTTCCTCCTAAAGGTTGGTGGTCTTGACTCTGGTTTTCCTTACCAACCCGTAATTGACCACCTTGATATAAGTGATAGAAACTTGACTGTGACATAAAATATCATTACTTAACTCCATTTCCAACTTGATGCCAGTGAAATATTCTTGACTGTGACTTTAAACACCATTACTAAACTCCACTCCCTTCCAATCCACATCACAAAATTGAACACATAAAAATGTAAACAACTTTTAATATACATGTATATGGTCTTGGACTCTCATTGATGACCTTATATCATAATTAAATCATGGCACTAAAACTAGCACTTCTAATTGTGATTAGTTCATAATTATATACAAATACATATATGTAAAACACAAAAATGATGGGTAAAACACCAAATTTGATCCTAATTTAACATACAGAGATGTGTAAAGTATCCGGACTCTTTGAAATCTCTTATTTTATATAAAACCATATATTTGTAAAATATTCTTTCAAGTTCATTTCTTTAGCAATTTTTATAAAATTTTGATAAATAAATCCAAAATTAGGTGTAGTTTCTTTCAATAATCTTCAAAATATTGTTCGTCTTAAAACATTCAAGAAAACATAAGATGAACAGCATGGTAAATGTTTAACTGCTATGTGAAACACGATTTATAGATAAGTAAATTTCAATTTAAAAAAAAAATCTGTTGTTTTTAAAATGCTTTATATTATTTTTAAGAAAAAATTCAAACAAATTTTACATTTAACAGTAAAAAATCCATGGAAATAAGACCAAGACATAATATTTTGAGCATTTAAAAAAAAAAAAGTGGTTTTACATGAATGAAAGAAGGATCTTACTAAGAGTCCGAATAGATTTTGCACATCTCTGTAGTATTTGATTTCTCAAAGGGAGATAATATTATGTATCACCGTACTTTGGTTTCCAAGATATACCAATGTAACAAAAAATATTGACTGTCAAATTTTTAAGCATGATTATGAATTGTTTCTTGATTGAATATAAAAGAAATAAAATATCTGAAGATCATTTGAAAAAGTAAAATAAAATACCATTGAAAAAAACAAAGTCCATCTGTCTGTCTTTACCAGATCAAAATGATGAAACCTTATATTTTTGTTATTGTATACATTATATTTTCTGTGTTTTATTTCAAAATGGTATATAAAATGCACATTAATATATAAATTATTGTTATATATCAAAAAAAAAAAAAAAAAAAAAAAAAAAAGAATGAATATCATAATATTCACACAAACACTCACGACTATAGAAGTCTCAATTTCCAAGAAAAAATATTCATCAATTTTGCCATAAATGAAATTTTATAGTTAAGTCTAAATGTGTTTTTATTAGTTTTACAAGTCATTTATTCAAAAGATTGTCAACAACAATAAGTTAAATATAAAGAACATGTCATCAGAGATATTCTGTTGTCCAAACACTTTTTCTTTCAAGATAAGAAGAACCATCATTGGTGCCCATATGCATGAATGTCATATTATTTTGCTTTTAAATATTTGTTCAGATAAAAAGGATTTCTGTAACACACGATATTAGCACAAAGTCACAACATCAACAAGCTTCATTCATTCTGAAAACAATTTGGATTGCATCTTTGTAATTTTCAATCAATGGAAAGCCTGCAAATAGAAACAGAAAACATGAATTTATGTTTCAGTTTCCTCTTTAATAGATGCATGTGTTTGAAAACCAAATAAAAATTTAAATTATTAAACAAAAACACATTTGAATTTATAATGGAAATAATACTATAAAAGACAATATATTGTATCTTACCTATAAATAGGAGCAGGACAATATACGCCCTTCTTGCATTTTCTACATTATGTCCTTTTTTTGGTAACTCATGTAAAAATTTCATGTATCATGTTCATTTTACAACATCATGCCAAATTTGAAAGCAATCGATGAAGTACTATGGGATTTGTTTAACCCACAAGCTGAACAGACAGACAAACGGACAACATCATACCTCCCTTTGACAGGCGTATAAATATAGACAGGCAAAGCACATGGTGAGTAATTTGTGGTGCACTCCATTGGAATACCATGTCACACCTGTAGTACAAATGGATTGTCTATCAATGACTAAATGTGATGATTCAGGACATGGAAACTGTGTTAAATGTCAATTTTGATAATGTACTGAATATATTTTAAATACCACATACTAGTATTGCCCATAAATCTAGGTTTTTTATTTCCATATTAGTGTTTGGCAACATCATATGAAAGAACATTCTTAAGTTCAAAATTACAAGATATTAAAATTCTAAATCAGACAAAAGGTTAAAACACTTACCCAAGATATAAGTACAATGGACACAGAATTACTCGAATGGTAACCATTTCAGTTGTCTCACAGCCAGACCTAATACGGCACCCAACATTCCTATCTCTGCCAAATGTCCAAAGGCACCCCAACGTCTGTTATCAGGCTCTGTGTAAATAAAAATATATAATTTAACCTAGTTTTGTCTCAATTATGGCAAACGGTTGATTGTTGGTTGTTGTCAGAGCAGCGACATCGATCCCAATACTAACAAGCAAATTCAGTGAAATTCAGCAGGTTCTTTGTGATTTGCACTTCATGCTTATGTGAGTGATGTCCCTAACATTTGTGCTAACTATTATCCCTTTTCATATACATTGATAAACAAAATTTGATAGCTTCTTGTGAAAAAAGAGGAGTCTCTTTAAAGACAAATACTGTTGCCAACATTGCTTAGAGTACCAAATCTAAAATTTGACTTTGTGAAGTTTGATCTACACACTAAACTTTAGTATGCAGCACAATGTCATATGTTGGTATATAGTTGATCTCTGATTGATTGAATTCCATCAACAGACATTTGTCTTATTTGAAAAAATTTAAAGGGTCTCAACTCCTAAAAAATCAATGTACTGGAACAGGAAAATAATATGCACAACTAAACATTCCAATTATTATTCCTGTTAATTTTTTTTACTACTATCTGATGGACAGTTTGGAGACCTTGTGAGAACAAAGAGTGACTGACATGGGTATGGATAGACAGAATGCATTATTATATAATTTCTCACTGGAGATAAAAATATAAAACCCAAAATATTAAATATACATGTACTTTAAAATTTAAGAAAATGATCAGATTATCTTATAATACATGTAATTTTATACCTCCTGTGTAATATCCCTTAGCATATGCAATTCTACTGATGATGTAAACCAGACCAAATCCAGCACAGGCTTTCTGAAATGAACACAATAGTCTGTTTTACTGTTGTAACATCAATATTAGAGCCATTTTCTTTAAAAATAAACCAAATTGAATATTAGTTTTATATAATGTATTCATCCAAGATTTTGATGTTACCAGTTCCACAATCAGGGATCTACCGTAAATTAAATGTTTAGTATGATTTCAGATACCAGTCAGATTGTCTGTTCGGGATGCAGTTTCTCATACCCTGCATTTGTTTAACATAATTTGAGATACCAATTAAATTGTCTGTTTGAGATGTGGTGTCTCATACCTTGCAGAAGTTCTGCCTATTTTCAGACACTGATCGAATTATCTATCAAGATTGGGTTTGACATAACCGGTTGATGTACATTATGATTTCTATATGACTTGTATCACGATTACACTTACAGGATATTGTAGGCCTCCAACCAACAGCAACATAAGGAAAGTAGGATGTGATTCAAGGCTAAAATAGAATATAACATGTATAATAAACATACAGTGGTACCTCTCATAATAGAGGTAAATAATTGATTATTTCAATCTAGGCCAGATGATGGTTCTATTTATATGTATATTTGTTGCCCTAATTATTTAGGTATTTACCGACATGATTTAACACTTTATAGCATATGAAGAAAAAAATTACTGTTTTATAAAAATCAAGAAAAAAAAAGTCAAACACAAACCAAGTACATGTATAAACATTTTGACATAATTGATTTCTTTGTTTTGAAATTACTTTTTAGTTTCAATGGTAATTTTTAGCTCGCACTTAATTAAATTGATAATACATTAATGAATACAACACTTAAATGACAATTAAGAGATACTTGGTGTAATTTATGTTTTTTGCCAATTATTTTAATTACTTACGTGTTCTGGTGAGCTCTCTGAATGCAGTTAAACATTTTGTTGTCTGGACTATACATAGTGGGATACTAGATAAAACATAAAACAAACAAAACATTTTTATAAATATACTTAAAACAAGAAGCCCATGGGCCTTAACGCTCACCTGAGGCTGAGTACATATCTCATGCAGAGGTTTAATGGTCAATGACATTAATAAAAGAGAATATCAAAATTTTTAGCAGCAAGGGCCAATAATATGCAAGTATTTTTTCTGCAAATTAATTATAATAATTATTATATAAGTATGCTATATATCACATATCTAAAGTCTAGCTACAATATATTATTTATAAACAGTTAAAACATCTATATGTTTAAATTTCACTAGGTCAATACCTACAATACTCTAATATACATGCCTATACAAAAAGTTTATAGTTTTTGAGATAATTAACCATTTACGTATTCATTCATGTCTTTGACCTTGACCTTTGAACCTATGACCTTCATTGGTATATCAAAATATCGTTAGGCCAATACCTACAATAATCCAATATACATGTCTATACAAAAAGTTTAGTTTTTGAGATAATTAACCATTTCAGTATTCATTTGCATCTATGACCTTGAACTTTGAACCTATGACTTTTATTCATATATCAAAATGATTGTTGTGCAAATGCCTACAATATTCTAATATACATGCCTATACAAAAAGTTTATAGTTTTTGAGACAATTAACCATTTCAGTATTCGTTTGCATCTATGACCTTGACCTTTTAACCTATGACCTTCATTCATATTAAGCCAATACCTAAAATATTCTTATATACATGCCTATACAAAAAGTTTATAGTTTTTGAGATAATTTACCATTTCAGTAATTGTTTGCATCTATGACCTTGACCTTTGAACCTATGACCTTTATTCATATATCAAAATGATTGTTGTGCAAATGCCTTCAATATTCTAATATACATGCCAATACAAAAAGTTTATAGTTTTTGAAATAATTAACGATTTCAGCATTTGTACGTGTCTATAACCTTGACCTTTGAACCTATGACCTTCATTCGTATATCAAAAAGATTGTTAGGCCAATACCTACTATATTCCAATATACATGCCCATACAAAGTTTATAGTTTTTGAGATAATTAACTGTTTAAGTATTTGTTTACATCTATGACCTTGACCTTTTAAACTATGACCTTCATTCATATATCAAAATGATCCTTAGGCTAATACCTACAATATTCCAATATACATGTCTATACAAAAAGTTTATAGTTTTTGAGATAATTAACCATTTCAGTATTCGTTTGCATCTATGACCTTGACCTTTGAACCTATGACCTTCATTCATATAACAAAATGATTGTTAGGCAGTACCTACAATATTCCAATATACATGCCTATACAAAAAGTTTATAGTTTTCAAGATATATTGACAAATACATTAATTTTAGCGATTTCCCTCTTAAGTACCTTGCCATTTCCCCATTTTGGCCTCAACATTTATGATTTGTGCAAATCTGAAACTAGGTGCCCTAAGTATGTTTCATATGAAATATCTAAGCTATATCTCTTGTAAGTTCAGAGGAGATGATTTTTAAAGATTTTCACAATTTTCCCCTTTATAGGGCCCCCAGGGGACATAATCCTTTCATTTTTGTGCAAATCTGAAAGCCCCTCAACCAGACTTCATTACTGCTAAATATCATCCAATTTGGCTTTGCACTTTTAGACGAGTTCATTAAAATGTGAAAAGTTTACACACGACACAGGACGGACGACGGACGAAGATAGATAGCAATAGCTCATCTGAGCTAAAAAAATTAGGAACCGATGTAAAATTTGTAATGAAAATCAATAATTGAAGAAAATATAAAATTCATCAGTATTTTGTTCCATGTTTTCTTGTTTCAAATGATGAAATAAAGTAAATTTTTGTGCATGGAATTAAATCTCATTAATGAAAAATTTTATTTTGTTCCATGTTTTCTTGTTTCAAATGATGAAATAAAGTAAATTTTTGTGCATGGAATTAAATCTCATTAATGAAAAATTTTACAAGAAGTGTACCCCATAAGGTTTTTAATTGTGAATGGGGCTCATTATCAGCCCTAAACATGAAACAAGAGGCCCAGGGGCCACATCGCTCACCTGAGCAACTTGCTAGGTAGAAGCCGAAATGAGTTCAGTATTGAAGTGAGTGCAGGGGAGGGAGGTTTTGTACAAACTGAAATCTATACTTCCTACCGATGCTTTTCACTAAACAATTTGTAAGTATTTCTATGTACCATAAAAGGTTGATGTTTCGACAAGCCTCGGCTTATTCCGTTACCTTTTTCTTACAGCATTTCAACCAATGAAATAATTTTAAAAAAAATTTTCATCATGCAATCTACCAATCTCAAAAGAGAGAAAATGCATATGCCGAATACTGTAATCGGGAAATGGCAAATAGAAATTATAGAATACAGCAGGATTTACATTAAAAATTAGCTTTTAAATACAAGTACAATTAATATATTTCTCATGAACAATATATTTAACTTTATATCAAAATACTTATATAAAAGAATACAGCATGGAAAATACACTATTATTTAACCATGATTTGAACAAACTTGAATCTACACTACCTGAGGATGCTTCCATTTTAATTTGAGCTTTCCTGGCCTAATAGTTTTTGAGGAGAAGATTTTTAAAGATTCTCTCTATATATTCCTGTGTAAAACTTGACCCCCCTCTTGTGGCCCCACCCTACCCCCAGGGACTATGATTTGAACAAACTTGAATCTACACTACCTGAGGATGCTTCCATTTTAATTTGAGCTTTTCTGGCCTAATAGTTTTTGAGAAAAAGATTTTAAAAAATTTTCTTTATATTTCCTATGTAAAACTTGATCCCCCTCTTGTGACCCCTCCCTACCCCCGGGGACCATGATTTGAACAAACTTGAATCTACACTACCTGAGGATGCTTCCATTTTAATTTGAGCTTTTCAGGCCTAATAGTTTTTGAGAAGAAGATTTTTAAAGATTTTCTCTATATACTCCTATGTAAAACTTGATCCCCCTCTTGTGGCCCCTCCCTACCCCCGGGGACCATGATTTGAACAAACTTGAATCTACACTACCTGAGGATGCTTCCATTTTAATTTGAGCTTTCCTGGCCTAATAGTTTTTGAGGAGAAGATTTTTAAAGATTCTCTCTATATATTCCTGTGTAAAACTTGACCCCCCTCTTGTGGCCCCACCCTACCCCCAGGGACTATGATTTGAACAAACTTGAATCTACACTACCTGAGGATGCTTCCATTTTAATTTGAGCTTTTCTGGCCTAATAGTTTTTGAGAAAAAGATTTTTAAAAATTTTCTTTATATATCCTATGTAAAACTTGATCCCCCTCTTGTGACCCCTCCCTACCCCCGGGGACCATGATTTGAACAAACTTGAATCTACACTACCTGAGGATGCTTCCATTTTAATTTGAGCTTTTCAGGCCTAATAGTTTTTGAGAAGAAGATTTTTAAAGATTTTCTCTATATACTCCTATGTAAAACTTGATCCCCCTCTTGTGGCCCCTCCCTACCCCGGGGACCATGATTTGAACAAACTTGAATCTACACTACCTGAGGATGCTTCCATTTTAATTTGAGCTTTCCTGGCCTAATAGTTTTTGAGGAGAAGATTTTTAAAGATTCTCTCTATATATTCCTGTGTAAAACTTGACCCCCCTCTTGTGGCCCCACCCTACCCCCAGGGACTATGATTTGAACAAACTTGAATCTACACTACCTGAGGATGCTTCCATTTTAATTTGAGCTTTTCTGGCCTAATAGTTTTTGAGAAAAAGATTTTTAAAAATTTTCTTTATATATTCCTATGTAAAACTTGATCCCCCTCTTGTGACCCCTCCCTACCCCCGGGGACCATGATTTGAACAAACTTGAATCTACACTACCTGAGGATGCTTCCATTTTAATTTGAGCTTTTCAGGCCTAATAGTTTTTGAGAAGAAGATTTTTAAAGATTTTCTCTATATACTCCTATGTAAAACTTGATCCCCCTCTTGTGGCCCCTCCCTACCCCCGGGGACCATGATTTGAACAAACTTGAATCTACACTTCCTAAGGATGCCTCCACAAAAGTTTAAGCTTTACAGGCCGAATAGTTTTTGAGAAGAAGATTTTTGAAAAATACCAACAAAGTTTCAATAATTCTCAATTATCTCCCCTTTAAAGAGGGTGTGGCCCTTCATTTGAACAAACTTGAATCCCCTTCACCTAGTGGTGCTTTGTGCCAAATTTGGTTGAAATCTGCCCAGTGGTTCGTGAGAAGAAGATGAAAATGTGAAAAGTTTACGACGACGACAACAACGACGACGACGACAGACAACGGACAAATTGTGATCAGAAAAGCTCACTTGAGCCTTTGGCTCAGGTGAGCTAAAAACGAAAGCCCTGAAAGGACAATGCCTTATATTTGAGATGTCACATTTCTTAAAATGGGTGCATAAAAATTCTGCAGCCAATCTGGTACTTAAACCCTGGATCTTCAATTTACTGGTTTACAGACTGAGCCACTGGACCACCTATTGAGTAAATCTAAATCCCCGCTGCCATAATTTACAAGTTAATTGAAATTAAAACATACCGGGACTTCATACTTCTTTCTGGCCATACCAACATTGATACCCATCCACATATTTAGAAAGGTACTACCAGCTCCAACAAGTACAACATATCCATAATGTTCAGGTAAATCTTCTACAATCTTTGATAGTCCCATTGTTAATACTCTACAAAAATGAGTAAATTATTATATTATATTTATAAAGGACAGTTAAAATCAATAATGACATTCTCTTCCCTGCTTACAGTAAAACTTAAAATGCTGGTTATACACAGAGTGACACCAGATAAAAGATAAAGTTACTTCCATGTTAAATCATCAGGTTTACAACTTTGCATGATACTTTGTCCGTCACATGCATTACTTACTGCCCTCCAGCCATATCAAATGTATAGAGCTAAAAGGATTTGCAGGAATATTACAATGATATTGTTACATTTCTTAAACATAGCACTGTCGTGCTGCTGTACAGCGTAGTTGGGAAAATTGTGTTGTGGCAAGACAGAATATAACCGAAAATTCGGGGGGGGGGGGGTGTCGTTGATCTATGCATATAGTCCGACGGATGGGTTTTTTTTGGAAAAAGAAACAAATTTTTATGTACCAAACCATGTATTGCTGAATTAAATGGTAGAAAAAATTAATTTCATAAATATATGAAAAAGACAATAGGTAATTAAAATTTAAAAAAGTTGTACCCGATCGTTTTGTCATTTCGGATAGAGAGAAAGTAGAGTTTTGCAGATCCTACCGTCGCTATGAGGGGGTACATTCTAGCGGTTGTATGCATAACTGGATCATTTAGTTGTTTTACCAGTTCCGAATTTTTACTACCGAATAATCTAAAATTTCAATCCCGTTCAATTAAAGGAATCGCAAAATAACTTTCTCAATTTGCTGTTTCTTCAACCGCTTCCTAAATGTACGACAGATTGTTGGTGACCTAGTTAACGATGTAAACAAATCGTGATCACGGAAATGCTTTTTTCAAGAAAACATACTACCACGTGTTTTTGAGGACAGGTGTCGATATTTTGGAATCAGTAAACATTTGTATTATAACACCACATAAATTTTATTTCCTCTGCTTGTGGATGACGTCTTCAGCAGCGCTTATATGAAACCCTGTTCGGAACTGGTAAAACGACTGTATATAAAATTTGCATACAACACTGTACGAATTATCTCCCTTTCACGAAAGTAAAATCTAATCGATAAACATTTTAAAATATGACACAATTGCCTCAACATTAAAATACGTTATCATAACCTTCAAAATAAATTTAAATTTCCGTAGATTTCACGAAGAATTAATTAAACAACCTGCCGTTGCTGTTCATTTCTTAAAAAGTTATGATTTTACATCGTAGGACGCAAACTTCTCGAACTACTTTTTATTGTAAACATGAGATCAGTTCGCCAAATTGCAGAAATTATTAGATGCATCCCGTCGCAATATTTTACTAGATTCTGAAATGTATTCCGAAAATTTATTCCAAATGTGCATATGTAACCAAATGCATTACCCGTCTCAGAATACATATCTCACGATAAAACAGATATACTTCTTTCACGCTCATTTATCAGGCGCACTATTTCCAGGTGTACTCATATCTTATAACTTCATAGCAAAGAAGCTCGATATCTTGGAAGAAAGCGATGACAAAGTACAGGTTCACTTTGTTCACGCTGTACAAAAACTGCCTCCTGCCTTTAAGATTGGGAAAATTGAAATTCTGAGATCTAGCAAACTGCATTATGATATGCTGACAATAGCTAGTATCTTCATTGCAAAGGCACTATATTGTGGTTCTATCTGATATTTTCTGGACAAGGACAACTACATATGTACAGTCAGTGATTTATCAGGGTCTTTTGGGAAAAGGCCTTAAACTAAAAATTGGGAAAAACCATCAACTGTTTGCTCATTTTGGGAAAACTTTGACATTATTTTTGATGCCATTAATGATTAAATCTAATGCTTTTAGCGTACTGAGTTAATTGAAGATTGAGAAAAGCAGCCACATTTATGGCCAGACTTCAGCTATGTATCTGGTACGATTTTCTAATTGGGAATTTTCTCTGCCCATTTTGGGAGAAAATCAATGTTTTTTAATTGGGAATAGGGCAGAATTTTGGCCATAAATAGGCCCTTGATAAATCCCTGACAGTAAATTTAATTTTTCAGTATATCACTGTTGTTTTGGGGGATTTTTGTGGACAAATTGCGAAATTTTTCCATAGGGAAACTACCTTCATTTGGTAGTAATTTTAAGCAAGCAAAAACACTATATTATAATTTCTAGTGTAAGTTTATGTAGAATGGAAAGCTTTGTTGTGTAAGAACATGAGGTAATGGATATGGTTCTATTCTAAACCCAGACCTTTCAGTAAATTTTCAATTACCGGTAGAAGACTTTTTTTGTTAAAGTAGGCAGCCAATATGTGCTGTGTCTAAATAGTAAATACTGGACTATAGATAGTTCCCATGGACCTCTAGCAGACGAATTTTCAGTAGAGTGGTCGCCATTTTGTTAAGCAATCTATATAATTTATCTATCTATTTTAACCAAATTTGTTAATTTTTAAATTATTGTTTTTCAAAAAGTAATCGGTATATCAATAATGTTTTTAAATTTATGAAATTGTCAATGTTTTTACTTTGACTTGGTATATTTTATAGGATTTTTGTCCCCATAACAATGATGTGACAATAAATTTTATACACCCTATTTTAGACAGAATTAATAAGACTCAATTTCTAATGCCTACCAAAAATGGCCGCTACTTTACCTGTAAAGTAGACGGTGTGACATCACATGGGAACTATCTATACTGGACGATATCGATTTCTCATGAATTGTATGTTTTTTGTGTACATAGAAGCTTAAATTAATCAATGTATACATAATTTATCATAATGGATTGGTTTTGACGCAACAAATATAACTTTTATGCATAAATTTATGGCCTATATGAACGGACTTAACACAACAATAGGAAGTGTCAGGTTTCAATGAGCCATTGCGCATGTGCAGGGAAATGTGGCGTCAGAAACTGTGAACTTTGTGTAAGTAGGCAACAAACTTAAACTTAAAAGTAACAAACAACTTTGTCCCCTTGCTTGTTTTAATGAAACTACTGTAAACCTGCTACAATATTTTTTCTATCTACTACAAAGGGAGATATATTTGTATATAATTAAACATTCTATAAAATTTCTATATTTTTACAATTTATCCTTCAACTGTAGGTGCAATCACACAAATGTCCATCAAAACCTTTGCTAGAGCCTATCTAAATGTATACCAGTCTCAAATGCTGGTTGTATTTTGTGCAGTTCACAAGCATAAGTTGCTTTGGAAGAATAGAATTTTATCATGTTAATTATTCATCCTGACATGTAGCTGGAGGAAGGAAGGGGCTTAGGGCCTATTGCTGTATTTCCATTGGGTGTCATGTAAGGTATGGTCCATCAATAAGGTGGTGTATGTCTCTGTAAAGCATGGCAATCTTTGCTTTGGCTCTCCGGGTACACACTTGACACTGTCATTACCTGTTACCTGTCTGTAGAAACCACTACAGGCTGTTCGCCTCTCTGGTCCATTTTAATGAAGTACTTTAAACTATTTTCTGTTCTATCCGGTTCCGGTTCGTAAATGGTCAGGTGGAATTTTAAAATTTACATTTGTCCAATGCTTGTTAATGGCACTTTTAAAGCTATTTAGAGATGGTTTGTTGACGAGTTCCGCTGGTAGGGAATTTCATGTATTTGTCACACGTTGACTAAAAGTTGCTTTCCTCATATTAGTTCTACTGAATTCTTTATGGAGTTTGAAATTGTGCCCCCTGGTGTTACTTTTTGTGTAGAGTTATTGATGACAAACGGTCAAACTCCAGGATGACTTACTTTTACAGGTTGTGTAGTGTTTAAATTCTGTACACATGGGTTTATAGATTTCCTCACAGACATGTTCCAAATCTTTATTCAACCATGTAGAATTCAAACATTTAAGTGTATTTGTCGCATATGACCTACATCTTAAAATTCTGGGAATTCCCAGTTCTTGACACGACGATTTTTCAAGGTTGTTTAATAATTAATGTATAATTTTTAAATTCGGTCCATTTTATTGAGCTGTGCATACCAACTAAAGAACAGCAAATGTAACTCCATGAAAAATTCTACAAGTAGCCACAGTAGGTACCTCACTTTCAGAAACAAATTATAGAATTCATAAAAAATAATTCTGACTTTATCGACATGGAAGAAATGCTCGTCCCTTGCTTTCAGCGGGGAAGATGTCAAATATTGTTCTCCAATGTGTCGGAATGTTGCTAAAATATGCATGCATTGGTTGTCATAAGCAGAGATATGAATTAAAGTCATTTTCACGCAGTTCTTACCTCCTCAGCTCCTGTGGTACCTCAAGACAAAAGCGGCGTGCATACAAGGGTCACAGTACAATGTTAAAAAATAGCCGCGTTCTGCTCTATTATTCTAGGAGTCGTATCTCTGAACGGTAAAATTGAAACGGGTACCAGGCGTATTTCTTGTATTCAAAATCCTTCTTAATTTGGAGCACCATGCCTGATATGACGCAATTTATAGAGGCATGTTATCATCACAATGTTGTGGTTGGAATCAAACTTAGATATCTTGCTTGATTTAACTTTAATAGACATGAAATTTCACATGTGTTATAAGAACTTTGTAATTATTTTCTTCTTTTTTCAAATCTTCGCTCGTTGAACTCTTAGAAATAAATTAAATTTTAAAAAAATCCCCGCAAGAATGCTGCTATAATTCTGGAATTCTGAGTTAAATAACTATAGAGTTAAGTTAAGTGTACGTCGCTGGTTTAATAAACTATTTCGATAAAATCTTTGTTGAGATTCGATATAAACACTTTTCTTTTACAGTCTTGTTTTAAAAGCAACTCGGATTCAAAATACTATTTTCCCCTATCCGGCTCACTGATCAGCGAACTTTTAATATTCATCGTAGTTTTTTGTAATGTCCAATTTTTCCATAGTAGTTTTCGCATTTGTGGAATATATTGTGTTTATAGTTTGGTGCTTTTAGGGCGTGTGTTCCGAGACTTTTGGGGTTTACATAATTTGTAGTGCCATTTCCTATATATAGATACATGTTGTATTGTTTTGAAAATTTAGAGAAAGTGAAAGGTACACCATACACGTATATCCAAATCCTTCGGGTTTATTTCCATTTTTGTGAAATATAATTATATTTCCGACAAATTTATATTTATAACTATGTGTTATGATATGCGAGCTTGTTAAACATCGGAGGTGGAAATGGATTGGACATATATTATATGTAATATATGTGATATAATTTATTAAGACAGAAGCCAGATGAACATCCAAGGATTGCTCTGCAATGGACACCAGCAGAAGGAAAGAGAAGAAGAGGGCGGCCGAAGGAGACCTGGCGCAGGACTGTTGAAAAGGAAAGATCGGATTTTGGACTTGGGACATGGAGTGAAGCTGCTAAAATAGCTGCCAATAGAGATTCTTGGAGGAGAAGATATCTGGCCCAATTCTCCACAAGGAGAGATGGACATAAGTCAAGTAAGTCAAGTTATGATATGTGCTTAGTTCCTTGCTTTAAAGAGGATTGGTAGTTTGCAGTGACATGTTCAATATATATGGCATTGCAGAAAGGCAATTCGACTGAATGTGAGTACAGTAAAAGCTACAATATGTCTAAATCCTTGGTAACTTTCCGCATTTTGTTAACTGTGCTTTGTTATAATATATGGTTTGGTTGTTTCTTTTGCAGCGTTTGTTCACAAAAAGACACTTTGATAAGTTGGACACTTTAATGATTTTTTGTCCAGGATTACCCTAAATATATGTGACATTTCATAGTTCCATGTTCTTTTTACTGTTTTCAATTTGGATTATACACACGCTTACCCTTCCAGAGCATCCGACCTTGCTCCCCTTGTATAAGTTCACGCGTGTTTAATTAAATTTATCAGTTTCAAAGTTTTTCCAGTTGGGTTGCTAAATCAAGATCATCAGAGGAAAGTCTTTCTGTTTGAATCCCGGTCCTAGGCTTGATTGATCATTAATTAATGGGGTTTAACTTCTAAGTCAATAATATTTCACTTATATCGAGATGTCACCAGCTATAGGTGTAGGTGCAGAAATATTTACTTGTGCTTTGCGGTGATGGCATTATGCAGTGAGGGTTCTTTATCGTGCCACGCCTACCTTGACAAGGGGCCTCGGTTTTTAAGGTTTGTCCGAACAGTCATTACACTTTTTCTATTCTTGGGTCAGACCTGACAAGAGACCAAACCCTCGATCTCCTTGACTTACGGAGCAAGCACTCTACCAACTGACCTGCCTGCTACATATACCGAAGGGGTAGGTCTCCTACTACCACCACCCCTTTTCCACACTTGTTTAAAATGAACTGTATGACATCCATCTGAACTATTATATTATTAGTTTTAAAATGACTAGTTAGTCAGTTTCATCATTGTATAATGCGCATTAAAGGTGCAACCGAACACAAGAATATTCTCAGTAGAAAGAAACAGATTATTTTAGACAGATTTTTTCCGTGAAGCCGATAAACGGACAAAGTCAAATGAGACAGACTTTTTTCCCATTAAAACCAATTAAAAAAAATGTACAAAAATTTGGACTTTTATATGGAAATAGAACATCGTGCTGTCATGCGCTACTTTTGAATGTTTATGAAATAATACATTCAAAAGTAGCACATGACAATTGTCATGTGCTACTTTTGAATGTATTATTTCATAAAAATTGTCATGTGCTACTTTTGAATGTATTATTTCATAAAAATTCAAAAGTAGCACATGAATTTTTATGAAATAATACTTCAAAAGTAGCACATGACAATTGTCATGTGCTACTTTTGAATGTATTATTTCATAAAAATTGTCATGTGCTACTTTTGAATGTATTATTTCATAAAAATTCAAAAGTAGCACATGACAGTGCTATAAAAATCATTCAAAAAAGATAATCTTGTGTGCTAAAAATTAGTTCTCTCTCTCTCTCTCTCTGCCATGTCCCTTGGTTTAATTAGATGAATTCACGTATCATTAATGGAATCACTCTTCATGGAAGTCTGTTAATTAGTATTACTAACTAATTGATACTACCTGGTTTCTTTTACGCCTCAGCGATCAGGTAAATAACATTATCACCTAAGACTGGTCAGTACTACCTGGATTTTTTCATGCTTCAGCGAACTGGTAAATTAAATCATCACCTGATTGCACTTTCCTACCTGTGTACACGAATTATTTAATCAGTACCACTAATTAACTGGTCATTACGCTGGTTGATTGACAATTAGCTGTGAGAAAGAGGGGAAAGTCGGGGCAACTGGGGGGGGGGGGGGCACGGGCCCCCTGTGTCCCCCACTGGATCCGCCATTTACACCCGGCCAAACATGACCTACGAGACTCTACAAATTTTAATTTTTACCTGATTAAAAATATACATACATGTATATGATGATGATCTAAAAAATAAGAACTCTAAGTTTAAGTTCTCTAAGATATAGGAGACTGGTTAATATTAGAGATATTCTCTAGTTCCAGAATCTTATTAATTAATTATTTATAATGTTATATGTATTATATATGTATTTAATTTATCAAATAAATCCTGTTTAAACTAAATAAAACTATTATTATAACTTGGTATATGGTTAAATAACGTTAGTCTAAAAGTGTCATCAAATTCACATTTTAAAATCACACGTATTTTATCTTCTATCACATTTATCAGAGACATATATGTCTCTGCATTTATATATAAATATCATATATAAAAATTCTATATAAGAACCTATATTACGACCTAGATTAATTCACAAAATTATGCTCATAATCTTTCCATTAATTAACGAAGGCTCGTAAACGACCCTGGCTAAATACGGAGAACCATACCCTATATGATTAGCCTTACCATACCCTGTCAGTCTTCATTTATGCCAGTGAAACATCTGAAAGGTAAGTCGATATATAAAAGAGTTATTTTAATAATCGATTAAAATCCTATAAACTTGAGTTTTCCTGAAAATTTGGACAAATCGGTAAATGATATTAAGTTTTATGTAGCAGTTGTGTAGTGGGATAGTTAAACTTAATACCTACTAATCATTCTATGATATGTTTCCCCTAATTCTTTTAATAATTTGCGATTTCAATATTATGTGGTAAAAATAACGCGCTCTGATTGGTCATGGATATACTGGGCAGATTTGCCCTGATATATATATATATATATATATATATATATATATATATATATATATAATATATATATTATTAACAGCTTAATTATTATTACATGTACATATGATGTATTACCCATGGTGTACTAATATCCGCCATACATGTAAATATATGCAATGTTTGTACATATCTGCTTACAGCTAATTACGGTTAGAATATTGAATTGAATTGAAGTTTCCTGTGGAGTCCCTACTATTTGTTTATAACATTTTGTTCAGAACATTGATTTAGATGCTAAATTAAAACCCCAGAACAGGTTTTGTTTTTTTAAAAGAAAGGTCCAAGTATTAAACTTGTGTATTTATATATTTAGCGATTGGGTTTGTTCTGCGCCTCTACAAAGTTATTTGAAAAAATGGTAAGAAGTATATAATTATCAAGCAATATCGTAGAACTAAGATAAAAGAACAAACGGCATGTGTGTGTGTGTGTGTGTGTGTGTGTGTGTGTGAGAGAGAGAGAGAGAGAGAGAGAGAGAGAGAGAGAGAGAGAGAGAGAGAGAGAGAGAGAGATGTCATAATATACGTTTAAAAATAATACATTACTTTAACAAAACTGGTATGCGACACTTACATGTATACATGCAATGATCGATTGCATTTCAATCGATCGATATATATAGCATTAGAAATTATTGCAATAACGTGAAAGTAGAAGAAAGACTTTAAACTGCCAGAACATGTAAATGGCGATAAAATTCTAGTTAACAAAAGAAACAAAATGGAAATGAGAGAATTATTGGAATCTAATTGAAAATAAATAAAATAAAATAAATTAATTTGGTATGACGTGCAAATTAAAGTCCATTCCCAATCCTTTAGACTCTCGGTTTTTCGTAGATTTCTCTAAAACAAGGCTTTTTTTATTGTAAAAGTAAAATCGTACATGCATTATACAATTCATGCCGTAATTAATTTTTAATATTTCTATTCCACACTTTTCTCAGTTTTCTCCCATTCACATAAATTTTGGTCAATTTTGAACAATGGCTATTTTGTCGAAGTCACATTTTTCGGTCGAAACCATTTTGGACTGGGAAATACTGAGCTAATTTGCATAAGAAATACATATGAACAATGTTAATACGCAACATTACACATAATTGACAAGGACGAATAATTTTGTTTTTGAAAATTACTCAAAATTGTTTAAATTATTGATTTACCTGAAGTCCATAAATTTATCAATAGTGACTTACTTGACTTATTTCCGTCTCTCCGTGAGGAGAATCGGGCCGTTTACAAGTTCTCTCCATTTTCCTCTATCAGTTGCTACTTTTGTTGCCTCAGTCCATGAATTGTATCCTAGTTCCTTTCGTTCTCTTTCAATAGTCCTTCTCCAAGTCTCTTTGGGTCGCCTATTTTTTATCTTCTCCTTTGGTGTCCAGGTAAGTGCTAGTTTTGCGTACCTGTTGTTTCTCATTCTCAAAACGTAGCCTAGCCATTTCCATCTTCTTTTGATTGTCGTGCTGATCTTTTCTGCCCCAGCTCTTGCTCTTGTTTCTTCATTGGATATTTCCTGTGGCCAGTAGATTTTTAAAATTCTTCTTAGACATTTATGAAGGAAGGTTTTGCGTCTTCGGTTTTTGTCATTTTCCATGTTTCGGTGCCATGCAGGAGGACTGGGAGTACATTTGAGTTTAGAAGGAGGAATTTTGTTCTTTTTGAGACCTGGCTGTTGTTCCAGATAGGAGTTAGTTTGCTGAATGTAAATCGGGCGAGGCATAGTCGTCTTCTGATATCTTCATCTGTCCCCCCTGTGTTAGTTAGTATTGCTCCTAGGTATGTAAAGGTTTTGACATCTTCAATTACTTTCTGGTCGTTGCTTGTGATCATTTGAGCGTTGTTCGCATTGTATCTCATCACCTTGGTCTTTGACGCGTTGATTTTGAAGCCGGTGGAGTGGACGTTGTTACTTACGTCACTGAATTTTATATGAAGCTGATCTTTTGTACTTGAGATTAACGCAATGTCATCTGCATAATCTAGGTCATCCAGTTTGGTTGTAAAGTTCCATCTTATTCCTGTGTAATTTGTGGCATTTAATTTTCTTATTACCCAGTCGAAAACCATGAGAAACAAGGAACATGTTGCAACCTTGCTTAACTCCTGATCTGATTTTAAACCAGTTTGATGCTCTACTTGATGTTATTAGTCGTTGTTGCTGTACATGCATTTTCCTGTTTTGAATATCTTGTCTGGGATGCCATATTGTTTCATGATTTTTCATTGCGTGTCTTGGTGAACACTGTCGAATGTTTTTTGAAAGTCAATGAAACAGATGTTAAGGTTGGAGTTCCATTCTACAGTTTGCTCAATAATGTTCCTGAATATAAAATTTGTTCCTTTGTGCCTCGTCATTCTCTGAATCCTGCCTGTTCTTCCCTAAGGTGTTTGTCCACTTGTTGTGTTATACGCTTGATGATGATTTTACCAAGGACTTTTTTCAATATACATATGGTGTTATAATGCTGCACGCACGAGTATGTCATGTACTAAAATTTGTCTTGTTAACATCGACATATTTTTGTACGAAATAGCAAAAGAAAGGAAGAATAAGTAAATAGTTTATTTCTGTGTCACATGTAATTTTAAAATAATATACAAATATCATAAAAACATATCATAAAATTTAAACTTCTAACAACCTTAGGAGACTTATGAGACACAATTAAAATCAGAAAATAACATTCTACGTCTATACATATCATATTAAAGTTTTGCTAAAATAGTTTGTACACAATCGTTTTCTAAAATATAACAAAATTTATCAATGTCATTTAAGACATTAAACACAGGATTAAAATATTCAATTTTTTGGGGGAAAAAAACCGATCACAAGTCATCATTAAAAATTCAGTCCATTAAAAATGTTTTTCGTCCTCAATGGCGGTCTTCAAGGCATTATTCTCAATTTTCAATGACTAATCTTCTTTCTTTAAATCAGTTATTAAAATTTGATACATGTTATCCATCATTTTCTTCATTCCACCAATCATATCATCATACATAGAAGTTAGCATAGCTGTAGCAATTCTAGAAATGTTATAATTTGACATTGTGCAATATGTCATCATTCCTGGAGGGACTTGCATTGCATCTGGTAAAGTGCATAGATTGATCGAATGGCATGTTTCTAGATGATTTGTCAAAACGCAATACCTTAAGTGAGATATAGGATATTATGGGATTTACACACGATATGTTAAAATTTGGTGAAACAGATTCTCTGACGCTAAGCGTTCAGTACTGTCAGTGCTTTCAACATTATCATCAAGCAAATTACATATACGGTGTTATAGGTAAATAACTTTGACCTGCCAGTTTGACCTTTCATTTTAATTATTTTTATCACGAACCAAGTACAGGTACATGTATATGTATAGGAAACACATGATTGTGTTTATTTTGTTTACACCATAAGACATACTCACCTCATAGGGTAAACCTGTGCACCGTGTATGTATGAACTTGGAACTACCTATGTACATAATGTGGGCCCTCCTATATTAATATACCTAATGAAAGGTCAAACGGACAGGTCAATGTTGTTTGCCTATACGCACGGGTAACCACATTCATAGTTTTAAGTTTTTTCCCGGTTCATTTATGTATTCTCACCACAAATTTATAATCTGCTATCATTCTGCAATTTCTTGAACCATATAATTCTCGGTTAGATGTAAGTTGTGCTATTATACCATTTTCTCAGAGCTTACACTGGTCGTGCTATCAAGTTCGACCATCTAAGGTCACTGTCACAGACTTTGATACAATATATGTACGGAATTCTCTGTAACTAAAAATACACAATCTGACTGTTCAATAAATAATGAATGAATGGATTAATGAATTATTTTATTAGAAAAATATAAAGATGGAGTAAATTAACGCTATATAGATAAAAACGATTAAATTTATCTGGAATATAACGTAAGTAAGTAACCTGGAATATTTACTGATATAGTTTTTGCCTGATTTATTTTGTGCTTCTTATGAATATTTCAGCAGGAGTGACGGGTTTGGCGACAAAATGTGTTCCATCAAAGTGTTTATCCTAACAGTTTTCCTGTCATGTGTATACCAGTGCGATTCCCAATTTTCGTCATGTAGATATGGTAATTCATTAACATTAATTAATATTCAACAAGTCATTTACTTCCTAATTAACAGGGGACATCACTACGTTAAGTCAGTTGGTAGAGTGATCGCTTCGTTTGTGGGTTCGAATCCCGGCCAGATCTGACCCAGAACTTTAAATTGGGTAGTAGCTGTTCTTTCGCCAAGCGATCGGCATTACGAAATGAAAGTCACGGTTCTTTCGGACGGGATCTTAAAATAAACGAGGTCCCCTGTCTTGGTAGACTTGGCACGATAAAGAACCTTGCTGTATAATGCCATCAGCGCATTGCACAGGCAACGGTTCTCGCCTATAGCTGGCAGCGTCTCGATATAAGTGAAATATTTTTTCGACTGGGACGTAAAACACCATTACTCAACTCAACTCCTTAAGAGAAAATCAAACACAAATATACTAATCAACACCCAGTTTAAATCACGACCCCCCCCAAAAAAAAAAAAAAAAAAAAAACAAGGTAAAAGGTAAAAACCATTGAATAATTCGTTAACACGTGAACTTCCACCATGGATTGAGGTCGGATTATCCGGAAGGGTTGGTGGGAAAAGTGAAAGGACAATTACAAGAGGTCTTCGATACTCAATAGTACCACTACCGTATCTCAGTTGGGAGAGTTATTCCTTCGTACGTGGGAGGTCTGGGTTCTAACTCTAGTCAGGGTACGACCAAAACTTAAAAATGGGACATTTCACAAAGAACTCGTCATTTAAAATGAAAGTCGCTGGGTCCTTCAGAAAAAACTTTAACAACAGATGCCCGTGTTTAGACAAACGTGTCACTTAAACGAAACATCCTGCACATTGCCTCTAGCGTACTGCAAAAGTATGTTTTAGCTTTTCCCCTAAAGCTGTTAGCGTCTCGATATAAGTGGAATATTCTTGACCGTGACATAATACCCCATTGAATTAATGAATCAATTAAACAGTTAATTTAAATTATTTGTTAAACTTAATTAAGGATGTAAATATAATAATTTTATTTGTTTTTTTTCAACATGTTATCATCCTAAGTTGCAAACACGGATAATGTTGAAGAAAATACTTACAGTTTGAAAATTTATTGGGAAACAAATATGTCAAATTTATTTTTTATAGAAACGGCGCCAAATTTTTGTTATGAAGAAGTAGAGATTTTGTACACTTTATAAGTTAATTAATGCCATTTCTCATAATTCGATCATTTTTAACAAATTCAATGAGTGTGAAATTGACATCGCAATGAAGTAGGACTATTATGTTGTGCGTCTACATATAACGAAAAAAACTCAATTAAAATGTATCTATAGAGAATTGAATTATATACTTTTATAATTTCTGTTTTTACAATTTCAGGTGAACGCCTTTTCCTCTCGGGTCTACTTACTCAGGTGACATGTAACACTGATCTCTTTGGAAACTTGGGTGTGTATACTTGTTTGGTGTAATCTATTGCTAATGTACAAAGTGTTTATACGATGTTTTAACACACACACACACACACACACACACACACACACACACACACTTTAGAACTTGAAATTTAACAACATGAACACTCATACTTTAGAACTTTAGAACATCAATATTTCTTTGCTTTTTTATACTAAGCCATTTTGCATTTTGCACATCTCTTAACTCACGTATATACGTTTTGTTTAGACATGCATATTAGAACATTGTAGACATTGATAGGCGTTTGATATTTAGATAATGGTAATGAGTTTAAAGGTCAAGCTCACAATTTCGAAAAAAAACTAAAATTGTTAATTATCTGGAAAACTATCAACTTTTTGTAAAGAGCGTTGTATAGAGATATTATAGATAATTTTGATATATATATGCATGAAGGTAATAGGTTTTAAAGTTCAAGGTCACAGATACAAAAGAATACTGAAATGGTTAATCTTTCTGAAAACACTTACTTTTTGTCTAAAAACTATAAAGGTTTTGTATATTAGAATATTATTGATATTGATGCAACACTCATTTTGACATATAGATAAAGGTCATGGATTCAAAGGTCAAAACCAAAAAATGGAAAAAATACTGACATGGTTAATTATCGGAAAATTA
The DNA here is from genome assembly GCA_021292105.1 of Anadara kagoshimensis. NCBI lineage: Eukaryota > Metazoa > Mollusca > Bivalvia > Arcoida > Arcidae > Anadara > Anadara kagoshimensis. The sequence continues at coordinate 19,739,503 of CM037874.1, forward strand.
TTTCTTTTTGTCAAGGCATTTACCATGATGTATATTGGAATATTGTAGGTATTGATACAGCCATCAGTTTGATATATTGATGATGGTCATATGTTCAAAGGTCAAGGTCACAGGTTGGAAAGCATACTGCACTGCAATGCTTCATTACCTAAAAAAGCTCTAAAGCTTGGTTATATGTAAAGAAAATTAGACATTCAGGTTACAGTTTTATGTTTTCTTAAATCAATTCAGCTAGCTATTATTTATCAGATGAGCGTATAAGGCCCATATGACCTCTTGTTAAAGTAGTAAGCCTTTCACCAGAAATTATGATATTTTTTTTTCTTAGGTGCTGGTTCGTGTCCTACTAACTGGGTAAAATTCAACGGAAATTGTTATTTCTTCAGTAATGATAGAGCTAAGTGGTCCGATGCTCGGGTAAGTGAGCAAATATCAGCAGTATATACTATACAGAATTCCTATTTTAAAATAGCTTTCTTGGTATTTATAGTTTTTTTTCATAAAATAGGTTCGAGAACTTTAAACAAGAAATGATAACCCTTGTTGCCACTGACTGCAACCTCGATAATTTGTTGGCACTAACGACAGCTTCGATAATGACGGTTATGTTTTGTTTCAGCTATTTGTGACCAACCGATTTTTTATCAATCTCAATCTAAACTTACGTAGATTCGATGGGGGCGTTTGGTCAATTTTTGTCTTATCTACATTGGACTTGTGCGCACTTAAACAGACTTTTAAGAATACATGTACTAGTCACAGACTCCTCAGTCTATTTCACTGGACCAAGCAAACCAGTAAAGACCCTGGCAAAGGACAAACCATTTCTCAATTGTAGTCAATCAGTTCAGAGCCAAAAAGATGAGACACCGTAGGTTAAACGATTCACGCTTTTTACACACTGCCGTCACATGTACGTACATCCCCTTTTCAGATGAGACATAAATGAGCGCAATTGGTAGATTTGGTATATCTTTTCTTCTATACATTAGGACTAAAATGTACTTTATGTATTATAGTGATTATGTTATCAAAGTAAACAGCATCATGTAGGCAAACGATATGAACCTGTCCGAATGACCTTTCATCAGGAATATTCATATACATGTAGCAGGAACCATCCAATGCATTGGCATGTTACAGTAATACAAAAGCAATACATGTTTCCCATGTAGAATTGAACCCCAATTGTTCTTTATTCATTTTATTTGAACCCCTCTGTAAAGGCCACCCAAGGAGACCAGTAAAAGTGGTCTATATGGACAGGTGGCTTTTATATACAGGTTCAAATAATATGAATAAAGAACAATTGGGATACAATGCTACCGGCCTTTATAAGCAGTCGGTCCTTATGTAGAGGTGGCCTTTAGGGCAAGTTGGACTGTATATATGATATGATATGATCCATAACAAATATTGAAATTAAAGGTCAAGCGAACAGTTCAATGTTATTTGTCGGTACTATTGTATTTTATCCAGTACCAGTAATTGAAATTGAATTTAAGAATCTGTTCATTGTCTTATGAATAATGATTTAAAACTTTTACAATCGTTGATATTTATAATTGTAATTGTTTCTAGCAAAAATGTCGGGATATGAATAGCGGTCTTGTTCAAATTGACTCCAAGAAAGAAAGTGATTGGATAACACAGCAATTGATTCCACGAAGTAAGTGATATATATATATATAAATAAATAAATACATAAAGGTTTCCGCGGAGTGACGTTCGATACTACTGATTAACGCGTGGCAAATCTTTGTATTCTAAAACGGAATATTTACCGCTTTTAACTAATACTTTATCATACTAGTAAGTAGATTGAATATGACTGCTAATTACTTTTTATGTTCTTTTTAATTAATTGTGATTCGGACACCGATTGGTATTGTCATATACCATTTTTTTAAATGTATTTTATGATTAAATTTAAAAAAAGCGTATTAGGGCCACGACAATTTTGATAAATCGACAAAGTAATCGTCAAAGTATCTCGATAAATCGATTTAGTTTCTCGATAAATCGACTTAGTTTCTCGATAAATCGACTTCCCATCAAGGTTAATGAGACTTCATTCAAAGTGTAATGATGGCAAGCAATCTAGTAGTTGAGTATTTTAAGTTAGGTTTGTCAAACAAGGAGATATTAGAGTGTTTGGCAGTCATACACGGGCAGGTCATTAGTATCAGGACACTAAAAAGGCTTATGAAAAAACTCGGCTGTTTTCGGAGACAAAATCACAGTAACTTACTAGATGTTGCTTTATTTATTGTTTCTGAGTGCGCAAAGCCGGATCAAACTAAGTCGATTTATCGAATAGTTTGACGATTACTTTGTCGATTTATCGAGACAGTTAAGTCGATTTATCGAGATACTTAGTCGATTTATCGAATTGCTATGTCGATTTATCGAAATACTAAGTCGATTTATCGATAATAAGTCAATTTATCGAATTGCTATGTCGATTTATCGAAATACTAAGTCGATTTATCGATAATAAGTCGACTTATCGACATAGTTAAGTCGATTTATCGAGATAATAAGTCGATTTATCGACATAGTTAAGTCGATTTATCGAGAAACTAAGTCGACATATCAAATTAAAAAAAATTGTCGTGGCCCTAATACGCTTCCGTAGTATGACAGTATGGTTGTTATTGATTCATTACATTCTTATAAATATTCTTTTAAGACAAGTATAAGGAAACGACAAAAAAAAAAAAAAAAAGCAAATAGTTTTATATCTGAAATGTTTTAGTTATCACTGAATTAAGAGAACTAACTATCCTATCCCGCCTTCGGTACAGAACAATTTATCATACTGACTACGTTACGCATATTTTTTCAGGTTTTAGGTCACTTACGTATACCAATTACACCAATGCCTAAGGGTTCTGACATTTAGTGTTATATTGATCTAAATTCTCCATGATCATTCATTTTGTGTATACGAATACACGAGCTTTTCTTAGAATAGACCCATACTTTACAAATCGCTTTAAAACATAGATTACGTGTTTGTACATGTATGTTATGCATATACCTTGACCAAAACACATCAAAATTTGTCTTTCTTTAGAAGCCATAAAGTCCACATTGTTGCAATTTTAAAAGCATCAAGGGTGGTATTAAAATTTCTGAATACTAAAAGAACCACACTTGCGTTAATTTGCAGATTAAAAAATAAGTAACAGAATATTTCACATGAATATACACTATTCGTTTATAAAATGGTCGTCATGCTACTAAAATCGCCTTAATAAGATCAACAAGAGACTAGAAAACTATATACTAGTATGCCTTATCTATACATATAACATAACTTATATTAGTTATACTTTTCCTAAATGAGTATGCTATCATGTTTAACAAAGAAGCAAAGATACTAGGTTGTTTTTGGTTTTTTTTTGCTAATATTGTTTGTTTTGTTGCCATAATAAATATTAAAGTGGAACCAGATATTTGTATACCATATAAAACTTTTTTGTGAATGTGTCGTGGTGATAAACAGTTGTAAAACTTAGGCAAACAGCATTGACCTGTCCGCTTGACCTTTCATTGAGAAAATGCACATGCGAAGATCTACCTAATACAAGGGTCCTACAGGATTCGCCGTTAATACATAAACAATTTACATTTTCTGTTATATTTCCACGTGGTCAGGATGTTATCTGTACATGAAGACGACACATCTGTTCGTGTTGGTAGACATTTTAATACTTAAACATTTAACAACGTCAACGTGAAAATGCATACGTCAAAACCGTAATTGTTGTTTACATAAATATATTCATGAAGCTTCATGGTTACAAAGAGAGATAACTCTTAGTCTTGTTAGTCCATAATACAACATTTTTCATGATGTACACCATAAATAACTTGTCCATAATAAATCGTTTATTGAAGGTCAAGCGGACAGGTCAATGTTGTTTGCCTATACCTTGCGTGTAAACATAAACTTCTTAAGCATCATCTAGTAGCATTTTATGATCCAGACTACTTGACAGTACAAGTATACATATACATGTAGGGTATGGTGTATATGAACAGTATTTAGACTTAACTAATCATTCTTTGTCCCCGACCGGGACTGATCCAAGACTTAAAGGTGGGTATATGTAGTGACTGTTCTTTCGCCAAGCACTCGGCATTACGAAATGAAAATCAGGGTTCTTTCGGATGGGAACTTAAAATAAACGAGTTCCCGTGTCACGGTGGGCTTGGCACGATAAAGATTCCTGGTGTATAATTCCATCAGCGCAACCCACAGGCAAAATGTCTACAACTTCGCCTATAGCTGGCAACGTTTCGATAACAGTGAAATATTCTTGAATGAGACGTTAAACACCATTACGCAACTCTCCTCAACTTAACTCTAAAGTCTTCTCTTATGCAAATGCAGGTATTTGACTGCAAAGGTTTGTTTGTAAATTCAGATACTGGAGTTGACTTCGATTGGTACATTGGAGCGAATAATGCCGCAGATATCAATAAATTTGTTTGGGAATATAGTCAGCAAACCGTTCCATTGCCAGGCAGTTCCCAAGGCTTTCAGTTTTGGGCACCAAATGAACCAGAAACGAATGTAAATGAAAGATGTGTAGAAATAGATCCAGAACTTAACTACAGGTGGGATAATGACGAGTGTTACGAACTGGAACACTACATCTGCGAAAAAAAGGTAGTAAACGATCGAAAAATACCGGAATAGTTCAAATTACACGTAGATGCAGTAGTCAGGAAGCAGATCACCCAAAAAGACACCAAGACGAACATTTTAAGCTATGTTTCCTGCTTCTACCCAAAATGTTTAGCGAAACTGAAAAATAAGCACTTTTTGGGATCTGCTTCCTGACTACAGACATATTGTCAAAGTTAAGTTTAAATTCCTACCCATTGAGGCCGCGGTGGTGTAATGTATAAGACGTCAAGTCTACAAATATATTGGTCTCTCACCGAGTCCCGCCCAGACAACATGAGGGAGAGTGAATTTCCCTCGCCGTTGGCCTTTACTGGTTCATCTGGTATCAGTATATTGTGACTGGGGGAGTGGTACGCTTGTCTGCGGCGTACTGACTCTGTGAGCTAGCACCTTAAACTCGCCCTGCGTGCGCGCTAGTACAACACACTCGCAATTCGCATGCATTCAGAAACTTTTTTTTATAGATTAATCCATAGAGATTAATAAAATAGTTTTCGTCGCAAATAGCTGAAAAATTGACGTTAAGCGAAATTCAAGCAAGCAACCAACCAAACCATTAATTCTATATACATTTTAAAAGTAAAATTTTACAGAATTGTGCAATATGGCGCGATTCCGTCCTTTCGAACTTTATTTTTAGGGTGTAAAATGGAAGTCTTTCTGTCGTATGTTCACTTTGAATATTGAATGAAGTTTGCAAATTATACCAACATGATCCTGTAGAATAAGGGTCAACTTACTAAATATCGCTGTTATTGCTCCGAGGTTTAGGGGAATTGAAGAAAGGATAACGGCCGATTTATCAATATTAATTGAATTATGCTTTTGTAGCTACTACTAACCATCGTAAAATATCTAGTATACTGTAGATTACTTATTTTTCGCGAGTAGAAAATTTCGCGTCAATACCATCTTGACCTTATTCGCGAATATTTAAATTCGCGTTTGGAATCTTATTGAATACTACATATGTATGTCAACATAGAAATAATTGAGTGCTGGAAATAGTCGCGTGATATTTGAATTCGCGAATGGGATGACTCGCGAATTTACGCGAAAATAAATCTCTCGCGAAATAAAGTGATCTACAGTATACAGTTATTTTTCCATTGGCTATTGCAGGTACACATTTCAATATTCAATGGCTACTTGTATTAATCGACTTTTTGATACCACAATAAGAATTTTTTTCTTTTTCAGGCTTGTACCACAGCGGACATTTTAATTATTTTTTTACTCTCTTTTCAAATATTATCCTTGTGACATTCAATTAGCACCTTAATATGATATAATCCTTATTTATACATGGTTTTTGTCTTCAATATTATATAATAAGGGTCTACCCAGCTTTTCAAAAATCAGCCAATCAAATCGCTTTAAATTAATCTTTTCTGGGTAGACGGATTAAGCTTTCAATTAAGAGAAATCCTGACTTCTCGGATAGCCGATGTACCGTGCGCATGGTGCAGCTGTATCGGAATTTACCGATCAATCGGTATTTGATCATGTTTCTTTTAGCGGAATCACGTATGGCTATTGTTTTATAGATTGGATATTGTAAATTAACTTTGGATTTTGCCATATTGTTAAACATATTTAAAACAAAAACAGACATACAGTCATAGTTGAGACTCGTTATAGTTATTTTTAAGTTATAAGTGACTCTACCCGAGCCATATAGAGACGAAATTCCGCACGGCGCCCGTTGTTGCAGTCATATACATGTATATCCCAGTGTTAAAGGTATTGAATCTTTCAATAAGTATCATACTGGTGAAATATGTGTATTTATATTTGTATATATATATGCATTGTAATGTGGACCTATGGTCTAAAATACTTAGTTGAATAAATGAATGAATGGATCTTTCAATTAAATACCCGTAGATAGTTTTTTACACGGAAACTCTGTGATTAATCCATTGTTTCAAGTAAACGAGAATTTCAACTTAAAGTTGTTTGTGTGTTTTTTATATTTTAATTAATATATTGAGGGGGTCACGTGACAGGGCAGGGCAATGGACGTGTTTTTGTCGGCTCTGTAGATTTCGAAAAAAAACTTGGTCAAAATGTAATATATAATACCTAAAGTTAACTAATTTGATATCGAAACTGTCGGAGATACCAAGGAGCATATGTATAATATGAACGAGAGAGAGAATAAGAGGAAACGAATGAATAGCGCAACACAGACAGAACCAGAAAATACAGTGAGTACAGAAAATATGGCGACGCAAAATGTAAACAAAGTAGATGAATGCACAAATGTAAATGACACCAATACAGCACAAATATTAAAAGCAATAGCTGGAATACAAGACACTGTAAACAACATTAACAGTAAGATTGACAATAACACAACAAGGTTGGATAAATTACACAATGACATTCACGATCCTCTCGGGGGTATCGAACACAGGTTACAATCCTTAACGGACGAAAAAAACTACTCTGGCGAAGTTATTGCACAGTTACAAAATCAAAACAAGGTCATAATTAATGAAATGAATATCATGAAAGGGTATATAGTGAAATTGGAACAGAAAGTTATATCTCAGCAGAATCAGATCACTGATATGGTAGGGCGTGGCATGCGTGAGAACCTGATAATTAATGGCTTTAAGGAGGAGGAGGGAGAGAATTTGAAAGAGAGGTTCAGTCAATTTATCAAGTCAAAGCTAGAAATAACAGGGGAAAAGATTAAAATAGATAGAATTCATAGATTTGGTCAGAAAAATAAACACCACCCACGTCCCATTGTTGCCAAATTCCATGATTATACACAAAAAGAATTAGTTCTAGAAAAAGCAAAAAGTATGAAGTCAGACATTGAGCCAGTTAGGATATCACCACATTTCCCGGATGAAGTCCGAGAAAAGAAAAAACAACTATTTGAACTGAAAAAACAATATGAAAAAGAAAATGTAGCAACAAAAATTAAAGGTGATAAGTTAGTATTCCCTGCCAGTGGCAATGTCCATAGAGAAAAGGTTCCAATTCCAAAAGCAAGCGAAGTGCTCGATTCAAGTGAGAGTAAATTTGAATTTGAATGCTATTCCGAAAGTACAACAATCAGTGATAGAGGAAATGAATTCATTGGCCGTGCCACTAAAGTAACAACATACAATGAAACCCGAGAAGCTGTTCGACAGATACTGCGAAAACCAGAAACAATTTGCTCAACACATAACACTTACGCTTACAGGTTTACGGATATTCACGGAAAACAACATAACGGATTTGATGACGACGGAGAATACGGAGCAGGAAATAAACTTTTAAAACATCTAAAAGATAATAACTTTGATAACGTTCTGGTGGTTGTATCAAGGCATGCAGGTGAAAAACTTGGACCACAAAGGTTCATACATATGATTAATGCTGGAAATGCAGCTGTTACTAGTATGTAACAAAGCTTATGTGTTCAAACTCATAAACTTAATTTGTTTAATTATCATTACTTGCTGTAAATAAGTTAACTGGTTGAACATTTTAGTAATCGTTTCCTCCTTATTTTGATGCTCCTATGCGTACCTAGATGTACCCTACATTATGGACGCAACACCCTGTATTATAAACACAAACAAAGCTAAGAAACTGCAGCATCCGTTTCTTAAAATAAATTAGTTACGGTAAAATTCAGACTATTGTCGTATAACTACATGTATAATATTTATAACAATATTACAATACAACTGAATATAGGTTGGTGCAGTTCCATAGCTCAGTTTGTAGATATCATTAAACCTTTTACAACTAAATTTCGGATAGAAAAATATAACCACGTGCTTGTGTTTACAAAACATCTACTGTAGGTCATTGTTATTATTGCAGGCAACAGTGACCTCTCTGTTTGACCTTTAATTTAAATACACTTCGTATACCATAGAATATGCCACATATGCACAAAGATAACTAAATGTTTATTCCGCCCATATATAGGGAACAGTAAACACGTGTGTATTAACCGCGAATCCAAACTCAAGGGATAGATAATCCATCAGAATAATTCCTAAGGAAGGGTCAAGCAGATAGGTCAATGTTGTTTGCCTATATGTGAAAAGTCGGGTCCTGAACTGTATTATCAATAATTATAGTGGTCACTATTGTATACCCGATACACAGTCAATACGAGACAGGTAAAAACAGTAGCTTTTGTACGCTACAGGTAAAAATCTTGACTGCGCATGTCTGTTTGTGTTACATAATGTTTATGGATAGATAGAAGATAGAGAGATGCAAAACCAGGACGAAGAGGTGTTTTATTATTAGTATTTTGGAAAATTACGATAAAAACATATATTTAAACAAAAGACTCGCTATTATAGAAATTTTAAGATCAAACAATGGACTTTAAAAAAATTAATTATCGTAAAAACTAAATCGATAAAATACATGTAGTACGTAATATGAACCGCCTCTCTGTCTGACTCATGCATGTCTAATGATGTGACTGGCAACATAAGTGTAATCAAGATAAAAACATGTAAAGTTCAAAGTCAATATATTTTACACCTAAAGCTTTATAAGTTGAATATCATAAATACTTACATATTTTGTTTTTTATGCTGCTATATTCCATGACTAATTTTTACACACGAGTAATCTAGAATCATCCATTATCCTAACATACGGGTGTTACTTATCTATAGGAAGTACATTCACGGGTGAAACTGCGGTCAATAAATTAACCGAGGTCAAACTCTGTCAATATTATATTAATAAATTTCATTGATCAAATTTAAGGACCAAATATATAAATTTTGATTTATTCTATAGAAATTTAACTAAGACAGAGAATATGTAGCTGACAGTTTCTAGAGACTTTTTATAATAGTATATTATACATGCCTTGTAACTTGGTTAAAATTATGTTGACCAAACATCGAAAAAGTTGCGTGACTTTAATGACGATTGTCTTTTTGTTTGTTTTTTGTTTTTGTAATGTTTGTCTTTGGTATGGGTGGCGTGTGTATGAAGTATTTATAGGTATATATTGTTCAACATTATTACTGTCTTACTGCATCAATCTTGTATTATCTAAATGCGAATTTTCTGGTGACCTAAAACAAATATATTTACCACACAATGGCTGATATAAAAGTTCTTTCAATCAATTGCAGGGGTCTAGGGGAACAAAACAATAAAAGGCGGGATGTTCTTAACTTTTTAAAAGCAAAGAAGTTTAGTATTTATTGCTTACAAGATACTCATTTCGTTGAAAAAGAGATGAATAAAATTAGAACTATATGGGGATTTGAGGTCTATATGTCTTGTGGGAAAAGTAATTCCAGGGGAGTGGCAATACTTTTTAATAATAATTTTGAGTTTAAAGTTACAAATGAAATTACAGATAAAATTGGAAATTTACTTATTTTAGAACTTTTGATAGAAAATAAACACACAGTTACTCTGATTAACTTATACGGCCCAAATACAGATGAAGCAAAATTTTATACTTATATAAAGTCTACTATACAAGAATTGAATAATGATTTTGTGATTATCACGGGGACTTTAACCTGGTCCAGGATTCTAATTTAGATTATTTGCACTATAAGAAAATTAATAACCCTAAGGCAAGACGGGAAGTCCTATCAATGAAGGAATTTTTAAAACTTGTTGATCCCTGGAGAGTAAATAATGAGAACAAAAAATGTATACTTGGTTCTGTTCATCCCCCAAAAAGAGTGCCCGTTTGGATTTTTTTCTAATCTCCGAGGAACTGATGTCTCTGGTCAATAGAACCGATATCAAACCTGGTTACAGAACCGATCATTCCCTTGTAGAAATTGAATTTCGTTTTTCAAATTTTCAAAAAGGAAAAGGATTCTGGAAATTTAATAATAATCTTCTTAAAGATATAGATTATGTTAATAAAGTAAAAAAATTAATTTCAGAAGTAAAAGCAGAATACATGGTGAATACACACCAGGAAAACGATAAGGAAGAATACACATTAATTATTAACGACAACTTATTTTTAGATTTATTATTACTGAAAATTCGAGGTCTTACAATTGAATATAGTTCTAGGAAAAATAAAGAGGGGAAAAATAAGAAAAGACAATTAGAAAAAAAGTTAGGCGATCTTCGAGAATTAAATACACAATTTCCCGATGTAATTTTCTATAAAACAGAATTTGAAAATGTTAATAAAGAACTTGAAAAAATACGTGAAAACTATATGAAGGGGGTTTGTATCAGGGCTAAAGCAAAATGGATAGAAGAGGGGGAAAAACCAACCAAATACTTCTGTAGTTTAGAAAAAAGAAATTATATTAATAAAACCGTAACTTCATTAATAAACGATAAAGGTGACCTTATAACTAACCAAAAAGAAATTTTGTCGGAAATCGAAATGTTTTATAAAAAATTATACAAAAATAAAGATGAATCCCTTGAAGATGTTGACTTAAATCAAATTCTTGATTTTGAAGATATTCCAAAATTAAACGATATACAACGAAGTGCTATTGAAGATAAAATTACATATAAAGAACTTTTGAAGGCTCTAAAAAACATGAAAAATGAAAAGTCCCCGGGACCAGACGGATTCACAGCTGAATTTTTCAAATTTTTTTGGAACAATATATCTCCCTTTTTGATCAGATCTTTTAACTATAGTTTTGAACAAGGAGAATTATCTTTAACTCAAAAACAGGGGATAATTTCAATATTACCTAAAGGAGATAAGTGTAGAAATTATTTGAAAAACTGGAGACCAATTTCATTGTTAAATGTGACATATAAATTACTCTCGAGTTGTATAGCTAATAGAATTAAATCAGTCTTAGACTTTCTGATCCACGAAAATCAAAGAGGTTTTATATCTGGCAGATTTATTGGGGAAAATACAAGAATTATATATGATGTTCTACAGTTAAGTAAGGAAAATAATATTCCTGGAACCCTGCTATTAGTTGATTTCGAAAAGGCTTTTGATTCTGTATCGTGGAGATTTATAAATAAAACCATGCATTTTTTCAATTTTGGACAAAATATTGTAAAATGGACAGAGATTTTATATAAAAATGCTCAATTATGCGTGATCCAAAATGGAATTTTTTCTCAATTTTTCAAAATATCTAGAGGCTGTAGACAAGGGGACCCAATCTCACCATATTTGTTTATACTCTGTGCCGAAATAATGGCAAATATGTTTCGTCATAACAGTAATATAAAAGGAATTAAAATAGGGAAAGTTCAAATTTGTCTTTTACAATACGCCGACGACACATGTATATTCTTAGATGGCTCGGAAAAAAGTTTAAAAAGTTCGATGGACCTTCTTTTCCAATTTTCAAAATATTCAGGTCTTAAACCTAATATTGAAAAAACTAAAGCATTATGGATAGGATCAAATATAAATAGAGAGGATGCCCTGTGCCCAGATATAAAATTAGAATGGACTAAAGAAAATTTCACAGTGCTAGGTATCAACTTCTCAACAAATCTAGAAATAATCGGAGAGATTAACTATAAAAGTAAATTAAATGAAATCGAACGCGATATTAATGCTTGGTCAAAAAGATTACTCACACCATTTGGAAAAATAACAGTTATTAAAACTTTACTATTACCTAAATTAATACACATTCTGTCAGTCCTTCCAAAACCAGACGATAAAATATTGAAAGATCTGGAGACACAATTTTATCAATATATATGGAACGGTAAATGTGAAAGAGTTAATAGAAAAAACATGATTCAAGATTACAAATTAGGAGGATGTAGGATGATACATATAGACAGTTTTATAAAGTCAATAAAATTAACATGGTTAAGGCGATTATATGAAAAAAACAATCTATGCTTAAATAATATATTCACGGAAATTACGAAAAGTGATCTTACAAATTTTATACTTTTAGGAGATGAATATTGCCGGGAAAAATCAAAGGCCCTAAAAAATTACTTCTGGAAAGATGTTTTAAAAAACCTAGCAGAATTTAAATTAAATCTTCCGATACTCTCTGAAGATCATTCTGTTTTAAATTCTTGTTTATGGCACAACTCCAAAATAAAAATTGACGGAAAAACTATTTTTTACAAAACGTTTTTCGATAAGGGGATTACAAAAATAAGAGATTTAATTAATGAAAAAAACGAGTTCATAACAGCCCAAGAATTGCAATTAAAATTGAATAAAACAATACCGTTCACTATATTTGAAGGATTAAAGCGAGCTATTCTACATAACCATAAACTTGCCGAAGTAAGTAATAGTAATAACAGTTTAAATTCAGAAATAGAGTATATTTGCAAACATTCAAAAGGTTCTAGACACATATATAATATTTTTGTAAAATCTTTATATATAACACCAAAAACTGAATTGAAATGGGAACAAGAACTTAATATGCCCCATGATTTCCACGGGGATAAAGTTTATCTCAACATGCTCCAAAATATTAGAGATACAAAACTAAAGTGGTTAAATTTTAGGATATTACACCGCATTTTCGGCACAAATAAATTTCTCAAGAAAATAATATAAGTCAAACTCCATATTGCTTCTTCTGCAAAATCATTGAAGAAGATATATGTCATCTCTTTTACGACTGTCAACAAGTGCGAGAACTTTGGGAAAATCTTGAAAATTGGCTAACTGAAAAAACAACAATTACTCATTCGATAACTCTTAAAGATGTGATTTTTGGAATTTCTGGACAAAACCAATATATTTTTAATCATATAATTACATTGAGTAAACAGTTTATTAGTTTAAGACGCTTTTATAAAAAAACACTTACATTTTCTGAATTAGAGAAACACATTTTTCAACATTATAGAATTGAAAAAACCCAATACGAACTATCTGGGAAATCGGATGCTTTTACTCTAAAATGGAAAAACTATGCAACACTTTTTGAATACTAAATAAATTAAAATCTTCAAGGATCACCAGATTATTTGTTATTTACTTGACTGTTTATTTACATGAAATTTTATGCTTCATTGATGCCATTCTATTTATGTTTCTGTACTTAATCTGCAGACATTTGTACAAAGTTTTCATGTATGAAAGGTGAATGTAAGTGTGCATGAATGTTGTCTTTGTCTATCTCATATTTTTGTAAAAATGTTAAAAAATCTAAATAAAAAAAAAAAAAAATATATTGAGGACTTTATACATGTACTATCTAATATTGCTCAAGTGGCAGAGTAGTACTCTAGGCTTACACCAATTCAACTCTGATTAAATTTCACACGTCATACCGGTATTTGATATAGATCTACGTTGGTTTTCAGTACTATAGATGTCGGGTTCTCCTGACGAAACTTGGACGAACGCTAGGATATTGAAACTTGTAATTATTTTTATTACATTATGATAAATTATGCTTTTACTCCGAGATCTTTGTTTTAATTGGTTAAACTACTTGCACGCGCAACACCGTTTTTCATCATATTGCACCCTGGAACATGATAAAACACCATATTGCTCTAAGCCAATCAAATCTATTGTTGGAAACTTGAATCACACACACACACACACACACACACACACACACACACACACATGAAAACTCGGCCTGCATTGTGCCATTTATTGACGCCACTGACACTTGTACGTCATAAGTTGCCGTAACGCTGCTCGGGTGCGGTGTTCGGACGTTTGAGCGAAATCATAGGACAAAAGAGCGAAACAATACGGACGTTTGAGCGACAGAATTTCAACCTATTTGAGCGAAATGCTAAATATGTTGTAGAAATTTGAGCAACACTTTTTCTTATTAAAACATAAGAGTTCTTACCTGATATCACCATTGAGTGTTGCAGATTTCCTCTTGCTCGATTAATCGTGATGGCGGAAAATTCAGAAATCGGACTAAGTATCGTATTTAATGTAAAAATACAGAGTCTGAAGTAGAAAAGTGACTCTGTTTTAACCAATTCTTTATCCATTTTGTTATACTAACCAGGTGATTATTCACGGATGAGTAGATTTAAACTGTCGCTCAAATGTCCATCATAATTTAAGGGTAATATTTAAATGTCCACTAAAGTCGTCGCTCAAATGTCCACTAGAAGTTTTAGCATTTTCGCTCAAATGTCCTACGCCCATCGTGATGGCGGCCAGTGTCGGAACACAAAAGGCTAAAGAATTATTAGCAATATATAACACATGTCTTCTAATTTTCAAATAATTTTTATGTACTAAAATTATAGCATTTCAGCGAGTGCGATGTGATGTTTAATCGGCAAAGGAAAGTAATATTGACCTCTGCCTTCTTTTTCAGTTGTTTGCTACATGATATACATTGTAGCCTTAACAATCTTTCATACTTGTTATTATGGCTAAGTCTTGTCTAACGATGCTGTCTTGCTCAAAAAGTGACATTTCATCATTAGGAGCCGATGTATCGAACGGCGACTTGGTGATTTGACTAAATTTGAACTCATTCGAATCATTCTTTTACACACAAGAGTAGTTCCCCTTTAAACATGATTGTCTTGACTAATGCTCAATTGCTGGAGTTAAATGGAGACGTTTTGACATCTTCTTTGGTGATAATAATAGAAGAAAACAAAAACATATATTTAATCAGTCAGATAAAAAAATGTTGATTAAGGTTGTATTTGTTTAACTTCGTAAAAATTAAGCTTAAGGCGTTAGAATGGACTTTTATATCCAATAACTTCGATACTACGCCTTTAAAGAACAGTTATACTTTTACTCGAGGTGACATTTCTATTATAAATATTTTTATAATTGTATTTGTATAAAATGAATTATTATTTTTGCACAATCTATAGCACTGATCAAACAGACAGAAGCTTGAATGTTAGCGTTTCCGTGAATATGTAACGAATTTTAAACTTTAAACAAAAAGGAAAATATGAGATATTTCCATATGTTGTATAAGAAGGTAAACAATGTTTACCGATAAAGATAAACATTTTTGTATTTTAAACGTTTACTTGACTTTTATTGGTCTTATGTCAATATATTGTCTGTAGTGAGCACAGCATAGTTGTAAAATATATCCCATATTGATGTTCAATCAAAAAGGTCTTGCTAAATCCAATATGCTCGAAATTAATTTATATTTATATTTTCATATTATGTTGTGAGTTAAGTTTTATAACCGAAAAAAATAAAACACAGTGCAACAAAGCACACAAACATACTGGCGCATGTTTAAATCAAAACCGCAAGAAAAAAACATTGAAACTGGTAAATGAAGTTGAACATGTGGATATCAACCAGGTAAGTGAAACTGGGTGTTCCGGAAAGATAATAACCTCCTGTCTATAAAGCTGCACTAGTCATGTAGAAAATCATAACTTTAAGTGAAAGGGTTATGGAACAATAAGGTGCCCAATATATTCAGAATAATTTTGGATACAGATACCTTATAATTATTAGGACCTGTATAAGCCTAGATTTTCAAACTCCCTGCTTCAACAATGTAAACAGCTTGCTTCGTTGGGTAAATATCACATAGTGGAAATAAACTATACCAAAGCAATTTATAGCGAAACAAAAAAGAAGGCACATTTATATTGCTGCAATGAAATTGGAAATTGACAATTGAAAAATTGAAGTCATTGTATTTGTCATATACGAGCGTAGCTTTAAATATTGCCTTTCATCAGTGTCATGTGTTGGTAGAAATATGATGCAGAACGTAAGAAAACAATTGTATCTTTAATTTCAAGCTCATCAAGATATATGCTTCTCACTCATTCTCGAGCTCGAAAATTTAAGATCATAAATTAATAGAGCGTCAAATATATATCACTTTGTAGAGTTAAAAGATATGGCGACAGACGTCTGTCCAGATTTAACAAAGTTTTCGTAAAGTCTGCTTGATATGAATAAAGAAACTCATCAGACAGCAGCATTGCACAGTACTAATGTTTATCTATTGGTATACCGTTTGTTTGTTATGACATTGTATTGCCAAACACAACATATTGTCTATCATGCTATCTGAAATGTTGTTGATATCTGTAGTATGAATAGAATAAGATCTGAAGTATTTCTAGAACTGATTTTAAAGCTTCTTATTTGGGTTAGACAGAAAATATGGTATATTACATATTATACCAGTTTTAATTTTACAGCACTAGACGGCCGTTTCGGAAAACAATTCCTCATCAGTAGTGCTTGGACCAAAATTATGAAACCAAAACTATTTTGAAATGTTGAAAAGCTACCCAAAGGACCAAAATATATTTTACCAAATTAAGCTAAGGAAATACTTTGCATGAGGGAGTATACCTTAGTTTTTGAGAAATTTCAAATTTTAACTTGCAGGAAATTTAGACAATTATAGTATATTTCTGACAATAATACGAAATTATTGCCTACTGAGTTGGTGATATCCTCGGGGCACCAGCCACCAGCAGAGATATCGGCTCAGGGGTTTACATTACATATTATACCAGTTTAAATTTTACAGCACTAGACGGCCGTTTCGGAATACAATTCCTCATCAGTAGTGCTTGGACCAAAATTATGAAACCAAAACTATTTTGAAATGTTGAAAAGCTACCCATATATCATATATATTATATGATGTTAGGGGAATTAACAGTCCCAATTAATTTGTACAACATTTGAGCTACAGATGGACATTTCTATATGTTACTTATAAATTGTGTATATATTTGTTGATTTATGGAAATTCCTGTATATTGTAAATTGTATAATCCTACTTCCTAAACCTTTCTTCTTAGCTAGATCTGGTGTGTTGATAAGACTTTTAAATCTAGGATTATAGCGATATTAATTAATTTAATATTTTAATTGTTGTTAAACGTTCGTAAATGATAACATATGATGTTCTTTTCATCTGACAACTAACTGCATACAGAGTAAAGTATACATTCGAACTACATAATGGCAGTATTATTAAGTACACAAATGATTTTAACGCATGAAATAGTTAGGGTCTTTCTTAATCATCGTTACAACTGCAACATGCTAATCGGTCATTACCTTAACAAACAGGACAAATAGAACATTGACCTAAATGTATCTGTAAATTGCAAAATACATTGACCTTGTGTACATAGAAGATAACATCAGGTTTGCTGGCAATTTTAAAAATTAAGTTTTTTTAATACTGTCAGAACAAATTAGTAAAGATATAACTATTTCTTCATAAACACAACTTCTAAAACATTTGCTTTTAATATATATATATTATATATATATATATATATATATATATATATATATATATATATATATGAGCACATGAACTAAGCGAACTTAACACTCTTTAGTTACAAGAGTTAACTTAGTCTAGACCAATAATTATCTCTCATAACTATAGCAGTATTTTAAAAAAAGTTGCAATCAAAAACCAATCAATCTATTCAAAGCAAAAAGTTAATTATTTTACCAAAATGCCTATAAAAAGTTACACTAAATATGATTCTCAACGATAATGCATTAATGTGATAGTTACAGATAGTTGTGAACTTTTTTTATTTTTTAAGTATATTGCAGGGTTTTAACACCTATATCTCAATAATGAATATTGTTTGTTTTGGGTCAGACAAAGTTCAAATTTATTCTCCATGTTGTTTGTATAAATAGTTTTGTTTATATACAAGTCGGTTTTTTATGTTTAACAAAATAATCGACGATAATTTTTTTTTGCAATTCAATTTTATAAATATATCAAAGAAAAATCCGAGAAAGAGAAATTATAAATGTAATTTCATCAGATGGCACCAGTGTTTCCTATGAGTTTTATAAATATTGAAAAAGCCACAACAAAGATGAGGATATCAAACTTAGTCATTTAACACAGTTAATAACATAATTGATTACAAACTCGATTTTAGAATTAACTCAATATAATTTTGCTATTTTTAATAAAATATAATTAAACTAAATATTCAATTGCAATGAGCTAAAGACAAAGTATAGACTAAAACTAAATAATAAAGTAAATGAAAGAAGATAAGTAATAATAAGATAAGTTTGAAAAACCGATGAACACTTTATTTAGAGTTGTCTCCCGTCTTATATCGCAGTAGCCATGTATTGGTCAGTCAAAGTTAATTACGCTTAGGTATATTTGATTTCTTAAGATGTAGATATAATTTTTAAAATGAAAACGATGAATAGTTTGAGCATGACGTATTTTTAAACAGTTACTCTTAACTCAATTAGCACAAAATAACGATAAATGTGACTCATGTACTTTTGGAGGACTATTATTTTTCAATATTTGTTTTCTTAAATATCCAATATAAATGTTTTTCTAAAAGTTTAAACTCACAATGTGCACGAGTCATCATATATAGTAATCCTAATATTGATAGAACTATAATTTGTAAATGCATATGGAATAGAGACATAACACAGGATCCATTTAGACTACATGTATCCATACATATATACTCTAGTCATTAACATAATATTTATATCTTTATCTGGACGTATCCGAATATCAACGTATTGACTCTGTGATTGCTGTTGACCCATCATTGCAACGGACAAGCATGTATTAATAGTTTTATGTTTTAGTCATCAGTATTTCCTTCTATAATTCTCACACCAATCTCCTATATATGACAATATTTGAAACTATCATTAAATGTAATGCAATTTTCCTTATGGTGCTTTGTTACAGAAAGATAAGAAGAAACACAATCATGACAAATACCATTTTATGTGTTACATGAGAAATAACTTTTACGAGACATAGCTTATACTGGAAATTTGTTGACTTAAGGAAATTATTACTGAATATACATTTGTTGACTTAAGGAAATTATTACTGAAGAGGGATATAAAGAGATCACACGTTATGCCCCATCAAAATTCTGTAGAAACCTGAATATTTGCAAATAAGACTAATAAAGACAGAGGTACTTTTGCGGTTCATATTAAGTGCGGTGCGAAAATATCCAGATGTAAAGTTTCATTATTTACAGCTTTTACAGAGACATTCAGCAGCAATACTCCAAAATTATGTAATAAATTCATCGAATATTTTATATCATAAAATGAAAGCATTCCTAGTATATTTACAAAGATGAGTAATTAGGTTACACATGTCAACATTTCATTTGGCAGATATAATCTTTGTTCTTATAATTTTTATAACATTTTAGTAATAACAAACGTTCCTACCTGCCAGAATAAATATATAAAATATGACATTAATAAATGATAATAAACAATAATTCGAACACTAAAAGAAGTTTGAGTTTTGGAATGTTTATTCATTGACTAGAAGCAAAAACTACCGAAAACTGGTTGAATATGTTTTCAATTACTTTGTGAAATATCTCTGTCTGTCAAATTTCTCAAATGTCTGTAACAGTTGTCTTAATTGCTATGGGGTTTTCCTCAGTGAAATTTAGAGACTTTTTATTAGCAAATGTTCTTCTATTTTTTTTCACACAATTTTGATTACAAACGTGACGGGTGTAGCTAGCTAAACAGGAGGTGCTTACCCTTCCGGAGCACCCGGCCTCACTTCCCTGGTGGAAGTTCACGTGTCTAACCTAACTTGTCAGTTCCAAAGTTTTTACTTTGCTTCTGGATTATGATTCGGACATGGATTAGTATGTTTGTTTTTGATTACATCCCTCAAATGGTATTGTCACGACTGTCTTAATTTATATTTCATTTATATAATCGTACATGTATTTAAGTTTTAAAAACGAGAAGTTAATAGATTTGATAGTTACCTTGAACTCGTCTTAGTCATTTCAATATAGACGTTCGTAGCCGCAATATAAGAGAACAACATACATCTCAAGTGTGACTATATATAACTTTCCAATTGCCTATAATACAATGAAACAGAGAAAAAAAGAGATGTTAGAGAAAGTCCAAGATACGTAGATAAAAAGCAACCCATGTTAAAATCACAATCCCAAAGCAAAGACTTTAAATACTGGTTATTTTAATTAACGTTTAACGAAGATTGGCTTCAACAATGTTTATTTCTATAGTAACATCAAGGCCCTAGTCACCTCACAACTTATTTTACAAAAAAAAAAAAAAAAAAAAAAAAAAAAAAAAAACCGCAAAAGTAGAAGCAACCAAGAACACAAATCAACTAGGTTTAAAATGATATAGATAGAATAGATATATGGCTAACTAATTCTGTGGTGTTATAATTTGACCAGGCTCTACATTAGTTTGAAATTGAATACAGTTAACTTTCCTACTTTCTTACTACTGAAATAATTGTATTAAAACAAACATACTAATCCATGTCGAAACAAAGTAAAGACTTTGGAACTGACACGTGAACCTCCACCAGGGAAGTTAGGCCGGGTGCTCCGGAAGGGTAAGCACCCTCTGTTCAGCTAGCTACACCCACAACTTGCGTAATCAAAATTGCGTGACAGGAAAATGGAACTATGGGACGTCATATATATCCAGGGCAATCCTGGACACATATACATCAAACTTATGCAACCACTTGTCATCTTCCTATTTAAAAAATCGATAGAGAAAATTAAAAAAATAAAAAGTTTTCTCGACAAAACGTTCTATCAATTTAATCGACATTGACATTGCAAAATTAGTTTTTTCTTTTGTCTTCTGTTGACACTGAGCAAGTATTGTCAATGTCACATAAGGTAGAAGTGTAATCAATTGCTGTCTGAATCACGTCTCAAGTGTATATATATATATATATATATATATATATATATATATATATATATATATATATATATATATATATATATATATACTTGTAGAAACACTTTATAGGAATACATTTAAGAATTCCGTATTTAATTAATGATAAATCACATGGACATTTAACAATAAGACTGAAGTAATTCATTGTTGGCATTTGTAGCTCAAATATATTTTGTCATAGGCACCATAAGAACCATACAACATCATCTAGAGTACCTCACTGATCGATAATGCTTATCTAACTCACTTTTGTAAAGGGTACGCTATTGCTTCTTATCTTCGTGAGGATAATACTGGGCGAAAGTTTCAGTAGCAATGAAAACAGGTTGTTTTAATGTCACATGAGCAATGCATACATTCATATACTGTAATCCTTTCTGCTGCGATACTGTTAAAATAAGCAATCTAAACCAAATCTTACACATACCAGTTTTCATCAGCACTTGATCCAAAATTAAGTTGATAACGGTATTGTTTTGTATTTTGTAATATTTTATACGACTGTTAAAATAACATATTATACCAGTTTCAACCCCACAACACCAGACAACCGCCGCCCCCGAAACACAACCCCCACCAGCAGCTCCCGGACCAAATTGTGAAATTAAGAATTACGTTTTTTTGGAAGGTTTATTCGGTAAAAATATTTTAATTTCCCAATGAAATAGAAACTTCTCAAATGCATTGCTAACAATATCGATATCATTTTAATGCTATCATATATAATGGCAAAAACAATTCTTGTGTTTAACATTATAATTTGAAGTTTGTAAACATATTACATGCATGTTATTTATATTTAGTCGTGACAAAGAATTGCACAAGTTTAGTCGCATAAACACTATTTTCGTACAACCAATCTACAAAGTCTAGACTAACAATAATCTCTTTAACTCTAATAATATACTTCCAATTAAATGCTACGAAGACAACAACAAGTCTGTAACAGAACTGATTAATTTACCATCACACTTCTTCAATAAAAGTCATATACATGACTTAACCATGAAATGTTATAATTAAGAATGTCAATTTATTATATAAAACATATCGCAGTAATATATTTTTAAACTCAATGATGAAGATTGTTTGCTTTGGGTCAGATAGAGTTCAAATTCATTACCTCACATTCCTTTTATTTCACTTATTTCTGTTATGGTTGGAAGTTTGTGGTTTTTTTGCTCATTATACTTCAAATATCTGTTTTTATTTATGTTGTTTATATGCTTGTGTATTTACTTAGATTGTTTTGTTTTTATACATAGCCAGTTCTTGTATGTTATCTGAATAAACAATGATGATATGATGTACATAGACACCTTCAAGAATAGCAAAGTAACACGATTTTCCGACTAAAAGGAAATTAACACTATAGACAGGATCCTACTTTGACAACCCATTAACGACTTACTTACAAACATTTTAGTGACCATAAGTGGCCTATATTTTTCTACATCACATAGCTGTTCTTAGTGAAACAGAAACGAAATCTAGGATCTTAGTCATGTCCGAGAACGTGTTTTTCGTGTCTTCTTAGGATATATATGTACGCCATAAACATGCATTTTGTTTTCTTCGTTACCTTGGATGTTTTCAGGTTCTTTTGCTGGTTTAAATTCTTATAGCTTAGTTTTTCACAATGTAAACATGATATGGAAATAGAATCGGAATCAAAATATCAATAGTATTTTTAAACTTTGGTTACATGCCATTGGTCTGTACCAATCAATAACCAATTCAAGTATTATTGGCAATTCTACGAAAGCATTAAAAATATTCATCAAATAATATATACATTACGGTTTAAACGTTTTTTTTTAAAGTTTTAACCCATTATTTGAGATATCGAGTTATATTTCTGTTTAGGTCGTTTAAATTTTTTCCACTGATGTAACTTTATCTAAAAGTATGTGTATTTACACAGAAACTAAATACTTGAATTTTCTCAACTCAATCAATTATAGAAACAGGCAAAACGGTCACAAATCCGGAGAAAGAGGTAATTAGAGGAATCATATTTGCATGATAACATCATATTCATTCCAATATAATCAATTTTGCCATAATAAAGTTTATTTTGTGAATTAGTTTATAGGTGGTTGTCTCGTAACTCTTGTAAATCTTTAATGATTATGACATAGTCACAATATCGTAACGTCATTTAGAGTGTTTTTGGACGTCAAATGTTTTCTTATAAAAATACATTTGATAATATAATTATCCTCCCTACAGAGTACCATTTTGAAATCGTTGAAATGAACATATTTTCCGTATTCAATATCATATTTAAATATGGATAAGTCTTAGACAACGGTTTGTTCAATTTAACATAAACAATCCAAGGTCATGAATTGAGGGTGTTATAACTATCACAAAATGTACTAAAAACTTGTTATTGAGATACAATACAACACAACAACTAAAGACACTCAGCACAAAAACAATTTAGTACGTTAAGTAGAAATAAATTGTAAAAGAGAAACCGCTGTTAATGCTTTTGAGATTGTTTACTTTAGGAACAATTGCTGGTATAAAATGTAGATAGCTTACTCTATGTATTATAAACATATAATCAGAATTCAGAAGACATATCTTGGAATTTGTCAGTAAAAGAAAGATTATAATAAGAGAATATGATGTTAAATACTACAAAAAAATTAAAACACATCTGTCTGACGTTTTCCTTGTAACCTTACTGCTGTGCTGTTGCCAATTGAACCTATATTTTTGGCAATTTGAGTTTATATACAAATCATATTTACAACTTTTCACAAAGGGGATAATTATGTTAGTTTACTCATTCTTGAGGAACATAGCATATAAAACATAATGTCGTATTTTCACGGAAGGGGAAATTTTCGTGATTTTTTCATTCGCAAATCATGTTCACAATTTCCACCATTCAAAAATTACAAATTAATTACCACGTTTGCATGTAAAAGTCTATTTTTGCAATAAAGCACCAGGAATTTATTTTTCATAATTCTCAGCCATTTATATATAGAGCTTAGGCATATCAATGTTAAGTATATGGAAACAAACGAACAGTTTTATATGTCAGCATATTCCCTTTGCTTATAGGAGTTAATATTTAATCTTGTTACATTTGTATTTTAGTGTGTAGTGTTGCTTATTAGTCTTGCCATACCATAACCGTACATCCCAAACCGTATTATTGGTCACTTTGTCATTAGACGTTTATTCCATATAACACTTATAAAATGTAATTATGTATATTATTAAAAAACGATTATATGTTGTTTTTGGCTAAATTCATGCTTGATCTATACTCTCTTTACGGATACACAGCCAAGTATGTTTAGAAGGTTAGATCGGAGTGTAAAGCACTTAAAGGAATCACTTTTATACACATAAATCCATCGCAATGACGCCATTAAGCGTTTAATATTCATTGTTTAATCGACTGTTTGGATATTTTAAGTGAATTACTTTGGATAAAAAGGAATAATATTAATACTTTTATTCGTTTCTGAAAACGTAAAACTGCAAGATTAAATCTTTTCATTCGTTCATTCGAAGGAAAATTATATAACGTTTCTATTTGCAATATATTGGAAAGAAATGTACCAAGGTACTTGAACAATGGTACTATACTTTTCGTATTTTGAATGGCATTTTGAAATTTTCGTTTAGTTTTCAACATTTACATCAAAGCATGATAACATAAGAAAAATGGACCAACCTTAATAGAGCTTACCAATACATACCTGTGAAATTAAGGCAACAATGAAAAACAACAATAAAGCATCACAAAACGTGATGATACATACCAAATTTGACGTAATGACGTAATGATAGAATCATTAAAGTACAAATTGAACGAATCGTAACATAATTTCATGTAATAGATAGCATATTTAGCATTGACACTAGTCTAGTTTTATTTACATAACGATCGACATGATATAAGTATTTAATGCGCAATGAAAGATGCTAACGTTGCTTAACTTTTAATTAAATATTTATTTATCAACATACTGTACTTAACTATCAGTATATACAACAACTAAAGGAGTCTTCACGATTGTATGTTGCTCAATATTAACGCATTTATGTGTTAAACTTATTTGACATATAATTTAAAAACAATATAGAGAAATCTTTTTTTGTAATTAATATCAGGTTATCTATAAGCAGGCTGCTTGCATAGACTTATTAAGGCCCTCAAAAAGTGTTATGGCCGTCATCACGGTATTATTGATAAGTATGATGTCTCTGTGTCCAGGAATGTCTTGGATATATTTGACGTCCCATACTTCCATGTTCCTTTCACGCAACTTTGATTACACACGTGGCGAGTGTAGCTAGCTAAAGAGGGGGTGTTTACTCTTCCGGATCACCGGGCCTCACTTCCCTGGTGGAAGTTCAAATGTTTAACCTTAGTTGTCAGTTTTAAAGTTTTTACTTTGATTCCGGATTTTGATTTTGATTTGGTTTAGTATGTTTGTTTTGATTTGATGTGTATGTTCAATTCAAATTCAAATATGTTCTCAGAAAACGTTTTAATGTCTAATAACATTCATGCAAAATGACATTTGAATTACATCAAGGTAATTACATCTATTAAACAAAAAAGAAAGAAATTCTATAAAAGAAATTATCTTAGTAGCATGAATAATGAAAACAATTAATTGGTAATGTTTATCTAAACGTTGTTGATGGAATCTTCAATATGACACAAAGATAATGTAAACTGATCTGATATTGAAGAATATTTTTATTTTGCTAAAGACAAACAGTATTTTCAAATATTTAACATCTGCTTGATGTTTTACATGTCTATGTTTAGAATTGATATAAATTTAACACAACTATAAACCAACACAATTAAAGTCAAGTAATTACCGTAAACTAAATTTATTCGAGTATGATTAACGTTTGCGTGTTTTGCGAGAATAAAATAATCGCAAAAGTTAAATCGCCGATAAGTTGTATCTAAAAATGGTAATATATTGAACTATAATCTATATTGAGAAAGTTAATAGTTGCGTTATGGTCTTAGCAAAATCGTCACGAATCTTAATAGTCATTAATAATAGTTGCTTTAAAGCAATGCATTCTTAATTCAATTATGACCACATACTATTATTTCTAATGTCGAATCAATCGTCCCTATTATTGATCCCTAGGTTAATTCTGGTCAGATTTCGTAAGGATTGAATGCCAAGATCTACTTTAACAGCCATATATCGTTTTTAAGATAGAGCTGAAATTGCTAATATATTGACGAAGACTTAGAATAATAAGCTGACGCAATATGACAAACTTGATAGCTTTAATTGTTCTATTGTCAATATCTCCTATCTAATATCCAAAATACACTTGCTTCACTTGCTTATGGTGTTTTTTTTAAAAATCATACTTAATACGCTAAAGTAGAGCTTGTTATCACTACAACGACGCAAGCTGCTTACAAATAAACGTTTGGCTCAGGGATTTTAATCATATATTTAATATTTAATTCATTTGATGTAAAATTACGATCACACGTTTCTAAAAATATTACATATAGAATAATACATGGTAAAATCCATATCATATGCCATATCGAACCGCTTTAGTCCGAGGTTTGATATTGGTCGAGGTCTGATATGGCATATGATATTAATTTCACCGTTTTATTCTGTTTATCATAAACTTAAAATTTTCATCATTTAAAACAAATACATGCATTAAATACAGGCATTTATCAAGTGTCGGCAATTAGACTATTTAGAATATTTTAAATGCATTCCTCCAAATTATTCCATTCGCATAATATTCCTTCTCGGACGACCTTTATAAGGCGTAAGGATGACATCGGAGAATTTTCTAATTGATATAGTGATTAGGTCTATTTGTTCTGAGTAGCCGGTCTGATATCGATATCATTGTTTAACCCCTTCAACACGTTAATATCTCTGTTAAAAACTTGTAGTTGCATTGCTTGGAACCATATAGACATGTTGTTACGTAACTTTATCTAGTATATGATCTTTATACGACTTTATATTCGGCTTTATCCTCTATCAAATTACATATAAATGTTCCTGTACTGACAAAACCTACACTTATAAGTATGCAAGAGGTTTTTGGTTTCTAGATAATTTTGCTGAAGCTTTAGATAAACTAATTCTTGTTATAGCTGCTATTAATTTAAGGTTGTATGTTTTTAACATCTTTTTAACACTATCTAATTTAAAATTACCGATACACTTATATTGTGTTCCGAAAAATATTTATCGAAGTCTCCAGGTTAATGGACTGATGCATCCTTTTCCAAAAAAGGTTTTTCTATTATGAATAATTTAAATCTTTGATTTTTGTGTTATTGATAATATATTTGTCGAGTTCGATAACAAAATATACAGACAAATAATTAATATTCCTGACGAAGCAGTGAAAGACACCATGAAAGGTAAATCATACAGCTACAGAGTCTTCAGAAACTTAAGCCAATAGCTACTTACAGCCCCACCCCCCCCTCCCCCGAAAACGTAATGCCGCTTTTCCCATTTCCGATTTTGTCTTTAGATAATCAATCACTGGAACACTCGTAAAGATAATAATGTGTGAATGTTTTGAATATTTAGAACAGCATATAACTTCTTGATACATTCTCTATCACTGAAATATATTCTAAAGATTTTAAATAAACCAAAGCAGATTATTCAGATATCAATGTTCCTTTGTCTGTTTGATAAAACATTTTCCCAATCATTAAAAGGATAAAAAATAGCATTTACGATCAAGGGGATGACACGCGTTTTCAGTCGAATATTTTTTTTATTGGTTTGTTTTTTGTTCCTAGATTTCCCTGATATAGCATCTACATTTCACATTACAATGTAAAAACTTTCTCTAGTACGGTTCAATGTTGGCGTTTCATTCTAAAATTATTCACAATTAATTTCTAAATGTTATCTGCTGGACACAGTAAACAATAATTTGTAATCCTGTATAGAAATATTGGAAATACGCATATACAAGTTCCGTGTCCATGCAAGAAACTCACAAAAGGACTTTCATATATAAGTATAAAATTTAAACTAAAATAAAAGCTGAAGAAAACAGATGACTTTTTCACAGAAATTCTAGAAAGTTGATTTGGGATTGTGATTTGGATATTGATTGGTTTGGCTTTTTTAAATTTAAGTATATGGCGGTTATTTATACCAATTAACATCAATTAGCATCAATATGTCAATATGATAATAAATTCCGTTCAATAATAACATATTATTGTTTAACGTTAATACATATAACTTAAGATATGATACAGAAATAACTTACTTCTGCAACTGTTGACGTACAAAAATAATTGCTGAAGTGAGGGGTTAAAATCTTATATGTTCTGTCCTATTAGCATATTAAAAGCAATAAGTAAAACTGTTTGATAAAATGTTAATATAGACCCTATAAAATGGGAAACTGTTGATACACATTCATTAAGGAGAATGCTCAATTTGGGTATGTTTATAACTTTAGGATTATATATCCATGCATGTATATAGCTAATAGATCCAAAGTATGTAATTGTCATTTTATATATCAATCAATATTGACATTTAGAATGGCGGGACTGTTTTCCACCGAAATCTTATAATTCTAAAATGACAGTACCATTATCAGGCTCTTGTCATTAAGGAGGGTCAAAGTAGAAATCGAAAGAGGAAAAAATGCCGTTATATTTTCATATATAAAACCGTGTTTTAATTTCAGTGTCACTAGATACAGTATGTTACTTAATGATAGAAAAACACAACATTTTAATCGTTATGAAAAGTCTTTGACATTTTGTATTTTAATAACCATCATTAGTTCCTCCTCAGTAAAATATTTTGTGTTGTGAAAGCTGAACAAAATTTGAAATATAGCATACTAATCAATGAGGGAAACGTCATTTTAGTGCATGAGTGCAAGACTTTGTTAAAGAAATATTAGTTTTTTTTCTCATAATTTGGCAATTCATGGTTAAGGTCTTCTACGATTTATTTGCCGTCTTAAATGCATGTTGAATGCATGCGTGACAATGTAATCATCTAATATACAGCAAGGGATACAAAAGAACATAGTCACACGATGCCGTTCTATAGAAATAAAAATAAATATATATTTTTACTATTAACAATGTTGAACAATATACAAGTGGTTATGATTTAAATATAGTTAAAGGATACATAAATAATCTATACTTGGATCGATGGCAGACCTTAAAATAAGAAGTAGCACATATGGTTCATGCAATTTATGGGGGTAAATTATATATACAACCTCGGTCATAAATTTTCAAATAATATTAAAACCTTAAATATGTATAAAATCTAAACCCCCATGCACTAGAATAATATTTACCCCTATGATTATTAAATTGTTTATAAGCTTTTGTTCTGTCCTCACAACAAAACCTGTTTTGCCACAGAGGACCTAATAAGATTTTTAAAATGCATATTCAAATGTTTTTTTCAAACAAAATAACAGAGTTGTGTTTTTCTTTCATTAAGTAACATATCTAGTGACACTTAAATAAAACAAAGTTTCATAGATGAAAATACCACGGTATTGCCTCTTCTGATGATGCCTACTAAAATCCCCTTCATGTCAAAATCGCCCCACTTCTTGCAAATTCGCCCCCAATTTTTGAGAAATTGTCTTCTTTTATTGAGATTTTAAAAGTAACATAAACTGTATATTTACGACCTCGTATATGCCCAATTAACTGCACACAAATTATCGGTAAATATGTATTGTTTTTATTGCAATGTATTGTCGTGCATTCATAATGCAAAATGCATTAACATTGGCAACGTTTAATAATACAATTAGATATAAAGTGAATATATAAGTTAAATCTATTTTGAAATAAATGCACTAATATACGTTTCATTTCTAAAGTAGCATTATTTTTAATTTAATTTTTAATAAAAAAAAAATATTTGGTATATGGTCATTGGGAAAATGAGGGCGATTTTTACAGTGGGCGAATTTGCAAGAATTGAGAGCGATTTTGAAAAGAGGCAATTTTGACAAGGGGCGAATTTGTTGAAAGTGGGGGCGAATTTAACGGGGGCGAATTTATCGTGAGCCAAATTGGCTTGAATTCGTTTATTGCAATGGATAAAACTTTCCAAATATTATCGTTACATTTCATTCGACAATGGGAACAATATATTTGTAATACTTCATGCTATGCTAGCAACGACTGAAACTAAGAATAAGATATTATTAATTGTGTTTCATTTTCAATCAATTCATTTCATAGAGATTATTATTTGCAACTATTTTATACCACATATTACCGTCTAATGATCAAATGAAACCAGACTAGTTGTTGGAGAAACGATGGTATATACTTTAAATTTTAATATACTCATAGTAAAAAAAAGATTGTCTCCCAGGCTGCGTTAACAGTGCATGTCAGAAGTTAAAGAAAACGGAAATCCGCAAATGACATCAGACAGTTTAACTGAATGTTGAATGACATCCAAAAGACAACATGAAAAACTTGATCAATTCTATATTTCTATTGTACATTTTTCTTTACTATACAACATTGTATCCCCTCCTTCTGCTAATGACATAAATGTTTCACTATCAATACGTTTTGGGAAAGTCTATCCCTACTACATGAACTTTATACAAGAATACAAGCAAACTGCTTAGAAATACATTGTTGATTCATCGATATTACAAACTAAGGCTCATCAAAGCGCTTAAATGTTTTGGAAGTCATCACAATATTGTTAAAAAGAATAATTACTAAATTCAGGGTTGTCTTGGATATATTGTGTACGTCCCATAATTTCATGTTCGATTTAGATTTTACATGGACATTACAGGAGCTCGACAGCAGGTGTTTAAACTTTCTGAGCACCCGGTCACAGTATCCTGGTTGAAACTTACGTGTCTTACTTTATTTGCCAGTTATAAAACATTGCCCATTGTTTTCGGTTAGGAAATGAAACTGAGAAGTTTGTTATTGATTTTGTAACGCATTAAATTATAATCTAAGCAAATAATTGCGTATTTTTACATTAGTTACTTCACAATATATTGTTAACAGAGCCCAACATTCATTTTTGAAATGCTACGTTAACACTATCTTTTATAAGATAGATCTCTAAACTAGCGAATATTAAGCTTAATATACACATTAGAATTCCTTTAACATTGTTTACATAATATATCTTCTTTGCAACATCAGTTTTCTGAGAAACCTTAGTTACGTATACACCACTGTCATACATCAACACATTATCTAATAAATGTACCTTATCATCTGATATTGATCATATTATATAATTGCATTTGTATCTGCGTTTTAGATGAAAATTAAGTTTTTTGCATTAATTTGGCATAAACAATATGAAACACATTATTCGGTGACTTGCAATAACATATGTTTCTATCTTTCTCACAAAAGATAAAATTTGACATTTATTAATCACACTATTGATATTATATGAACTTTAAATCATAAGAATACATGTTTAGCGAGGAAAGAATGACAAAACATTATTAGAGTTACAAAGAAACCTACTCATTTCTAAACCGCAATGCCAAACAAATTTAGAACATGAAAACTGGCGAATTTAGCTAACCATTTAATCTTCCACCAGGGAGAACGCCAGATGCTCCGTAAGTAGAACCACCCCTAGCAAAATCCACCATAAGCGCAATAGTAATTTAAATTAGGAATGAAAGAAACGTGGTATTATGAGAAGTCAAATATATTCAGGGTAATTCTGGACACAGAGACATCAAACTTATTAACAATACTGTGATGACGGCAATAAAACGTTTTGAAGGCCTTGATAAGCTTAGGCTTGCAATATTCCTGAGTCAACAATTTATTTACAAGCAGCCTACCCCCCGTAGTGGAAACAAGTTCTACCATAGCGTATTAATTGGGAAACAAATACACCATAAGAAGGAGCAGCAGGTATATTGCTGCATAAAAAAGGAAAATTGACAATAGAAAAAATTAAAGTCATCACGTTTGTCATAAAGTTTCAAATGTAGCCTTTCGTGTGCGTCATAATTCAGGTATAAATCTAAATATGAAGCAGATCTTGAGGAATCAGTCGTGTTTATTTCAAGCTCACTAAGATAGATGACATTTACATAGTCTCCAAATTTAGGATTGTTAAGAGACAGAACGTCATCTATATATATGTATGTTGAGTTGAATGATTTGGCGACAGTCTTCTCCCCAGATTTAACGAGGTTCTGCATAAATTCTGTTTCATAAGAATGAAGAAACAAATCAGCAAGCAATGGTGCACAGTTTGTACCCATTGGTATACCGATTGTTTGTTGAAAAACTATATTACCAAACAAACAAATATGTTATCTATCAAAAACTCAAAAATTTTGTTGATGGTATCTTCAGTACATTTTTTTTGGAATCCGTATGATGCTTGACAAAATAACCAGATATCCCGTTCAGCACCAGATATTTGTATCTTGGCTTACCGTTTTTGTAAAAGAAAGACAAGTGAATAATTTCTTTAAGACATTCTTTCAATTTAGAATGAGTGATAGTGGTGTATAGTGTAGAAAAATCAAATGTTTTTATACTTTCAAATAAGATAAAGTATTAGAAGGAAGATGTTCAAGTAATTCTTTAGAATTTTTGAGAATCCACATTTGATTGATTCCAGATGTAGAATATACTTTTTCTGAATAAGACTGAAGACCATCTCTGACGATGGTCAAAATTTGTGTTAGAGTTACCAGTAACAAATTGTTAATTCATCGATATTACAAACTAAGGCTTATCAAAACGCTCAAATGTTTTGGCAGTCATTAAAATATTGTTAAAAAGTTTGATTACTCAATTCAAGGTTGTCATGGATATATTGTTTATGTCCCATAGTTTCATGTTCAAGTTTGATTTTACATGGACATTATATGAGCTCGACAGCAAGTGTTCACACTTTTTGAGTACCCGGTCACACTTCCCTGGTGGAAATTTACGTGTCTTACTTTATTTGCCAGTTACAAAAATGTTCATTGTTTTTCGGTTCGGTAATGAAACTGAGAAGTTTGTTATTGATTTGTTAACGCATTAAGTTATAATCTAAGCAAATAATTGCGTGTTTTTTTTTTACATAATTTACTTCAAGATATATTATTAACAGAGCCCAGCATCCATTTTTGAAATACTACATTAACACTATCTTTTATAAGATCGATCTCTAAACTAGCGAATATTAAGATACATATACATATTAGAATTTGTTTAAAATTGTTTACATAATACATCTTCTTTGCAACAAGTTTTTTGCATTAATTTGGCATAAACAATATGAAACACATTATTCGGTGACTTGCAATAACATATGTTTCTATCTTTCTCACAAAAGATAAAATTTGACATTTATTAATCACACTATCGATATTATATGAACTTTAAATCATAAGAATACATGATTAGCGAGCAAAGAATGGCAAAACATTATTAGAGTTACAAAGAAACCTACTCATTTCTAAACCACAATGCCAAAGCAAAGTTAGATTATGAGACTGGCGAATGTAGTTAAACATTTGACCTTCCACCATGGAAGGAAGCAAGATGCTCCGTAAGTACAAGCGCCCCTAATAAAATCCACCATAAGCACAAACGTAATTTTAAATGAGAATGAAAGAAACATGGAACTATGGGACATCAAATATATTCAGGGTAATTTTGGATACAGAGACATCATACTTATCAACAATATTGTGATAATGGCCATCAAACTTTTTAGTGTCTTGATTATCTTTGCTTGCAATAACTTGTCAACACTTAATTTGTTACAAGTTAGAGCATGATAGTAAATCCATTGTCGTGTGTTTCAATAAAACAATCTCATTATGACATTTTGATTTTAATGATTTGAAATTAATTTTCAAGTAAACATAACTCTGACCACTAAGTGAGGTTAGAGTTAA
Source organism: Anadara kagoshimensis (assembly GCA_021292105.1). Lineage (NCBI taxonomy): Eukaryota > Metazoa > Mollusca > Bivalvia > Arcoida > Arcidae > Anadara > Anadara kagoshimensis. Next base: position 19,773,783 of record CM037874.1, read on the forward strand.
AGATATGTTTCCGATAATCACTTCATAAGATCTTTATTCGTCATACTAAATATCGATCACTACGGTGGGGGCGATCTTTTTTTAACAATGTCAAATTTATTAATTTTATTTATTTTCGTAAAGCGTTAAACTTGAATAGATTTTATGTTTAAAGATAGTTGCTAACATTATATATCTTTGCCGTGCTTTTAGCATAAAGGAAGCACAAGCCTACTAATCCATTTCCAAATCAAAACCCAAAAGCAAAGTAAAAGCTTTGAAACTGACAAAATAAATTTAAACACTTGAACTTACATAAGAAAAATGAGACCGAGTGCTTCAGAAAGGTAAATGTCTTTTGTTTACAAGTATACTTAACTTTCAGAAATATCATGTGTAGAACATTATCATGTTAATTAAAATATTTATATGACCTCTTATTCTAGTATAATAAAATGTGTCGTGAGATATGTAAATAGTGTTTATTCTAGAAAAAGCACACTATTCCATGCCCAAATCACAATCCAAAAGCAAAGTAGAACTTTATAACTAACAAGTTAGGTTAGACACGTGAACTTCCACCGGGGAAGTGAGGCCGGGTGCTCCAGAAGGGTAAGCACCTCTTGGTTTTCTAGCTGCATCCGACACGTGTATAATTAAAAAGGTTTGAAAGAAAAATTGAACTATGGAACGTCAAATACATTCAGGGCAATCCTGGACGCAGATACATCAAACTTATCACAAATACGGTGATGACGTCCATACAACTTTTTTGAGGCTTTAAGTATTAGTGTAAGTTTTTTTATTTCAAAACAACGATAAGATCAAATATTCAATTTTACAATTTTCCTTTTATACATGAACATTTGATAGACAATAGATTGTTCATTATATTTTTAACACATAATATATTTAAAAAATGTCAACATAATACAAGCTTCAATATACTATTGTTGAACTTTTCATCGTATAATCAAGTACTTGAACCTGAGATGCACTAGGTTATGAAAGTACTTTGTATATGCTTCAACATTTGGTGTCTAATGTTATTGGGTTTATTTATTTTATGCAAATATTTAGGTTTTATAAATTAGAAATATTTAGACTAGAAGCACCTGTATAATATACACTACAGAATATTATGATTAATCGGAATGTTATTGCTGTTCCTTAAACATCTGTTTGGTTATATTTTAATCTCAAACGTACTTTTAATGAGAGGTCGAGCAGTTTGCTTTAATTAGATATTATTTTCATTTAATTCTACAATTACTGTATATATGTGTCTTCAACATTTGGCCATTTAACTTATTGTAAGTCAATGTTGTGTATGATGTTTAAAAATGAAACATAGCACGAACCAGTTTATAGTCAAAGGTCAATTCTAGTTGTCTGACTGTCTAAAGCAACTAAAATACATATTTTCAATACACAAAACAAATGAAATAAAAGCAAGGCACAATACAAATGTATGAAGACTTTGTATAAAATCAATTGGAAGCCAAAAAACCAGAAACACTTTCTATTGACATAGATTTCTTTTTAATGTGGCTATTCAAATAAAAAATAGTATTCATTAAAACACCATGTATTTTGCTCAATCGAAAAAGCATTGGCAATTTATAATTCCGTTTATGTTATAATTTAAAATATAATAACTGGATTATTCCTAGTTAATTAAAGCTAAAAGAATTTTAAATTCAGATAATTATATCGTAAGCTGCTTGTAATCCTCTTATCTTCCTGATATTTTGTTAATTGTAGTTTTAAAGACGATTATATTGCTTCATTATATCTGTAAAATTATTATTAGATTGAAGTCAATTAACATTATAAATACATGTACTATAAAATTTTTCTGAATACTATATCTTTTAAATATGGTATAATTGCCCTTGCTTCCTTTTATCTTCCGATAATTATTGTTCGATTCAACCGATTAATACCAGTTAGTATTATAAAAAAGATTCAATAAAATCAGCTATTGAATATGGGTACGTTTATTTTTCTATAAACACAAAACCAACTGTATGTGAGTAAAACATGCTTTATGACGAAACACAAAAAACTGGTATATAAGTCAATTGGATTAACTTTTTAGAGGGCATTTCTTATAAGTATTTAATGATATTTATTGTATCATCTAAATATTTAGGGTTTAGAAATGAGAAGTTTTTGAACTACGAGCAGCACCTGTGTAACAATGTTATACAATGTATACATGTCTTGTAAGAAATGCATTAAAGCATTTTATAATTATATATACCATTTGTTTATTGTTTATAATAGAGAGGTCAAAAGGTTCGTTTAGGTCAACTTTCTAGTACGTTTCTTGCCATGGTTACCTAGGTAGTATGGATGTACAGTGTATAGTCAGATATTTGAATCATAGGATAGGTACTATTAGAATTTCTCAAAAACTCAGGTATACTCCCTTATGCAAAGTATTTCCTTAGCTTAATTTGGTAAAATATATTTTGGTCCTTTGGCTAGCTTTTCAACATCTTAAAAATAATTTTGGTTTCATAATTTTGGTCCAAGCACTACTGATGAGGAATTGCATTCCGAAACGACCGTCTAGTGCTGTAAAGAAAATAAAACTGGTATAATATGTATATAACCAAAACATGACTGCCATATAAGATATCCGAGACAATTCAATCACAGTGATTTCGGATGAAGGACTTGGTACTGGTTATATTTCGAATTTTATTTATTTAAATATCGATACATAAATATAACAAGATTACAACTCTCATTTATTCAGTTCCAATCAAAATGAAAAATTTTCTTCTATGTCATTTTAAAAATTGTTAAATTGTTAGTAGATATAACAAACATAACCATAACAACTTTCAGATTTATGGAAAGAAAATGTGTTGTGTAAAAATTGTAAATGCAAGCTTTAAATCAAATTGTATTTCTGTTATTTTTGTGAATTTCATATCGTTATTTCACGCAAAAACTTGGTTTTATATGAATATAATTTGTTGTATTATGATATATGGTTGACACACCTGAAAATGTGTGAATGCAAGTTGTTATTGTCATTATTATATATTCTATGTCTAAATTAAAAAAAATATAAAAAAGAATTAAAAAAACAAAAATTGTATTTCTGATTTCAACAAATTCACAAGTACACCTTTTATTCGCCATTTGGTAATGACAGAAAACCTAATACATTTGTATATTGAAGTATTGAATATATCTTTACATATTATGAACATGATATGCGGTTTATCTACCTTGTCATTGTATGAGAGAACTAGTTATATTGTTACTTTCTTTAGTATATTAAGGTTCACGCGCCATAATTTATTCATCTAAAAACCTAGTATTATATGTAAAAATATTGAATAATACACAAAATAAAACTGGCAAAGTTGGTTGAATTCAAGACGTAAGACTTTGCTCCGGGAACGTAAGCAACACAGTCTGATTAGCTAGCTTCACCTGACACATGTGTACAACATACGACTACTTTGGTAAAAAAAACCTCGTGTAAATTACGTGTTTCAATCTGAATTGTGTGCTATACAATCAATTGCCTATCACAGTATATTTAATACGATATATCATAGTAACAATTCTGAATCAGTATTAATAGTATTATTCTCTTGAATACTATCAGATAGTAAGTTGTAATAGAAAATTACTATAAAATCTCGTTGATGTATACTCGATCGATATGTCTCTTAGAAATCAAGGAAATAGCCATTACTGTCAAAATAATCCAGCAAAATACGTTTAATTATCCTTAATCCTCCCCCTCGAGCTTTATCCAATGCAATTTTAGGAACAGAACATTTCGTGTTATTCAATTTGTACCGTTGTAATTCGTCTTATATTTCAACAAAAAGTCTTTATTACCTCACGAATTGATGGCTGTAGAATATTTGAAATAGTTTTTATTACATTAGGTGAAAGATATGAGTGGTAACGATGTCCGTTCTATTAAAATATATGTCGAACTACGCCTACATTTTTTCAGTTTGAATTGCGTAATTTCAAAACTTTTACTTGAACGTGTATGTTATATCTATTTATTTTTGTTTTATTGCATGTGATGCATCTACAACTCTTATATAATTTATTTTCTAGCTCTGCGTAGATTTGACATAATTTTAATGTCATAGAATGCCACCCTTCAAGTCCAATTAATATTGCCCAATACTACTTTAAATTCATTACTGAATTAGAAATTTTAGATTACTTTTTTATCTTTATTGTAATTGATTACTTTTTATAATTTAAAACCAATAAAAACCAAACAAGATAAGTTTTGTCCTGAAAGGTTTGATTGGCACAAGAAATTGAACTTGAGAGTTGAGATTCATTTAATTTATAAAATTTAAACGAACGTGGAAAGCAATCAGATATATATTATGCGTCGTTGCTTGATAAGTTAGCTTTAATGGAAATAAATGATAGAATCCGGTATCTCTAAAGACCTTTTAAATAAAGAGTGACGGAAAATAGACATTACCCTTTGGCATTTTGTTGTATATTAATTAATATCCTTAGATAGAATTTAAGTAGTCATTTAGAATAGAAAGATTCACTACCCCTTTGATTGAAAATGAACAGCCTTTGCACCCATGTGCCTAAGGAATACATAACATAAAGCAGACGTCTCTGCCATGTAGAATAAAAAAAATCAAAATTATTTTATGATTCCGTATCATATATGTAACATTCTCAAGTTTTACTTTTAAAGATTTTAATATGAAGAATTGTATTTATAGGTGCCAAATCGCTTTTAGTTATCAGGTATGTTTTTACTGATGTAATCTTTCACTTTACTATTGATATATGTTTCTTCACCTGTCAGGTTAATGCAGTGCAAATATTTATATTTTTCAAGTATTTTAAACGTTTTAATTTAAGAGGAACTTAGAAAGTTCTAGTGTACTTCTCTACAGTATCACAAATTTTTCGTTAATAAGGAAACTAATCCTGAAACCACCAAAAGTATTATTAAAATTATATATTGATATGCTGTTATCGTTTTTATTTTCGTGTGGTGAAAATTTTCGCCATTTTCACGAATTTTAAAAGTGGGGAAAATTTTACCTCCCGAATTAAGATAAGAACTTGTTATCGACACAAGAATGGGTGAAATCGAAATTGACCCATCGGCGAAATACCAACAACACGATTTCGCAAAAACATTAACAGTATTCCAATTCTCAGTGTTTCGCACATAAATAAATTTTTCCCCTGATTAAAGTCTAACAAAAATGCGAAACATATGAAAAACATATTATTGTTCTTCTTTAATGTATGTTTAGAGACGGTCGTTTTCATAAATAACTTTTATTCCTTTTCAATTTTTGAAACATAACATTCAAATTTTGTATTAAGAACAAAAAACGCATCTAAAAATATGTTTAGTTTTATTTTTGCTTTTTCCGTTATTCTCCTACATAGAGAAAAATTTTACATTTTTAACTAAAAATCAGCTATAGTATGTTCCCTTGGTGACCCCATATGCATATATTAAAAGGTTTAACTAAAGTCATCAATTAAAATGTAAATCACTTATATAAGACTTGTTATTGACACCTGTTCAGACAAAATTATGGAGAAGTAATATCCATTCCAGACGACGTGAAGTATATAGTTTTAAAGTTTTGAAGTATAGGATCACACTATTTGAAAATGGACAAACTGATCAAGTCTATGATACAGGCGTTATTTAGGCGTGAATATCAATGTTTTTAGTGCATGGGGTCCATACGGGTGTTTTAGTTCTTAGTCTACTCACGATATTTGTAAATTTGCCGATTTTTTCTCTATATACAGGAATTATTGTAATGATTTCAATTTTTAATATATTTTTCCTTGTTAGTATTTTTGTTTTTAAACTCAAATATTGAGGTTATCTTATGAGAAACTAAATGAAATTATAGCAATTTTAGTAAAGGACTGTCTCTAAGTATAAAAGGCGAACAATAATCCATGTCCAAATTACAAATCACAATCCAATAGCAAAGTCTAAACTTAGAAACTGGCAAGTAAGGTTAAACACGTAAGCTTCCTCCAGAGAAGTGAGGCCGGGTGGTCCGAAAATAAGAAATGAGGAGGAAGCTACACATAAGATTATGTTGGCTTTGTAAATAATAACATCGACTTTTTGCGGACAACGGATTGATTGACATAACTGTCTGACAAACAATATTTAACAAAGGCATTGGAGCAATAGTTAATAAAAACAGAAACAGTGTTTGGAGGACAGTTTCAAGGATTTTCCTGTTTTAAGTTATATGTTTAATTTTATTTAAAACCGCATGAATGTAACAGTACATAAGTTATATACATGTTATCACGCAATGTTTTTAGTACAAACTATACAAAGGATTATCGTTCTCAAGGTATTATAGGTACCCTGTAAATAAACAATTAAAGATATCTAATCCTAAATTAAATCTCGTGTCATATTATATCAAACATATCACACTTTGTCCATATAACAACTCAAAAGTAAGGTACAAACTTTGAAGCTGGTAAATTAGGCTAAACACGTAAACTTCCTCCAGGAAAGAGATGTTGAGTGCTACATTAGTCCCCCGTGTAATCAAATTTGGGAAAGATAACGAAATTACACGCTCATTGGTACGATTTGGTACAAATAAAATTGTCACCATTTAAAACAAATCTTTTCTAGCTTGAAATTTCCATCTCACCTTGCCCTACATTCAACTAGGTACATGTACTCAAAATAAAGTGTCAAATTATATTTACTTCACGCTATGATGTTTGACCCAGGGATATAAAGTTTTATTTACCAACTGTTTTTTTGGTATCTTTGCAGTAAGAATATTTACTATTTCATGTCTTTTAGTGTCTGGTTATTGTCAAAACAACAGGTATTAAATATTTTCAATTCAGGAATGCGATATTTAATAACTAATCGCTAATCTCAGTAGAGAAAGGTACATTTTTGAACTTGTTAGTTAATATGACCTTACATACAGAGAAGGTATGTTTTTCATGAAAACTTAGTTTTGAATATTCTATTTTTTTACAAAAGGGTTATAGGTTCTATGAGTTTTTGTTTTCATTTCTGCGTTTTGACAGGTGCATGCATATGCTGTGAGGTATTTTATCTGCGTTATATCAGATGAAGTATGATTTGTGTGTATCCTATATTATTCTGGATGTATTAAACGTACTAAACTTTCATGTTCTTTTCATTCTCAATTTTGATAACACATGTTGCGGGTGTAGCTGGCTAGTAAACCAGAGACCCGTCCGAAGCATGCAGCCTCACTTCTAAGATGAATCTTCATGTTTTGAAATTTATCTACCAATTTTTACAATTTGAATATTTTTGTTTTTGTGATTGTAATTTGGAGATTGGTAGTTGTTAGAAAGGACCAATCAAAAAACGGTCCTATCTAATTGTAGAACATAGAAATTAGAAAACCTATTATTGAATCAAATTCAATTACACATTTCGTTAAAAAGTCACTTATTGAAAATAAATATTATGATGAGGACAGAAACGACATCTGTGTCATAGGGTCCAGTAGGGTTTTCGAAATACGACACTACACCAATGGATGTAAATTTTTATCTTCAAACCTAATGTCCATCCAACCTCAAGACTTGATAAACTATATGTCTTGTATGTATTCTTACTTCGCAGACATAGCCTGCTAAATATGAGAGGTTTACCCTTTCGGAGCATCCAGGCCAAGTAATATATCCCTGGTGAAAGTTCACGTGTTAACCTTTTTTTTTAAGTTTTAAAGTTTTTTACATTGCTTTGGGATTGTTATTTAAACATGAATTGACATAAATGTTTTAGATTTTGGGTATACATTGTTTATTCATAAAGTATTTGGGGTAACAAACCCATATTACACTCATATTTATATAGTTAAACAACGAGAGTGTACATGTGGTTGAATAACATTACAAAGTTAAGTTCCGTCATTTACATGTATGATAAAATGCATGAGCATAACCATAACTAGAATTCCTTCCGCGGTATCATTATATGAATATACCAAAAGGTGAAAACACTTTTCAATGTTTTATATACAATAAAGTGGAAACACTTTTCAATGTTTAATATACCATAAAGTGGAAATACTTTTCAATGTTTTTGTTTTAGATTTGTTTGCTTTATACACTCGTGTTTTGGTACTTCGTTTCTCGAAATGTATATTTAACTATAATCAACTACATGTATTAGTATTTAACATTCGTTAATATTTTAAATTTTACCATTAATTTACTGCTTTTATGATAAAGATATTCCACAACATAGCTGACCTGGAGTCTCATGCAGTCAGCAAATTATAAAACACCCGAAAATCACTTGATGAAAGGGTTAAGAAATACATTACAATAAGACACTGATGTGTAATTATTCGCAGGTATCTTCAATATTTAACAAACTTTCCACTTAAAAGCATAGCGGCAGGTCGGTAGAAAAACCCAACAGATGTTTTTGATTGAATAAGCACAATGAAACTGAATTTCGTTTTTACATAAACTGTGTACTCTAACTCCGCCTAATGACTTAAGCTGTATATTTGAAGGTAAGATCGGACTGAAATAAAACATTCATTAGTAATATTTGTCTAAGAAAGGCATATTTCTGATTATATAGTATTTTACTTTTTCTTCGCCACGAGTATTTACAGATATATTTGCGTTATCATTTTAGATGCAATATACGCCAAATTATATTATTGCGACATGTTATGCAGGCACTGATATTCCCCCCCCTCTCTCTCAAAAGATATATAATGAAAGTAGAATAAGTTAACTAACTACAAAACCATTATATGTATTTTTGTACAGAAAATTTCATTGATCATCTGATATCTGATTTAAAATCATTTACAAAATTTAACGAAAAAGTAAAAATGCAGCAGAATAGACAATAAATACATCATAAATTCGCAAAAATATAAACGACACAGAGATATATGTAAATAAATTTATTGTAACTTATTACAGTTTTAACTTAAATTAATGAATATTTCAAAGATGACCCAACTAATGATATCATCACCGCAGCGAATATAATGACGTCATAATACTCAATAGCGGACGTTACAATTATATACGGTTGGTGAACACCAGCCACTTGTATGAATGAAAACTCAGAGAGTCAATCCCTTGCTGTCTGTGCATGGTAAATCCAAACTCACCTACAGCCGTCATCGTTGCTGACAAAAACCGATTACGCAACTGTGACGTACGGGTACGATTGTAAAGGTCCTGAGAAGTAGTTACATAGTATGCCAGGTCCTCGAAGTGCATCTGTTGAATCATCTAATTTGTATAACAAAACGACATATAGTCTCTCGGAACATTCAAAAACGACAAGCAACGTTATTTTGACTGAAATTTATCACTACCATTTCAACTGCCCTAAGTCTCAGGTTTGTATCAAATATAGGCATTTTGGGTAGTTTAAAGTTGAAATACCAAGTATTTTTTTAATACCTATTAAAGACCTGTACACCTCTACCTGTATTTCATACTGGTTATAAATACAGATATGCACCTGCAGCACTGACATTGAACGCTACTGCTTCATCGGTGGTTAGTTTTAACTTTATTATTTATTTTTGTTATCAAACATTGGGACATGGTATTATTATAAAAGTTTTATGAGGATGAGCGGAATTGTTTAAGCTGTGCATGTTTCAGAAGTCAGAAACCATTTTAAAAGAATAGTATATTGGATCATTGTAATAAGAATAATTACACGATAGAAAAACAAAACCATGTATAATTATTTACACTTAGAGTGTTTTGTGATTGTTCTGCACAACTTATATTCATAGAAAAATCCATTGACCTACTTGTAAATGTTGTCTTGTCACTTATCGTTAAAACTATATTTTAATCTTATTTCTCTAACGTTATAAAATCTGTTTGTTCCTGAAATTCAATTGATCACATTACCTCTCATTGCTGAAGTTTTGTCTTCGATCTTCTGTTTTGTCGTGGACTGTGTTGTCTGTCGCTTTTTTTGACAGTTATTTATGAAGGTCCTTCACTTGTTGTACAGCATTATTCGCCAATCTAATGCATTACGTCAACATTGAAATCACATTGTTGATGGCGTTTTAATATTTATATATAGTAGCCCCCAAATTAAGCATCAAGAAAACAAGAAAAATGAGAATAAGGTTTTTGGTTGAAAGCATTGACAGTTTTGAGGGAACAATAGATACATCAATGACGACTTATGTTTGGTTCGTGTAATATCCAAAATAAAGTAACCCAATTCAAAAAAAAATATTATACAAAACAGGTACAATTAAGGAAAAGGGGATTTCCGTAGACTTTTTTTTAAGAAAAAGTCATACTAGGTTTGAAGGTGTTAATTACTTATCAAAAACAAAGATACTAATCCATGTCCGAATCACAATCCAGAAGCAAAGTAAAACCTTTGGACATGAAAAGTTAGGATAGACACGTGAACTTCCACCAGGGAAGTGAGGCCGGATGCTCCGGGTAAGCACCTCCTGTTTAGCTAGCTACACCCACCACGTATGTAATCAAAATTGTGTGAAAGGAACGTGGAATTATGGGACGTCAAATATATCCAGTGCAATCCTGGACACAGAGACATCAAACTTAACAACAAAACTAAGAAACAGCGAACTCGCATTAATTGTTTTCGAAAAATGCAGTTAATCCTTTATTGCATTCAAACTAGCCTTATTGATCCAATTTATCAGTTTGCACATAAGTTTTCACTAAGTTTGTAAAATATCCACCAAAGATCTACATATGCACTTAAATGACAGCGATATTTTTGTTTTATTATTTGCTTGTATTTTGTGACTGAAATGTCTTTTTACTAGTTCCTCTCTCAATTTTTTATGATAAGGTATATGCAAATCTTTTTTAAATATATTAATAACATAGACGGTTATCACATAATTTGGATAACACTACAATTTACATATTTTAAAAAATCTAGTTTTCTACCATTGGTTCTATCACGTTTCGATCACAAGTTGAATTTTTCGCAAGCTTTTACTGGTAAGCCCTGTACTAGTATAATGGACTAAGTGGTCGGTGATGTTTAACTCCGATAAGTAGTATGGGTAAGTGTACTAGCACACTAAAGGTCGCCAAAATAGCGAACAAGTACAAACCAGATTAGAAATACTTGCCTATACTCCGGTACCACATGAAAATATTTTCAGATAAATCCTGGAGACTAACATAAACGTCTCCTGGCCAATAGATTTTAAAAACTTTTGATGCAAAGTCAAACAAAATTTAGCTAAAGAACAAAATCCTATATTTATGACACTTTCATAACCTGCGTAATATATAGAAGATGTTATAAAGGCTTTAAAACCTATATTGTAGCACATAGGTACATTCTTAATTTTCAAAAGTTAATTGTAGAATTGTTACCGAATAAGCAAAATTTATATAATAGTTGATGGCATTTATACTTTCCATAATTAAGGGAGTAATTTTTAACATATAAATTCTACTTCTCAACAATTTGGTTCTTTAGTAGTCTATAGTATGCTCTAAACTCGAACAAGTATGATATTTAGGTAGAATGCCAATTTGTTTCGTAAGTACGAATATCCTGTAGATTCAAGATTACCTAAACCTTAAAGCACACAAAAGGTAAACTTCAAAAATGATATCACATTTTGTAGCCTATAAAATGGATATAAAATCTAAATGTTACACACATCTTCATTAATTTTATAGCTTAAGCAATCGGAGAGTAAATAAACTTGCAAAAAGTCATAAAATAGTATCATGCAAACAGTTCAATCAACGTGCATTCAGTATATTATATAAGGCGCCGTTTAAAATAATTACATAATGTCTATAAAACTCGCAACACTTACATTATATTATTAGGAAGCATCAGATTCATTTCTCGTCTGTTATCTTCATTTAGGTTTAATTGCTTAAAAATACTGGGATGCGTTAAATATTCTAGTTTTATTATAAAAATGAATATATTCTACTGCCAAATAATATATAGTTTTTCTCCAGATAAGACATTTTGCAAAATATTGACCCGATTCATGTTCCTGACAAATACACATTTCATTTATACAAAATGAAAACACTTTTGAAAATATGAAAAAACCAAAACCAATTTGATGTTTTGTTTCCGTCGACAAATGAAACATACGTAAGAATTGTATGTGGACGTTACAAAAGACAAACAATGTGTTTAAGAACTTTTAATGTTAGGCGTTGGATGAATCATTAAAACCCTTCTTCATGATGTTTGCTTAGAAGCACGTTTCCCTGAGGATATCAAAAACTCAATAACAATTGCAATAATTGTGTATCATTGTCAGAAATATATTATTGTCTTAATTTGCTGCTAGTTAAAACTTTAAATTCCTCAAAAACTAAGGTTTACCCTCTATAGCATAGCATTTCCTTGGCTAAATTTGGTAAATATATACTTTTTTCGTATCGTTTCAACATCTTGAAAACAATTTGACTTTCATAATATTGGTCCAAGGACTACTGATGGTGATAAGTATTCCGAAACAACCGTCTAGTGCTATAAAATTAAAACTGGTATAAGATATACGTGTAACATAGAACTGGCGCTGTATCGATAATACTTAATTTTTCATGTAGACGTAAATTTATATTTATTCCGTACATCAAGTCATATCAACCGTTTTGCAGATTTTTGTGAGAATGATAACCTTCATCCCAAGTACATAAGTACTGTATACTTTTGAGTAGTATGATAGCCAGTCTATCACAATATAATACTATTTCTCACAGGGTAAATATATCAAAACTTAATTTTGCCTCAATGTATATTTGTCAATTTAACAATGAAAGTAATCAAAGCTTACTTAGGCGTAACAGATTTTATTCTAAAAATGTCAGCACCTCATTGCAAAGTTGTTGACATGATTCTGTTTGCATTAATCCCCTCAACTGTAGTTTTAGAATTTACAACAATAATATAACGTCTGTCTCTGATACTCAGCCAGGTTTTTGTTGATTTTGTAAGAATTTGTAACTTCATGTATGCATCTATAACAATTTTTGACGTATACATGTTAATTGATTCATAATACACAAGAGGCGAATTGCTCGCACGACTTGAATATCAATCAATACACATATATATGTGCAAATAATTTGCGTAAATAAGTCTCGAAAAAATAATACATTAATTGTAGCGGCACATAAACATTTTCATTGTAAACCATAAGTTCAAAAGTAGTTTATTGTCATAGATAAACAAACAAAAATGTGAAGGTTATCAATAAAATAAAAAAATACAGCATATTTGTTTTATTGTTTAACTGCAGAATAATAGAAGTTGGATAATATATAACACATATGCCACTGGAAACAATTACAAGCCTACGCTTATCAAGGTCCAGATATTTGTTGAAAAGTATAACGTCTCTGTATTCAATATCATCCTAAACAAATTTGACGTTTCGCAGTACTATGTTTCATTCAATCTCAATATTGAAATTGCATGTGACAGATTTACCTACCTTCATGTAGCTGCTTAAATTTCCAGAACACTAGGCTTCACTAGTCTTCTATGGTAGAACTGCAAGTGTTTAACTTCATATGCCTTTTTTCAAACGTTTGATTTTGCTTTAGGATTGTGATTTGGACAAGGACCGTAATGTTTTTATTAGTTAGGGGCCCTGGTAAATTATCTTTAGTGATTAACTCATTAGATATATTAATTTTGAAAATCTAATGAACAGTTTAAACTAAAGATTAATTCACTACATGTACAAATAAAACCAAGAATAAAGTAAATGATATCAACCAGTACAAATCAAACTAAGACTATACATTGTATCAAACAAGTCATACTTCACATGATAATTTTGTTCTGTTAGTTTATTGTGTCATCAGATGTAATGTAGTATAGTCGGTTTTATTGATTCAGCTTATAATTAGAGATTGTTTATATGGCTTGATAAGTCTTAATATTCTGTATTTCCTGTATAGAAACATCAGAATATATTTGCATACTATATCCAAAAATCACTCTAGATAAGAAATGATTATTGCCTCAACTTTATTGACGGTTTGTATTGAATATACAATATATATTTTCCGGAATCATGGTCGCCAGAAATTTGTTGTGCTACAGCTTTTTAGAATATGCTGTTTAGGGGTAACATAATTTGTGGTCGTGATGCATTTATAGTGTTAGCTAATTAGAAAACATTTTCTATGTTTGTTCAATAAATTATTTAAAAGTTGATAATGGTTGATAAATAAGTATTATAGAGATATCATTGTACTTTGTGCCAATGATCCATAATTTTCAAGCACTTATAAAATGGAATTCTTCGAAGAGCAGATATTCTACAAAATTACATAATTAGTTTGCTTGACAATTGTTTAATTTTCTTTTTTTCTTTTTATTTTATTTAAATCAAAACCTTGTATATGTGCTATGTCTACAGGGTCAAACATTTGATTATATTTTAAAAAAGTATATCCATATGCATACATCTGAACAACAGTGTGGTCAATGGATAGCGCTAGCTCTGTACTGTTTTGTAAAAAATATTAAGTATATAATCAGTTAATTGTAACACCTTTTCAATGTAAAGTCTTCAGTAGTTTTTGGCATCAATTGGCGCGTCATGTTTTCTTGGCATCAATTTGTGTGTCGATCTTTTTTTATCGAGCGCGTGCTTTTTATGGTTACACGGAGCAGTCATTTGTTTAGTCAGATACTGGTGCAAACAATATAATATTATTTGTTATACTTTAATAAAAAACTCGTTAAATAAATCAACAAAATAAAAAGTCCTGTAATTCAATGTTGATACAAATAATGTTGTCCGACCTATTGCTTACGGTATTTGAGAGCACTGTCAACACTACGCGGGTTTTGACTTACAAAAAATAAACAATAAAAATTTTAAAAATTGAGAGACTTTAATACAACATTTGTAAACCAGGCAAGATTTGCAGTTAAAAATCTTATGTTGGATCTTTGTCCTTGAACAACAGTTTAGGCCACCGTTTCAACATGACTTCATACTCAGTCAACAAATATAGCACGATATTTGCAATACATCATTTTACTAGCGATTTGATTTTTTTTATTTGTTTTTTCTTTCCTTCCTTTGACCTTTAAACTTTGTGTATTACATTGTCTATTGAATTATAGCAACCGTAAGACGAGCGTCTGTAGTACGTCACAATGTACGCACATATGTGTGACTAGAGGCCAATGGTCGATATCAATTTGTCTTCAAATAAATTCGTTATATTGAGATCATTCTTAAAGGTCCTCTATAATGCTAATCAGAAAAATAGTCTGGTGAACTAATAACCAGATTTTTTGTAATATGAAATCAATAGAAAAAATCTACTGTCGGATTAAATAAGACAGATTTACAAATCAGAATTACTATTATCAGACAATTGTGCTGTCACTCAGTAAAAACGACTCCATAGACACACCGATATTACACAATACATTAATTTACTTTCAGACCAACCTGCTTTAAAAGCAACCTCTATATTAGGGCCACCTGCTTATAAAGGCCAGTAGAATTGTATCTCAATTGTTCTTTATTTATTTTATTTGAACCTGTATAAAGGCCACTCTTCCATAGGGCAACATTTACTGGTTCCCTTTGGTAGCCTTTATAGACAGGTTTCAATGCATTTTTATCATTTTAACCAATGTAGGTTTTCGTTTTATTTTCAGTATAGTCCAACAATTAATTTTTTAATTAAAAAATGAAATGACGTACGCTAACAAAATAAATAAATAATGAAAACCAAAAATAAACATACCATTTCATATTCAAATTACAATCTATAACTATAGTAAAACACACGACACCTATGCAATCAAATATAGAAGAAAACGAACATAGAACGTCAAACATATTGAAATAATTGTTGAAAAGTGTAAAAATCGTACATTCTTTTTTGTCACATTTTATAAATATAATATTAACAACCTAATAGCAACGGTTGTACTCAGTAAGACATGCATAACTAAAAGTGGAACATATGAAACGTGCAACCAACTAGCACCTATTGTACACAACATGCCACAAATGATAGTAAAATATAATTTGAACATTATAATAAACAAGTAAAAACCTTCATAAGCTGACCAACCAATAACAAACTAAATCTGTCTCTTGAGAGCCAAATACCAAATCTAGGCATGGTTCCATATACTTCACACATGTAAACACCTTAGGTTTCAATTTGCAATATATCTTTCTTGATTGTCAGACATAATCGTATTAATTCCACAATTTACATCACGCCCTGTAAAACACATGAACAGGTTCATCATAAAGGTTTACAGTTTACAAACAAAGTAAAAAAATTAGATATAATTAAACACAGACATCTTCAATATTTAACAAACGTGCCATTTCAGAATATATTATAAGTCTGATGGAAATTCTTAACACGTGTTTTAGATGGAATTAGTGCAATAAGAACAGAATCTAAGTTGTGAATTCATACTATATTTTTATGAGAATAATCTGTCTAATTCAATATTTGAGAGTGGTTTAAATTAATGGGGCTTTACGCAAAATTTAAGATCCTTTAATTTATATGAAGGCGGTCAGATAAGGGTCGGTAGAGGAAACCGAATTTGTTGGGAGAAAATCGCCAATATTCGACAAGTGAACAGATAATTTTTTCATACTAGAAATATCCCCCGAGTAAGATTCGATCTAGGCACTGAAAGTAACTGTGATTCCTAGTTCGCAGAAAGGAAATAAATTGAATGAAACGTATAGACATTGTATAGTATTAGCTTGAAACAGTAAAATGTAATTAAAAGAAAAATATACTTGAATGTTGCAGAAAAAATGCATAATGCATGGTTATTTCATTGGAAGTTTGGAAAAACACGAATTTATAAAGTAATCAGTTAATTACTAACAGTTTACGTTATTTTTATAAAAAAATCACACTTTTTATGCTCATTTATATAATTATCACATAAGTTATAAGATTCTGAAAGTGCCGGATATTGAAATCACTGTTAAGATTACACTACCTAAGAACCACAATTATTAGTATGCAAAATGTTGGAATTTTCATACACACTAAGACGAATATAACTTTAACGAGTTTAAATTGCACCTTATTAACTAATGTTTGTAGTAGGTTCATAGTATATTTATTATAGTAGTCTTAGCACACGGTATTACCCAACTTTCTTTTAAGCATTATCATATTTTTTTAAAAATAGTACATTATGTAGCACTTGAAAATGAAATACAAGTTGCATTTTTATCATTCAAAGAAGTGAGTAAACCGGAAACGTATAGTAAACATAAAGACAAGGTTTGGCTACCAACCTAATTTGTTATGTAATCGACGAACAATATTCGTAAGAGATACACGTATTTTTCGACTTAAGTGGTTAGGGTATTTTTGATAATCTCTGAAAATAAATATACATACAGTTTTACAAGGATTTGATTTAATGCAGATATCTTTGTGATACATTTAGTGTAAAGTAATTATCAAATTGAAACTCGTATTTTGTTCAAATAAAAAACAAACATATTAATCCATGTCGGAATCACAATCCAGAAGCAAAATAAAAACTTTGGAACTAACAAGTTAAGTCAGCGCGTAAACTTCCACCAGGGAAGAAAGGCCAGAGTGTCTAGAAAGGGTAACCACCTCCTGTTTAGTTAGCTACACTCGCACGTGTGTAATCAAAATTATGTGAAAGGAACATGGAACTATGGGACGTCAAATATACTCAGGACAATCCTGGACACAGAGACATCAAACTCACAATATTGTGATGACGGCCATAAAACTTTCGAGGGCCTTGATAACCCTTGGCTTCCAATATCCCTGAGTCAACAGTTTATTTGCAAGCAGCCTGCTTCGTTGTACAAGATCTATGTAGTGGGAACAAGCTCTACGATAGCGTTTAAATGGGGAAACAAATACACCGAAAATAGGAGAAGCAGGTATATTGCTGCATAGAAAGGGAAAGTTGACAATAGAAAAATTCGAGTCATTACATTTGTCATAAAGTTTCAAACGTAGCCTTTCGTTGGCGTCATTATTAAGGATTAAGGATTTAAGTTTAAATATAAGGCAGTACTTGAGGAGTCAGTCGAATCTTTTATTTCAAGCTCGCTTGGATAGGTGACATTCACCTAGTCTCCAAATGTAGGATTGTTAAGAGATAAAACGCCATCTATATATCTGTATGTTGAGTTGAATGATTTGGCGACGGTCTTCTCTCCAGATTTAACAAGGTTCTGCATACATTTTGTTTCATAAAAATAAAGAAACAAATCAGCAAGCAATGGTGCACAGTTTGTACCCATGAGTATACCGATTGTTTGCTAAAAAACTATATTACCAAACACAACAAAAATATTATCTATCAAAAACTGTTGATGGTATATTCAGTAAGTTTTTGTTTGGAATCCGTATGACACTTGACAAAATAACCAGAATACCTGTTCAGCACAATATATTTGTATCTTGGCTTAACGTTTTTATAAAAGAAATTACTCACTTCACCAGACATTCTTGAACAATCGAGAATAACCTATAAGTATTTTAGCATCATATCATAATCAGTATATTTCACATAAAATATTTGTTGTTTGACATGCATGCATATTGTATCAAAGTTGCAAGATTATATAGTTCAGTAGGATAGCCAACCCGGCCAGCGCATTGATTCATCAAACAAAATTTCACGCGCAGACAAAGTGAAAAAATTGTCAAAAATTTGAATTCACTCGAGGCGGCAAAATTACATAATATTTATTTCACTGCGAGTTTTTAATACTATTTGTAGTATTTTATCGTCTTTTGAGGACAAAAGTAAGTCATTAAAGACGATTTTTATCAAAGTCGGTGAGAATTTAACAATTTAAATCGTAATTGAATGTTAGGCACCGGCGAAAAATTGAAAATTGAAACTTTAAAAATATCATTCTGTGTACGCAGTTCCTCATGTACCAAAGATGTTTTTACATGCACGGAAAGAACTTTTTCTCACGGTTATTTTGATGTATAATTTGTCAAATAATTTTCTTTACACAAAAAACGTACCAGTTTCAAATGTCGAAAAAATCGATGACATTGCCGGATTCTCGATCATGGGCCGCCCCCTTTCCGGCTAATTTGACACAGAAAAAATGCTAAGACAGCTTCCTTATTGTATGTAATGTATAAATTTGATACTCGAGAGACGCTGTGGATATATTTTTGTTGAAATAAAGTAAGTTTTTCCTTAAAACTATTGTATTTTCACTCCATTTCTCGTCTAATCTGCCGATTTTTTGGAACTACTTCCAGTCGGACATATTTGATTAGCATTCGTCCCGCTTCGATCACAATTTTAGCATGCAGAAAATGTCATCGTGTATTTTGGACAAAATAGTCAAGCTTTTTGCCTTATTTGTCATGTATGATCGATCTGCATGGCTGTCGAACACATTAGATACGCATGTGTTCTAATTTTACCCATATGGACTCGGAATCTGTACCAATACAGTGTACAGTGCAACCGGCTCATGTAGGGCTAGTTAGGCTAGGGACTCAGAATTACTGAAAATTACCAACTGATTTTGCTTTGCTGGCAAAATATAAACAGGACCTGTCTGTCATATCAGTACATATCATTGGATAAATAAGCTAACATCCTTAATGAGGGTTAGACTGGATTTTTCTTTATGAAATATTCCCCAATATGAGGAAACATCTCCCATGTTAGTTTAGCCAGAGTCAACACAACATTGGTCTCTATTATTTAAATTTTTGTTTCTGTTCTGATGCCAATAACCCCGGCATTATTATTTTAGTACAATTTAGACATGAAAAGTTGATTATTTTGCTTCATTAAAAGTTTTAAATCAACTTGACATATTATAAATAATATTTAAAATAGACTATGTGGAAGCCAATCATGTGAATTTCATTTGACTTGGTTAAAAATTTAACTCCATATTATAATGATTAAATACAGATCTGTAAAATATTTAGGAATTTCAGTAATTTCTGTAAAATTGTAAAATTCGGATAAATAAATATCACCTTCTTTCAGGAAAATTCATGGGAACTGGTTTGATAATAACATTAAGAAATAAGTTTATGCAAATGCAGTGAAATTCATGACACAGTGTATCCAAATGGGCATTATTAGTTTGAAAGAACTCAAAATAATTGTAACACACTAGGCCTATTCCAGATTTATTGATTTATCAGTTAAATTTAGAATTGATTGTTTGGTATACACACTCCATTCAAGATTATTTCAATTAAAATCAGTTAAAGAGATTAAGGGGGGGGGGGGAAACTAGGTACAAGGATGAAGATTTGCAGGGGCCCAGTAGCCAATGGCTTATAAAATCTAGTGTGGGTCTTTTAATGTTTACACATTTAAGCCATTTATTACTGTTACAAATTCTTTTATGAAGTGAGCTGGCCCCAAACTCAAAATAGTTAGGCTACACCCCTCAACAAGAGAACTGGCAAACTTTCTGACATAGTAAGATTTTAACCTATGCTGTTACCTGTATGCTACACTTCAGACAAGGGTGCATGAAAAGCATTTCATGTGGTGAAAAAAGAGGTATTCAGTATCAAGAGAAGCATTCAATTCATAAATGTGTAATGGTATATAATTCCCAGTATGTTAATGATATTGATATATGTTGATTTTTAATTCTATATAAAATGAAACATTCATAAATGTCTGATGATATCTAATTCCTAGTGTATTAAAGATATTGTTATGTTTTAGTTTTACATGAAATGAGACATTCAACATTATTACAATTTACAAAGTTGGTTTAGACACACATAATGCATTTTTCTTTGAAAAATGTTCCATTATGTGTAAACAGTAATAACCACGAGTGATCATTCTAGGATTTTTTTCAGATGGGTTCATTTCTAATAAAATTCCTCTAATAAATTGAGTAACATCAATAATTTTGCATACATCTAATGTTTGATGTGACTTGCAGTCTTTTAGGCTGATGTAAAAGCTTTTTAATGAAGTACATGTATTTAAAAGTTTCATATAATGTAGCTTTTATATATGACAATGCTATCAAATATTTTGAACTTGCATATGAAATCTAATTTCAAATGTGGCCCACTATGGCCTTTACAATGGTGCCATTTGGCAAAATAAAGGATCAACAGCCCCTTTCTAGAATGAACACTGCCATATTATCCCATAGTTTTTGATTTATTTGTAAATGATTTATCTATTTATCACAGCCAGAACAACTAGAAAGTACCTGTCCCCCATAAAATCACCTGTTTGTGTAGTTTCTAAATTTGATAATTTAGACAATTTTAGTCCTTTTAAATGCTATTATGGCCCACTTGTCATTCATTTAACAAACAACAGTATGACAAAATTTCTAACTATCTGCCTATTCATAATTTTTTTTAAACTTTTTAGTCATTCAATATCTTTTATTTTTTAAATGTTAATTTTGTTCATATAAAAATATTTGTTTTATTTTTCCAAAAAATATCTGAGGTTACTTTCCATGGTAGCCATGCCACATTTCATGTTTGTACCTTGAGGAAAGACAAAATGCAACTTATTTGGATCTCTTTTTATGTATTTACCCTATTTATCATCACTAACCTGCTCAACATACTGTGTCCCAGCTCTAACTTATTTCTCTGTAGAATGTCTGATTTATTTATTTATTTATTTATTTATTAACTGCTGACATATTGTGTCCCAGTTCTAACTTATTTCTCTGAACAATTTCTGAATTATTTATTTATTTATTTGTTTATTTATTTATTTATTTATTATTTATTATTATCATCTCTAACCTGCTAGACATTTTGTAACCTGCTCAGCATACTGTGTCCCGGCTCTAACTTATTTCTCTGTAGAATTTCTTATTTATTTATTTATTTATCATTTATTTTTTTTAATGTAGGTCCTATTTATTTATTCCTGTTGGGGTCCTAAAGTATCTCCATCAACAAACACATGTATGATGTGTGCCAGATGAGGATGCCTGTGCAAAAAAAAAAATCGATAGATACAGTACAGACCTGTACAAAGTTTAGCATCCAGCTAACGAATTAGTGCCGACAGCCGGCCTAGCCCATATTTCTCCCTCGTTTGGTGTTTATAAATATCGACAGCAGTTGCCATCTATCTCTCAGAAGCTTTTCGACCGCTACCTTTCCATACCTTAGCACTCGGCAGTCGAGCTTTGACTTCTTTTGGTTAGCTTAGTGTTAAACTTTCGACAGGTCTGTACTAAAATTGCGTGTACTGTGTATACAGTAGACAGTTGACTTATATATTTGACACGGGAACGTTGTTTACGTCATTACGTTGGAACAATGCTTATCAAGGTCGCGGCCATATTTGTTTTCATTGACAACAAGACGTACTGAAATCATGCTGTTGGATTTTTGCGATTTTCGCATATTTAGCCCTCATGCACCAGGTACGATAATGTGCTGGCGTAAAACTATTATAATTTCTGGCATTGTATTAAAATTTCTAGGAAAAGTATTCTTTACACAAAAAACGTACCAGTTTCAAAAATGGAGAAGAAATTTATGTTGATTTTCAAGAGAAATCGGTTATCGTCGGGATATCAGTAATTTAAGTAAATGTGGCGTTTTATCTCGGACTTTTTGATACATGTAGAAAGTTTAGTTAATTCCTCACACGCTTGCATCATATTCGTAGCTAGAAATGTTAATTTTATGGTAAAAAACGATTCTGAAAATGGCGAATTTTTTTCGGGTTCAGACACTTGCCAAAAAGTAATCCCTTTTATTTACCGCGGAAGTCTCAAATTTTAAAACCAACGCACAATTTGGACTTGGCTATCCTAACTGGTTTTATCGATTCGGTTTGTAATTAACAATTGTCTCTAAAAATATCTATGGCTTGATGAATCCCAATCTTTACAAAGTCGGATGATTTATCCATAACTTTAGGAAATAATTTTTCTTGGATTTAAAAAAGATTGTATAAAAACATATATCATCAGAATATGACCTAGTTATTAAGAAAACGCCATTGTTAAACAGCAAATGGAATAGTATTAAGTCAGCTGTTCAACATTTTTTCGGTCAGATAGAAGTTTATCAAGCAGTGCCTCATAGCAGGTTAAAGATGGCCATTTGTTATGAAACTAAAATTAAAATATATATACGTTTTGCAATCATGTTCTATTAACAGTGATTTAATGTTTTGTCAAAAGTGAACAAAACTTTTAGTCATTTGTCATTGTTGTGTGTTATACATAACAATGTCATTTACAAACAAGCAGGTATGAAACTTTTCTACTGTCAAATAGGTATTGTTAAGTTCAAATGCAGACGGACCTGTTAGAATTTTGACATCAAATTTATCAGCAACATTGAAATTTGAATTTATTGTAGCAAATTATTACATAAGGATCATTGTGCTTACTTTATAGTTACACTTTTGCTGACCTTGTACTTTTACATTGCCTTTTTCGTAAATAAAAATTGCACAAAATTTGAATAATTGGTAACGAAGATTCTGTAGTACGTCATAACTTACGTACGTAGCTGTGAAAAAATGCCAATCATTTAAACAATATTTTCTCTATATCCCCTCCGCGTCAAATAAATTAATTATATTGAGACCATTCTTAAACTTCGTAATATAGAGCTTATAGCAGAATGTTTCCTTATCTGGATTTAAAAAGAAAATTGACTGTCAAAGACGACGGATTTACAAGACAAATTTATTTCGACGAGTCACTTGAGCTGTCAATCAAAGATGTGATAAGAAAAATTGTTTGAATCCAAAGAATGGAGTATATGTGAATCGTTACTAAACATATTATTATTTTCCAGCACTAGACGGTCGTTTCGGAATAAAATTCCTCGACAGTGGTGCTAGGAACAAATCAGTATAAATTTCAGCATGTTGATATAAAAAATTATTCTACACTTTTTTAATTATATGTTTTATTTAAAGGTGCTAACTATTATGTGCTCTGTAAATACACACGTACAAAACCAGTTAGTCGCTACAAACAAGCGTCATTTAAAGCAAATCATAGGATAAATATGTATTGAAACCAGTGTTGTTAAAATTAATACTTATAATTAAATAATCAAAAACAAATATACTGGCCCATGTCCGAATCACAATCCAAAACCAGAGTAGAAACAAACATACAGTTTCATGTCCAAATCACAATCCCAAAGCAAAGTAAAAACAAACATACTAATCCATGTCCGAATCACAATCCAGAAGTCAAAAAAAAAAAAAAAAAAAAAAAAAAAAAAAATACTGATCCATGTCCAGATTCTCCATGTTAATGGTTCATGTAATTTTGAATGCCCCCATCAGCTTCCACGATCATTGTTCTAAAAGCATCAATCTGAAAATAGAAATAAATGACAAGATTAGAAGTGATATGAAGTTAAAAATAAAGTATTTGAGATATCGGCACATCTTTAGTTGTTACCATAACATATTCCTCTTGGTGTCAAACTTATTTTCAGCGCAATGTTGGCAGAACCACATTGAAGTTTACAATGCAAAATGATATAACGTCAATAATAGAATATGACGTGAGACACGTTGTAGTCATTAGTTAGTTAGACTAAATCGCAATACAACATTTTGGATTTTTATTTTTGTGGGGAGTGGAGTTCTTCAAAAAAGTTTAACTGAACCAACTGCTGTTAGCATATTTTAAATTTAGATGATATCATTTAGTATGTTTGCTTAAAATTGTTTTCCCGTGAAAGAAGTAAAGAGATGAAAAATAAATTTTAGCGGCACCCATATACTTGCTGAAGATCTAATATTTCAAACAGTTTTTCTGGAGAACACCGTTGGTGTTGGAAACAACACAAACTGTATTAGCATCAATTCTGATTAAAACTCTTTAAATTACGACTTCATGGTTCCAATTTTGCATCCGATAATGCATACATGTAACATATCAGTCAATGTTTTTAAATTATGTTTTTGTGTGATTGCACTGTTAAGTACTCCTTTATAAACCATGTACTTAGTAGTACAGGTCTGTCGAAATTTATTATATGACATATCAGTCAGTGTTTTTAAACTATGATTTTTGCACTGTTAAATGACCGAGATTTGGATAGCTAGTCACCGAAAAAACGACGACAGTTTGATAGCAGCTGCCTAATATATCGCTATGGAGAAATGGCTAACGAGGGACCAAGATGAGCTGTCAATTTGGCACTTATTCGATTTTTTAGTATTAAACTTTCGACAAGGTCTGTATTGTAGTAAAAGTTATAACAACAAAGAATACAACACATCGAATAAAATGTTATTTCTTTATAGAGAGACTTTTTTTACAACAATGTCATATTTTTTTTTCTTTCACCTCACAAGAGGAAAAATATTTTAACCTATTAGCACTATTGTTACAAAATGATGCGTCTGATCAAATCTCGGTGTATCTGGTAAATGTTGCAATTTTTGTGCCCCAAATTCATTAAAATATATTTTCGGAATATTGAAATGATCAATATTTACCCGTGGTAGAATAATACACGGACCGGAGTTCACATGCGGAAGAATATCTCACGAGGAGGCTTTGCTACCGAGTGGTATATTCGTCGCATGTTAACGACGGCCCGTGTATTATTGTACCACAGGTAAATGTTAATCATTTCAATGCTAAGATGATTTTGACCAACAGAATTGAAATAAATATTAGGAACTCTTTCTTCGGAAGAACATTTTACTATCTATTTGGAAAAAGGAAACAATTTGGCTGTTGAGATTACCGCCATTTAAATAAATGATTTTATGAATGAGAATTACGTCACAACCATTGTTCGCGGAACATAGCATGACGTCATCAGATAAGCAAAGGAGTACGTCATTAACACGGAACAGCGATAGGTATATCGTTTGTTATACCACGGTTGGCTCTCTTCATGTTTCATATGAAGGAAAACGCAGGTCATGTTAGAATATTCATTATCATCACCTAAACTTACGTAATATTTATAAGATGTAATAAAGGCATTATAACATATAACATAGCACTTGTGTGCATTCTTTATTTCGAAAAGTTAATTGTACATATGAAAACAACGAATTGTTACCGAATAAGCAAAATGTATATAATAGTTGATGGCATTTATACTATCCATAATTAAGGGGGTAATTTTTCACATTAAAATTCTATTTCTAAACAATTTGTTTCTTTAGTAGTCTATAGTATGCTCTAAATTCGAACAAGTATAATAGTCCAAGAGATCATGGCTAAAATCCGGGTGAACGAGACCAAAAGGTTTGAAGGTTGATTCTTGTAGGAAAATGTCCCTAGTTACTGAAAACCCATTTCTTACGCGTCAAATCGTTTCCGATTTTTTAATCAGAAACAGTTTTTGAAGAAAAGCCTCTGCAAATGTTTTTTGGTAAAAAATAAAAATTCCAGATTTTGAAGCATTTTGTGGCAAAAACAACACAAAAATGTTCATTCTATCTTTCATTGTGGACACATGATAGATTAAAATGCAAAACATCCTGACAGTTTTCCGATTTTGTGTCAAAATTTTAAAATAAGCGATAAAATCGATGCTGTAAACTGCGTTTTTATCATATCTACCGTCTTTCGATTCTTGTAAATCTGTTGTTTATGCATTAAATATGACAAACTATATATTTTTATAAAGCCTTGGTAGTGCTGTAGATAAAAATGTTACAAAACTTCGGAAATATGGAACCTTAATACCGTAGCAAATTATTATGTTTCCCCTACCCCAAAAATACGAAAATGTCAAAAATTCATTATTTTGGCCCATGCTTGCCGATAAGTGTTTAAAACAAATCATTATTGTTTGTTACATCTCCCGTCTGTTCCCGACATATTTATAAAACAATTATATGTAGAGTGCTTGGTGATTTTATATGAAAATTTGCACTTTTCATGTAACAGTAGTTTGGAAAATGAGTTTTCATTAAATCATTTGTACTCTACTTCTTGTAATTTTGTTATATAGGCATTGAATCTCGAGATTTATATATTTCTGTATTGCCATGGTATATTTGAGTCTGACAACATAAAAAACTATCGGAAATACCGAAGTTTATAGACGAAACGGATAAATTTATTTCCCCTACCCCAAAATTGAAAAACATGTGAAAATCCATTTTTATGCAATATATGCCGATTTGTGTTTCTAATGAAGATTTCGAGCAAAAGTACCGCAACAATGATAAAACAAGCTTCGAGGATTTTAAATATTTGTGAAATGCTTTAGCTTAAGGACAGATAGGACTAACTAATATAATAAAATTGCTTATTTTATTCATTTATATGTAA
Organism: Anadara kagoshimensis; assembly: GCA_021292105.1. Taxonomy (NCBI): domain Eukaryota; kingdom Metazoa; phylum Mollusca; class Bivalvia; order Arcoida; family Arcidae; genus Anadara; species Anadara kagoshimensis. The sequence continues at coordinate 19,801,082 of CM037874.1, forward strand.
AATGCTGTAAGAAAAAAGGAGCTTTGCCTCTTGTATTTTTGTTATTTAGGCATTGAATCTCGACTGTTATCTATTGACGTAATTCCTTGACATATAAGAGTCTAATTACACCAAAATCTGTCGGAAATAGCAAAGCTTGTAGATGAGGCGAATAAATTTATTTCTCCTACCCCAAAATTGCAAAAAATGTGAAAACCCTGTTTTAGCCAATATGTAACAATTAGTATTTCTAATGGAAGTTCCAAGCAAATTTGCATGTAAGAATGGAAAAAGAAACTTGAAGGATACAAAAAAATTTACAAAATGCATCATTTCAATGGCAGATTGGTCTAATTATTCATAGAAAAATGCCTACTTCTTTCATTTTCAATTCAATGTGCTATGACAAAAAAGAATCTTCGCTGTTTGTATTTTTGTTATATAGGCATTGCCTTTCAAATATCAGATATTGATCAATGCGTTTACACTAAAATTATTAAAAATGAAAATATTTCGGAAATGTCAATTTTGGTAGCTGTCATGAATCAATTGATTTCCCCGTCTCCAAAATATGAAAACATAGAAACCCTCTCCAGGCTAAGAAGTCATAGCTTACCTTTTTGCATTAGAAGAAGAATATAAAAAAATTGTCATATGAATTCACAAAAGGGGATACTAGTATTTGAGGCATGTATGTAAATAATAGTACAAATGTAAGTGAACGGATATGTTTTCAGATTGGTAAAAAAGCAATGTCATGAACCATATGCATGCGTTTAAATTCTACTCTGTATTCATAGAATGACAAGAAGAACACTAGCAATTCGGTAAATTACTATACTTGAAAAGTTACAGTATGAATGCCGCATTCAAGTTAAGAAACATACTAGATCACAACTACAAATATAGAATACAGGGTCAAGTATGGAAAGTGAGGGTGAAAGGCATGGATGAATTTTATGTTGAACCACATTTGAATAAAACACATCGTAACTATTAAAACAACGACTGGACCCTCTGGCAAAAGACTAAAAGTCAACTGATAGAAATCCAAAATATTTGCAAATAAGACAATGCGCAAAAATAATTGTGTAAGTGTTACGCACTCTAAATATTTAAAATAATCAACACTATGTCATTTGGAAGGCAGTGTCAGTCAGTCTTCGGACGAATCCTTAAAATCATCTTCAAAATTACAAACCATTTACTTGGACATGCATAAAAATCTACACCCTTCCTCTTAAAATGATTAAAGACACATTAAGGCGACACAGGTCTGTTTGTCGAACAGTACCTGGTGGGATGGCAGAGAGTGGTTACTATGATCAGCTCTTCTTTGGTTTCTGTTAATCTCTAACAATAAATTGGTTTGTTCAATTGCCTTCCAAACGGTCTGAATTGAAATGACTTTTCTAGTTACTACTTTCACTCTCAATTTTGATTTCACATGTGGTGACAGGAGGCGGTTACCCTTCCCGAGCACCCAGATTTTTCCCCTGACAATGTTTACGTGTTTAACTTTGCCAGTTTTTAAACTTCGTTTTTGTTATTGTGATATAATAATTATGTTTGTTTATGTTTACTGATTTACACAGCGCATTTAATCAGTTCTCTATTGCCTCAATTCAAAAAATTTTTTCATGACATTGATCTCTTTCTATTTGTCAGTTGAACACTTTACTCATATCATCATACCCATTGTTCCATCGATCTTTGCAACTCCGATAATGTTAGCAATTCACTTTTTCAATCCGTCCTTTCCTGTCCATATCTACTTATTTTAGCTAAAACATAAGTATCTACGGGGTTTATATTCCTAATCCGAAAGCATTTTTTATATCCGTGATTCTCCTTTTTTTTCTGGTTTTCTATGACCTGGGCTATATTATGTTGTAGTGTTTACCTATTATTCGTGATTATATGGCAAAAGAAGTTTACTAAACCATATTTGTTATTACTAAAACCCCGTTTATCAAAGATTGCAGCCACATTTTACATAACTTTGCAACTTTTTTTCTGGAGCCATCATTTTATTAAGAATTGACCTAATGTACAATTTCAGTCTCTGCTCAAAAACTTGTATTCTTAAAAGAACGTGGCACTGGGCACCTGGTAACAGGCTTATGGTTGAAAGGTGTCCAATACAACTTTGTTTTATCATTATAATATGGCCAGGCAATTTGTGATGTGATAGCTATTAATAATTCCTTTAAAAGATACAAAGATGGAGTTATTGGACATAGAAATTTTGTCAGTTTGAAGTGAAATTAAAAATGTGTGCAGACTTTTTAAAATAAGATTTAACGGAGACCGACAATGTACATTAGGTCACTTCAAAATTAAATGATCCCACAAGAATAAATTGCAAAGTTTTGTAAAATGTGGCTACAATCTTTGATGTCTATCAAAGATTGTAGCCACATTTTACAAAACTTTGGTAATAATGAATATGGTTAGAAAGCTCCTGGATCTGATTGAACTTTATCGAATGGAGATATGTCTTATAAAACCCAATAGCTTTATATAAAACCATAACCAGAAATGCCTTACACTAAGTTTTACCATATTTTAATATTATGTTTAACTAGAGATGACATTATTTGCAATTATTATTTTATAGTATTAGGTTGTTCGAAAAGATATGTGTATTCTTAATTTTCACACGTGGCGGGTGTAATAGCTAAACAGGAGGTGCTTAAGGAGTACCCCGCCAAATTTGCTGTTTTGGAAGATTTTACTTTTGTGGGGATTGTGATCTTGACAAGGATTGGTATCTTTGTTTTTGATTTTCAAGTTTAAATATGAATATTTCACAATTTCTTTCCTTAATTTAAAAAAAAACATTTTGCTATGACTTTGAACCATTAAAACATAATTGTTGCATGGACACTTGCTTAAAACCTTCACCAAAAGCATACATGGCCTAGAAAGTTTTTTCACACTTTTGGGGTAGGGGAAATAAATTTATTGGCCTTATTTACAAGCTTTGCTATTTCCGACAGATTTTGGTGTTGTTAGACTCTTATATGTCAAGGAATTACGTCAATAGATAACAGTCGAAATTCAATGCCTAAATAACAAAAATACGAGAGGCAAAGCTCCTTTTTTCTTACAGCATTTTACATATAAATGAATAAAATAAGCCATTTATTATATTAGTTAGTCCTATCTGTCCTTAAGCTAAAGCATTTCACAAATATTTAAAATCCTCGAAGCTTGTTTTATCATTGTTGCCGGTACTTTTGCTCGAAATCTCATTAGAAACACAAATCGGCATATATTGCATAAAAATGGATTTCACATGTTTTTCAATTTTGGGGTAGGGGAAATAAATTTATCCGTTTCGTCTATAAACTTCGGTATTTCTGATAGTTTTTTATGTTGTCAGACTCAAATATACCATGGCAATACAGAAATATATAAATCTTGAGATTCAATGCCTATATAACAAAATTACAAGAAGTAGAGTACAAATGATTTAATGAAAACTCATTTTCCAAACTACTGTTACATGAAAAGTGCAAATTTTCATATAAAATCACCAAGCACTCTGCATATAATTGTTTTATAAATATGTCGGGAACAGACGGGAGATGTAACAAACAATTATGATTTGTTTTAAACACTTATCGGCAAGCATGGGCCAAAATAATAAATTTTTGACATTTTCGTATTTTTGTGGTAGGGGAAACATAAAAATTTGCTACGGTATTAAGGTTCCATATTTCCGAAGTTTTGTAACATTTTTATCTACAGCACTACCAAGGCTTTATAAAAATATATAGTTTGTCATATTTAATGCATAAACAACAGATTTACAAGAATCGAAAGACGGTAGATATGATAAAAACGCAGTTTACAGCATCGATTTTATCGCTTATTTTAAAATTTTGACACAAAATCGGAAAACTGTCAGGATGTTTTGCATTTTAATCTATCGTGTGTCCACAATGAAAGATAGAATGAACATTTTTGTGTTGTTTTTGCCACAAAATGCTTCAAAATTTGGAATTTTTATTTTTTACCAAAATTTAACATTTGCAGAGGCTTTTCTTCAAAAACTGTTTCTGATTAAAAAATCGGAAACGATTTGACGCGTAAGAAATGGGTTTTCAGTAACTAGGGACATTTTCCTACAAGAATCAACCTTCAAACCTTTTGGCCTCGTTCACCCGGATTTTAGCCATGATCTCTTGGACTATAATATTTAGGTAGAATGCCAATTTGTTTCGTAAGTACGAATATCCTGTAGATTCAAGATTACCTAAACCTTAACGCACACAAAAGGGAAACTTCAAAAATGATATCACATTTTGTAGCCTATAAAATCGATATAAAATCTAAATGTTACACACATCTTCATTAATTTTATAGCTTAAGCAATTGGAGAGTAAATAAACTTGCAAAAAGTCATAAAATAGTATCCTGCAAACAGTTCAATCAACGTGCATTCAGTATATTATATAAGGCGCCGTTTAAAATAATTACATAATGTCTATAAAACTCGCAACACTTACATTATATTATTATGAAGCATCAGATTCATTTCTCGTCTGTTATCTTCATTTAGGTTTAATTGCTTAAAAAATACTGGGATGCGTTAAATATTCTAGTTTTATTATAAAAATGAATATATTCTACTGCCAAATAATATGTAGTTTTTCTCCAGATAAGACATTTTGCAAAATATTGACCCGATTCATGTTCCTGACAAATACACATTTCATTTATACGAAATGAAAACACTTTTGAAAATATGAAAAAACCAAAACCAATTTGATGTTTTGTTTCCGTCGACAAATGAAACATACGTAAGAATTGTATGTGGACGTTACAAAAGACAAACAATGTGTTTAAGAACTTTTAATGTTAGGCGTTGGATGAATCATTAAAGCTCTTCTTCATGATGTTTGCTTAGATGCACGTTTCTCTGAGGATATCAAAAACTCAATAACAATTGCAATAATTGTGTATCATTGTCAGAAATATATTATTGTCTTAATTTGCTGCTAGTTAAAACTTTAAATTCCTCAAAAACTAAGGTTTACCCTCTATAGCATAGCATTTCCTTGGCTAAATTTGGTAAATATATACTTTTTTTCGTATCGTTTCAACATCTTGAAAACAATTTGACTTTCACAATTTTGGTCCAAGGACTACTGATGGTGATAAGTATTCCGAAACAACCGTCTAGTGCTATAAAATTAAAACTGGTATAATATATGTGTAACATAGAGCTGGCAATGTATCGATAATACTTAATTTTTCATGTAGATGTAAATTTATATTTATTCCGTACATCAAGTCATATTAACCGTTTTGCAGATTTTTGTGAGAATGATAACCTTCATCCCTAGTACATACGTACTGTATACTTTTGAGTAGTATGATAGCCAGTCTATCACAATATAATACTATTTCTCACAGGTTAAATATATCAAAACTTAATTTTGCCTCAATGTATATTTGTCAATTTAACAATGAAAGTAATCAAAGCTTACTTAGGCGTAACAGATTTTATTCTAAAAATGTCAGCACCTCATTGCAAAGTTGTTGACATGATTCTGTTTGCATTAATCCCCTCAACTGTAGTTTTAGAATTTACAACAATAATATAACGTCTGTCTCTGATACTCAGCCAGGTTTTTGTTGATTTTGTAAGAATTTGTAACTTCATGTATGCATCTATAACAATTTTTGACGTATACATGTTAATTGATTCATAATACACAAGAGGCGAATTGCTCGCACGACTTGAATATCCATCAATACACATATATATGTGCAAATAATTTGCGTAAATAAGTCTCGAAAAAAAAATACATTAATTGTAGCGGCACATAAAAATTTTCATTGTAAACCATAAGTTCAAAAGTAGTTTATTGTCATAGATAAACAAACAAAAATGTGAAGGTTATCAATAAAATATAAAAAATACAGCATATTTGTTTTATTGTTTAACTGCAGAATAATAGAAGTTGGATAATATATAACACATATGCCACCTGGAAACAATTACAAGCCTACGCTTATCAAGGTCCAGATATTTGTTGAAAAGTATAACGTCTCTGTATTCAATATCATCCTAAACAAATTTGACGTTTCGCAGTACTATGTTTCATTCAATCTCAATATTGAAATTGCATGTGACAGATTTACCTACCTTCATGTAGCTGCTTAAATTTCCAGAACACTCGGCTTCACTAGTCTTCTATGGTAGAACTGCAAGTGTTTAACTTCATATGTTTTTTTAAACGTTTGATTTTGCTTTAGGATTGTGATTTGGACAAGGACCGTAATGTTTTTATTAGTTAGGGGCCCTGGTAAATTATCTTTAGTGATTAACTCATTAGATATATTAATTTTGAAAATCTAATGAACAGTTTAAACTAAAGATTAATTCACTACATGTACAAATAAAACCAAGAATAAAGTAAATGATATCAACCAGTACAAATCAAACTAAGACTATACATTGTATCAAACAAGTCATACTCACATGGTAATTTTGTTCTGTTAGTTTATTGTGTCATCAGATGTAATGTAGTATAGTCTGTTTTATTGATTCAGCTTATAATTAGAGATTGTTTATATGGCTTGATAAGTCTTAATATTCTGTATTTCCTGTATAGAAACATCAGAATATATTTGCATACTATATCCAAAAATCACTCTAGATAAGAAATGATTATTGCCTCAACTTTATTGACGGTTTGTATTGAATATACAATATATATTTTCCGGAATCATGGTCGCCAGAAATTGGTTGTGCTACAGCTTTTTAGAATATGCTGTTTAGGGGTAACATAATTTGTGGTCGTGATGCATTTATAGTGTTAGCTAATTAGAAAACATTTTCTATGTTTGTTCAATAAATTATTTAAAAGTTGATAATGGTTGATAAATAAGTATATCATATGTGATAACGATATCATTGTACTTTGTGCCAATATGCCATAATTTTCAAGCACTTATAAAATGGAATTCTTCGAAGAGCAGATATTCTACAAAATTACATAATTAGTTTGCTTGACAATTGTTTAATTTTCTTTTTTTCTTTTTATTTTATTTAAATCAAAACCTTGTATATGTGCTATGTCTACAGGGTCAAACATTTGATTATATTTTAAAAAGTATATCCATATGCATATATCTGAACAACAGTGTGGTCAATGGATAGCGCTAGCTCTGTACTGTTTTGTAAAAAATATTAAGTATATAATCAGTTAATTGTAACACCTTTTCAATGTAAAGTCTTCAGTAGTTTTTGGCATCAATTGGCGTGTCATGTTTTCTTGGCATCAATTTGTGTGTCGATCTTTTTTTATCGAGCGCGTGCTTTTTATGGTTACACGGAGCAGTCATTTGTTTAGTCAGATACTGGTGCAAACAATATAATATTATTTGTTATACTTTAATGAAAAACTCGTTAAATAAATCAACAAAATAAAAAGTCCTGTAATTCAATGTTGATACAAATAATGTTGTCCGACCTATTGCTTACGGTATTTGAGAGCACTGTCAACACTACGCGGGTTTTGACTTAAAAAAAAAACAATAAAAATTTTAAAAATTGAGAAATACTTTAATACAACATTTGTAAACCAGGCAAGATTTGCAGTTAAAAATCTTATGTTGGATCCTTGTCCTTGAACAACAGTTTAGGCCACCGTTTCTCACACATGACTTCATACTCAGTCAACAAATATAGCACGATATTTGCAATACATCATTTTACTAGCGATTTGATTTTTTTTATTTGTTTTTTCTTTCCTTCCTTTGACCTTTAAACTTTGTGTATTACATTGTCTATTGAATTATAGCAACCGTAAGACGAGCGTCTGTAGTACGTCACAATGTACGCACATATGTGTGACTAGAGGCCAATGGTCGATATCAATTTGTCTTCAAATAATTCGTTATATTGAGATCATTCTTAAAGGTCCTCTATAATGCTAATCAGAAAAATAGTCTGGTGAATTAACCAGATTTTTTGTATATGAAATCAATATAAAAAATCTACTGTCGGATTAAATAAGACAGATTTACAAATCAGAATTACTATTATCAGACAATTGTGCTGTCACTCAGTAAAAACGACTCCATAGACACACCGATATTACACAATACATTAATTTACTTTTAGACCAACCTGCTTTAAAAGCAACCTCTATATTAGGGCCACCTGCTTATAAAGGCCAGTAGAATTGTATCTCAATTGTTCTTTATTTATTTTATTTGAACCTGTATATAAAGGCCACTCTTCCATAGGGCAACATTTACTGGTTCCCTTTGGTAGCCTTTATAGACAGGTTTCAATGCATTTTTATCATTTTAACCAATGTAGGTTTTCGTTTTATTTTCAGTATAGTCCAACAATTAATTTTTTAATTAAAAAATGAAATGACGTACGCTAACAAAATAAATAAATAATCAAAACCAAAATAAACATACCATTTCATGTTCAAATTACAATCTATAACTATAGTAAAACACACGACACCTATGCAATCAAATATAGAAGAAAACGAACATAGAACGTCAAAACATATTGAAATAATTGTTGAAAAGTGTAAAAATCGTACATTCTTTTTTGTCACATTTTATAAATATAATATTAACAACCTAATAGCAACGGTTGTACTCAGTAAGACATGCATAACTAAAAGTGGAACATATGAAACGTGCAACCAACTAGCACCTATTGTACACAACATGCCACAAATGATAGTAAAATATAATTTGAACATTATAATAAACAAGTAAAAACCTTCATAAGCTGACCAACCAATAACAAACTAAATCTGTCTCTTGAGAGCCAAATACCAAATCTAGTCATGGTTCCATATACTTCACACATGTAAACACCTTAGGTTTCAATTTGCAATATATCTTTCTTGATTGTCAGACATAATCGTATTAATTCCACAATTTACATCACGCCCTGTAAAACACATGAACAGGTTCATGATAAAGGTTTACAGTTTACAAACAAAGTAAAAAATTAGATATAATTAAACACAGACATCTTCAATATTTAACAAACGTGCCATTTCAGAATATATTATAAGTCTGATGGAAATTCTTAACACGTGTTTTAGATGGAATTAGTGCAATAAGAACAGAATCTAAGTTGTGAATTCATACTATACCTTTATGATAATAATCTGTCTAATTCAATATTTGAGAGTGGTTTAAATTAATGGGGCTTTACGCAAAATTTAAGATCCTTTAATTTATATGAAGGCGGTCAGATAAGGGTCGGTAGAGGAAACCTAATTTGTTGGGAGAAAATCGCCAATATTCGACAAGTGAACAGATAATTTTTTCATACTAGAAATATCCTCCGAGTACGATTCGATCTAGGCACTGAAAGCCACTGTGATTCCTAGTTCACAGAAAGGAAATAAATTGAATGAAACGTATAGACATTGTATAGTATTATCTTGAAACAGTAAAATGTAATTAAAAGCAAAATATACTTGAATGTTGCAGAAAAAATGCATAATGCATGGTTATTTCTTGGAAGTTTGGAAAAACACGAATTTATAGTAATCAGTTAATTACTAACCGTTTACGTTATTTTTATAAAAATCACACTTTTTATGCTCATTTATATAATTATCACATAATTTATAAGATTCTGAAAGTGCCGGATATTGAAATCACTGTTAAGATTACACTACCTAAGAACCACAATTATTAGTATGCAAAATGTTGGAATTTTCATACACACTAAGACGGATATAACTTTAACGAGTTTAAATTGCACCTTATTAACTAATGTTTGTAGTAGGTTCATAGTATATTATTATAGTATTCTTAGCACACGGTATTACCCAACTTTCTTTTAAGCATTATCATATTTTTTAAAAATAGTACATTATGTAGCACTTGAAAATGAAATACAAGTTGCATTTTTATCATTCAAAAAAGTGAGTAAACCGGAAACGTATAGTAAACATAAAGACAAGGTTTGGCTACCAACCTAATTTGTTATGTAATCAACGAACAATATTCGTAAGAGATACAAGTATTTTTCGACTTAAGTGGCTAGGGTATTTTTGATAATCTCTGAAAATAAATATACATACAGTTTTACAAGGATTTGATTTAATGCAGATATCTTTGTGATACATTTAGTGTAAAGTAATTATCAAATTGAAACTCGTATTTTGTTCAAATAAAAAACAAACATATTAATCCATGTCGGAATCACAATCCAGAAGCAAAATAAAAACTTTGGAACTAACAAGTTAAATCAGCGCGTAAACTTCCACCAGGGAAGAAAGGCCAGGGTGCCTAGGAAGGGTAACCACCTCCTGTTTAGCTAGCTACACTCGCCACGTGTGTAATCAAAATTATGTGAAAGGAACATGGAACTATGGGACGTCAAATATACCCAGGACAATCCTGGACACAGAGACATCAAACTCACAATATTGTGATGACGGCCATAAAACTTTCGAGGGCCTTGATAACCCTTGACTTTCAATATCCCTGAGTCAACAGTTTATTTGCAAGCAGCCTGCTTCGTTGTACAAGATCTATGTAGTGGGAACAAGCTCTACGATAGCGTTTAAATTGGGAAACAAATACACCGAAAACAGGAGAAGCAGGTATATTGCTGCATAGAAAGGAAAAGTTGACAATAGAAAAATTTGAGTCATTACATTTGTCATAAAGTTTCAAACGTAGCCTTTCGTTGGCGTCATTATTAAGGATTAAGGATTTAAGTTTAAATATAAGGCAGTACTTGAGGAGTCAGTCGAATCTTTTATTTCAAGCTCGCTTGGATAGGTGACATTCACCTAGTCTCCAAATGTAGGATTGTTAAGAGATAAAACGCTATCTATATATCTGTATGTTGAGTTGAATGATTTGGCGACAGTCTTCTCCAGATTTAACAAGGTTCTGCATACATTTTGTTTCATAAAAATAAAGAAACAAATCAGCAAGCAATGGTGCACAGTTTGTACCCATGAGTATACCGATTGTTTGCTAAAAAACTATATTACCAAACACAACAAAAATATTATCTATCAAAAACTGTTGATGGTATCTTCAGTAAATTTTTGTTTGGAATCCGTAAGACACTTGACAAAATAACCAGAATACCTGTTCAGCACAATATATTTGTATCTTGGCTTAACGTTTTTATAAAAGAAATTACTCACTTCACCAGACGTTCTTGAACAATCGAGAATAACCTATAAGTATATTAGCAACAACTCCACATCATATCATAATCAGTATATTTCACATAAAATATTTGATGTCTGACATGCATGCATATTGTATCAAAGTTGCAACATTATATAGTTCAGTAGGATAGCCAACCCGGCCAGCGCATTGATTCATCAAACAAAATTTCACGCGCAGACAAAGTGAAAAAATTGTCAAAAATTTGAATTCACTCGAGGCGGCAAAATTACATAATATTTATTTCACTGCGAGTTTTTAATACTATTTGTAGTATTTTATCGTCTTTTGAGGACAAAAGTAAGTCATTAAAGACGATTTTTATCAAAGTCGGTGAGAATTTAACAATTTAAATCGTAATTGAATGTTAGACACCGGCGAAAAATTGAAAATTGAAACTTTAAAAATATCATTCTGTGTACGCTGTTCCTCATGCACCAAAGATGTTTTTACATGAACGTAAAGAACTTTTTCTCACGGTTATTTTGATGTATAATTTGTCAAATAATTTTCTTTACACAAAAAACGTACCAGTTTCAAATGTCGAAAAAATCGATGAAATTGCCGGATTCTCGATCATGGGCCGCCCCCTTTCCGGCTAATTTGACACAGAAAAAATGCTAAGACAGCTTCCTTATTGTATGTAATGTATAAATTTGATACTCGAGAGACGCTGTGGATATATTTTTGTTGAAATAAAGTAAGTTTTTCCTTAAAAATATTGTATTTTCACTCCATTTCTCGTCTAATCTGCCGATTTTTTGGAACTACTTCCAGTCGGACATATTTGATTAGCATTCGTCCCGCTTCGATCACAATTTTAGCATGCAGAAAATGTCATCGTGTATTTTGGAAAAAATAGTCAAGCTTTTTTGCCTTATTTGTCATGTATGATCGATCTGCATGGCTGTCGAACACATTAGATACGCATGTGTTCTAATTTTACCCATATGGACTCGGAATCTGTACCAATACAGTGTACAGTGCAACCGGCTCATGTAGGACTAGTTAGGCTAGGGACTCAGAATTACTGAAAATTACCAACTGATTTTGCTTTGCTGGCAAAATATAAACAGGACCTGTCTGTCATATCAGTACATATCATTGGATAAATAAGCTAACATCCTTAATGAGGGTTAGACTGGATTTTTCTTTATGAAATATTCCCCAAAATGAGGAAACATCTCCCATGTTAGTTTAGCCAGAGTCAACACAACATTGGTCTCTATTATTTAAATTTTTGTTTCTGTTCTGATGCCAATAACCCCGGCATTATTATTTTAGTACAATTTAGACATGAAAAGTTGATTATTTTGCTTCATTAAAAGTTTTAAGTCAACTTGACATATTATAAATAACATTTAAAATAGACTATGTGGAAGCCAATCATGTGGATTTCATTTGACTTGGTTAAAAATTTAACTCCATATTATAATGATTAAATACAGATCTGTAAAATATTTAGGAATTTCAGTAATTTCTGTAAAATTGTAAAATTCTGATAAATAAATATCACCTTCTTTCAGGAAAATTCATGGGAACTGGTTTGATAATAACATTAAGAAATAAGTTTATGCAAATGCAGTGAAATTCATGACACAGTGTATCCAAATGGGCATTATTAGTTTGAAAGAACTCAAAATAATTGTAACACACTAGGCCTATTCTAGATTTATTGATTTATCAGTTAAATTTAGAATTGATTGTTTGGTATACACACTCCATTCAAGATTATTTCAATTAATCAGGTAAAGAGATTAAGGAGGGGGGGGGAAACTAGGTACAGGATGAAGATTTGCAGGGGCCCAGTAGCCAATGGCTTATAAAATCTAGAGTGGGTCTTTTAATGTTTACACATTTAAGCCATTTATTACTGTTACAAATTCTTTTATGAAGTGAGCTGGCCCCAAACTCAAAATAGTTAGGCTACACCCCTCAACAAGAGAACTGGCAAACTTTCTGACATAGTAAGATTTTAACCTATGCTGTTACCTGTATGCTACACTTCAGACAAGGGTGCATGAAAAGCATTTCATGTGGTGAAAAAAAGAGGTATTCAGTATCAAGAGATGCATTCAATTCATAAATGTGTAATGGTATATAATTCCCAGTATGTTAATGATATTGATATGTGTTGATTTTTAATTCTATATAAAATGAAACATTCATAAATGTCTGATGATATCTAATTCCTAGTGTATTAAAGATATTGTTATGTTTTAATTTTACATGAAATGAGACATTCAACATTATTACAATTTACAAAGTTGGTTTAGACACACATAATGCATTTTTCTTTGAAAAATGTTCCATTATGTGTAAACAGTAATAACCACGAGTGTTCATTCTAGGATTTTTTTCAGATGGGTTCATTTCTAATAATATTCCTCTAATAAATTGAATAACATCAATAATTTTGCATACATCTAATGTTTGATGTGACTTGTAATCTTTTAGGCTGATGTAAAAGCTTTTGTAATGAAGTACATGTATTTAAAAGTTTCATATAATGTAGCTTTTATATATGACAATGCTATCAAATATTTTGAACTTGCATTTGAAATCTAATTTCAAATGTGGCCCACTATGGCCTTTACAATGGTGCCATTTGGCAAAATAAAGGATCAACAGCCCCTTTCTCGAATGAACACTGCCATATTATCCCATAGTTTTTGATTTATTTGTAAATGATTTATCTATTTATCACAGCCAGAACAACTAGAAAGTACCTGTCCCCCATAAAATCACCTGTTTGTGTAGTTTCTAAATTTGATAATTTAGACAATTTTAGTCCTTTTAAATGCTATTATGGCCCACTTGTCATTCATTTAACAAACAAGAGTATGACAAAAATTCTAACTATCTGCCTATTCATAATTTTTTTTTTAACTTTTTAGTCATTCAATATCTTATTTTTTAAATGTTAATTTTGTTCATATAAAAATATTTGTTTTATTTTTCCAAAAAATATCTGAGGTTACTTTCCATGGTACCCATGCCACATTTCATGTTAGTACCTTGAGGAAAGACAAAATGCAACTTATTTGGATCTCTTTTTATGTATTTACCCTATTTATCATCACTAACCTGCTCAACATACTGTGTCCCAGCTCTAACTTATTTCTCTGTAGAATGTCTGATTTATTTATTTATTTATTTTTATTTATTTATTTATTTATTTATTTATTAACTGCTGACATATTGTGTCCCAGTTCTAACTTATTTCTCTGAACAATTTCTGAATTATTTATTTATTTATTTATTTATTTATTTATTTATTTATTTATTTATTTATTTATTTATTTATTATCATCTCTAACCTGCTAGACATTTTGTAACCTGCTCAACATACTGTGTCCCAGCTCTAACTTATTTCTCTGTAGAATTTCTTATTTATTTATTTATCATTTATTTTTTTTAATGTAGGCCCTATTTATTTATTCCTGTTGGGGTCCTAAAGTATCTTCATCAACAAACACATGTATGATGAAAGCCAGACGAGGATGCCTGTTGCAAAAAAAAAAATCGATTGATACAGTACAGACCTGTACAAAGTTTAGCATACAGCTAACGAATTAGTGCCGACAGCCGGCCTAGCCTATATTGCTCCCTCATTTGGTGTTTATAAATATCGACAGCAGTTGCCATCTATCTCTCAGAAGCTTTTCGACCGCTACCTTTCCATACCTTAGGCACTCGGCAGTCGAGCTTTGACTTCTTTTGGTTAGCTTAGTGTTAAACTTTCGACAGGTCTGTACTGTACATTGCGTGTACTGTGTATACAGTAGACAGTTGACTTATATATTTGACACGGGGAACGTTGTTTACGTCATTACGTTGGAACAATGCTTATCAAGGTCGCGGCCATATTTGTTTTCATTGACAACAAGACGTACTGAAATCATGCTGTTGGATTTTTACGATTTTCGCATATTTAACCCTCATGCACCAGGTACGATAATTTGCTGGCGTTAACTATTATAATTTTCTGGCATTGTATTAAAATTTCTAGGAAAAGTATTCTTTACACAAAAAACGTACCAGTTTCAAAAATGGAGAAGAAATTTATGTTGATTTTCAAGAGAAATCGGTTATCGTCGGAATATCAGTAATTTTAAGTAAGTGTGGCGTTTTATCTCGGACTTTTTGATACATGTAGAAAGTTTAGTTAATTCCTCACACGCTTGCATCATATTCGTAGCTAGAAATGTTAATTTTATGGTATAAAAACGATTCTGAAAATGGCGAATTTTTTTCGGGTTCAGACACTTGCCAAAAAGTAATCCCTTTTTATTTACCGCGGAAGGTCTCAAATTTTAAAACCAACGCACAATTTGGACTTGGCTATCCTACTGGTTTTATCGATTCGGTTTGTAATTAACAATTGTCTCTAAAATATGTCTATGGCTGGATGAATCCCAATCTTTACAAAGTCGGATGATTTACCCATAACTTTAGGAAATAATTTTTCTTGGATTTAAAAAAAGATTGTATAAAACATATTTCATCAGAATATGACCTAGTTATTAAGAAAACGCCATTGTTAAACAGCAAATGGAATAGTATTAAGTCAGCTGTTCAACATTTTTTCGGTCAGATAGAAGTTTATCAAGCAGTGCCTCATAGCAGGTTAAAGATGGCCATTTGTTATGAAACTAAAATTAAAATATATATACGTTTTGCAATCATGTTTCTATTAACAGTGATTTAATGTTTTGTCAAAAGTGAACAAAACTTTTAGTCATTTGTCATTTTGTGTGTTATTCATTACAATGTCATTTACAAACAAGCAGGTATGAAACTTTTCTACTGTGAAATAGGTATTGTTAAGTTCAAATGCAGACAGACCTGTTAGAATTTTGACATCAAATTTATCAGCAACATTGAAATTTGAATTTATTGTAACAAATTATTACATAAGGATCATTGTTCTTACTTTATAGTTACACCTTTGCTGACCTTGTACTTTTACAGTTCCTTTTTCTTAAAAAAATCACAAAATTTGAATAATTGGTAACGAAGCTTCTGTAGTACTTCATAAATTACGTACGTAGCTGTGAACAAAATGTCAATCATTTAAACAATATTTCCTCTATATCATTTCCGCGTCAAGTAATGTGACTATATTGATATCATTCCTAAACGTCATAGTATAGAGCCTATAACAGGATGTTTTGTTATCTGGATTTTAAAAGAAAATTGACTGTAAAAGAAGACGGATTTACAAGACAAAATTATTTCCACCAGTCACTGGAACTGTCAATCAAAGTTGTGATAAGAACAATTACTTGAATCCAAAAAATTGAGTATATATATTATTTACAAAACATATTGTAATTTTCCAGCACTAGACGGCCGTTTTGGAAAAAAATTCCTCGTCATTGTTGCTTGGAACAAATCAGTAAAATTCTCAACATTTAAGACATGTTGAATGGTTTTTACTCGTAATTGTTAATTCATATGTTTATTTATAGGTGCTTACTATCATGTGTTAGCAATTACGCACGGACAGGAGCAATAAGTGGCTACAAACAGGCGTCATTTTGAGCAAACGATAGGATGGACATGTATTGAAACCAATGTTGTTTAAACTAACACTTATACTAAAATATTAAAAAACAAACATACTGATCGCATTCCAGAACCAGAGTGAAAAACATTGTAACTGGCAAGTTAGGATAAACATGTGAACTTCCACCAGGGAAGTAAGGCCGGGTGTTCCGAAAGAGTTAAGCATTCCTTGTTTATCTAGCTTCACCCGCCACGTATGTAATCAAGTTTGAGTGAAAGAAGCATGGAACTATGGACATTACACCGACGAAAGAATGTTGGAACTATTTGGTAAAGAGTCGGACACAATAAGACTAAAGAAAGACATATTTTGAGCACTGATTACTTGATTCCAAAAATGGACGGGTATACAAACCTGTGACCAACTAATGTGCAAAGGGATGATCAATAATATATAAAAGGGTCCCAAATCATCATTCTAGTTATACACCAAGTCTCCTATAAGCGCATACTGACCACTTCGATAAAAGTGAAGCGGACCAGGACGAAACTTTTAACAACCAAATGTAAAGATTTATGAATTTCTTTTCTTAGCAGCACGCATTCAAGTAGAGTTTTACATTTACACCATTTGTGGTTTTGATTATGTAATGTCGTATTAAAACACAAAGCTTTTCATATTGATTCTTAAACACAAGATTTACTAAGATTATGTAGAAATGTTCTCTGGGGGAATATCTATTACTCAATCATAACATCGACCAGTCTAATACCCAACGGAAAAATCATTGTGCCAACAGTTTATTTTGACTTGATTAATAGCAAGGTTTTGTTGTAAATATTGTTTCCGAGAAATTGTAGAACGTGTACTCTCTGGTATATCAATAGAGTAGTTCTATAAAGAATAAAATGTAACTAAATTGATTGAACTGAAAGATAACCTAGGTCACTGGTGACATAACTGAATACAATATTGGACAATGGGAACCGGGAAAGTAAACAGGAACATCAACATATGGTAAATACAAAAATATATCCAGGATAATTTTGATTGAATAACCGACACATCATACGTTTCAACAATGTTATGATGATAGCTCTGTTCAGCAATCGAACCATACAGTATTAATACAATTTCAGAAGCAAAATGAAATTAAGTGGTACATTTACTTCAATTTAAGATTGTGATTTTGAAATGGATTGTTATGGCATCATCTGCTTTATATGATCATCTTCTCTTGTTGTATTCGTCCCTTTTGGTTAATTTATTTTGCTATTGCTTGCATGGGTTCTAACCAAAATCAATTGGTCAGAAAATGTAAAGTTTTTTAAGCAGATTGTTATATAATCTAAATGAATTGTGGTTTTATATTGGATGCAATGAGAGATAATGTTGTCTGGTTATGTTTTTTTAATATGATTTATACATATTAAAATATGTATTGTTTCCTTTGTTTTGCTGCTTTCCCTGATAGCCATATACAAGACGTTACTTTTAGATTTATGTTTTTCTGTTTTACAATAAAACGAGACTAAATCAATACTAGAATTAGGCAAAAGTAACTAGTCTCTTTTTCAAATATTATTTATTTTGTGAAACGTGTTGCATACAGAAAAAAGAAATGATTTATAGATTTGAAATATGGTATTGAAAGATTTGATAGGAATAAATTAAATCACAATCCTCAAAGCAAAGTAAAAACTCTAAAACTGTCAATTTAGTTAGAAACAAAGGGAAGTAAAGTCAGGTACTCCGAAAGGGTAATTGTCCTGTGCAGCAACTTACACCGCCACGTGTGTAAACTCTAGAACAAATGAACATGAAACAACATGAAACATAAACAGGGGAATTTTAGATACGGAGGCACCATACCTATCTACAACACTGTCATGACGGCCATAAAACATCCAAGGTTACACTAACCCTGCGTTAATAGCCTAGTTCAAGTATATTTTCTCAATTGATGTACGTAATGTTTAATCACTATATAGAAATTATTCTGGCCGTTTGTTCGTTCGTCCGTCTGTCTTGATAACAAGTAACATAACGTAACGGCAACTTAAAAAACGAACATACTTATCCATGTCCGAATTACAATAAAGAAGCAAAGTAAAACTTTGAAACCGACAAGTTAGGTTCAACACGTTAACATTCACAAGGGAAGTGTGTCTGGGTGCTTCAGAAGATAAGCACTTCCTGTTTAGCCAGCTACACCGGTCACATGTATAATCAATATCTAGTGAAAAGGACATTGAACTATGGGACGTCAAATGTATATCTTTCAAATATGTCCATTACCTTTATACACTCATAGTACCCACACATAAAAATGTAACCGGTTGTGGCATTCCTTTACTGCAGAAATACTGAGAAACACTTTCTAAGAAGTATTTGCTTAAAACGTGTAAATATCTGTCTGTGTCTGGGATAAAATTGAAACCTGTAGTGGCAAACCTTAACTGCAGAAATACTGAAATATAATTTCTTACAAGTATTTGTCTGTCTGGGGTGATTAATATTGGTAAGAGCAGACGGATATATTGCTGTTAAAAATTGAATTGATTAAGAATGTTATGCGGGTTAACGTTATCATGAAACAATCTCCAAGAAATTATTTTTGATTGATACAAATACTGAAAAGACCAAAGTAAATATAAAAAAGATTTAACAATCGTTTTTGGTTTGTCTGTCAACCTTAATTAATCGACTCGTCAATTTTAGACCTAGTGGGAGGCAGTGAGCACGGAAAAAGAACCTAACTATGACTGCTTCATGTAGCAACCGGTCAAATTCTCCATGCTAACGTGTTATTATGTAATTTTGAATGCCCCCATCAGCTTCCACGATCATTGTTCTGAAAGCATCAATCTGAAAATAGAAATAAATGACAAGATTAGAAGTGATATAAAGGTGCAAAAATAAGGATTTGAGATCCCGGCACATCTTTAGTTATAACCATAACATATCTCTCTTGGTGTCAAACTTATTTTCAGCGCAATGTTGGCAGAACCACATTGAAGTTAACAATGCAAAATGATATGACGTCAACAATAGAATATGACCTGAGACACGTAGTAGCCATTAGTTAGTTAGACTATAATCGCAATATAACATTTTGCATTTTTTGTTTTTGTGGGGAGTGGAATTCTTCAAAAAAGTTTAACTGAACCAACTGCTGTTAGCATATTTTAAATTTGCATATCATTTAGTATGTTTGCTTAAAATTGTTTCTCCGTGAAAGAAGTAAAGAGATGAACTATGCAAAATCAATATTAGCGGCACCCATATACTTGCTGAAGATGTAATATATACAGATGGTAATTATGCAACAGTTTTTCTGGAGAACACCCTTAGTGTTGTAAACAACACAAACTGTCTTAGTATCAATTCTTATTAAAACTCTTTAAATTACGACTGCATGGTTCCAAATTCGCATCCGATAATGCAAAACATATCAGTCAGTGTTTTTGCACTGTTAAGTACTCCTTTATAAACTATGTACTTACCTGTACAGGCCTGTCGAAAGTTTGACACTGAGCAATCGAAAAATGACTCCAAATGACCGAGATTTGCATAGCTAGTCACCGAAAATACGACGAAAGTTTGATAGCAGCTGCCGAATATACAGTAAAACCTCTCTAAACCGGACAAGCTCCGGACCAAAGATTTTGTCCGGTTTAGGGAGGTGTCCGGTTTAGAGAGGTTTTGAAATTTTAACTTGACTTATCTCCCCATAACTAAATCAATCAAGAGAGATGTAATACATGTCAGAGAAGCCACAATCAACAACTGTTACGTACACATCTCATTATAGGATATGCTATATGTAAAAGCACTAATTGGTTTTAAATCACCTTTAATTCGCTTTCTTAAGAGGATTCTAATTATGGTACTCAAGGCAAATAGACTACCTTTATTAATCCCTGACAGGACAACAATAGTGTTGACACTTTTCCAGTCCCTTTGACCCTTAAGGTGTCACTGGATAATAATTAGCAAAACAACTGTAGCAACTATAGATAATAAGATAAGATTATACAGAAGTGCTTATCTAAGTAATAAATAAATTAATAAACAAATTTAGCTTATAAAGAAAAATCACAAAAAGAAAGAATATATATATATATATATATATATATATATATATATATATATATATATATATATATATATAGAGAGAGAGAGAGAGAGAGAGAGAGAGAGAGAGAGAGAGAGAGAGAGGAAAAATATTTAATAAATAAATAAATAATTGAATTAAATACCAAATGTTTTAAAGTTTTAAATGAGAATAAAAAAGAATTAAAAAAAATTATTAAAAAATTAAGAAAAATGATTTTCAAGTGTTCATAATTGAATATTTTTATAGATCTGTTTAAAACTAATATATTTAAAAAAGGAAAAAAAACAAGTTATTAAAAAAATCAAAATGTTGTCCGGTTTAGAGAGGTTCAATTTTAAGGATATAAGCAACTTGGGACTAAAAAGTTTGTCCGGTGTCCGGAATAGAGAGTGTCCGGTTTAGAGAGGTTCTTGTTAATTGAAATATAGAAGGATAAATTCGGGACCAAAAATTTTGTCCGGAATAGAGAGTTGTCCGGTTTAGGGAGGTTTCACTGTATAGCAATAGAGAAATGACTAACGAGGGACCGAGATGAGCTTTCAATTTGGCAGTTATTCGATTTTTTAGTGTTAATCTTTTGACAAGGTCTGTATTGTAGTAAACGTTTTAACAACAAAGAATAGAACACATCAAATAAAAATGTTATTTCTGTATAGAGAGGCTTTTTTACAACAATGTCATAATTATTTTCCTTCACCTCACAAGAGGAAGAATGTTATAACCTATTTCCACTATTGTTACAAAAGGATACGTCTGATCAAATCTAGGTGAATCTGGTAAATTTAGCAATTTTTGTGCCCCAAATTCATTAAAATATATACGGGAAATATTGAAATGATCAACATTTACCCGTGGTAGAATATATCACCAGGGGGCTTTGCTACCGAGTGATATATTCGTCGCATGTTAACGACGGCCCGTGTATTATTCGACGATATACCACGGGTAAATGTTGCTGATGTCAATGCTAACATGATTTTGATAAACAGAATTGAAATAAACACCAGGAACTCTTTCTTTGGAAGAACATTTTACTATCTATTTGCAAAAAGGTTCATTGAAACAATATGGCTGTTGAGATTACCGCCATTGAAATAAATGATTTTATGAACGAAAATTACGTCAAAACCATTGTTCGCGGAACATAGCATAACGTCATAAGATAAGCAAGGGAGTACGTCATTAACACGGAACAGCGATGGGTATATCGTTTGTTATACCACGATTGGCTCTCCACATATTTCATATGAAGGAAAACGCAGGTAATGTTAGAATATTCATTATCACCACCTAAACTTACGTAATATTTATAGGATGTAATAAGGGCATTATAACATATAATGTAGCACTTGTGTGCACTCTTTATTTCCAAAAGTTAATTGTAAAAATGAAAAGGATAAAATGCTATCGAATAAACAAATTTTATACGAGTATTGATGTAATGATGGATGCATCATTACAGATAAGGCGCCCAAACGAATAAAAGTCAAATCGTGTATTCAGAACTCATATTATTAGAAATTAACAGTTAACGGTTTTTTACTTCAAGTTTTAAATGAAATACTACTAGTAAAGATTCAAGAGATGTAACCTTATTGGTCAACTAGAATGTATACTTGGAGCAAGAATGTCTATATATAGTCTCTCTCTCTCTCTCTCTGACATTTTATTCTAAAAAAATTATTGCCTTGCTGTCAAATGAAATTAGAAGTAGTACATGAACCCAATTGGTTGAAATTCAAACAAAAGGCAAAGTTGATTGACAGCACCTATACCCAATATCACAACCTATTGTTTTGATGATCTAATGACGTGTTGATTTTAAATTAATCCAAGTATTTACCCATGTAATGTCATATTGATAACTCAATACAGCTACTCTATCGAATTGAATAATAAATCATGCACCAGGGATAACTGACCATTAGTGTTGCTTATAAAAAAGATTTAGCTTTAGAGCTTTTGGACATGGATCAGTGGTTTCTTAAGTATCCTCGACAATGAAAATTCATGCTTATTGTTTTAGTTCTTTAGCAAAATAATAGCAACCATCCCATAAAGAAAACTATAGTTTGAGGGTGGGGATATCAAAGTTAGTACCTAGACCTACATATCCCCACCCTTGTTTCCATGTCCCTGGCAACGGCTGCCATTTTGAAAATTTAAACCTTTAAATAAGTTCTACATACAATAGAAAAAGTGCAGATAAATTTACAAAATGTACTTAGTTAATACTTTTTTCTATCAAATACCAGGTTTCCAAACTTAAAAATCTGTTAATCAAATAGTAACACTTATTTTAATCCCAACATACATTATTAGAAATTTTAAACTTATAATATTCTTTTCATTTTAAGATTTAATTTTATATATAAAAGTAGTACATGAATCCAATTGGTTGAAATTCAAACATAGGCAAAGTTGACTGACATCAACTATACCCAATATCACAACCTGTTGTTTTTGTTTTGATGAGCTAATGATGTGTTGATTTTAACTAATCCAAGCATTTACCCATGTAATGTCATATTGATAACTAAATGCAGCTACTCTAACGAATTGAATAATTAATCATGCCACAGGGATAACTGACCATTAGTGTTGCTTATAAAAAATTTAGCTTGAGAGCTTTTGGCATGGATCAATGATTACTTAAGTATCATTGACAAAGAAAAATCATGCTAATTAAAACTCTTAAACAAACACAAGACCAACTCCCTCCTTTAAGGGTCTTTAAGGAATCCTTAAAGATCCTTAAAGATGTCCTTAAAGATCCTTAAAGCCTCCTTAAAGACCCCTTTAAGGACCACCATCTTCTTTAAGGATCTTTAAGGCTTCCTTACAGATCCTTAATGGAACTGAAATTTTAAGGATCTTTAATGCGGCTTTAAGGATCTTTAAGGATCACCCTGACATACACATGTATTTAAATGATATAATGGTGTTTTTTCAACCACCCTGAATTGGCTAAGGATGCACCATTATTTATTTATTTATTTATTTATTTATTTATTTATTTATTTATTTATTTATTTATTTGTTTATGGTATATATTACACAAAAATAATTGGAGAAAAACGCGATTAAAAATAAATGTCCGGTGATAAAATTTCATGATTGTTTTCAAAGTAATTAATTAATTAATTAATTAATTATTTATTTATTTATTTATTTTTATTTATAATCTATACTGCTCCGATATTATGTCCAGCTCTAAATTGATTCAATGTACAACTTCTTATTTATTTATTTATTTATTTATTTATTTATTTATTTATTAAACTAAAAAAAGTGTAGTTTTGACTATTTATCATTATGGATTTATGCCCATAGGTAATAAACAGATCATGGTTCCTAATTGATGATCATCAACATTTCCCCGGTATCTCATCAACAACTTACCTAACTAATTGATAACAGAAGCAAATTCAAACTCATTTTAACCAGACGATAGTATATTCTACCTGAAAAATTTACCGTATGTTGTTAATCTCTTTAATTACCTAGATGGATTTGAATTTTAATGGAATCTGATGATTAATCTACATGAGTAGTAATGTTAGGGATACTTTAGATACTTTTTACCAATTGTTATTTGTGTGTAAATAAATAAATAAATAAATAAATAAATAATAAATATTTTTAAAAACTTTAATAAGTATATGAAATATGAGAGAGAGAGAGAGAGAGAGAGAGAGAGGGCAGAGCGAAGACTTGTACATCATCAGTTTTTAAACTACCATTATTTGATATTTCTTATTTCATGACCTTGAAATGTGCATTCATATAAATAAAATAAATAAATAAATAAATAAATAAATAAATAAATAAATAATAAATAATAAATAAATAATATCATATAAATATATAAATAATCAATAAATATATAAATAATCATAATAAATAAATAAATAATCAAATAAATAAATAAATCATATAAATAAATAAATAAATAAATAAATAAATAATAAATAAATAAATAAATAAATAAATAATAAATAAATAAATAATAAATAAATAAACCACAATTTCATAGACAAAACTGGTAGATTCATTTGCACTATCTTCTTCATGTAATAATTTCTCGATCGATCCAGTAAAATAACTTGTATTCTCTGATCAAGTTGTTTATGGAGAGAGAGAGAGAGAGAGAGAGAGAGAGAGAGAGAGAGAGATCGGAGCTGAGAGTTGTCTATCGGAACTTTTTCCCACAAGCGAAAACTATAAGCATGATTTTCTAATCATAGAATAGGTCCGCAATCCAAGTTAACGAATTTCGGGCTAATAAAGTTGTGATTTATAATGAAACAATTAAAAGAAAAAAACATTTATATCATCGGCATTTATTTTAAGTTAATTATCGTTTTAATTTGTTTTCTTGCCGAAAATGGGGTTCTCTGTGTGTTTCCGTTTCATTAAAATCCTAGAACTGACGCCTCAAATAACTAGCAAAATCTTGATCTCACTGCTTGGTTCACATCTTTAGGGAAAATCTAGTGTGAGAAAACTCGCTTGTCGAATATTGGTTCTAATCTCAATGCACTTCGATTTCTTTCACTATCCTTGAACTTAAAGTCTCTACACAAGACTATACAATTTTGTTACAAACTGACAAAATATTAAACTGGGACAGGCCATAATCTCAGAAAATTTGTCAGTTCGCTCAGGTTTTACATTCTTGGCCATTCTAGAATTCTTATTCATTGAATCAAATAATGATATAAGTGAAATAATCTTGACACAGGAATGAAACTCTATACTCTGCTATCCCGTTATCCTGATTATGTTGAGAAAAAAGTAAAAAAGTTTTCTCCAGAAATAAATCAAATGGTGTTGTTCAAACACAAAAAGATATTAGCAGTCTGCAGCTGACGTTGGAATATTGTCATATCTAGGAGAGAAAGAGAGAGAGAGGAGAGAGAATTTGGATTTGCAGTGTCGTGTACTTTTTTCGTTCTGTTTAAAAATAATTCAAAAATGGTAAATCATGCAGTGTCAGATCCAGCGGGATGGAGGTAGGTGGGCGGGGAGGGGGGCACCCCAACATTTGCCCCTGCTTTCCGACTTTTTTCCCTCTCGCTTACCGCAAATTGTCAAGCAACCAGTGGATGGACCAGTTAATTAGTGGTACTGATTAATTAATTCGTGTACAGGTAGGTAATTGCAATCAGAGGATGATGTAATGTACCAGTTCGCTGAGGTATGAAAGAATTCAGGTAGTGCTGACCAGTCTTAGGTGATAATGTTATTTACCTGATCACTTAGGCATGAAAGAACCCAGTTAGTATTAGTAAATGACGTTAATTAGTAATACTAATTAAGACACTTCTGTCTTGTCAGAAAGCATGAATTTTAAACTGGGTGTTATCAGTACTTCAAAAATAATTCTTATTCAAGGACAGATTCCATAAAGAGTGATTCCATTAATCATAAATGAATATTGGGACCAAGGGTCAGGGCCCAGAGAGAGAGAGAGAGAGAGAGAGAGAGAGAGAGCTAATTAGAATGGTACATTTTTAGCACATAAGATTATCTTTTTGTATATTTTTATAGCGCAAAGTCTATTTTCATATAAAAGTCCCAATTTTTGTACATTTTTTTACATTTTTAATTGGTTTTAATAGATAAATTCCATCTCATTTGACTTTTTATTCTATCCGTCCGTTATTGGCTTTATGGAACAAATCTAAAATGATAAGTGCTATTTTCTGGTAAAAAGGATTCTTGTGTGTTGCACCATTATACTGATTATTTAGTATAATAATGTAATAATTTAATTAATATAATAAAATTAACTTGAATGTTCAGATGGATGTCATATAGATAATTTTAAACAAGTGTGGAAAAAAGGGGAGGAAGGAGACCTTCCACTTCGGTAGCAGCCAGCTCGGTAGAGTGTCGACTGTCCGCTCCAGAAGTGGAAGGTCGCGGGTTTGGTCTCTGGCCGGGTCTGATCCAAAACTTGAAAAAGGGTAGTGACTATTCACTCGGATCCGCTTTTGAGTATGACAATGGTAATATTTTTTTTAAACAGTTTTACCAGATTTATAACAGTAGGAAATGTCGCTAGTTCTACTGTTTCAATTTGTAAAGAGTACTATTATTATAATGTTTAACATGTGCACCCCCTTTTCTCTCTCTCTCTCTCTCTCTCTCTCTCTCTCTCTCTCTCTCTCTCTCTCCGTGAATTGAATTAATTTCTGAAATTATTTTATTTAACATTCTCACTGTTTCCCTCATAAAACAGTCATTTAAGTTAAATGCGAGATTTTGAAGGATAGATTAAGATTATAACAAATTATCATTAAAACTCGTCCTTCCATTTTGTACAGATTATTAAATGTCGCTGGTACAATATTATAGTTGTTTATCAAACAAGGAAATAAGTATTGGTATTACAACAAAAATGTAACTAAATTATAAAAGACAATTTTAAATAAAATTTACTTAAAATTATTGTTTTAATTTCAAGAATTATTGAAATATTTTAATAAAAAAGCAGTAGTATGATTAAGATTATACAAATAGGAATGGATATCTGATCGATAATTGATCTTTATAAAAGTGATGTTTGCCAGTCAGATAAATAAGTGTATTACAGGTAAAGGTTTGATATGCCCGTCTTCCTTTGATCAGAAATCTTAAGTCAGTTAAATTAACCTAAAAATTATTCCTCTCAAGAATGAAAGAGCAAACTATAATAATAATAATAATAATAATAATAATAATATAATAAAATATTTTTAAATGGAGTAAAACATTTTATTTATATATTTTATTATTAAATCTGAAAGATTTAGAGCTAGTCACGTGATCCTTAGGCTACCGGGTACTATATAGTTTAAAAATATAAATGCATATTCATGTCTTCCGTGGCCTAATGGATAAGGATGTAGAGTCAGGAAAGGATGTAATCTGGGGAACTAAGGGTAGTGAGTTCAAGTCCCGCTGCGAGCGAAATTAGATAAGTAAATTTGTAATAAATGATGTTAAATTTCAGGACTACTTGCAAAACAACCAAAATTAGTATAAATTGATAAAGAAAAATGATTAAATATAAGTTTATTTTTTATAAATTTACAAATTTTATAAATAAATAAAAAAATAAATAAAATAATTTTTTTTAAATAAAACAATAAAATAAAATAAAAACAGTGTAAGAGTATAATAAGTTAAATAATTATATTTAACATCACATTTATATAAATTTAAAATTTAAAAAAATGTAAAGAAATTTGTTTTCTGTGTTTATTAAACAAATCCTTAAAGATCCTTAAAGCCGCCTTAAAGATCCTTAAAATTTCAGTTCCATTAAGGATCTTTAAGGATGTCCTTAAAGAGACCTTAAAGACACATTTAAGGTCCTTAAAGACCCCTTAAAGATCCTTAAAGCCCCATTTAATGAGTCTTTAAGGGGGCTTTAAGGATCCTTAAAGGTGACTTTTCTTCTTGTGAAAATGATAGCAACCATCCCATGAAAAAAGCTATAATTTGAGGGTGGAGATTTCAAAGTTAGTACCTAGACCTACCTGTCTCCACCCTTCTTTTGGAATGACTATATGGGTCTACTTTAGTAACAATCTATTTAACTTTTCATAAAGAATTAGAAAATATATATGTTAGGGGTGGGGATCTTAACTGTTCAAAAGTTAGAACCCAGCTCCGCCTGTCACCGCCCTCCTCTGGAATAACGTCATTGGTATTTCTGCAGTATCACTCTATTCAACTTTAAAAACAGAACCGGAAAGTATATAGTTTCAGGGTGGGGATATTAACCATTTAAAAGTTAGTACCTACCAATCCCCGCCCGTCCCCATCCTCCATCAGGAATGACCCCATGGGATTTTCTTTAGTATCACTCTATTCAACTTTTCATGTAGAACCAGAAAATATATAGTTTATTGGTGGGGATCTCAACCGTTTCAAAGTTAGCACACTGCCCCGCCCATCCTTTCCCCTCCCTGATACCCCCGGGAAAATCTTGTGATACAGACTTGTACATCTTGAGACTCTGATCATGAATATATATGGTTTTATAGTACATAAAAAGTATATATGGCAAAATTGATCATTATTGTTTTTAAAACCCCGCCCTCCTGCTCTTACCCTAATGACCCCATGGGCATTTTTGCTCGGCCTCTGGGGACGGAGATGGGGATCAACTTTCATGTAAAGTTTGGTTAAGATCGGACCAAAGGTCTTTTATAATAATATAATAATAATAATAATAATAATAATAAGAAGAAGAAGAAGAAGAAGAAGAAGAAGAAGAAGAAGAAACGGTGCAAAAAAAAAAATAAGTCGCCAAACTTCGTTTGGGCGCCTTAATAAGAAACGGTGCAAAAACAATAGGTCGCCAAACTTCGTTTGGGCGCCTTAATAATACTTAATGACATCTTTGCCATCCATGATTAAGGGGTAATTTTTCACATATAAATTCTATTTCTAAACAATTTGATTCTTTAGTAGTCTATGTTATGCTCTAAACTTAAACAAGTATGATATTTAGGTAGAATACCAATTTGTTTTGTAATTAGAATGTCGTGTAGATTTAAGATTACCGAAACCTTAACGCACACAAAAGGTAATTTTCAAAAATAATATCACATTTTGTAACCTATAAAATGGAAATAAAATCCAAATGTTACACATATCTTCATTAATTTTATAGCTTAAGCAATCGGAGAGTAAATGAACTTGCAAAAACGTCATAAAATAGTATCATACAACCATTTCAATCAAACGTGCATTCAATGATCATCATTATATAAGGTGCCGTTTAAAATAATTACATAATATCAATAAAATTCGTAAAACTTGCACTATATATGAAGCATCAGATTCATTTCTCATCTGTTGTCTTCATTTAGGTTTAATTGCTTAAAAAATACTGGAATGCGTTAAATATTCTAGTTTTATTATAAAAATGAATATATTCAACCGCCATATAATATATATTTTTTCTCTAGACAATTTGCAAAATATTGACCCGATTTATGTTCCTGATAAATCCAGATTTCATTTGCACGAAATGAAAATATAAAAAACCCAAAACAATTTCAGATTTTGTTTCCATCGACAAATGAAACTTGCGTAAGAATTGTATGTGGCCGTTACGAAAGACAAACAATTTGTTTAAGAATTTTTAATGTTAGGCGTTGGATGAATCATTATAGCCCTTCTTCATAATGTTTGCTTATATGCACGTTTCCCTGAGGATATCACAACTCAATAATAATTGCAATAATTATAATAATTGTCTTAACTTGCTGCTAGTTAAAATTTTAAATTCCTAAAAAACTAAGGTATACACTCTATTGCATAGCATTTCCTTGGCTAAATTTGGTAAAATACTAAGTATATTTTTGTATCGTTTCAACATCTTAAAAAAAAGCAATTTTAGTCGAAGGACTACTGATGGTTAATTGTATTCCGAAACAGCCACCTAGTGCTATAAAATTTAAACTGGTATAATATATATGTGTAACATAGCGCTGGCAATGTATCGATAATACTTATTTTATTATGTAGACGTAAATTTATATTTATTTCGTACACCAAGTCATATCAACCGTTTTGCAGATATTTGTGAGAATGATAACCTACATCCGTAGTACATAAGTACTGTATACTTTTTGAGTAGTATGATAGCCAGTCTATCACAACATAATACTATTTCTCACAGGGTAAATATATCACAACTCAATTTTGCCTCAATGTATATTTGTCAATTTTACAACGAAAGTAATCAAAGCTTACTTTAGCGTAACAGATTTTATTCCTAAAATGTCAGCACCTCATTACGAGGTCGTTGTCAATATTCTGAATTCAGCATAAACCCCCTAAATTGTATTTTTAGAAATTGACAATAACTTGTTGCTTACAGAGTGAAATAACACACATTATGTGTCAAATGTAGTATATTAATTAATAGAGGTATATTTTGCACAAATAGTTTACGTAAAAAATATCTCGAAGAATAATATATAAATCGCAGCGGCACATACAAATTGCATTGTAAAACACTCAGTTCAAAATTAGTTTATTGTCAAAGATAAACAAACAAAAATATGAAGGTTATCAATAAAATATAAGAAATACAGCATGTTTGTTTTATTGTTTAACTTCAGAATAATAGAAGTTGGATAATATATAACACATGTAAGTAATAACAAGCCTACCATAATCAAGGTCCTGAAAAAGTGTTATGGTCGTCATAAGATTTTTGTTGAAAAGTATAATGTCTCTGTATTCAGTATTATCCAGAACAAATTTGACGTTTTGCAGTGATATGTTCCTTTCATTCTCAATTTTAAAAATCGCACGCGAAGGATGTACCTAGCTACTTTTAACTAGACAATAAGTGCTTAAATTTCCAGAGCAGTCGGTATCACTAGCCTTCTATGGTAGAAGTGCGAGTGTTTAACTTCATATGCCTGTTTTTAAAGGTTTTATTTTGCTTTAGGATTGTGATTTGGACAAGGACCGTTATGTTTGATTTTATTAGTTAAAGAACTCTGGTTAATTATCTTCAGTGATTAACTCATTAGATATATTAATTTTGAATATCTATTGAACAGATTAAAGAAACGATTAATTCACTTCATGTATAAATAAAACTCAATTTTCAGAATAAAGTAAATGATATAAACCACACAAACGATACAATTTTGTATCAATCATACTAAGATTTCGAATTATTTAAATCAAGTTAAACTTCACATGATAATTTTGTTCTGTTTGTATATTGTGTCATCAGATGTGATGTTATATAGTCTGTTTTATTGATTCAGCTTATAACTGGAGATTGTTTATATGGCTTGATAAGTCTTAATATTCCGTATTTCCTGTATTGAAACCTCGGAATATATTTGCATACTATATCCCCAATCACTCTAAGAAATGGTTTTTCCTCAACTTTATTGACGGATTGTATTGAACATACAATATATATTTTCCAGAATTATGATCGCCAGATATTTATTGTGTTAAAGCTTATTAGAGTATTCTGTTTAGGGGAGTTTGTTACAACAACTGTTGTCGTCATACATTTATTGTGCTCAAGCTAATTAGAAAATAAATTTTCTGTATGGTTGTTCAATAAATTAATTAAACGTTGAGAATAGTTTAATTGGTATGTAAAGAGATATTTGACAACGATATAGTTGTACTGTGTTAATATAGTATGCTAAAAGGTCCTTTGATCTCTTTTCACGAGTTACAAGATACCTTATTAAATGGAATTCTTCAGAGAACAGAGAAATTACGAAATAACATAATTAGTTTGATTGACAATTGTTTAATTTTATTTATTCTTTTCATCTTATTAATATTTTAACGTTCTGCAAATGCGTATGTCTTTATTATTTTAATATTTGATTATACTTTAAAATGGTATACATATCCATATGCATATATCTGAACAAATCTGGTAAATGGATAGCGCTAGCTCTGTACTGTTTTGTCAATAATATTAAGTACATGATCAATTAATTGTAGCATCTTTTCAATGTACAATCTTCAGTAGTTTTTGGCATCAATTGGCGTGTCATGTTTTCTTATCGAACGAGTGTTTTTCGGTTACATGGAACAGTCGGATACGGATGCAAACAATACATTATTTTTGTTATACTTTAATAAAATCTCTTTAAATAAATCAACAAAATATGAAGTCCTGTAATTCAATGTTCCTACAGAAAATGTTATCCGACCTATTTCTATCGGTATTTGAGAGCGTTGTCAATACTACGTGGGTTTTGACCTACAACAAATAAACGATACAAAAAAAATAAAATGAGAAAGGCATTTGTAAACCAGGCAAAACTTGCGGTTAAAAATCTTATGTTTGATCCTTGTCCTCGGACAACAGTTTAAGCCACCGTTCCAACATCGCACATATTGACCTAATACTCAGTCAAGAAAATATAGCACGATATTTTGTCTAGAAATCGTGTAATACATCATTTTACTAGCGATTGGATTTCTTTTCATTTTTCTTTCCTTCCTTTGACCTTTAAACTTTGTGTATTACATCGTCTATTGAATTATAGCAACCGTAAGACGAGCGTCTGTAGTACGTCACCATGTACGCACATATGTGTGACTGGAGGCCAATGGTCGATATCAATTTGTCTTCAAATGAATTCGTTATATTGAGATCATAGTTAAAGGTCCCCTATAATGCTTATCGGAAAAATAGTCTGGTGAATTATAACTAGATTTTTTGTTATATGAAATCAATATAAAACATCTACTGTCGGATTAAATTAGACAGATTTACAAATCAGAATTACTATTATCAGACATTTGTGCTGTCACTCAGTAAAAACGACTCCATAGACACACCGATACTACATCAAAAACAGAATATATTTATTGTCATCATTTTAACCAATGTAGCATTTTGTTTTATTTTCAGTTTAGTCCAACAATTCTTTAAATTTAAAAAAACTAAATGGCATGAGACAAACAATTAAATAAATATTGAAAATCAAAACAAAAATGGAATAAAAAATACATACAACTTAAAAAATATTGAAATAAACGTTGAAAAAGTGTCACCTTTTATACACCTAGTAGCAACTACTGTATTCAGTAATACATGCATATTTAAAAATGGAGGAAAGGAAACGTGCAACGAATTAGCAACCTTGTACACAACACGCCACAAATGAAAGGAAAATATGATTTGAGCCGTATAATGAAAAATTAAACAACTTAATAATCTGACCGATAAGCAATCAAACAACTAAATCCATCTCTTGAGAGCCAAATACCAAATCTAGTCATGGTTCCATATACGTTTCACATTTAAATACCGTTGGTTTCAATTTGTAATATATCTTTCTTGGTTGTTGGACATAATTGTATCAATTCCACAATTTACATAACGCCCTGTAAAACACATGAACAGGTTCATGATAAAGGTTTACAGTTTAAAAACAAAGTCAGAAAATTAGATATAATTAAACACAGACATCTTCAATATTTAACAAACGTACCATTTCAGAATATATCATTAGTCCGAAGGAAAATCTTAACATGTGTTTTAGATTGAATTAATGCAATAAAAACAGATTTTATTTTAAACATCTATGTAGTGAATCAAACTATACCTTGATGAGAATAATATGTCTATCTATTACAATATTTTAGAGTGGGTTAAAGCATTTGGATTTTACGCACAATATCTATGAAAGCGGTAAGATAAGGGTTGGTAGAGGAAACCGATTTTGTTGGGAGAAAATCGCCAATATTCGACAAGTGAACAGATAATTTTTTCATACTAGAAATATCCCCCGAGTAAGATTCGATCTAGGCACTAAAAGCCACTGTGATTTCTAGTTCACAGAAAGGAGATAAATTGAATGAAACTATAGACATTGTATAGTATTAGCTTGAAACAGTAATAAGTATGTGAAAGCAAAATACATGAATGTTGCAGAAAAAACATAATGCATGGATATTTTCGGATATTGAAATCACTTTTAAGATTACACTACTTAAAAACCACAAATTTTAGTATGCAAAATCTTGGAATCTTCATACAAACTAAAACGGATATAACTTTAATGAGTTTAAATTGCACCTTATTAACTAATGTTTGTAGTAGGTTCATAGTATGTAATTTTTAGCACACGGTATTACCCAACTTTCATTTAAGCATTATCATATTTTTTTAAAAAAGTACATTATGTAACACTTGGAAATGAACTACAAGTTGCATTCGTATCATTCAAAGAAGTGAGAAAACCGGAAATGTATAGTAAGCATAAAGACAAGGTTTGGCTACCAACCTAATTTGTTATGTAATCGACGAACAATATTCGTAAGAGATATAAGTATTTCTTCAACTTAAGTAGTTATGGTATTTTTGATAATCTCTGAAAATAAATATACATACAATTTTACAAGGATTTGATTTAATGCAGATATCTTTAAGATGCGTTTGGTGTAAAGCAATTATCAAATTAAAACTCATATGTAGATATGTACCTCATGTTGACAAGTTTTGTTTCAAATCAAAAACAAACATACTAATCCATGTCTGAATCACAATCCAAAAGCAAAGTAAAAAGTTTGGAACTGACAAGTTAAGTCAGCGCGTGAACTTCCATCAGGGAAGTGAGGTCGGATGCTCCGGAAGAGTAAGCACCTCCTGTTTAGCTAGCTAAACTCGACACGTGTGTAATCAAAATTGTGTGAAAGGAACATGGAACTATGGAACGTCAAATATATTCAGTACAATTCTGGACACAGATACATCAAACTCACAGTACTGTGATGACGGCCATAAAACTTTCGAGGGCCTTGATAACCCTTGACTTCCAATATCCCTGAGTCAACAGTTAATTTGCAAGCAGCCTGCTTCGTTGTACAAAGTCTATGTCGTGGGAACAAACTCTACGATAGCGTTTAAATTGGGAAACAAATACACCGAAAGCAGGAAAAGCAGGTATATTGCTGCATAGAAGGGGAAGTTGACAATAGAAAAATTAAAGTCATCACGTTTGTCATAAAGTTTCAAACGTAGTCTTTCGTTGGCGTCATTATTAAGGATTAAGGATTTAAGTCTAAATATAAGGCAGTACTTGAGGAGTCAGTCGAATCTTTTATTTCAAGCTCGCTTGGATAGGTGACATTCACATAGTCTCCAAATGCAGGATTGTTAAGAGACAGAACATCATCTATATATCTGTATGTTGAGTTGAATGATTTGGCGACAGTCTTCTCTCCAGATTTAACAAGGTTCTGAATAAATTTTGCTTCATAAAAATAAAGAAACAAATCAGCAAGCAATGGTGCACAGTTTGTACCCATTGGTATACCGATTGTTTGCTAGAAAACTATATTACCAAACACAAGAAATATATTATCTATCAAAAACTGTTGATGGTCTTCAGTATATTTTTGTTCGGAATCCGTATGACACTTGACAAAATAACCAGTACCCTGTTCAGCACCAGATATTTGTATCTTGGCTTATCGTTTTTTAAAAGAAATTACTCATTTGACCGGACGTTCTTGAACTATTAAGTATTACCTATAAGTACTTTTGCAACAACCACACATCATATCATAATCAGTATATATCACATATAATTTTTGTTGTCTGACATGCAGGCATATTGTATCAAAGTTGCATTATTATATGGGTTTTCTCGATTCAGTTGTCTTTCAAATGTTTCTATGGCTTGATGAATCCCAATCTTTACAAAGTCGGATGATTTACCCATAACTTTAGAAAATAATTTTTCTTGGATTTATAAAAAGATTGTAGAAAACTTATATCATCAGAATATGACCTAGTTATTTAGAAAAACGCCATTGTTAAACAGCAAATGGAATAGTATTAAGTCAGCTGTTTCAACATATTTTCGGTCAGATAGAAGTTTAAAAATCAGTGCCACATAGCAGGTTAAAGATGACCATTTGTTAAGAAACTAAAATTAAAATATATGGACGTTTTGCAATCATGTTTCTATAAACAGTGATTTAATGTTCTTTCAAAAGTGAAAAAAACTTTTAGTCATTTGTCATTTTGTGTATTATACATTACAATGTCATTTACAAACAAACGGGTATGAAACTTTTCTACTGTCAAATAGGTATTGTTAAGTTCAAATGCAGACGTACCTGTTAGAATTTTGACATCAAATTTATCAGCAACATCGAAATTTGAATTTATTGTAGCAAATTATTACATAAGGATCATTGTGCTTACTTTATAGTTACACTTTTGCTGACCTTGTACTTTTACATTGCCTTTTTCGTAAATAAAAATTTCACAAAATTTGAAAAATTGGTAACGAAGATTCTGTAGTACGTCATAAATTACGTACGTAGCTGTGAAAAAATGCCAATCATTTAAACAATATTTTCTCTATATCCCCTCTGCGTCAAATAAATTAATTATATTGAGACCATTCTTAAACTTCGTAATATAGAGCTTATAGCAGAATGTTTCCTTATCTGGATTTAAAAAGAAAATTGACTGTCAAAGACGACGGATTTACAAGACAAATTTATTTCGACCAGTCACTTGAGCTGTCAATCAAAGATGTGATAAGAAAAATTGTTTGAATCCAAAGAATCGAGTATATGTGAATCGTTACTAAACATATTATTATTTTCAAGCACTAGACGGTCGTTTCGGAATAAAATTCCTCGACAGTGGTGCTAGGAACAAATCAGTATAAATTTCAGCATGTTGATATAAAAATTTATTCTACACTTTTTAATTATATGTTTTATTTAAAGGTGCTAACTATTATGTGCTCTGTAAATACACACATACAAAACCAGTTAGTCGCTACAAACAAGCGTCATTTAAAGCAAATCATAGGATAAATATGTATTGAAACCAGTGTTGTTAAAATTAATACTTATAATTAAATAATCAAAAACAAATATACTGGCCCATGTCCGAATCACAATCCAAAACCAGAGTAGAAACAAACATACTATTTCATGTCCAAATTACAATCCCAAAGCAAAGTAAAAACAAACATACTTGTCCATGTCCGAATCACAATCCAGAAGTAAAAAAAAAATAAAAAAAATATACTGATCCATGTCCAGATTCTCCATGTTAATGGTTCATGTAATTTTGAATGCCCCCATCAGCTTCCACGGTCATTGTTCTAAAAGCATCAATCTGAAAATAGAAATAAATGATAAGATTAGAAGTGATATGAAGTTAAAAAAAAAGGATTTGAGATATCGGCACATCTTTAGTTGTTACCATAACATATTCCTCTTGGTGTCAAACTTATTTTCAGCGCAATGTTGGCAGAACCACATTGAAGTTTACAATGCAAAAAATGATATAACGTCAATAATAGAATATGACGTGAGACACGTTGTAGTCATTAGTTAGTTAGACTATAATCGCAATACAACATTTTGGATTTTTATTTTTGTGGGGAGTGGAATTCTTCAAAAAAGTTTAACTGAACCAACTGCTGTTAGCATATTTTAAATTTAGATGATATCATTTAGTATGTTTGCTTAAAATTGTTTTCCCGTGAAAGAAGTAAAGAGATGAAAAATAAATTTGAGCGGCACCCATATACTTGCTGAAGATCTAATATTTTAAACAGTTTTTCTGGAGAACACCCTTGGTGTTGGAAACAACACAAACTGTATTAGCATCAATTCTGATTAAAACTCTTTAAATTACGACTTCATGGTTAAATTTTGCATCCGATAATGCATACATGTAACATATCAGTCAATGTTTTTAAATTATGTTTTTGTGTGATTGCACTGTTAAGTACTCCTTTATAAACCATGTACTTAGTAGTACAGGTCTGTCGAAAATTTATATTGACATATCAGTCAGTGTTTTTAAACTGTGATTTTTGCACTGTTAAATGACCGAGATTTGGATAGCTAGTCACCGAAAAAAGACGACAGTTTGATAGCAGCTGCCTAATATATCGCTATGGAGAAATGGCTAACGAGGGACCGAGATGAGCTGTCAATTTGGTACTTATTCGATGTTTTAGTATTAAACTTTCGACAAGGTCTGTATTGTAGTAAAAGTTATAACAACAAAGAATACAACACATCAAATAAAATGTTATTTCTGTATAGAGAGACTTTTTTTTACAACAATGTCATAATTTTTTTCTTTCACCTCACAAGAGGAAAATATTTTAACCTATTAGCACTATAGTTACAAAATGATGCGTCTGATCAAATCTCGGTGTATCTGGTAAATGTTGCAATTTTTGTGCCCCAAATTCATTAAAATATATTTTCGGAATATTGAAATGATCAATATTTACCCGTGGTAGAATAATACACGGACCGGAGTTCACATGCGGAAGAATATCTCACGAGGAGGCTTTGCTACCGAGTGGTATATTCGTCGCATGTTAACGACGGCCCGTGTATTATTGTACCACGGGTAAATGTTAATCATTTCAATGCTAAGATGATTTTGATCAACAGAATTGAAATAAATATTAGGAACTCTTTCTTCGGAAGAACATTTTACTATTTG
The DNA here is from genome assembly GCA_021292105.1 of Anadara kagoshimensis. Classification (NCBI taxonomy): domain Eukaryota; kingdom Metazoa; phylum Mollusca; class Bivalvia; order Arcoida; family Arcidae; genus Anadara; species Anadara kagoshimensis. Next base: position 19,839,905 of record CM037874.1, read on the forward strand.
GAAAAAGGAAACAATTTGGCTGTTGAGATTACCGCCATTTAAATAAATGAGAGAATTACGTCACAACCATTGTTCGCGGAACATAGCATGACGTCATCAGATAAGCAAAGGAGTACGTCATTAACACGGAACAGCGATGGGTATATCGTTTGTTATACCACGGTTGGCTCTCTTCATGTTTCATATGAAGGAAAACGCAGGTCATGTTAGAATATTCGTTATCGTCACCTAAACTTACGTAATATTTATAAAATGTAATAAAGGCATTATAACATATAATATAGCACTTGTGTGCATTCTTTATTTCGAAAAGTTAATTGTACATATGAAAACAACGAATTGTTACCGAATAAGCAAAATGTATATAATAGTTGATGACATTTATACTATCCATAAGTAAGGGAGTAATTTTTTCACATATAAATTCTATTTCTAAACAATTTGTTTCTTTAGTAGTCTATAGTATGCTCTTAACTCGAACAAGTATAATATTTAGGTAGAATGCCAATTTGTTTCGTAAGTACGAATATCCTGTAGATTCAGGATTACCTAAACCTTAAAGCACACTAAAGGCAAACTTCAAAAATAATATCACATTTTGTAACCTATAAAATGGAAATAAAATCCAAATGTTATACATATCTTCATTAATTTTATAGCTTAAGCAATCGGAGAGTAAATAAACTTGCTAAAAAGTCAAAAAATAGTATCATGCAAACATTTCAATCAATGTGCATTCAATATATTATATAAGGCGCCGTTTAAAATAATTACATAATGTCTTAAAATTCGTAACACTTGCACTATATAATTATGAAGCATCAGATTCATTTCTCCTCTGTATCTTCATTTAGGTTTATTTGCTTGAAAAATAATGGGATGCGTTAAATATTCTAGTTTTATTATAAAAATGAATATATTCTACCGCCAAATAATATATAGTTTTTTCTCCAGACATTTTGCAGACTCGATTCATGTTCCTGATAAATCCAGATTTCATTTACACGAAATGAAAATATGAAAAAGCCAAAACAATTTCAGATTTTGTTTCCATCGACGAATAAAACATGCGTAAGAATTGTATGTGGCCGTTACGAAAGACAAACAATTTGTTTAAGAATTTTTAATGTTAGGCGTTGGATGAATCATTATAACCCTTCTTCATAATGTTTGCTTATATGCACGTTTCCCTGAGGATATCACAACTCAATAATAATTGCAATAATTGTAATAATTGTCTTAACTTGCTGCTAGTTAAAATTTTAAATTCCTAAAAAACTAAGGTATACACTCTATTGCATAGCATTTCCTTGGCTAAATTTGGTAAACTACTAAGTATATTTTTTGTATCGTTTCAACATCTTAAAAAAAAGCAATTTTAGTCGAAGGACTACTGATGGTGAATTGTATTCCGAAACAGCCATCTAGTGCTATAAAATTTAAACTGGTATAATATATATGTGTAACATAGAGCTGGCAATGTATCGATAATACTTATTTTATTATGTAGACGTAAATTTATATTTATTTCGTACACCAAGTCATATCAACCGTTTTGCAGATTTTTGTGAGAATGATAACCTACATCCGTAGTACATAAGTACTGTATACTTTTTGAGTAGTATGATAGCCAGTCTATCACAACATAATACTATTTCTCACAGGGTAAATATATCAAAACTCAATTTTGCCTCAATGTATATTTGTCAATTTTACAACGAAAGTAATCAAAGCTTACTTTAGCGTAACAGATTTTATTCCTAAAATGTCAGCACCTCATTACGAGGTCGTTGTCAATATTCTGAATTCAGCATAAACCCCCTAAATTGTATTTTTAGAAATTGACAATAACTTGTTGCTTACAGAGTGAAATAACACACATTATGTGTCAAATGTAGTATATTAATTAATAGAGGTATATTTTGCACAAATAGTTTACGTAAAAAATATCTCGAAGAATAATATATAAATCGCAGCGGCACATACAAAGTGCATTGTAAAACACTCAGTTCAAAATTAGTTTATTGTCAAAGATAAACAAACAAAAATATGAAGGTTATCAATAAAATATATGAAATACAGCATGTTTGTTTTATTGTTTAACTGCAGAATAATAGAAGTTGGATAATATATAACACATGTAAGTAATAACAAGCCTACCATAATCAAGGTCCTGAAAAAGTGTTATGGTCGTCATAAGATTTTTGTTGAAAAGTATAATGTCTCTGTATTCAGTATTATCCAGAACAAATTTAACGTTTTGCAGTGATATGTTCCTTTCATTCTCAATTTTAAAAATCGCACGCGAAGGATGTACCTAGCTACTTTTAACTAGACAATAAGTGCTTAAATTTCCAGAGCAGTCGGTATCACTAGTCTTCTATGGTAGAAGTGCGAGTGTTTAACTTCATATGCCTGTTTTTAAAGGTTTTATTTTGCTTTAGGATTGTGATTTGGACAAGGACCGTTATGTTTGATTTTATTAGTTAAAGAACTCTGGTTAATTATCTTCAGTGATTAACTCATTAGATATAATAATTTTGAATATCTATTGAACTGATTAAAGAAACGATTAATTCACTTCATGTATAAATAAAACTCAATTTTCAGAATAAAGTAAATGATATAAACCACACAAACGATACAATTTTGTATCAATCATACTAAGATTTCGAATTATTTAAATCAAGTTAAACTTCACATGATAATTTTGTTCTGTTTGTATATTGTGTCATCAGATGTGATGTTATATAGTCTGTTTTATTGATTCAGCTTATAACTGGAGATTGTTTATATGGCTTGATAAGTCTTAATATTCCGTATTCCCTGTATTGAAACCTCGGAATATATTTGCATACTATATCCCCAATCACTCTAAGAAATGGTTATTTCCTCAACTTTATTGACGGATTGTATTAAACATACAATATATATTTTCCAGAATTATGATCGCCAGATATTTGTTGTGTTAAAGCTTATTAGAGTATTCTGTTTAGGGGAGTTTGTTACAACAACTGTTGTCGTCATACATTTATTGTGCTCAAGCTAATTAGAAAATAAATTTTCTGTATGGTTGTTCAATAAATTAATTAAACGTTGAGAATAGTTTAATTGGTATGTAAAGAGATATTTGACAACGATATAGTTGTACTGTGTTAATATAATATGCTAAAAGGTCCTTTGATCTCTTTTCACGAGTTACAAGATACCTTATTAGATGGAATTCTTCAGAGAACAGAGAAATTACGAAATAACATAATTAGTTTGATTGACAATTGTTTAATTTTATTTATTCTTTTCATCTTATTAATATTTTAACGTTCTGCAAATGCGTATGTCTTTATTATTTTAATATTTGATTATACTTTAAAATGGTATACATATCCATATGCATATATCTGAACAAATCTGGTAAATGGATAGCGCTAGCTCTGTACTGTTTTGTCAATAATATTAAGTACATGATCAATTAATTGTAGCATCTTTTCAATGTACAATCTTCAGTAGTTTTTGGCATCAATTGGCGTGTCATGTTTTCTTATCGAACGAGTGTTTTTCGGTTAAATGGAACAGTCGGATACGGATGCAAACAATACATTATTTATTGTTATACTTTAATGAAATCTCTTTAAATAAATCAACAAAATATGAAGTCCTGTAATTCAATGTTCCTACAGAAAATGTTATCCGACCTATTTCTATCGGTATTTGAGAGCGTTGTCAATACTACGTGGGTTTTGACCTACAACAAATAAACGATACAAAAATAAATAAAATGAGAAAGGCATTTGTAAACCAGGCAAAACTTGCGGTTAAAAATCTTATGTTTGATCCTTGTCCTCGGACAACAGTTTAAGCCACCGTTCCAACATCACACATATTGACCTAATACTCAGTCAAGAAAATATAGCACGATATTTTGTCTAGAAATCTTGTAATACATCATTTTACTAGCGATTGGATTTCTTTTCATTTTTCTTTCCTTCCTTTGACCTTTAAACTTTGTGTATTACATCGTCTATTGAATTATAGCAACCGTAAGACGAGCGTCTGTAGTACGTCACCATGTACGCACATATATGTGACTAGAGGCCAATGGTCGATATCAATTTGTCTTCAAATGAATTCGTTATATTGAGATCATAGTGAAAGGTCCCCTATAATGCTTATCGGAAAAATAGTCTGGTGAATTATAACCAGATTTTTTGTTATATGAAATCAATATAAAACATCTACTGTCGGATTAAATTAGACAGATTTACAAATCAGAATTACTATTATCAGACATTTGTGCTGTTACTCAGTAAAAACGACTCCATAGACACAACGATACTACATCAAAAACAGAATATATTTATTGTCATCATTTTAACCAATGTAGCATTTTGTTTTATTTTCAGTTTAGTCCAACAATTCTTTAAATTTAAAAAAATTAAATGGCATGAGACAAACAATTAAATAAATATTGAAAATCAAAACAAAAATGGAATAAAAAATACATACAACTTAAAAAATATTGAAATAAACGTTGAAAAAGTGTCAAAATCGTACAATCTGCTTTTTCACCTTTTATACACCTAGTAGCAACTACTGTATTCAGTAATACATGCATATTTAAAAATGGAGGAAAGGAAACGTGCAACGAATTAGCAACCTTGTACACAACACCCCACAAATGAAAGTAAAATATGATTTGAGCCGTATAATGAAAAATTAAACAACTTAATAATCTGACCGATAAGCAACCAAACAACTAAATCCATCTCTTGAGAGCCAAATACCAAATCTAGTCATGGTTCCATATACGTTTCACATTTAAATACCTTTGGTTTCAATTTGTAATATATCTTTCTTGGTTGTTGGACATAATTGTATCAATTCCACAATTTACATTACGCCCTGTAAAACACATGAACAGGTTCATGATAAAGGTTTACAGTTTACAAACAAAGTCAGAAAATTAGATATAATTAAACACAGACATCTTCAATATCTTCAATATTTAACAAACGTACAGAATATATCATTAGTCCGAAGGAAAATCTTAACACGTGTTTTAGATTGAATTAATGCAATAAAAACAGATTTTATTTTAAACATCTATGTAGTGAATTCAAACTATACCTTGATGAGAATAATATGTCTATCTATTACAATATTTTAGAGTGGGTTAAAGCATTTGGATTTTACGCACAATTGAAGATTCTTTAATATCTATGAAAGCGGTAAGATAAGGGTTGGTAGATGAAACCGATTTTGTTGGGAGAAAATCGCAAATATTCGACAAGTGAACAAATAATTTTTTCATACTAGAAATATCCCCCGAGTAAGATTCGATCTAGGCACTGAAAGCCACTGTGATTCCTAGTTCACAGAAAGGAGATAAATTGAATGCAACTATAGACATTGTATAGTATTAGCTTGAAACAGTAATACGTATTTGAAAGCAAAATACGTGAATGTTGCAGAAAAAACATAATGCATGGATATTTCCGGATATTGAAATCACTTTTAAGATTACACTACTTAAAAACCACAAATTTTAGTATGCAAAATGTTGGAATCTTCATACAAACTAAAACGGATATAACTTTAATGAGTTTAAATTGCACCTTATTAACTAATGTTTGTAGTAGGTTCATAGTATGTAATTTTTAGCACACTGTATTACCCAACTTTCATTTAAGCATTATCATATTTTTTTAAAAAAAGTACATTATGTAACACTTGGAAATGAACTACAGGTTGCATTCTTATCATTCAAAGAAATGAGAAAACCGGAAACGTATAGTAAACATAAAGACAAGGTTTGGCTACCAACCTAATTTGTTATGTTATCGACCAACAATATTAGTAAGAGATATAAGTATTTCTTCAACTTAAGTAGTTATGGTATTTTTGATAATCTCTGAAAATAAATATACATACAATTTCACAAGGATTTGATTTAATGCAGATATCTTTGTGATGCGTTTAGTGTGAAGCATTATCAAATTGAAACGCATATGTAGGTATGCACCTCATGTTGACAAGGTTTGTTTCAAACAAATGCAAAAGGAAGCAATTATTGTCAATACAGTCTTTACTCCTTGTTTTGGGTATTATACACTTAGCCAGCGAAGATATCTAAACAGGAGGCGCTTTATCTACCGGAGCAACCGGTTCTCACTTCTCTGGTAAGAGTCGTAACATAATTTGCCACTTTCTAAGTTTTTACTTGGTTTGGAATTGCGATTTGAACATGGTTTTGTATGTTTGATTTCAATAAAAAATGTTACGTTTAAAAATCATTCAAATAAACAAATTAACAAAAGGAGTACGACCGAAAGTTAAAGTTAAAGTCTGTCCCGAGCCATTAGGCCCATCAGGCCGGAGCTTATCCCGGTTTCTGTGGCGTTAAGCGACTGAGAGTACAAGACTCTCCCCTGAATGGGACGCTGATCCATCGCAGGGTTAACCTCCAGCATTATGCTGGTACTTATTTATTTTTCAGCTGAGTGAACTGGAACAACGTGAAATTAAGTGTCTTGCTCAAGGACACATCGCACGGTCCAGGGATTGAACCCACGACCTTCGAATCATGAGTCCAACGCCTTAACCACTAGGCGACGCGCTTCCACTTCTAACGAAAGTACCTAAAGTATTTTAGCATCAACCACACATCATACTAGAATAAGTATATTTCACATATAATTTATATTGTCTATGGGTTTTATCGATTAAGTTTGTAATTAGGAATTGTCTCTCAAATATTTTTATGGCTTGATGAATCCCAATCTTTACAAAGTCAGACGATTTACCCATAACTTCAGGAAATAATTTCCCTTGGATTTATAAAAAAAGATTGGTATAAAACATAAACCATCAGAGTATGGCCTAGTTATTTAGTAAAAATTCCATTGTTAAACAGCAAATGGAAAAGTAAAATGTCAGTTGTTTGCAATATTTTTCGGTCAGATAGAAGTTTATAAAGCAGTGCCTCATAGCAGGTTTTTAATTTACAGATGGTCATTAGTTATGAAACTAAAGGTAAAATATATGAACGTTTTGCATCCATGTTTCTATAAACAGTGATTTTATTTTCTTTCAAAAGTGAACAAACCTTTTAGGTTGTTTGTCATTTTATGTATTATGCATCACAATGGCATTTACAAGTCAGGTATGAATCTTTTCTACTACCAAATACGTATTGTTAAGTTCAAATGCAGATGTATGTTCCTGGGGACCTATTAGAATTTTGACATTTATCAGCAACTTCGTATTTTAATTTATTAAGACAAATTATTACATACGAATCATTGTGCTTACTTTAAAGTTGAATTTTTGCTGACTTTATATTTCTACAGTGCATTTTTCGTAAATGAAAAAATCCAAATTCACACAATTTGAATAACTGGTAACAGAGCTTCTATAGTACGTCATAAATTACGTACGCAGCGGAGACCAAAACGCCAATCATTTTACCTATGGTTTATCTATCCCCTCCGCATCAAATTAAATTGATTATATTGAGATCATTCTTAAACATCGTAGTATAGAACTTATAGCAGGATGTTTCGTTATCTGGATTTATAAAGAAAATTGACTGTCAAAGACGACGGATTTACAAGACAAAATTATTTTGACCAGTCACTAGAGCTGTCAAGTTGTGATAAGAACGATTGCTTGAATCGAAAATATGGAATATATATATTTCATTACTAAACATATTGTAATTTTCCAGCACTAGACGGCCGTTTTGGAATAAAATTCCTCGTCATTGTTGCTAGGAACAAATCAGTAAAAATCTCAACATCTAAGACATGTTAAAATGAGAATGGTGGTTTTAACTCGTAATTGTTTATTATTATGTTTATTTACAGGTGCTTACTATCATGTGTTTTGCGATTACACACGGACAGGAGCAATAAGTAGCTATAAACAAGCGTTTTAGCAAAGCATAGGAAATGTATTGAAACCAATATTGTTAAAATTAACACTTTTGATAAAATATTTAAAAAACAAACATACTGAACCATGTCGAATCGCAATCCAGAACCAGAGTAAAACCTTGTAACTGACAAGTTTGGGTAAACATGTGAACTTCTACCAGGAAAGTGAGGCCAGGTTCTCCGAACTAGTTAAGCATTCCTTGTTTATCTAGATTCACCCGCCACGTATGTTTTAAAATTTGAGTGAAAGAAGCATGGAACTATGAACATTACACTAACGGAAGAATGTTGTAACTATTTGGTAGAGAGGCGGACACAATATGACTAGAGAAAGACATATTTTGAGCACTGAATATTCAATATCCTAAATTGGACGGGTAACAAACCTGTGACAATTTAATGTAAAATAGAATGATAAATAGTATAAAAAGGGCCCCAAACCATCATTCTAGTTATACACCAAGTTTGTCCATAACTGCATACTGACCACCTCGATAAAAGTGAAGGGAACTTGACAAGGACGTAACTTCTAACAACCAAATTTTAAGGTTTATGAATTTCTTTTCTTACCAACACGCATTCAAGTAGTTTTACATTTATACCGCGCTGCAAGGCTTTTGTTTTGATTACGTAATGTCGCACTAAAACACAATGATTTCCATATCGATTCTCAAAAAGATTAGCTAAGATTTTGTAGAAATGTTCTCTTGGGAATATCTATTACTCAATCATAACATCGACCAGTCTAATACTCAACGATAAAATCATTGTGCTAACAGTTAACTTTGACATGATTAATAGTAGGCTTTTGTTGTAAATATTGTTTCCGAGAAATTGTAGAACGTGTACTTTCTGGCATATCAATAAGGTATTTCTATAAAGATTAAAACATAACTAAATCGACGAAACTGAAAGATAACCTTAGTCACTAGTGACATAACTAAACATAATATTGGACAATAAGAACGTGGAAAGTACATAGCTATGTATAGACAAACAACATTGAACTGTCCGCTTGACCTTTCATTAGGACTATTCATATAGGGGAATCGACCCATTACATGGGAAGTATTACTGTTCGTAGTGAAAAGTGTTCATGTTTAGTGTTACTCATTATGTTGACAAAATACGCATGTGCGTTTTTTATACATAAATGCACTCTTTCACGATAAATATTTAATTTAAAGGTCAAACCGACATGTAAATGTTGTTTGGCTTTATATTTTATAAACATGAATTATAAATACAAAAATGAACTTGTTTCTAAATCAATTAATTAAACCATGTGAAGACGGTAAATGAGACAAGCATTCTGAGAGTTACATTAACATTCATAGCCCCCTACCGACTGAAATTCTCTTAACCGCAACAGATGAAAAACTCTCCGTTGTGCTATACTTGTAAAACATTGGATGTGGAGAAGTGTATTGATATATTCTGTTTCAGTTCTTGAACATTGAGCATGTTTAAATTGAATTCAATTGAAAAGTCATAAAACCAACTGAAGGGATTGTATTCGAACTTAATTTGTATATTGTCATAGTAAAACCATATACAATTTAAAGCCGGATATAACTGAGTGGTACTACCACTTGCTTCCGAAGTAGAAGATTGTGGCTTCGAACGTCACTTGGGACATGGGCATTTTCTTAGATGATTTTCGTCTCTTTCCACACCAGGTTTTAAAAAACTCATTCCTATGATAGTCTTTATGATGAGACTCCAATCCGATGCCCGTGTCTCACTACACAATAAAGACACCTTTTCGGTGTTCGAAAAAGAGTAGGTCGCTACAAAAAAAGAATCATACAATACCAATTTAACTTTAAATAAGAAATATAAATGGTCATTCCCTTGATCAACTGATTAAAAACTGTTTTTTTAAAACATGCAACGTCTTACGTATACAAATTAGAATTTATAATATACATGGCGGTTGTAGCTAGCTAAGCAGGATGAGTTTACCCTTCTGAAACACCCGGCCTCAAGTTCAAGTGTTAAACCTAACATGTCAGTTTCAACATTTTTAGGTTGTGATTCAGACACGAATCAATATGTTAATTTTTGAGACAACGGTTAAGTATCTAAATTATGATCTCACGGTTTATCACACGATGACAACGGAATGATGTGAAACTTTTTATCAATTATATGTTTACATAAATATGATACGAAATAACGACCAATTATCACAGTACTCATTGATATAAATCCAGAATTATCTACCTTTGCTCTTCATTTTTTTTTTCAGAAATATATCTTTTTATTTTATTTGTTTCAACAATAAGACGTATATGTTAATGATAGAAAATAACAAATAACGTTCTACGAAAAATTATTTTGTGCAAATTATGACCTTGTTCAATTTTCATAACAAGATAATTTTTAAATTGATTGCGATAATAAAATATTTTTGGGTTATCAAATCTAGGTATAGCTAGTTAAACAGGAGGTGATTACCTCTCGCGCGAACATCAAGCCTTAATGTTATGGTAACAGTTTACGTATTTCATTAATTTGCCATTTAATTTTTTTTTACTCCGATTTAAAATTGTGCTTTAGAAATGGATTGGTATATTATTGATTTCTTTTATGATCATCTTTTTTGTGTTTGTCCCTTTTGGTTATTATTTTGTGTTCTTGCTTCCATGGGTTCTTGCCAAAAACAATTGTTCAGATCCAATGCTATAAATGTAAATATTGTAAGTACATTGTTTATATATAAATGAATAAGGTTTTATATTGGATTCAATGGGATATAATTTTGTCTGGTTAGGATTTTTGGAAATGATATGTAAATATTTAAATATTTATTGTTTCTTGTTTTTTCTGCATCCACTGAAAGCCATTTACACAACATTACTTTAAGTTTTATGTTTTTTCTGTTTATTAAAAAACCACAATAAACAAAAGTAAGTAAATATAGAATTTGGCAAAAGCAACTGTTTTTTTTTAAATCATTTGTTTTGTGAAACGTACATTTGTATAACATACAGAAGGGAAAAATGATATATGAATTTCAAATATTAAATAATAGTAATTATTAAGATGGTTAAAATAAAACACAACCATACAAATCCATGTCAAAATCACATTCCCTACAACAAAGTTAAATTTTTAAAACGGCAACTTAATTTAAACACGTGAACTTCCATCAGAGAAGTAATGTCAGGTACTCCGGAAGGGAAAGCATTTTGTTCAGCAACTTATACCCGCCACTTGTGTAAACTCTAGAACAAATGAAGATGAAACCACTGTACGCAAAACATAAATTGGACAATACAGAGACACCGTACCCATCAACAACACTGATGGTGGTCATAAAACTTCCAAGGCTTACACTATTTCTGCGTCTAGGTGTAAAAGAAGTAAATATGCTCAATTAATGTACATAATATTTATACACCCGTGAATAAAATTTAAGGAGTATATATAGAAATCTTCCTGGTCGATTGTTCGTCCCTCTGTCTGTTTTTCTGTCTTGATAATAAGTCTTGATAATAATTATCATAACGTAACGGACTCATTTTATCATGTTGAGCGACTAATATAACTTAAATTTCGTTCATTAATTTACCTTTATACACTGTGTATCTGTCCGTCTGTTTGTCTTCATATTTTATTACTAGAACCAAGTAAACAGAACATACCAATATAAACTATTTATGTGGCGCAACTCATCAAACTACGAAAGTGTTCATGACATCTATGCACTTATTTTTTCCGCACATAAAAACTGAAACCGGTAGTGGCATTCCTTTACTGCAGAAATACTAAAATACACTTCTAAGAAGTATTTGCTTAAAATGTGTAATTGTCAGTCTGGGTTTTTTAATATTGGTAACAGCAGACGGATATATTGCTGTTAAACATTTAATTGATTTGGAATGCTATGCGGGTTAACGTTATCAAGTAACGATCTCCGAGATGTTATTTTTGATCGATACAAATACTAAAAAAGACCAAAGTAAATATAAAAAGAATTTAACAATCGTTTTTGGTTTGTCTGTCTACAGAAATTAATTGGCTTGTCAAAATTAGACCTAGCAGAAGACAGTGAGCGCAAAAAAAGAACATCACTATGATTGAGTCATATAGCTATATACATGTAGTAACTGGTCAAATTCTCCATGTTAAAGCATTATTATGTAATTTGAATGACTCAATCAGCTTCCACGATCATTGTTCTAAAAGCACCCATCTGAGAATAGAAATCAATGACAAGATTAACGTGATATAAAGGTGTAAGGATTTGAGTATTCTGTAATCTTCATTAGGTCGTTGCGACACCTGTGGTGTGTTAAAAGGCTATTGGACTATATTCAAATGACCAAGATTGACTATATTTAAATGACCAAGAGAGTAGTTGTGGGTTTTGATATTCTTAAAAACAATTTAAGTGAACCAATTGCCGTTAATATATTTTTAATTCAGATGATATAATCTTGTATGTTTGCTTAAAATTGTTTCTCCGCGAAGGAAAGAAAGAGGTGAACTATGCGAAATAAATTTTAGCGGCACCTATATACTTGCTGAAGATCTAATATTTCAAACAGATGGTATTTAAGCAACAGTTTTTTTGGAGAACACCCTTAGTGTTGGAAACAACACAAACTGTCTTAGTATCAATTCTTATTAAAACTCTTTAAATTACGACTACATGGTTCCAGTTTTGCATCTGATAATGCATAACATATCAGCCAATGCTTTTAAATTATGTTTTTGTGTAATCGCACTGTTAAATTCTCCTATATAAACTATGTACTTACTTTACAGGCCTGTCGAAAGTTCGACACTGAGCAAGCAAAAAATGACTCGAAATGACCGAGATTTGCATTGCTAGTCACCGAAAATACGACGAGAGTTAAATAACAGCTGTCAAATATATAGCTAAAGAGAAATAACTAATGAGGGACTGAGATGCTCTGCTAATTCGGCATTTATTAGTTAGCTGAATGTTAAACTTTCGACAGGTCTGTACTGTAGATATAGTTATAACAACAATGAATACAACACAACGAAATCAATGTTATTTGTGTTTAGACAGACTTTTCTTACATTAATGTCATGATTATTTCCTATTTCCTTGCTTTAACCTAGTTGTACTATTTTTTTTACAAAAGAAATGTGTCTGATCAAATCCCATTGTATGTAACAAATGTTACTTAAAAGTGTTTAATCAAAATGTTTTTTCTTAAAACGAAAATTTAATTAATTGAAAGGTATTATTGAGATTGCGATCGGTAAATTCTTTTGATGCACAAGTGTTTTCACGGGTATTATCGGGTCTCAATTGAAAAAATTCAATGATATTGACTCTATGTTACAATAACTTTGTGAATGTGAAACATGGCGCTTATTAACTTCAACACCATAGTTGAACTATATACAAAGGCAAATCCACGATTAATTTAACATAAATTGATACAAATACAATTTTGCAGATACATGAAAAAGATGTTATACACAAGCCATGTATTCTATGTCACTCTTTTTTCCATAAAAGGATATCTTTAATCCATTAGTTTGCCTTTCATATTTTTGGAGTCCTTTAGTTCAGTCTTTTAAATAAAGTTCAATTAACGATACATGCATTTATGACGATATATTGCGAAACAGGGAAATAGCGAGCAGATTAAAGTGATCGAAAGTGCATGAAATCTATTGATAGCTAAACTACTAATGAGGTGACGTGAGACACAATACAATAAACTGACTGACCTGAAAAAAAAACTCTCCAAAGGATATGCTAAACACAATTAACAGTGTTTTTTGGTGTCGGTAATACTGACATGCTACCACATCATTTACAAATAATAATATTGGAGAAAGTACACTACAGCCCTGTCGAAAGTTTAACACAAACATGATAAATTAGTTTCGAATTGGCAGCTCATCTCATCCCCTCCTTAGCTACGTCTAGAAAGCTTCTGCTGTCTGTCTACCCTTATGCAGCTTTACGGCTAATTGCTATTCATCGGCAGTTGAACTTCTCTTCTTTTGCTCAGTGGTAAATTTTCGACAGGTAAGTATGGCCCCTCGTTATCTTTATCTAGATAGTTTTTTGACAGCAGTCCTCTGTCTACCCTTCTGCGGCCTTTCAACTCAATGATATCTATTGGAAGTCGAACCTCCGTTCTTTTTCTTAGCTCAGTGTTAATTTTTCGACAGGTCCGTACTGTATATGCTTAATATAAATTGTTTAATCAACATGCACTGTAAGTGATAAACTATTGTCTCATTAACTGACATTAACAATTTATGTTGGCATGTATCACACCACTTCCCTGATACATAAATAATTATTAACATAGTATAGTTGTGTGGGATTACTTATCCTTGGCTTAATTTATTTAACTTCAGACGAATTGTCTAGAGTGTGGCAGTTTGTACTAGGATACTCTCGGATGAGACCAAAATACCCTCACGTGACATAGCAGGGATGACAAAAAACTTTCAGCACCATCGAAAGGAATAACCAAACTCGGTGTTAATATAATGTATATGCAGAATTATGATTTTATTATCTCTCTAAAAAGCGCATTGAAATAGATTAACTTGTTCAAATACGCCTATAGATATTTTTACCGATGTTTTTAATTGCAATAATTTATGAACAACCGTTTAACTTATGTTATCGTGTAAAAGTCAATACATATAGCATTCCCTCAATCTTGATCTGCTAATTTCTACATTTCTTACTTTAAAACCTTGGGGCTTCGATGTGCGAATAGCAAAGGCTCTCGTCACAATGGTTCTAATAGCCATCGGATAGATATCAGTGACAAGTCTGTCAGTTCGCTTGTAGAACATCAGTATTTTCCTTCGTGAATCCCGGTTTGCTCAACCAGCCATGAACTTATCGCAGCAATATAAGGTAAAGGAATCGTGATTCTGCACTCTGCTACATCCCGTGCCGCATTATATAACGCTATTGGCTTCATACTAACCTTTCATATATCCTGTATAATGATCTTTGTCCGGTATGCTTTTACATTCTGTGTTGTGATATATCCTCCGTTACCTTTGCTTTTGATAAGTACATGTATATATATATACCGGTATTCGGTTGTTTCCTATAGCATTTTGCTGTCTGTTTGTCGCGCAAAATTGGAACTGTGATAAAAAGTGTATGTAACATGTGTCACTTCTTTTCTTCCGCTAACTTTTTGTCCGCCAACATTTTTCTCCAAAAACAGGTCTTTATGAAATTTCAAAGAAACAATCTTTGGATATCATTGACTATTCGTATTTTGACCATGCACATGCATGCAGAAACATACGTTTTGCCATATGAAGTTTGTATTGGGGGCATTTTTGAAATGGCAACCCATTTCTGTTATTATTAATCTGTTACTGTGTCATTACCTTGTGTTGATTTCTTGTTTCGACCAATGCCACCTGCTAATTTTGAGCATCTATGCAACATGTGCAACTCAAAATTAGCACATATAAAATAGTACATTAAATGGTAATTACATTGTGATGCTATCGAACGTTGCCAGATATATAATCATTTTACTTATACATGTATCTAGTTTAAAATTTTGTATTCATAAAAAAAGGAAACCATTACATTGCCTAATGGAATAAAAAACTGACATCTCAAAAATGTGTCCACGCGTAGCGATTCGATTAGTCTGTATATTTTATTGTGTAGTAGATGGTTACAGTAACATTAGCATTCAACAATAAATTGTTTAATGTTTCATAAAGACAAATGATAGAATAATGGGGATGACTTTGAATGTTATTGATGACTTGGTTTGGTGTCATTGCTCGGCGCTTTATCTCTTAGGAAAACACTAATTAAAAAAGCAATATTTCTCTAGTATAATCAATAACAGTTGAACTTTTAGATGGAATTAATTTGAGTTATCTCTAACGAGAAGGCAGTTGGCAGATAGGTCGAAATATGTAAATTGGGAAAACGTTTGCCAGGTTTTATGGTTTCTTTTCCTAAATGGACTGTTTTCGATTTCGAAAAGCGAGTTGGCAGAATATTGTAAAATCGGAAAACGGTTAAGCAGGTTTTATTGGTTTTATCCGAAATATTCTCGATTTTTGAAAAATAAAATGGTGATTTTTCTTTAGTGTTACCAAAAATAGTTGATGTCTTCTTTGGAATTAATTTGAGTTGTCTTTAAAAAGAAGGCAGTTGGCAGATAAGTTGAATATTGTAAACTGGGGAAACGGTTTGGCAGATTTTATGGGTTTTATGCAAAATTTACTGTTTTCGATTTGTGAATGTTAATATTGTGATATTTCTTTAGTGCTACCAATAAAAGTCGAACTTTTTATTGAAACTTTATTTTATAAATTACCGCTATCGAGAAGGCACATGTAGTTTGCAGACTACAGTTTAAATACAGTAAATGGTCAGACTTTACGAGATTTTATCTAAAATAGACCGTTTTCGATGTTTGATGAATAATCTCTAATTATACCCTACTCAAATAATTAAAAACGTAATTACTATGTTTTAATTTTCACATTTTGACTGATATAAGTGTCTATTTGATCATCATGATTCGCATATTTCTTTGCAATGTGATCTTTATGTATTGTAATGTCAATATTACCCGTTTATATATTATGATTTTAAATTGTTTTCCTCGGATGACCAATTTTTACTTTACTGTTCCTGAAAATAATTAACATTAATTATCTTGAAACCAGGCCTTAACAGATTAGACAGGGTACCACAACTTCCAAATGACACATTATGACACATTATTCTTACAGGTATAAAATATAATAAGCATAGACCGCTTTGGTTAATAGTCAAACTAACTAAGAACACGCCACAACGAACGAACATTGTAAGTAAACACGGCATGCAACAAACATATACCGATAGCCGTGAATACAAAATTGATAACAGTTTTGGATATGATATGTACTTATTTTTTATGCGCTTATTATCAGTTTTTATCACTGTAGGCAACGGATTATTATATGTATCAACACTTTTTTGTAGTTGGACTGATGGTTTTTTATGCTCTCAGAAGTCATACTAGGCAAATTAATACCAGTTTAATATGTAATTTATTGTGTTATCTTGTGGATTTTGATAAAGGTTTGAAGATTCATGCAAAAACATTCCGATTACATCAATTAATCTTATAAGTGGTGTAGTACTTTTTAAATATTTTTTTAACATTTCAAAACTGCGATGTACTTTAGAGTTGTCAAATTTCAGTCCGTTTGCATGCACGCCTGTCACGTGTTCGATCATCGGATGTTTATTTTAAATATTATATCAAGACGATCAAGGTCTCAAGGAATGTTTGCAAAAATTGTTGTACTTTGAGAGAACCACCGCTGATGTAATCACATACATACTGTAATCTTGTTTTACGTTCTATTAGTCATACCGAGTCGAGTAGATCTTTCATGTGGTAATTTTAAATTTCTATTAAAATAATGCTGATTTTGAATGCATTATTTTAATAGAAATTATAAATCAGCATATGACAGATCTGGAATGGGGAAAACCAGACAAATACTAGCATCCCGTAGAAAACCCACGAATAATAGGCACACGAACTGGCAAGCATTCTCACACTAGGGTCTACCGAAGGAGGATTCTTACATAGGAATTGAGAAGCGTTGTGTTCCCTAAGCACGCGTTTTAGACCACTCGATCACCGAGTGTAACCCATCTTTTTTGTAGAGATTCTCTAGGTCTTATTTTTATATATGCAATAGGTACAGCTGAATTTAAGATTTGCAGTGCGCTTATACATGATGCAAGATGGGTTTATTTCCATGCATTGTATTCTTCAAATGTGTAAGTCCAAAGTGTGAATCCTCCAAGAAATTACAAAAAACAAGTATTACAAGCATTTTTATTCCATAAGTTTTTTAGTTGATGACAGTAGTATAAAGGACCCTATAACTACTGTTAGGTTACGGTAGTACATGGTTCTTGAACGCAATCCATTAAAATATATCACAGACTGCATTTCAGATGGTACGATAGTTATCAGCTCGTCCTCGTCTGTTTTGTCCGGGAAAATGCAGTTCAAGTGAAATCTAAGACGATGCAGATTATACAATGCGGTAATTTATAAGTGCAGCATGTAATTGAATTACAACCTGGCTCGAGAAAAATCTATCGTACATTCCCACTTCAGGTAAGGTGTACTTTAAGAGCTACAGTAATTACAAAAAACTCCAATTTCATAAACACAATCCTGTACACTTTAATGCATAAGATTGCACTTTTAACTATATAATTATTCATAGAAACACAAACTTGCAATTGTTTACGTGTTTGATCATACAAACATGGAGAACAGAATGACATAAGTTATAATTGCCTAGGAATGCACGGCGTGGTTATTACAGATTTAAAAAAATGACTGCGACAACATCACTTGAGTAACAATATTATGAAACCATAATTAGAAAACCTGGTAGTATGACTTTTTATTATATTTATACAAATTACTTGTTCAAAATAATATGGCCTTTTATTTTTTATTTTGAATTTAAAAACTCAATGCACTCTTACAGTTTATTATACAGGAATCGCCTTGTCTGTCAGTTGGTCTGTGTAAAATTGTGTCCGGGCCATATCTGATAATTGTTTTGGACGACTGTCATAAAACTTCACGTGAATAATCTTCATGGTCCAAAGGTGTGTCATGACCTTGAACCAATTTAATGTTGGAATTGCAGATATTTCGCTCACAAGAGACAGTTTTAGTAATAATATAAGTATGGTTGATAGGGTTACTGAAAATAACAACACATTTTGACTTTGTTGTCAGATTTTATATGTCCGGGTGATAAAAAAAAGGGGGGGGGGGTTGGTGATGCTGTATTTTATACGTTTAGTTTCATATGTGATTGGTTGCTTTGGCTATTGACCTGTTAAAGACAAAGACCTGTTACTTTCATTTATAAGAGTCAAGTGCTTGGCAAAAGAACTGACACTAACTATTTTCAAGTCTGAGTCACTCCAGACCTCCTACATACGGAGCGATAGCTCTATCCATTAAGGCATCGTAATGGTATAATTGTCTTATAATATACTTTCTTAAAATTATCTGAATGGAATGTTTTAAATATGATAAGCTGTTTGTCATATTATTAATTTGTGAATATTTCAATCAGAAAAGTAATACAATTATGATATGGCGTAATATTTCAGACTTTTCCAGTTGCCAATCTAAGCCTTAAATTAAAGGCGTTTGCTAATGTCAAGATGACTGTTGATAAATTATTAATGCACATAGTAACCATATTTATAATGATTTTGTAAGACGTAGGATATCCAAAAGTCTAAATGATTTTGCGGAGGAACCGAGTGATGGAACGTGATCGGTTTTTGTAGGAGGGCGAGGTTATTTTTGATCAAAAGTTATAAGTAGCATTTGGTGTTGGTTATGTATTCTGGTTTTTTTTCAATTATTATTTTTAATTAGTATTGAATTGTTGAAGTTTTACTTATGTTTCTGATTAAAAGGTTCAAATGAACATGAGTTTTGTCTATAAAACGTCTATTGATTATCCACATAAACACTATATACATTGTTTTATACTGTAAGATAATGGTGTTACATCACAGTGTAATGTAGAATAATCAGTTGATGGATTTCGACATGTGGTGAAGAAGCTAAATACTCCATTTTACTACAACCACACTCCGTAAAGTGAAATTGTTTGTAATAAGATAATTGGCAGTATACAAAAAGTAATTTGTAATAGAATCCATACTTCAAGTAGAAAAAATACGGAAGTGCGGCAGAATGTAAAATACGATCTTTTTCCCTCTGACGCTTTGTTTACGGCATCCATAACCCGAGTAAATAATATTTTATGATCGCCATTGATATAATCAGGATATACTGTATCAAAAAACGACGTCAAGAGATGTAGTGTTACTGTTTTTGCTACTTGATGTAGCAATTGATGTTTATTGCCTAGAATATCAAGTTTACGGAATTTATCGCCGAAACTGACAGAAAGTAATTCGTGCGCTAAAAGACAAAGGGATGTTTTTTAGTTTGATTGAACATATATCTTGCTTGTCCATGATTTGATATAGATGTAGAACTGTAAAACTGTAAAACTGTAAAACTGTAAACTGTACTTTTAATTTCAATACTTATTTATATTTGCATTTATGGTGTTTGATTGTATAAAACTCTGTTTTAGACCAAATGAAGTTACAGGACTATAATTACATTTGCTAATGTGACGTCACTCATTTCTTGCTGACACCTATGCTCGTGACGTCATTGATAGGCTGTTCCAGGAATTGGAATTGCATGTCGTACACGACAGTGTTTTAAATTTATTTCAGGATCCAAAAACAAAAATAAGATTTTCAAAAAATGCGAAATGTAAATATAACCATTGAACTGTCTAGAAATGGCGTTTATAGTGCTATAACTTCAATTGCCGTGCAAAGCAAACTAGTCATAACGTGCTAGCGCGCGTTATTCGGTTTGCTTTGCCCGGCAATGGAAGTTATAGCACTATAAACGCCATTTCTAGACAGTTTAATGGTTAAATAACATAATAGGTACTCGTAAATATTCATTTTTGTAAACTTTGACAGAAAACTGTGATAGTATAAACACAATAACTTTGACCAAAATTACCCTGTTCGAAGTCCTTTGATTAATTAATATGAAGGTGTAAACTTTCCTTATATATGACATTGGATGTAAATATTGAGGTTCCCTATCAAGAGGACTGAAACTAAAAATAGGCGTTTCTGTACGCGTGGGGAATTCACTCGAAAAGGCATACAAAGAACGCCCTTGTCAGTCCTGGGTATTTCTTTTATATTGATATATGTTTTTGGAGAAATAACTTGTTTGGCATGTCTGGGAAACCGTTACGGAAACGAAATGGACATTGTATTACGAGATAAAAAATTGCATCATTTGTCCGTCACAAATATATTTTGATATTCTAGGTTGAACAACAGCAGAATTGATTCATTTACAATTATTATCAGGTATAACATGTCTATATAAAAGAATTCATTGATGCCAAATCAAACCATTGTTGCCCAATCTAAAGTATCAATTGGTGCCCGATCCATTGTTTATTATATGCCCAAAAGGTTACAACCATACGTACCTAGTTTTGCTAAACAATCAAGCAAAATCTTTTAAAGAGTAATTTGTAACAATTAAGAAAATTCTTTGGAATATCTCATTTTCTATCCAATAGTTGTCTGTCAATTTTTAGTCTGGTAAGGCCGATAAATCTGCGGTCGTCGTGGTCGATTTTAAGATTTAGGCTGCAGTTGTCTAAAATTAAAACAAAGGGGTAAAAGTAATTTGCACCTTCTACTGAGGCCGAGGAATACACGGTCGTCGTGGTCGATTTTAGGCTTAGGCTGCAGGTGTCTAAATTTAAAACAAAGGGTGTATGTGATATGGGTAAAAGTGATTTGCATCTTCTACTGAAGCCGAGGAATATGTGTGGGTCGATTTTAGGTTTAAGTTGCAGATGTCTACAGTCAAAACGAAAAATGCATAAGATACGTATAGGTGCTTGGTAGCTTCTTGTCAGACCGAAAAAATTTGCAGCGAATCTTGCAATCGATTTTACATTTGGGTTACATGCATCTCAATTCAAATCGAAGGAAATGTGAGATATAAGCAAAGTCTTCCAAATCTTCTGGTCAGGTCGAGGATCTGCGGTAAATGCCGCAGTAATGATCAAGTATTAAAACTTAAACCTATGCAATAACACAGCTAGACAAATGTACTTCAATGATGTATATGTAATTCATATAGTCGTCGATTTTATACAAAATATAAGAAATAATTCAATTACGATTACAGCAGATTTCTCGGCTTAATCACTGCAGGAATCCCGTACAATGTTAAATTATTTTTGAACTTTTTACACCAAATCGACCAACAGAACAATCAGGTACAGAGAACAGTAGTACAAAAACAAAATAGAAATAAAAATAACAATAAAAGACAACGAAAACAAATAATGATAATAAAGAACGGTATAATATAGTATCAATTTAAAGCACAAACACATGCATAACATCACATTACCAACAGAAATAGCTCTGTAAACTGACATAACATCAAGTATAATTAAATCTGTTTTACTAAGACCTCAATAAAATAAAGCATCGGGGAGTTGGGAATTAAATTAGAAATCCGATTTGATTTACAAGTTGTAATTTTTCAGAACAACCTTGTGAGAGTTCTATTAACAGTTATTGAATTATAATTTATAGTTTTGATATGATTTAGAGGAGGTGGCATGGGATTTCAATGTTTGCCGCCTACGCTTAAGTGAACATTGATAATCATGATTCTAGTTTTCGTTATTTTATTATAACCCACACCTCAATATCTTTATTGAACGGTTAGTATTACATTTAACCTCTCTTTTTTTACCAGCTTTATTCAATTCTAGTTCTCGTTAATTACATTAGTGATGTATTAATTTTAAACCTCCTCTCCAGGGTCGTAACACCATAGCGGTAAACGTTGTAAGACTCATAACCATAATGAAGAACTACAGTACAGACCTGTCAAAAGTTTAACACTAAGTTAAGGAATTACAACAGAGACGGTAGCCTATCCTGGACCCTCGTTAATTTTATTTCGACAACTTTTCGACATCTGCTCTCTGTTTTTCAGAACTTTTTTTCGGCCACAGATTTCTATTTTACTGTCTTTCGGCGGGCGAGCTTCAATTCTCAGCTCATTGTTAACCTTATGACGCTTGTAGTGTAATTTATTGTAGCGATTTACAGGGTATAAACTCAGAATTAGAAAAGCAAACATTGTCATGAGACAGTATGTTTACATTCTGGTAATTACCGCTATTGACTTATAATTTAGATGTGATGGTAAACTATAACGAGGTCACATTGACCTATATCGATCTATACTAGTATTATAAAGAAATGGGACAAATGTATTTAAATCTAGGAGTTATTGTATGGTTCATATCAAGGGTATTGAAATACAGTACAGACCTGTCAGAAAATTATTGAATTGGTGAGTCGAATCGGCAGCTAATGGCTTTATCTTTAAAACTTTTCGGAAGTTGCTACATGTATAATATGTTTCTCGACAGATGTCCAGGCACTTATCTATGTCTCAAAAATCGTTTGAGAGCCCAGCTTCTACTCCCTTGCGTTGGCTGGGTTTAAAACTTTTGACAGGTCTGTACAAGTTCCCGATTCAGATATTTCGTCAATACAAATAGTTAATATGAATATATCATTATTATGTGTTGTCATGCTAAACCGAAGATATTGTATCAGGATCATTCCTGAAAAAAAATCAGCATTTACTGACGACACCAACAGTTAATTTTCACATTCTTATGGCTTTAAGTCAGTAACAATACCGTTTCATGACGGATCATTTTGAGACTTGGATTCAGGATATATGGCTTTAAACTAAATTAAAAATAGACATATCGGAGCATTAATAAACATTGTCAATATTAAAAAGTTAACATTAGTATTTTCTTTACATTAAGATTTTATTTAACCTTCATTTTTTTATATTTCGACCTTTTCAAATAGACAGATTCGTTTTGAAATCCAGCCAATTTTATCGAAAAGCTTTGTCCTCAAAATATGTTCATAGATCAATTTTATGTAAAATGCTGTAAAGCTGACACAATATTGTTTTTGAAAATTACTTTGTTTAATCTTCTCCTTGCCAAATATAATGTTTCAAGCAAAACGTTTCTGTTAAAATTCAGGCAAGATTGTATAGGAATGTTTTGTTCTCAAAGAATGGTCATAGATCATGTAAGTAAATATAAATGCTCAAAAGCAACAATATTACTTGATTCACTAGAACTATATCGGCCACAGATTTCTATATTACTGTCATTCGACAGATGAGCTTCGACTCAATTTTGTTAGCTCAATGATAAGCTTTTGAAGTCTGTACTTTTTATGGTAGCGAATTACAGGGTATAAACTCAGATTTAGAAAAGCAGACATTGCCATAAGACAGTATCGCTTTACTATGTTTACATGCTGGTAATTACCGCTATTGACTTTTAATTTAGATGTGATGGTAAACTATAACGAGGTCACATTGACCCATATCGATCTATAGACTTTACAAAAGGGGGCAAATTTATTTATATCTAGGAATTATTGTATGGGTTTATATCATGTGTATACAGTATAGTACAGACCTGTCGAAAATCTAGAACTTGGTTAACAGACTTGTGCCGAATCTGTAGCTGATAGTTATATCCCGACGGCTTTTCGGCGGTTGCTTCTTGTAAACATGTATCTCTCGGCTACTGTTCAGCCACTGCCTATCAATATCTCAGTCGTTCGGGAGCCGAGCTTCGACTCCTTGTCGTTAGCTAGCTTTTAAACCATCGACATGTCTCTACTGTACGTTCCTCAGACATTTCGTCAATAGAAATAGTTAATATGAATGTACCATTATTATGTGTTGTCAGGCTAAGACGTTGATATTGTATCAGGATCGTTCTTGAAAAAAAAATCAACATACTGACGACGCCAATATTTAATTTTTCCATTCTTATGACTTCAAGTCAGTAACAATACCGTATCATGACGAATCATTTTGAGACTTAGATTTAGGATATATGGTTTTAAACAAAACTAAAAATAGACATCTTGGAGCAGCAATATACATTGTAAGACTAAATGCCGACATGATTATTTTCTTCACATAAGGATTGTGTTTAACCTTGTAGTTGACTTTTTTATATTTCGACCATTTCAAATAGACATAAATCTGCTTAAATCCCGACAAAAGATTTAGCCGACATTATTACTTTGTTCACAAAAAATACTTTATCTAATCTTGTCCTTAGTATGTTTCAGACAGAATCCTGTTAAAATTCAGGCCACATTTTATCGGAATGTTTTGTTCTCAAACTTGTCAGTAAATATAAAAGCCGACCTAATCATTCTGTTCACAAAAACACTTTATGTAATCTCGTCCTTGCGAATTATTACGTCTTAAGCACAGACAGATTCCTGTTGAAATAAAGGCTAGATTTTATCGGAATGTTTTGTTCTCAAAGAATGATCATAGAAAAATGTAGCCTCGAAACCAGCTTGTCATCAATCACAGAAGACGAATATTCCGTGATGTGACTGCAATTCCCTATTGTGTAACTGCTATTGATTCCGAGCACGATTACACATACATATATTTTATTTCTTTTCCTTTAAGAAAACGGAAAAAAGTAATTACTACGATTCCTTCTGATAAAATTTTTCTCCAGGAAATGAAATTATGGCTCCTTCAAGTCGCTTTTGTCAGTTGACAGTATAAAGTTGTAACATTAAAATTCTGTCAATGGCATACTTTTTTTTAATTTTGTACGTCAAGATTTTTCCTATTATTTCTCTGTGATCCAGTGGTTTGAAGCGCCAGTATACGAAAGACTGTCTTTCATCGTCTAGATGAGGATTTCAGACAGCTCTTGATTTGTCAGTTCGCTTGCCGAAAGCTAATGGCATCCTGTTTTTATCCAACTCCTAAGAACGGCACCCTCTATATAAATAAAGGAATCTGAATCTGGAACGTGGTGTAAAACACTACTTCCCCACGCTGCGATATACTACTTACCGTAAACTCTTGTTTTACAAATATAATTTTTGAAAATATTTGTAACAATTTATTCCTTTCAAAAACAAATAAACTGGTCAATGCCTAAATCATAATAAAAAAAAAAACCCAAAAAAAAAAAAAAACAAAGTAAAATCTTTTAAAACTGGAACATTAATTATAAGTTACACACGTAGACTTTCGTCAGGGAAGTGAGACAGGGTGTTCAGGAAGAGCAAGTATCTCCTATTTAGCTAGTTACATCCGACATGCGTAAAATCGAAATTGAGACCGATGGAACATGGGACTATGGGACGTGATAGATATCCAGTATACAGACACATCATACTAAATCATGAAACGAGAAATTCCCGTTGTTTTAAAAACGAAACGCACATTTAGCAAAACCATCCCCAATAAATTGTGTAAAGCAGATACTTTTGATGTTTTTACTGTTTATATAATGTTCAAGCTGCATATCTTGTCATTGATGTTTTCTTTGTAACGGAAAACATATTTTTATATATCACTAAGCTTGTATTTTTAATTTATTTTTGCATATTTGCATATCAGCGATTAAATAGAGTGTACAGAGTAAAGTGTTTTAACAGTTTTAACATCCAAAAAGCTTTAAATAAGAGGTTTGTCCTTTTTATACATTCGAACTGTTTGTTGTTTTCACTTGATGTTACCTGTATATACATTTCCACGTTCTGCTTTTGGTTTTATTGCATTAAAAATAGGACTAAATTGTGATATATCAATAAGCAAGACAATCTTGATGAGGAATATCTTTCAGTATCTTTATCATAGGTTTTATCTCGCCAATAAATCACACAATGTAGAGATAAAACTGTGAAGAAAAGTGGTGCATGTTCATACTGATATTGACTCATGCTAACAACTGGATATAAATCAAAATAACTTATCGTTTGTACCAAAACCGTCAATTTCATATAACACATCTATTTTTAGCAGTTACATTTGACCTCAGTTAACCGACCGATGGTTTATATAAGACCATATGCATTCCATTTTGTTTCTGGTCCTAGCTTATAATATAAGTTCAGGCCCGTAGGCAGGTATTTTAGAAAGGGGGTGCGAATTTGAAGAATGTTGTTACACGCACCAACGGCGCGGTTGCGCACCGCAGGTGCGCCTTACTAGGGGGGTCGGGGGCATGCCCCCCCAGAAATTTTTTGAAACAGAAACGCAAAATGGTGCATTTTGGAGTATTTTAATGAACAATTAGTAGTCAAATATGATGTTTTGAAGTTCCATTTTTCTTGGGTGTTTTTTGGCGAATACATCAACAACCTTATCGAGAACAACTAGTTTTGCATAGTGAATGTGCATCAAAGCAAGGCCGGTTAATCTATTTTCGGTCATAGATGCCCTCATGTATGTTCTTAGCCTTTTGAGTGAACTTGCCCCTCGTTCACAAGAACAGCTTGTGATAGGTAGAGTACATGCTATTTGTAACAGAACATATATGTTTGGAAACCGGTCCTTATCACAAATCTTCAATGCATCAATGAGAGTTGAGGGAGTGTTTTTAGTTTCAACGCATTTCTGTTTCCAAAGAATAAGTTCTGTTCCAAATGTTTCTACAGATGGAAGATCGTCACCATACATCTCTATCGCTTCATCAAGGTTAGAATCAACTTTGGTCTTGATAACTGATGGAACAAGTCCTATTAGTAATGAACTCTTGACCGAAAACTCTGAAATAATAATAAATACCTGTTATAAAGTGAATTACATATACATAAAATTGGTCGAAAAGTGAATGGCCACAATATATGAAACACACTGAATTTATATTGTTTCCAATATAGAATTTAGTGTTTTAAATGAAACTTTAATTTTCACCTCAATTTGAAATAGGAATATTACTAAACATCTGTTACCAAATACTAGTAACTCATACTAATATTTTCAGAAAGATAATATACTTATATCCTGATTACCTGAAAATCTTTCCTTTAATTCCATTTTTATATGGTCAACAAATGGTACAGCTACATTTCTTTGGTAATATTGAAGAACCTGATGATGACATGGTTGTTTTTCACAAATCTCACAGTTTTCAACAGGGGTATTGGACCTATGCTCTTGTCTTTTGGCAATCCTTGGCAAAGTAGGTGTTTCACCAACCTGAAAAGGTAACATCAAAGTAATAACAATAAGGAACTCCAAATGTTTATCCACTATGATATTATGCTGCAGATTAATATAGTTCAATTCGTTGATATTTTAGGTATTTAATTTTGCAATTACAATAAAGAGATTTTGAATGAGCAAAACATTTCTCTTTCATCAACATATTTTCTATTTACAATTCTATAATTAATATTTTGTGAGATTTTATATTAAAAATCCTTGTTAGAAATTCACAGATGCCAAATAAACAGTTAACAATTGTTAATTCTTCAGTGTTTTTAGATTCCTCACAAAAAGAGTGAAGTGATTATATGTTAATCCCCATTAGGATAACATGTGTTGTCAAGAAATTCAGTTAAAAAACTTTGATTCCAAACTTTAGCATGTGGTATGGAATGACACAAAGAGTAAGTGAAGGATGAGCGTTTTTGCTATATAACCAGATAGCTTTTTACCTTTTCAGCCATCCTTACTGCTTGATCAAACCAATTCTGAAATAGTGGGTTGAAATTCTCCCTCATTGTGACATAGTCTTCTTGCACTTTACTTATCTGAAATAAACCGTTCCAAATGAATTAGGTTTTGCTGAGATAACATCGTGATACAAAGAATATATACTCACTGCAAATCAAAGTGAAATTGATCGAGTTCTCCAAAACATATATTAAATTATAGACCAAAAACCTTTATCCTAAGGTTTGATTTGAGGTATCCATCTAGTGAAGAGTATCGTACTGTCATACCTTTCTATGTTCCTTTTGTTGTTATTTTTTTAAATTAGCATTTGTGACCGCCATATTTGAGTGGCAATGTCATATATTCAAAACAAATCCATTAGGTCCTTAATTATGATTTAATGTGCTTACAGCAAAGAACAAAAAAGAAATTCATGGCGTAGTCTACACATAATAGTTCGTTTTATCGTTTTATATTCATTAGTTATAAGATTTTTTGTAAATTGAAAATACAATGTGCGAATATGTAACTTACTTTCTGAATTGCACCCAAAATATCCAACTCTTTTTCTTGAAGACTCTTCGTTATCTCATCTAGTCTTGCCAGGGTCATGTATAATATCAAAAAATTGATAATAAAATCAAAAGATGTTATACTTTGAAGCAGTCCTGACGCATCTTTTTTGGAATCATTGTTCCAGTCCTTGAATAGTTCCATCTGATTTAAATCTTCATGCATTCCATATGCAATGACTTCAAACGCCTTAACCATATAAACATAGGCTTGATAAAAATGCTTATACGATTCATGGCGAACAGCCCATCTGGTGACACACAAATTCAACAATGGTTTTCTCTTGTTAGTATCAGGTATATCTCTTAAGATTATTGCTTTCAATAGGCCTTCTCTCTTTGGACTGTTATTAAAAAATAAACATACTGCTTTCATTTTGTCAATGACATTCCTAATTGATGGCAGTTTACATGAATGGACGATGACCAAGTTTAGTACATGGCTACAGCAATGAGTGTATGTTGCAAGGGGAGCATGCTTTCTTATAATTTTTTGTACCCCTATAGATTCACTTGACATGTTAGGTGCACCGTCATATGACTGACCTCTCATATTCCGGACTTGAATATTCATTGCCTCCAAACCTGCTAGTATTTTTCCAGCGATATGTTCTCCAGTTATCCTTTCCAGCATAATAAACTCTAAAAATTCCTCTCTAATATTTTGGTTTTCATCCAGAAATCGAATGCACAGTGGAAGGATTTCCTTGTTGTGAGATTCGACTTCATCCGCCATTATTGCATAATATTTTGCTTTTTGTATTTCATCAATAATATTCTGCTTGATCATTGACCCTATTATTGATATAAGTTCGTTTTGTATGGATGGTGACAAATATGTGCTATTTTTGGCTGTAGGATGTTCCAAATTTTTTTTAAAAGTGCGTCCGATTCACTTAAAACTTTCAGCAAAGCTAAAAAGTTACCAGGATTCTTTGAAGAATCTTTTATATTTTCAATGTCTCCTCTTAATGCTATGTTTTGTCTTCCACAAAACAAAATCGTCTTAGCAATCATTTTTAAAATATGTCTGTTTTCTTTGCACCTGACCCTTTTCTCGTCGTTAACAATAAAAGGAAGTGTTCTCTCTGGCTGTTCGTGTTTCAACACAAAGTTTGCAGAATCAATGGCACATTCCATGTGATATTTAGAATTTGTATGCTCGTTAAGTTTTTCTTTAATTTTGTGCCACTGTGTGAATGGCTTGTTCACAAAATTGCTTTTATTTTCTCTGTTTCTACAAAATAAACTGCAATGAAGGCAGAATACACCATCAAGACATGGACTATAAATTGCCCATGTATATCCTTCTATCATCTTTGGTTTGAAAGACCTGTAACATCCATGAATAAAAGTAGATGGGAATATTTGTCCTGGTGTTAACTTAATATGGTTTGTCAGTAAATGATACTTTTCTGCGTCACTTAATCTTTGTATTGCATTTAGGCATTCTTTTGGTGTCATCGAACAGTTTAAAATTCTACCAAGGTCAACCTTATATTTCTGTTCAATATTTGGAGCAGCATGAGTTTCGTCATCGATCCGGTGAAAAACGTTTTCGATATGAGCATTCGCTGTTTCCATCTGAGCGTCTTCTGCTTCTATTTCAACATTCTCTGTTTTGAAGTATAATAAATATTAAATAAGAAATAATGAATACACAGTTTCATTTGTTGATGTATTTGTGTATTGGTGTATGGCTATAACAGCCGGTATAATTTGTAAATATACCACTTAATTTTGCAACACCTTATCTGAATATAATTCCTCATCAGTAGTGCAAATGTAGTTAGACTTATTTTTAAGTTTATTTTGGATTTCAATTTCTTGATCTAAAAATTGAAAATTCAGAATATTTGAATTTCTGAAACACCCGGGTGCATTTCTCTTGTCAAAGACCACTGCGATAGCTCAGTTGGTAGAGTGCTCGCTCCGTAAGTGGGAGGTCGCGGGTCTGACCCAAGACTTGAGAGTGGGTTGTGACTGTTCTTTCGCCAAGCACTCGGGATTACGAAATGAAAGTCACGGTTCTTTCAGATGAGAACTTAAAATAAACGAGGTCCCCTTTTACGGTAGGCGTGGCACGATAAAGAACCCTGCTGTATAATTCCATCAGCGCAACGCACTGGCAACAGTACTGCAATTTCGCCTATAGCTGGCGACGTCTCGATATAAGCGAAATATTCTTGACTGGGACGTTAAACACCATTACTCAACTCAACTCACCTCTTGTCAAAGTTTGCATGTTATACTATGTAATTGATTTGGGGCCTTTGCTACGTTCTGTTATGTTTGGATTTAATTATATTAGGCATTGAAACATTTGCTTTGTTTTTGGCTTTTGCAGTAATATTGAATGTTTCTATCACCCTACAAAAATAAAGCTCTTGGTGGATGATTTGATGTCCATAAACCAGTTAACCACATCGCATAATATTTAAAGCCACATGTTTATTTCAAGGTTGTAATAAGATGTGTATTGTGTTATCATTAAGAAGCATTGTTTCACATACTGCACATTTTAAACACCTGCATTTTTTTGGGGTGTGTGTGTGTTTTTTTTTAATTATTAATATTATCTTTATTTGTTTTTTTTTTTTTTTTTTTTTTTTTTTTTTGGTTTATTATTATTATTATTTTTTATTATTATTATTGTTATTATTTTTTGGGAGGGTTCAAACCATGGCCGAGTCATAATAAAACTAAAACTTGAGATACTGCTTCCTCGCCTGGCGAGCAGTATCAAGAGGATTTTTGACTGGTTCATCCGGTGCCAGGATAATGTGACTGGGGAGTGGAACGTTTGTCTGCGGCATACCGACCCGGTAAGCTGGCACCTTAAAAATGTAACAGGAGGGAGAAAAAATGCAGGGTCGGACCGGGGATCGAACCCGGGACCTCCCGCACTATAGGCGAGTGCTCTACCACTGAGCTACCCAGACCGCTACAAAAAGTCGCCCCGAGTGCGTGGTAGTGCCATGCAGACTATAAACACACATGCATGCCACATGCATTTATAAATGAACTTCTTACATAACCCTTAGATTAAAACTTGCTCTCGTCACGAATAGCAGAAAAAATTGCTGATGCGACGTTAAACAACATTATAATCAACCAACCATATCTGAGAATTGATTCACTGACCTTACCGTAGGTTGATGGTTTTCATGGGGTTGTCCTGCTTTCTGCAGTTTAGAGTGACCGTCTTAATTCGAGGGAAATTATATTAAAAGGGCACAAAACTTAAATCTTTTTAAAAGAACTGTGTAAAAACATATTTTACCTCCATCATATTCACTATTTACTTTCATTTTCTTGGTAGGTGGCAATAATTGATCATCCCTTTGCTGATGTAGTTCATATGGATTGGCAGGTTTATATACAATTGGAATAAAATGGTTTGGTTCAAATGGTCTTCCATGTGTGTTGTCCAAATTTCCATCTCTTGACCACATTATAAATATGGTATTTTGATTGTTTGATGTAATAAGTGGTTTAACTACACCACTGATAATAGGTCTGATGTTATTGTTACAATCTGGGTATACAGACCAAATATTATTGCCTATGACTGAAGCAAGACCCATTACATCAACCATACCAGACCATTGTCTATCTGTACATGTCATCCAAGCTTCCTTCTCAATAGCTTTAACTGGGTCACTTATAACACTGGCTTCATCTCTCAGCACAATTGAAAACAAATTACTGCTGTCATATGTTATCTCTGGACAATCTGCAGCCATCAGGAATTTTGGGTGATTAGAATATTTATCGGCATTAATGTAAATTTCTGCAGCTGTCATCATCCTTAAGATGTTTGCTAAAGCATATGAACCGCTTAATAAAAATGACACAGAATTAAACAAACAATTTCCATTTCCAAGAGTTTTCACTGGAAATGCCTCGTGTTCAACAATTGGAATATCAAATGGCATCAGTGCAGCACCCAACTCATCCTGTTCCAGTTCAGATAACTGCTGTGTTGAAAATTGGTGTATACTTAATTTTTTACGGTTATGTTCAACAATTTCTTGAACTCTTTTCTTGTTGTTTGACTCAATGGCAAATTTTAAGTCATTCATTTTAGATCATAAGCTGCATAGGTTACTGTGGAAGAAACCTCGGTTTAATAAAATCTAAATTTGACAAGGATACGGAACAGAATACGGAACACGGATATGTCCCAAGTTTCAAAACTCTCTCTTTAACGATCAAGTAATGATCAGGCAAAATCACTCAACCATGAAAGTAGGTTAAATAATAATTGCGCATTTGAAGCGGCTAATTAAAGTAAGACTGTGTACTTCGTTTCGGCGACTTAATTACACATGTATGTTTTCAGGTTTAATAGTGGTAAATGATTTTTAACGAGGCTTTAATAGTGCTTAATGGTTTTCAAAGGGGGGTGCGTTCGCACCCCTCGCACCCCCCCTGAATACGGGCCTGAAGTTATACAGGGCTTTGGCAGGTTACACGGCCCCATGTACCCCGTCAAAGATTTATGTACCCTGAGCCGCAGGCGAATGTTACATTCATCTTTGACGGGGTACATGGGGCCGTGTAACCTGCCAAAGCTCTGTATAACGTTTTTGTCACCCTTCAAAGCGTAACCACTTGGATCTTTGTAACTTCCATTTCGTATTTTGTGTGACTTGCGTAAGTTGTCGCCATGTTTGTTTACCGTAACTAGGCGTCAGAGATGTACGAGTTACTTCCCTTTTACCGCTAAACGTCGCGTGCGTTCATGTACCCCGGCAGATTTCCGAACATAGTTCCATGTACACCGGCAAGTTAACCAATCTCTATGCGAGAAATTTCTTTGAAGGGTGACAAAGTTTTACAATCATTTATTAACTAAGAGTTTTCTTGACTTAGATTAAGCATATTTTGGCAATAGTATTTTATTAAGAACTACCAAAAAAATATTTTTTTCATTTTGTTTTTGAAAATATTGATATAGATGTTTGAACCTTAAAATGCTTTTCAAAACGAAACCTCAAATTCTTGGATATCTAATTATTGACAACATTTTTAGCATTCCAAATTAACCAGATTTAAGATAAGGAAGTCTGAGTAAAGAAAGGAGTGTGGAACTCAAGCCTGTCTCTATGATATGTGATGGTGATCTTAAGTTCTAAGATATTGATGCGACCGCTCTCAAAATTATATAAAAAAAAAAAATAAATAAATACAAACAAGCCCTGAATCTTATAAACAAGCATGAGTATAAACATTAGCGATACATTATTGTTGTAAATGCTGCAACGTTGGAGATTTTAAATAAAGTACGAGTAACGTGTATCATATATATGGTTCTAAAACAAAAAAGAAGACGAAAAAGAATTGACACAATCAGTATGCCAAGTCAGTTTTACAAGACTCAATTCTGATATTACTGTAGATCACTTTTATTTCGCGAGAGATTTATTTTCGCGTAAATTCGCGACTCATCCCATTCGCGAATTTAATTATCACGCGAATATTTTCAGCACACAGATGACAGTATGTTGACATACATATGTTCTATTGAATAAGATAACAAACGCGAATTCAAATATTCGCGAATTAGGCCAAGATTCTCTTGACGCGGAATTTGCTACTCGCGAAAAATAAGTGATTTACAGTATTCATGTTCTACGATTGTGTATCAAAATAATAATGAAGTAATGAGAAAAATTCCCCAGGAGATTTCCACAGGGTTTAGTTTTACCCCAATATAACTTGAACCAGTAACCTATATGTTTACGATACACATGCACGTGTAAGTATAAGAATCAATATCCTGGCAGTTAACCTTGCCAAAAATCTCCAAAAGAGAAATCAATTTTATATAAATTTTGTATATAAAAGCGATTCTGAATTCAGCAAGGGTAGGCTTCAAGACCCTATGTTTCTTAAGGTGCTTGCTCAGAGCTACATGTACATGTATATCTGTAATGGTCTAATTTCAAATCGGATTTGAATTGTATTTCATGCTGATAAGTTTATCGAATGCACGGAAAATCAAGTACGACGTATCAGTCCTGCAAATTACAATTCCATAAAAAAGCCAAGAAAAAAAATGAAAACTAGCAAGGTGAATTTTCACCAGTGAAGTGAGGCTAGATAATCGTAATAGTAACATAAATAGAAGTGGAGCAAATTTAGTTTTCATTTAGGTTTAAACAAATAAACATTTTGTCCAAAACACTATAATTATATTATTCTAAACAATTTTCAAGAATTGCACAATTATTTTCGGTTAAATAGGTACATATACATTGTAAATCAGTTTCCATTGTCCAGTGGCGTGTTGCTTCTATATGAACCTTCAATTAATGTCCGAATTGGAGCATATAAATGTAAAAATGTTTAACCTTAATATACATATAGATCATTGGT
Organism: Anadara kagoshimensis; assembly: GCA_021292105.1. Taxonomy (NCBI): domain Eukaryota; kingdom Metazoa; phylum Mollusca; class Bivalvia; order Arcoida; family Arcidae; genus Anadara; species Anadara kagoshimensis. The sequence continues at coordinate 19,874,981 of CM037874.1, forward strand.
GGAAACTGGATGAGAAGGTTAGAGTAACCCACATCATTTTCATTACTGTTAAGTACAAGGCCGTTCCTAAAAACCTATAAACACATATGCCAAGTTTGACATCTTCATACAGATCCCAGACATGGCAGAACCCTGAGTATCATACTGTGTTCTTAAATCGAATTTTCTGTTTTACGGCAATTATGATTAAATATCCTTAAGAGCACCCAGTAGTCAGAATACCTGTTAATTAACTAATTGCACAATATAAGTCATTTAGTGTTTTGTGTTAGTGTGGGTAATTTTCTTAAGGTTAATCCCAAAATGAACTGATGAGTTTACTGAGGTCGATATTTAGAGCTGGTCATGATGATAGCAAGCAGTACCTCTTATGATCGTAATTAATTTGAATCAGACACTTCCCTATTTAACACGTTGTTATTACCTCGAAGATTACCATCACCACGTATATTTGCGGAGTTTGTCAGAACATTCGTGTATTATCAGTCATTACAAGAACGGCGTGTACTTTAGTAAAACTAAAACGAAGTCATTAATTTAATTATTGCCACATGGATAATCACAACACTCTTAACGCCATCGTTCGTTGTATTTTATATTAAAACGAAAAACGCGTGGTGAATTGTTATTATTGCATTATTGTATCGGTTAAATTGAAGTAAATTGATTATTATTTTGTTTCTTTTAGTATTTCAGACTTTTGTACTCTAAGAATGACTGAAGCACATTCGATTCCTATATCAGAATCCCATTCAAGCAGATTCTAGAGTAAGAAAGTTTTCCGTTCGCTTGGCGAAAGTAGGGTTTTTATTCGGGCACTCTGGTTTCCGCAAAAAGCAAAAAAAAAAAAAATAAAATAAATAATAATAAGTTAATTTAGCTGAGGAAAGAAAAAAAACAATATTTAAAAAATTGTATATGTTGCCTGTGTTGTTTTAAACGGCAATTCTGATAAATGTCAAATACTAAGACAACGGTTGGACATTTTGTAGGGACAAGCAAAGTTCCCCATCTAACCTTACCACACTCTATTGTAAATAGCGTTTTTATGGCATTTCAACTAACCTATCGTAGATCTGGAGACACAAAATTTGCCCCTACATTTTTGGTCAGGTGTCCCCACTATGCTTGTGATGGAGCTCATAATTGTCCCCAGAACAACGGCTGGAGTCCCCCAAACCCTCTTTCTCTCTCCATCTCTTTTTCTCTCTCTCATATAAGTAATTAACAAATTAAATTCACCTTACTTGAAACACACTGTGAAAATACCTGGCAAAATCATAAAGCTTTCTTTTTACAATTTAAACGTGATTGGAATTGACGGAAACTTTTGCTAAAACGTGTAATTACAGTAATCATATATCGATGCGTGGGCTAGAACAAACACGTGTAGAAAACATTTCACTTATAGTGCGTCAATTATGTAATTCTAGTTATTTGATGTATAACTCTGACATTTATTTGATTATAACTAGTTCTATTTATTTTACATTTATTAACGCAAATTTTGAAATGGGTAGAATTCCATGTGTATGTTGTATTAGTGTCACTCTTGACAACTAAGGTGCGTGGTATGAATTGTTTTGAACCACATTTAACTCTGCATGAATTTATCTTTGGTTAATTTCAAAATAATGCAAAAAAGCTAAGATATTCAAAATTTGCCTAGTCTTGTAATTTTTTTTCCTCTGGGAACATTGGGAACATTAAGTTGTACGATGTCGTGATCTTGATTTGGTTGGTGATATATCTTCAGTCGTCGCTTCTTTCTTCTAATGGAATGCTAATTTACCTTCTTCAGCGCAAATACTTTCAAATTAAAATCACATATCATTTTATTATCCATACTTTTGGTTCCTCTTGACACTATACAAAACTATTTTTGGAACTAATGGTCAATTTTGCAATAGGTATTTGAAACAACATTAAAACTAAACATGCAATTCAAAAGCTCTTCTTAAAACTTTATGACAAACGTGATGTCGAAGCAGACTGTTTGCAAATAAATAGTTGACTCAGGGATATTGCAAGCCTAGGCTTATAAAGGCTCTCAAGAATTTGCATGTCCTTCATCACAGTATTGTTGATAAGTTTTGGATAAGTCAATGATTGCGTTGGATATATTTGACGTCCCATAGTTCCATGTCCCTTTCACACAATTTTGATTACACACGTGGCGGATGTAGTTAGCTACACATGAGGTGCTTACCTTTCCGGAGTACCCGGCGTCAGTTCCCTGGTGGAAGTTCGCGTGTCTAGCCTGACTTGTCAGTTTAAAATTCTTTTACCTTGCTTTTGGATTGTGATTCGGTCATGGATTAGTATGTTTGTTTTTGATTAGGTGTAGTTTTGGCAATCAAGAACAATACAAGATGAATTAAATACAAACATAACAATCTGTATAGAAATATAACTTTCCCAAAGCAAATCTAAAACTGAAACTACCAAATTAATTTCAACATGTGAACTTCCACCAGGAAAGTGATAACATGTGCTCAAGAGGGTAAGAACCTCCTGTTTAGCTAGCTATATCAATCACGTGCGAAATCGAAAGTGAGAATGAAAGGAAAACATGTTTTGAAGGCTTTGATATTCATTAGTCAAAAATTTGTTTCAAAACAGCTTAATTCGTTATATAATTTGCTCGAAGTTGGAACAGGCTGAAAAATAGCGTATTGACTGAGGGACAATATATCATAAGTACAAAAATCAGGTATATTGCTACATAGGAAAATAAAATTGACATTAAGAAATTAAATTAAAAAGAGAAAATATTATAGAGACAAGATAAACATTTATAGAGACTAGTAATACATGATTGTATAGCGATCACAATATAATATTCGGAAGTTATTATTTGTTTTAATTCTGTTAAACATTCTCCATTTTGAGTGATACAATGCATACATTTTTAAGAAGTGGTTGTATGGATTTGTTATATTTTCCCTTGCCAAAATTTTCTTTTGAACAAATATATTAAGGTAATTTTTTTAAAGTTAAATTCAAACAAGGGAATACACCAAGAAGAAAAAAACGTCAAAGCTATGTACGTATATACAAAACAGAGACGCTAATGAGATGTTGTTTGGGTTGAAGAATAATATAGCCATACCATATCGTAAACAAATCTAGACATCATGTAATAATGCATGCAACTTTGTCTTTGATTTTCTTAAAGTTTCTCTTTATATATTTTGTTTATTTCCTTTTGTTTCTTTTTTAAAATCTAACATCAAACATAACGATACTTGTTCAAATCACAATCCCAAAAGCGAAATAAAAACTCTCTAATTTAAAAAAAAAAAAGAAAACGAAACCAAATAAATGAATCGATTGCAAATAAATTGTTGAGTCGGGAATATTGTAAGCCTAGGCTTATCAAGGCACTCAAAAAGTATTTTTGATATGTTTGATGTCTCTGTGTCTAGGCTTGCCCTGGAAATATTTGACGTCCCATAGTTCCATGTTCCTTTCACACAATTTTCATTACACACGTAGCACATGTAGCTTGCTAAACAGGAGGTGCTTACCTTTCCGGAGCACCCGGTCTCATTGTTGGAAGTTTATGTGTCTAACCTGACTTGTCAGTTCCACAGATTTTTCTTTGGTTCTGGATTGTGATTTAGACATGGATTAGTATGTTTGTTTTTATTTAAAAAGAAAAGATGCTCAAACCAAATAAATAAATAAATAAATAAATATATATATATATATATATATTATATATATATATATATAATATTATATTATATATATAAAACAACAGTATTGATTTGCAATTTACCTTAGCTACCGAAACCAATTGTTTTGGGATATAAGTTAAACGTTGTCGTTTTGCATACAGACAAGAGAGGACAACTCCCTAGAGACGACATAAATGTCAAACCTATATGTTGTTAATGTAATGTTCTGTAGGTGGTACAACTAAAATAAAACCATATCGCTTATATACATCTAGACATCATAAACCAAGTTGATATACTCTATTTATATTCTCCAAATGTCTCCCTGTCTGTTTATCTCTGTATAAAACACAAGAACAGAAATCAAATGCAAACATACTGGTCCATGTCTTAATCACAAATTTCAAAACTAAGTTAATATTTTGAACATTAGCAAAATATTTAAACACGGGAACTTTAAACAGACAAATGAGGTCGGATGCTTCGGAATGGAAAGCAACTCCTGTCTAGCTTGCTACATCTCAAACAAAACCATATCGCAAATACATCTGGACTTAAACCAAGTTGATGTACTATACATGCATTTCCTGAATGTCTGCTTGACTCAATCTTTGTATAAGAATGAAGAAACATTAGCATTGACATTTCAATGCAATAAAATGCAAACATACTGCCCCATGCCTAATTCAAGATCCTTATTCCTTTTTTCAACACGTTGAATTTTTTTTCACAATTTTGGTCCTTGTGTTTTAAGCATTACTGATGAGAAATTGTATTTCGAAGCAGTCGTCTGGTGCTGTAAGATTAACACTGGTATGATACATGTATGTTTTATTTAGAAACTTCACGAAGAACACAAAAATCCTTACATCTCGGAAACATCATTGTCGGTTTCTTATGTTTGATATGGTATAAATCAAAGCCAAGGATTTCGAACAATCTGTTGAGCTTTGTGGTGTTACTTTTATACATAAAAAACCCGTAAAAGACAAAGACAATATTTGGTACAACTATATACTACTGCATAACAAAGCTAAATTATAAAGTACTAGCAGTAAAAATTATGCAACTTTGTTTATATTTATTACGCCCATTTTTTTTGTTTTCCAACGTTTCTTCCTAATCTGTTAATATCCTTTATTCAAAGCTAGTAGACACAATATACATATTTTTTTTAAATTCCCAAAACCGCGTGAAAATTCTATAAATAACGATTGAGCGTGTATTTCGAGAAAAACAAATCTGCTGAAAAGGCATAATAATGTTATAATTCAAAATATGCTATAATGATTCATACAGTACTTGAAAAGCGGAAGCGAAGCCTTGGCTTATTATTATTATTATAGTCATCACTGTATTGTTGATACTTATGCTGTTTCCATGTCAAAAATTACCCTGGATATATTTGATGCCCAATAGTTTCATGTTCCTTTCATTTTCAATTTTAATTTAACACGTACCAGATGTAAGTAGCTAAACAGGATGTACTTGGCGAATCTCGGAGCTGCCGGCTTCACTTTCCTTGTGGAAGCGTTTTACTTCATTTGACAGTTTCAACATTTACACTTTGAGTTTTTGTTTGAAGTTTCGGTACTTAGTATGTTTTGTTTGTGTTTTTTTAACAAGCATATATGTTGCATTGCTGGCAAAGCTTCTCCTGATGCGAAATGAAATCATTCGGAAAAAGGTTGAATAGATACCACATTTCCTGGAAAATTCAAAAGGGCAGAATAAAAAATCATGTAGCTAATGTAAAGTTGCTTTGAGGAAACAATATAAAGAAATTATCGTACATACATCTTGAGACTTAACAGTTCTGATATTACTATAATATCACAGCACTTGACTGCATTGTGTTATCAATTCCATTGTCATGATCTTAACAATAGCCTATAGTGCCAACACATTTTGTTTTTTAACTGGTCTTTGTATTTCGATTATTCCCTTTTTTATGTTCTTTGACTAAAACCAAGTACATCTGTTTGAGCTTCAAATTTATTTTTTATACTTTGCGTATTACTGCAGCTTTTATATGTTGCAATTAAGGAAGATAAGAAAACACATCGCGAAGATGACATAAACATCAAAACTTTGCACTTAAACTGAGATGTTAATTAGATAATATTTAGGTGGTGCAGTAATATAAATAGACAATGATATTATCCTAAATGAATCATGACATTATGTAAAACTTTGGCATATCCCTGTTCATTTATCATTGCATCCTATCCTGTAACTTGTAATATTATAACTTGTACTATTATAACTTCAAGATAACAAATGCAAAATGTTTATCTCTCAATTCACATAGATTCAAATATTGTCTTTGTCTGTGTATGCCAAGATTTAGGTGTTTCATACTAATTATAGAAGTGGTAAATTGCTAGCAGGACAAGAGAACACTTAGAAGTTAATACAATCGTCAAATCTTTGTAAACAAAAACGTCAACGATATGCACTAAAAGTTGATAATTTAACAAGTCTATATCGAAAGCGAATCTCGACATTTTGACATCAAAAACAAACATGCGGGTCCATGAAAACGAAGAAATTCTTTTGAAAACTGACAAATTTAGTTAAACATGTAAACTTTTACCAAGGGAGTAGTGCTTCGGGAGAGTAAGCACCACCTGTTTAGTTTGCTACAACCGTGATGTTCTCGGGAGATAATGAAAATAACAATTATCATTGAACTAACAAAAAATAACAAATGAAACAGGTAAACCGTTTTCAAATAATGTCTTGGTCTGTTCATGCCAAGATTTAGTTTTTAGGAATCTATATCATACACGAATCTCGACATTATGTAATCAAAACAAAAATACTGGTCCATATTCAACCCACAATTCAAACATCAAACAGGTGATTTTGAAAAATGTAAAATTAAGTTAAGCATGTAAACGTATGTATCCAACAGAAAAATGAAGCTGGTGCCTTGGAAAAGCAATGTAAAGCTAGCTACCTTCTTCGTGCGTTAAAAATTGGGATACTATAAACATGAATTTTATGAAACAAAATGAAACGAATTGCCATAAAGTCCATTATTTTTTAAATTTTTTCTGTGTGTGCCAAGATTTGGTTTTTGTAATATGAATGTTAAAAGTGGTTAATTGTTAGTCAGACGAAGGAACTCCTTAGAGATGACAGGAACGTCAAAGCTATGTACTTAATATTAAGAGTTTAACGAGTATAACACTTCTATATTTATTGTAAATACATTATCAAAAACAAATATACGGGTCTATATCAGGCATGGGGTAATGCTAATTTGTAATTGTAATGCCCTGTAATGCATTACATTTTTTCAAAGTAATGCATGTAATGTGTAATGCCCTAATTTTTGCATTACATGTAATTGTAATGTAATGCATTACATAGAGAAAAATGCATGTAATTTAAGCATTACATGGCATTACATAGCATTTCTTCTCTAGATCTATTAAATGTTAGATATTATTACCATTACAATTCAGGGCTAGTAAGTACCTACATACTACTTTTTTCCCTAATATAAAATATGAAAATTGATGTCTAGAAAAATTGTAACTGTGAACTGTTGTCAAACTAATGATTTATTTCATTCAACCTTAATACTAAAACTATATAAAATGCTAAAAAGTTAGTATACTTCAGATCATTTTGAATTTCCAACAAATGAATGTAAAGGATAAAAATACATTTTAAAGCAAAATGCAAATGCTGATTTTAGTACTATCAGGAAGTCTAGAGATCACATCAAAATTTAAAACATATCTAAATATAAGTTTCAGTAACTACAATAATTTGTAATTTTGCTTTAACTGATAACCTGTGATGAAAACAATTTTATTTTTACCAGAAATTGTTTTTTGTAATCCCTTTTGATATGGTTTTAAGGTAACCTATCTTTAATGATTAAAGAAGTTGTTTGTTAAGTATGGTTTATAAATTACACCTGACAATACCACTAATTAGTTTGTATACCTATCAACTCCTTTTACTGTTTTGATTTAATGGTAATTAAGAAACACTTAGTGAATAAAATAAATAAAAAAATAAAAACATATAGTATGAAAAAATTCCCTACAGCATCTCTGTTTTTTCTTCGTAATTTTTAGAGTACAACAGAAATGTATATTTAGATAATAAAAAGTCTGACATAAATGAACAATCAACTTTGACAAATTTTGTAAAACCTACTGGTAAACAGCAGAAATATCAGTTGAATGACACAAAGCAAAAAGAATCTATACATGCACTTATTGACTATATATACTCCTGTTTTCAACAGTTGAAAATCAAAACATAAGAACTTTATAGAAAAAGAACCCAAAATTTAATTTCAAATTTTGAATCCGAAACATATCATATTTATATGTTTGGATTCTTTATGAAATGTAATGTGTAATATAATGCATTACTTTGGTAAAGTAATTGTAATGTAATGCATTACTTTCCAAAATACATGTAATTGTAATTGTAATATAATGCTACTTTTGTCAAAGTAATTGTAATGTAATGCATTACATTGCAATGTAATTCGCCCCATGCCTGGTCTATATTCAAACCAAACACACAAAATAACGAAGAAAAACTTTGAAAAATGGACACTTTTTGTCAAACATGTGTACTTAGAATTACACTTGAAAAGTGAAACCGGATTTCTCGTGAAAGGAAGCATCTCCTGTTTAGTTTGCTATCTGTCATGTCTTAAATCAAAATCGGGGATGAAAGACACATTGAACTAATAAAAAACAAATTAATGAAAAAGGTTTACCTCAAAATTCACAAATATTGTCTTTCTCTGTCAGTGCTAACGTTTAGTTTTGCAGTATGAATTTTAGAAGTTGGTTATTGTTTCAGTCAGACGAGATAATTCCTTTCAAATGACACAAACATCAAAGCTTCGTATTAAAGCTTGGGGATGTAACGAGTATAACATGCCTATATCCTACACAAATATCTATATTATGTAATAAAAACAAACATACCGCTCCAGGTTCAAACCAGAATCCATAAAACGAAAAAAAAGCTTGGAAAATGGAATTTTTTTATTAAACATGTGATTTTCGAATTGAAGTGAAGCCGAATGTCTAAGAAGGGTAAATATCACTTCTCTAGCTTGGTATCCGTCACTTTTTAATCAGAATTGAGGATGAAAGGAACGTTGTACAATTGATATTCTAATTAATGGAAAAATTACCTCACAAATCGCAGAAATTCAAATATTGCCTTAGTCTGTCTGTGCCAAGATTTGGTATTGCAATATGAATTTTAGAAGTGGTTAATTGTTGCAGTTAGACAAGGGAACTCCTTAAAGAGATGACGGAAACGTCAAAACTATGTACTAAAACTTGAGATTTTAACGAGAAAAACAAGTCTTTATTGTAAATAAATCTCGACGTTATGTAACAAAGTTTGCATGTTTTTAAGAAGGCATGTCTAGTTCAATGTTTCTTATTTCGCTGATGATGAAATACCATGTCAATTGGGATTACTTTTATGTTGTAAACACATGAGATAATTAGTTGAGTGATACTGATGTATTTCTACAGATGTTCTGATGTTCTTATTGCTTCTGTTGCTCACATAAGAGTTGCTACTTAATTTAAAAGTTTAATTATTTCTTTTATATGAACACTTTTCTAATTTTTGTATGGTTTTAAAAACTAATCGTGTCAATATTATTACTGTAAACGTATTAATTTTCGATTGTAACCAAGCGAAAATTATTTCAAGCTTAGTGTGTTATGGTGCACATTTTAAAAACGCGACAATTTAACTACGCGGAAATGTGTAAATTTCCTTTACCGCGAAAATAAATACACGCAAAATTAAATACGTTTACAGTATTTCCTCTAGGTCTCTGTTCCTACATAATTTGTTACCTGATTGTTAGTTTTATGTTATAAGGCTACAGTTTCACAATTATTTTGAACTAAGATTTCCCTTAGCGTAATTTTAGGCATCTCTTTTGGAACTAGAATTCAGCATAATTTACAACTTTTGATGCAGATGTTAAACCTGTTAAGTCTTCTTCAAAATAACACAGTGGATTCTGAATGTTTTTACATACAATTAATAATTTTAATGATTTAAGTTAACAGGAATCTTAGTTCAAAATAATTGGTGACAAAAATGTTCTTATGGCATTTACTCCATAGTAAAGGATAATTAATTCAAAGTCAAAGATTTCCTTTGCCCCAATGCATTTTTTGTGCATGTAAAGAAAATGAGCATTTTTTGTAAACTTTATACAAAGATTACTTTAAACGGATTTTATATTGTTTTTGTTATTACATTTATAAATTTTGTGATTTCTATAAACAATTTGAAAAATATGATCGGTTTTACAATTGTAAAGAAATTTCTATGTATACAGTTTTCAAAATATTATGTCTTTTAAGCTTAGCATGATAATTAGGTAATGATCAAAAACAAACATACTAGGCAATTTCCAAATAACCATCCCAAAGCAAAGTAAAAACTTTGAAACTGGACAATTAAGTTTAAAGCAGCTTTAAGGTCACTGTACCAACGTCAAAAAGTAAAATTATAATATAGAAAAACGTTTTTAAATAAGAAGAAAATGTATTTTAATAATACAATTAATAAATTAAAATTTGCATTTGATCCCTCTTGCCATGTGTTGGGTCAAATAAGATCTACAACAATTTAAACGATCACTTAGCAATAGATATAGCACATTCCAGATATACCTAGGGATATCTGACGTTCATTAATAGTTGACCAAGCATTTAACATGTGTGGTCTTTCAGATCCCATAAGCATGTTGGATCTGGTGTCTTAATGTTTTTTTTATTTCAATTTGCTTTTAAAACGTCTTTGTTTCTTAAGATTAATACAATTTTTAGCATCATTTACTGATAAATATACGATTAGGGTTAAGAAACGTCACAGTGGTTTGAAAATTCTCAATAGATGTTCCATAAAATGGTTTTGAGTCTGATAAAAAAGTCGGTTTGTCTAAATTGTTTAATTCGTTTATCGTAACAGGAAAATTTTATTGGCAATATTAAGTCGTGAATTAGGTCAAAGAAATTAGGTCACAGATGAAAGACTCCATTAAACAACATACTGCAAAAAAAAAAAAAAGAAAAAAATTCAAATAACTTTTTCACCATCAAACTTTAATCTTTTGGTTTTTAAAATGTATTAAAAGGGTAAGTTTAATATAATCTGACAATGCAACATTCTATTTAATATTGATGTTTCTGCCAAGATAATGCACATTTCGAATCCATTTGTTATTTAATGTGGCAATATAAATTTGTTTTGAACGCTTGAGCTTATTGTTAAACACCTTAAAAATGGAAGGTTTTTTTAAGTGCAGTATCTACCCTACATCAAGTTACTTTCTTATATATTATGGTTTTATTTACAATTTTGAAAAGAAAAAAACAAAACAAAAAAATTTACCATATTTCTCTGGTTTTTTCCACCTCAATCTGAAAGACGGTGTATTAATAATATACACTGATGCATTGCAATTATAGATAATATAGATAGTTTAAATTGTTTTATTTGTTGAGGGAATTAATTTATATTTGACTTATCGCTTGTTTGAGCGTTTCATATTCGATATAAACCTATCACTTCTATTAAAGAGATTGATAAATAAAATCCGAGACAAATATCACCGTTTCTTCGCTGAAAATTTAAAGACAATATATAACAGTAAATTGAAGTTATAGATATTACAGACAGTTTAATTTGGTTTAGATGTTGAAGAAGGAATTGATTTGCGATTGACTTATCATTTGCCTGACCTTATGATATTATATATTTAATCTTTCACATATATTACATTACGACCTATAGACAAATACATCAAGTAGAGCCCCCTATATCATTATATATGTCAGTGAAAACACTTAAATGTAATGTTTACGATTGGAAATAACAGATTATTTGGCAGTAATAAAGATAGATTTTCTAGTCTAAGGTTTTCTACGTTTAGAGTACAGAATCTGTTTCAAATGGAGAAATCCAAAAAAAGATTTACAAAAGAAATAATCAAAATCAGATCCATTGATTTTTTTAGACATGTTAAGAACCATAGTGAATGTTATAAGTGTCTATAACTAAATTGCGAGTCATGTACACATTAGAAAGTTGGCAAAAAAATCTACCTTTAAATAAATGCAACCTTATTTTTTCCAATAGTTTGTACGGTAATCCGACGTTTAATTGCTTTTGTTTTCATTTATGCACAATGAAGGTCCTACAGCGACCAAGCAGGAATCAGTACATTTATATTGAAATTATAGATATTTAAAAATGGGTTTAATGTAAAAGGGATTGCTTTGTGATTGACTTATATCTTCTTTGAGGGTATCACATTCGATATTTAACTTATAAAAAAGATTACATTACAGTACGAGATATACATTAAGTAAAACCTTATATATTAATTTATGTGTCGGCGAAAACACTTAACTGTAATGTTTACGATTGAAAATAACAGATTATTTGACAGTAATAAAAATAGATTTTCTAGTCTAAAAGTTTTTTACGTTTATAGTACAGCATTTATTTCAAATGGAGAAATACGAAAAAAGATTTACAAAAGAAATAATTCAGATTCCTTGATTTTCTAGACATGTTAAGAACCATAGTGCATGTAATTAGTGTTTATAACTAAATTATTAGTCCTGTACAAATTAGAAAGTTGGCATAAAAATTTAAATAATGCAACCTTATTATTTTTTTTCAAATCAATTAGTTTGTACGGTAATCCAACGTTTAATTACTATTGTAATCATTTATGCACATTGAAGGTCCAATAGCGACAGAACAGGAGACAGTATATTTATATCGAAATTAAAGATATTTCAAAATTGGTTTAATGTAAAAGGGATTGCTTTGTGATTGACTTATAACTTCTTTGAGGGTATCATATTCGATATTTAACTTTTAAAATAGATTACATTACAGTACGAGATATACATTAAGTAAAGCCTTATATATTAATTTATGTGTCGGCGAAAACACTTAACTGTAATGTTTACGATTGGAAATAATAGATTATTTGACAGTTATATAAATAGATCTTCTAGTCTAAAGTTTTTTTTACGTTTAGAGTACAGCATCTGTTTCAAAAGGAGAAATACGAAAAAAAGATTTACAAAAGAAATAATTCAGATTCCTTGATTTTCTAGACATGTTAAGAACCATGTAATTAGTGTTTATAACTGAATTATTAGTCCTGTACACATTAGAAAGTTGGCATAAAATTCGACATTTAAATAAATGCAACCTTATTATTTTTTTCAAATTAATTAGTTTGTACGGTGACCCGAAGTTTAATTACTATTGTAATCATTTATGTACATTGAAGGTCCCACAGCGACAGAGCAGGGGTCACTATATTCATATTGAAATTATAGATATTTAAAAATTGGTTTAATGTAAAAGGTATTTCTTTGTGATTGACATAACTTCTTTGAGGGTATCACATTCGATCATTAACTTTTAAAATAGATTACATTACAGTAAAACTTATAGACATATACATCAAGTAAAGCCTTATATATTTATACATGTGTCGGCAAAAACACTTAGATGTAATGTTTACGATTGGAAATAACAGATTATTTGACAGTAATAAAAATAGTTTTTCTGGACTTAAGTTGTCATTATTTACAAAGTAAATAATTAAAATCAGATTCCTTGACTTTTCTAGACATGTTAAGAAAGATGGGTGATGTAATTAGGTTTCAAATGGAGAAGTTATATAAAAAAAATTAGCAAAATGGATAATCAAACAAAATCAAAAACAAACATACTAATCCATTTTCGAATCACAATCCAGAAGCAAAGTAAAAACTTTGGAACTGACAAGTGAACTGACACGTGAACTTCCACCAGGGAAGTGAGGCCGGGTGCTCCGGAAGGGTAAGCACCTCCTGTTTAGCTAGCTACACCCGCCACGTGTGTAATCAAAATTGTGTGAAAGGAACATGGAAGTATGAGACGTCAAATATATCCAAGGCAATCCTGGACACAGAGACATCAAACTTATCAACAATACTGTGATGACGGCCATAAAACATTTTGAGGGCCTTGATAAGCCTAGGCTTGCAATATCCCTGAGTCAACAATTAATTTGCAAGTAGCCTACTTCGTTGTACAAAGCCCCCGTAGTGGGAACAAGCTCTACCATAGCGTATTAATTGGGAAACAAATACACCATAAGCAGGAGAAGCAAGTATATTGCTGCATAAAAAAAGGAAAAGTTGACAATAGAAAAATTGAAGTCATCACGTTTGTCATAAAGTTTCAAATGTACCTTTCCTGTGCGTCATAATTCAGGTATAAGTCTAAATATGAAGCAGAACTTTAAGAATCAGTCGTGTCTTTTATATCAAGCTCACTAGGATAGATGACATTTACATAGTCTCCAAATTTAGGATTCTTAAGAGACAGAACGTCATCTATATATCTGTATGTTGAGTTGAATGATTTTGCGACAGTTTTCTCTCCAGATTTAACAAGGTTCTGCATAAATTCTGCTTCGTAAGAATAAAGAAACAAATCAGCAAGCAATGGTGCACAGTTTGTACCCATTGGTATACCGATTGTTTGCTGCAAAACGATATTACCAAACATAAATATGTTATCTATCAAAAACTCCAACATTTTGTTGATGGTATCTTCAGTATATTTTTGTTTCGAATCCGTATGGTGCTTGACAAAATAACCAGAATCCCTGTTCAGCACCAAAATCAGACTCCTCTATTCAGAAAAAGGGTAGATGTTATTAGATTACTCTCTAATGTCTATTACTAAATTCTGAATTCTGTACACCATGTACACATGAGTTAGTTGGCATAACAAAACTTTAAAAGGCATGAAATAAAGCAACCATTAATACATGTATAAATGTCGTCATCTCTGAAAAATTAATATATTATGGATATTTTAAATTAATTTATTTGTCAAAGGAATTAATTTGTGATTGACTAAACAATTGTTTGACCGTATCACATTTGATATTTAACCTATAAAAACGATTGCATTACAGTAGAATTTATAGACATATACATCAAGTAGAACCTTCTATATTATTATATGTGTCGGCGGAAACACTTAACTGTAATGTTTACGATTCGAAATAACATATTGTTTGACAGTAATAAGAATAGATTTTCTAGACTTAGGTTTTTATGATTTAGAATACGACGTCTGTTTCAAATGGAGAAGTTATACGAAAAAAGATTTACAAAAATAAATAATTAAAATCAGATTCTTTGACTTTTCTAGACATGTTAAGAAACATGAATGATGTAATTCGGTTTCAAATGGAGAAGTTATACGAAAAAAAAAGATTTGCAAAATGAATAATCAAAATCAGATTCCTCTACTCAGAAAGAGGGTAGGTGTTATTAGATTACTCTCTAAGTGTCTATTACTAAATTTTGAATTCTGTACACATGAGTTAGTTGTCATAGCAAAACTTCCTTTAAAAGGCATGAAATAAAGCAAGCATTAATATATTAATGTCGTCATCTCTGATAAATTAAAAATTATGGATATTTCAAATTAATTTATTTGTCAAAGGAATTGATTTGTGATTGACTTATTAATTGTGTGACCGTATCACATTCGATATTTAACCCATAATATAGATTACACTACAGAAGAACCTTTAGACATATACATCAAGTAGAACCTTCTATATTATTATATATGTCAGTGAAAACACTTACCAGTAACGTTCACGATGAGAAATAACAAATTATACGACAGTAATAAAGACAGATTTTCTAGTCTAACGGATTTGCACTGCATCTGCCTAAAACAAATTGGAGTCTTAGGAAAAATCTGGTGCAGAACAATTCATTAAAGTCAGATTTCTCGAAATGCTGATCTTTCGGGACATGTTAAGAATCAATCAGATATTGATGATGTTATATTAGGGTACTGTATAGGTGAATTGAATGTTAATAAATAAACTTCGGTTCCTGTAGACAGTAGTTAGTTTGCATTACTAAGCAACATTATATGCTGGTAGCTTAACCCTTTTTATAATTTTCTTTTCATACTTATTAATTTGTAATTTATCTAACATTAAATTGCTAACTATGATATTCATAAATGTACATTCAAGGTCCATTTGTGACCGGGCATAAGACACTATAGTTTTGTAACAAATCATCTGAATTAAATATATAAGGGAATTTTTAAGAGTTTTATTTAATGAAGGAATGATTTGTGATTGACTTATCACTTGTCTGGCCGTAATACATTCAATATTTAACCTATGAAATAGATTACATTACGTCGAACCTATAGACATCGCCTTCTATATCATTATATGTGTCGGTGAAAACACTTAATGGTAATGTTTACGATTGGAAATATCAGATTGTATGGCAGTAATGATAGATTTTCTAATCCAAAAATTTTCACCGTTTGGACTCAAGGTCTTATTGACTTCATCTGTCTCAAAGGGGCGTTTTAATAAGCATGACCAAAATCAGATTCCCAAAAAATACTGGCTTCTTGGCATGTTAAGAATTACGTACACAACCTAATGCACCATTGAAAGTCTGAATATTCAAAAATACGTGCAACATTGTTGATGCCGGGTAAAACGGCATTCAGCCAACAGACAAATCAATACATTATTTCTGGTTAGGTTTATATACTGAAATTAGCATATTACAGGCATTTGCACTTGTTATAATTAAGTTGGATATGGATACCTAACATCATGTACATGCATTTATTTCAACAGTTCATAGTTTTTATGTTGTTTTATAGACTAACCCTTTTTGTATTTCACTTGACTGTTATTGAAGTCAAGTTGGTTATACCGAAACATTGACTGGTACTTTGAATCGCATTTTTATAAACTTACTTAGATAAAAGGAGAATGTTTAAAGCGGAAAGAAGAGATCCGAAAAAAGAAATGATATTATGCAAATTTTATAGATATCATGCGGGATATTTGATTTCTGAAATATGAATTTGTGCAATACTCATTAAAGCACATTTGCACGAATATTTCCCGAAACGCTTGATATAATTTCAATTTAATAAATAGGAATAAAACAGTTAATGCACCTAGCGATATGAAATCCGTATCTATAATTTTTTTTTCAAAATTACAATTTAAATTTAGTTCTCCATGCGTCATTTACATATTTTATTATTTGGAATATAATGCATATGGATAATTATTGTCATTGGCAGTTCTTTCACTATGGTAGCTCAGTTGGTAGTGTTTGCTTCGTATGTAGAAGGTCGTTGGTTCTAACCCCAGCCAAGACTTAAAAGTAGGTAGTGACTGTTCTTTCGCCAATTACTCGGTATGTAAAAATGAAAATTATTGGGTCCTTCGGATGAGACCTTAAAAACCGATGTCCCTTGTCATGACAGTCGTGGAACGTTCAGGAGCCCTCCCAGAATATTTCCCTGAAGAGCGCACTGGAAAAGTAAAAAAAATGCTACTTCACCTATTATGCTATAGCTGGTGACGTATCGGTATAAATGAAATACTATTATCTGGGACGTTAAGCCCCACTCACTCACTCAACCGATCAACCAATCCATCGGTTTATCAATTTATCAATGTTTGGCAATTTTAGTAACATATTGTTGTTTAGTTTATGTTTATGTGGGTAACCAGTTTAGTAAAAAATACTTTTCAAGCAGAATTGCAAAAATAGGCGTTTCTGTACTTGGGAAATTTATGTGTATTGTATTTGTTGATTTTTATCACTCTCTCTTATCTTTTAGTAAAACATAGTGTTTGAAAAGGTTAACTTCATAAATCATGACAGACAACCCGTGTTTAGAGAATAGCAACTGCAATCAAAAGCGGTTATATATGACAAAAACATCAATTAAGGAAAGATTTACAGTTCATTCTAAAATAGATCCGTAATCATTATATATTTCTTGAAGAAGACAACTGTCTTAACTCAACACGTAGCGTATTTCACTTTTAAACAAGCACCTGTCATTTAAACACTTTCTTATGTAAGAGTTTCAGATCCTTTCTCTTATATGTGATAGAAAGTTACAAAAATGTCAATATTGTTACACAAAACAACAGGTATAGTTGTCGGATTTGTCGGGAATATTCAGAAACAAATATTAAACTTTGACTTTTGTGATCAATCAGTTGATTAAAATAGACAGTCGTTAATTTAGTCAAACAAGTTCATGTGGACTTTTGTGTTTTTTCGCCAATAAAATATAACAGAAGAGTCAATCATGATGCATTTAAACAGCAGGAACAAACACAGAATTACGATTTAAAATTTTAAGGTAAAATGTTTTTGGCACATTCAATTTATTAGACTTGTCATATACCAGATGATGGGAACAGAGAATTGTTCTTTTCGTGTAGAAAGTCCGTATGGACATTTTTTATCGCTAAAAATAATTCATTGGTTTGAAATATGTCAATCCGGATGTGCAAAATGCAAGTAACGTCATGTGAGATATAATGTTTTGGACATTAAACTAGTATTTTCATTGAAAATAGGCAAATGACTTTAAAAGTGCGTAAACCAAGTTCGGTTGTTTTGGAATACAATTCCTCAACAGTAATGCTTTAACTAACATTGTAAAACTAAAATTTCTAAATCTAAAAAGGCTTTTATTTAAAAATGTTAGTGAGGTATGAATTACAATATATATGCCGTATTTTGAAAACATCAATTTGGTAGTATTTGGCGCATGTTCTCTCTGTCTTGCCGGCTGTCCATATTACGGAAGTGTGCAAATGTACTTTATTTAAACTACAAAATATATCACAAGCATAATTAGTGAAAAAAGCAGTTTATGATATTTTTTTTAATTTCAGGCACGCTAGTCTTTATATTGGTCGAAATTGCCCCCATTTCCACTACAAAGGCTTTTTAATTCATGTTTAAAGGATTATCTCCCAAATCAACATTGCTTTTCCCATTTCTTTGAACAATAAGCCAAGTACCAGAATTGCGTGACAGCGTTCTGTCAAAAGTGACTACAAGCGTGATAACAAGTAACCATAAAGTAATATTATATTTATATTTCGCCAGAAACTTTGGAACAACCACTGTGTGTCCACAAAAGTAAAAGGCAAGATCTACAGAGCAGTTGTGGTATCTACACTATTGTATGGAGCCGAATCCTGGACAATCTATAGACGACATGTGAAGAAGCTCCATACCTTCATGATGCGCCATCTAAGATCCATATTGAAAATAAACTGGAAGGATAAAGTGACTAACAAGGAAGTGCTCGACAAAATGGGCCTACCATCCATGGAAGATCTCCTGATCAGAAAAAATCTACGTTGGACTGGACACCTAATGAGGATGCAAAGCGACAGAATCCCAAGGCAGATTCTGTTCTCACAGCTGCCAGTTGGAAGAAGAAAGAGGGGCAGACCACGCCTCCGTTTCAAGGATACCATCAAAAGAAACCTGAAGCAGAGAAACATCAAGCTGAACTCCTGGGCGAAACTGTCGCAGCATAGGAACACATGGAGACAAGCGGTGAAGTAATTTCAGGAAAACAGACATAGTCGCTCTGCGACTGTCAGCAGATGATGATGATATTTTAAGCGTTTTATCTGTAAACAAAAATCTGTTAACTATTTTTTAAAATTATTTCTAGTTTCTATTTCAAAAAATCCAGCAGTTATTAATTTGATTGAACTCGTATTGAAAAATCAGTTTAAAGAACATCGGACATCTTTTTGAGTCAAACTGCCAAGTGTATCTACCTACGAATGTTTTAACTCCTGTTTTGATCCCAATATGCTAGTCATAAAATATTTGACAAAAGACTACAAAACACCATTCCTACACAATAAACCTTTTAACTCTTCATAGGTCGCATAGCATACATTTGATAGTTTTCAAATGTTTCATCCAAAAAATGAAACCATAAATATTTCTCTAAAAGCTAAAAGGAAATTGAAAACCCCTCAGTGACAGGCTAAAAGAATCAAAAACCGAAAACAAGGTCATCATTTAAATAATTAATAAAGATTTTGACAAGAAAAATATTTTTAGGAAATCAAATTAGTAAAAATAAAAAATAAATAAATAAATAATCGGAATATGTTTATATATTTAGTTTTGAGGATTGTTTTATCAAACTGGATACATACTGAAGAATATATACTAGGCAATGTCTATACGGCACGACACAAGAGCCAACCAGAATGTACATTTAATAACAGCTTAACTCGAGGTATAAATATAGAGTACGGCTTCTCAATTGGTTGGCAGATTAGAGATGCATTTTATTTATTTATGACTAGTCTATGTTATGTACTTATTCAGAAAACAGGAGAGAGAGGAGAGAGAGAGAGAGAGGAGAGAGAGAGAGAGAGAGAGAGAGAGAGTTATGGCCATCGTCACAATAATTTTAATAAGTATTCAAAATTTTACTGAATGTATCTTGCGTATCTAATATAAGTTACGTGTTCCTTTCATCCCCAACTTTGAACTCAAATGTGCTGGTGTACCTAGATAAAACCGGAGGGGCTTACATACCCTTTTGGAGCAAATGGCCTTACTTCCTCGGTGGAAGTTGAGTGTTTGACAGAATTTGTCAGTTTGGAAAAATGCTGCTTTTGGTATTATGATTTGAACAGGGATTGGTATGTTTCTGGTTAAGAATCAATCACTATTAAAAGATTACGGTAACGACTATGGAATGAGAATTCATAATTAGCGATTATAACTTTAGATTTGTCTCTTTCCCAGCTTTAATTGATATTGTTATTGCTTCATAATAAAGATATAAAACAATCTATTTATGTGTTTTTGGAATGAGATTTGTATCACAGAAGAAAATAACCATTAAATGTCATATCATAGTAAAGGGATTTGTAATCCATTGTATAGATTTCACGATTTCTAGATTCAGACATTCCCTTGTCTAAGGCTATATCACGTTATTGATTTAAACTAAAAAGAACATATTAATTACTAAAACACAACTTCTTGTTGGTTATTGTTAGACACAATAAAAATCCCGAAAAACCATTAAAATGATATAAAAGCCACCTCTGTGATGTCTTGTAAACATCGTTTTACTCTAGACAAACCTGATAACTAAATGATATTTTCTATAACCAAGGAAACATTTATTTTCTGTGTGATTACTCTTAAATTCTATTGATTACTCGTCCTGTAAAGAGCGGGTTAAATAAATGTAACTCGATAACATTATCGTGAGCAAAGATATTTACATACAAAATATACATTTGGCATCTTAAAACGCATGCTAGACAAACAGTTAATAAAATACACATGCATTTTGAGTTGTTTTAAAGGGAGGGGTAAATTGTATTGAAGGTCTGCCATGTTTGTTATTTGAATCTTCAAGATCGTGTTTTTATCTAATTAGTTAGTTGGACATTGCCATGCATGTTTGATTGTGATTGAATTATACTTGGAACTTAATGTTATAGAAATACGAGGCAGTCACATGCCCGGTAAAAATGAGGTAAATATTTCTCAAAATTTGCAGTTTAAAAAGCATGTAACCGACAATAACCAAAGCCGTCAAGAACGTTAACACGGCATAACAAAACAAATAAATGTAAAAAAATACATTTAAACACATATTTGATTATTTAACATGTGGTGTGTGTAGCTAGCTTGACAGGTGGTGTTTACCCTTCCCGATTGTCCCGTCTTGTTTCTCTTGTGGAGGATCGTGGACAAGTTATGCTAAATTTGTCAGTTTCAAAGTTTTGCTTTACTTATAGGCTTTTGATTTGAATATATCAAAATGTTTGTAGCTGACATTAAGTGGACATTGGAGAACATTATACATGATACAAATAAAAACTACGCCAGTTATAATCATAGCGTGGGAAAACGATGAAAAGTTCTGCGAAGATCTTACAATTTGTGTTGTTTATTCTGTTGCGTTTTTTTAAATTGCTATTTAATTTTTTCTACAGGGGAAATGCTTTTCTCTGACAATTTGCCAATGGATAGCAACTAGGCGTAATTAAGAAGAAACGAAAAAGAATTTGTCAAAACACTATCATAGTTGCAATTCGACGTTTACAATTACGCCAATCCTAGTGCTATGAAATTAGGAATCACTTTGAGTAGAACAAACACAAAAACCATTCATCTTTAAAGAATGGATAAAAATCTTAACACGGTAAACTAAGTATAAAATACCGAAAACGTCTTTCAGTAACAAACAATTTTATTTTATATAAATAAATAATATAAGTTATTTATTAAATATACCACATGCTGATGATATGAACTTGGCAAATATGAGTACATCTAATAACAGGGATATGACGTATGGTTCATTTTGATTCTCGCATGTGTTTAATAATGTGAATTAAAAACAATAAACATCACGTAATCTTATTAAAAACAGTTAAATCTGGTAAAACCATCACCTTTATATAAGGACCGCTTGTTTATAAGTATCAGTCTCAAATTTCTCTTTAATTTACTACAAACTGAATATTAATAGTTATTAGAAAGCCCGATAGTTTCGCACTTTAAAAAATCATGATAGCACTACAGTTAGAAGGCTGAAAGTATACAATAATTGACTGGAATTGGTGGCAATAGCAATTTCTTTGGCACTTGAGGTTCTGAATATTGCCCGACGCTAAGTGGAATCGAAATTGGCATTGAGAGAAATCCAAAATGACTATTTTTGTTGGTCGGGCAAAAAGTAAGATTTTTTTCAATGGATTTGTATAAGATATAATGTTTGTGAATATAACAATTATATTGTTGCCCCTAGAACATGTAATGGAATGCTGGATTTTTGTAAATTAGTGTCTGATCAAATCTAGAGGCCTCCACTTTTGCCTGCGTAAGCAATTGTATTTCAATAGCATTTATTGCAAAAAAACTTGCAAGAAGTGCATATGGGAAATTTGGATGAAGAAGAAATTGATGTGTTATCCGTTTGTATCAACCAACTCATACAATGTTGGCAAAATGATTTTCACAGACGTGTTAATCTGATTTGATTGATTCCTAGATTTTTCAATGTAACTTAAAGTTTTAGTGGAAGGTACAAAAAAAGTTCTTCGCAAAAAAATGTGAATTGACATTCTGATAGCCACGTACAATTGATCTGACAAAAGTTGATGCTATATTCATCCGCCTGTCTTTTAAAACCACTGCACTGGGTCCTTATATAGAGGTTTTACTGAACGGAAATCATATACTTAACACTTAATCAGCCTTACGTAATTATTCATGACTGTATATAAACCAGACTTACCAGTTTGTTCAATATTAGCCATTAACATAAGCTGCTAATCGCAGAGATACAGAATTACAAGTAAAATAAAGTTTAAATTATCTCCCTGATTCTCGGTAACGTATACACATCCTGCCTGTGGAAGAAACAGACCTCCCTGGAGGAAAAAGGAGGCTAATTCAATTGTCTCTTGTTTGGCCTTCACCTTTTATATCGGACCCGACATCTGAAGATTCGTTACTTTCCAAGAATATATGTATATTATGTGAATCGTCTGTTGGACTAGATATTTTAATTTGTGGAATTTCCAACTTTCGTTTAATGTTTGGTACATCCTCAAACGATGAAACATGCCCATTTGGTATCTGAAATGACACATTACGCGTATATTGTCACTACTCTCAAATTTAAATATGGAAGGTCTTGGGGGACCTAAATGTTTGACTTGTAGAGACTGCGTTCGTCGTAGTCCTTCGTGAACTCCCCCATTTTGTTGTGTTTTTCGTTGAGACATTTTAAATGATGACGAACGTCTTGACAAAGACTTAACACTCCCTCGACGTTTATCCTTATAACACAAGCGTTGAACTTTTCTTCTAATAAATCTTTTAAATGAGTTTCGTAAAATTTTATTTCTTAAACCATATATAGCACCATTGGTCATGGGTGCTGCTTGAAACAATGTCGACACAACCGATAACACTACAGTATTTACAATTTTACTACCACAAATACATTCTATCACAATAACAATTGAAAATGGAATATAGGTTAAGGTGAAAGCACCAACTAACTGTAATATAGTCCCCATAGCTTTTGTTCCTTTGATTGATAATGTTGTTTGACTATTAGGGCGACAGGTGCTTGCACAACACATGCCATTCTAACCATTGTAGCCGCTATTCGACTACTTTGTGTCCGGGCAATCCGAAATATGTGTGTATAACAATAAAGCATAACAATTAGTGGTATATAGAACATGAGACTTATGGAAATACCTACATACAAACGACCAGCTGTGTTAATGTGATTCATAAAACATATCCCCATCACTGGCTGAAATGTATACTCAATTCCACCAACTAAAGGCGGAAATGCTGTTACTATTGCCACTACCCAAAACACTGAAAATAACAATATCATTTTACGAAATGTAGCTGTTAAGGAATGATGTAATGGTGACGCAATGGTCTGATACTTGTCCCAACTCAGTGCAGCAATAGTCAGGACAGACGCTACATTTAAAGAGATTTGTAAAAATCCGTAAATATGACAGGTTATATCGCCACCTACCCAGTGTCCTAATAAACTTACCACTCCGGAAAATAGTGTATTTAAAATTGATTCCGCTAATCCTAAAGATCCAAGATGCACAAGAAGTATATTCCTAACTGTTCTCAGTTTCCGGTTTGGAACGATAGCTAAAATTATGAAACCATTGAGAGCAACACCGATCACTGTAAATATTAGTAAAAGTATTCCATTTAAAATTCCTGTACTTGATTTCTTATTAAGAGGTGAATCCAAGATAACACCATCGTCTTCCCACAATGAATAATTCACTTCGTTCGTAAAATTTCCTTGAAATTGTCATTTCTGATAGCTATATATAATGGCGTTTTTACTAACCAGAGTTACCATTGCAATTTGTTTGTGAATTGTCGTCGGAATTCATTTGTAAAAATCACAGTATCCGTTAATATAACGATAGTAAATCCCTTCCTCTACTTCTACTTCTACTCATACCTTGTTTACAAATATAATTGAAATCACAAAAAATACTTAACCTGGGACAGATTTTTCCAAAGATTAATCCTTACGAAGTAGTAGTAGAACTTTAAATATCCTCCTCTGTTTGTGATGAAGTTGTATATGAATTACGGTGTAAGGAACTGTTATATACTTCACTGTTAGCAATCGTATGAATAAGAGTGTACCTCACTCCCTTCTCTTCTTAACCGCCGTATATCTAATCATTATAATCTTGTGTGAATCCAAACTGCAACTGTAGGCTATTTTTGGCACAGATCTATCAAGCTATTGCAAATCTGTGTGCAGAGAAAATAATCACGTCTGAAAATGAAAATAAAAAATAAATGTAATGAAATCCCGTGTTATCGGGTTTATTATAGTCTTAAAGGCTATCTCGTAGCACAAAATCTTAGCCGTATATAAAAAGTTTATCCGATAATATAGATGGAAATATATGATTGAGCTGCTGCGATAGAAATGACAGTTTCTTGACTTAAATCGACATTTTATCAGGGGTAATTTGTATACGCATGCTGACTGTTTGCCCCTAATCTATAGAATTGCTTATCAGTATCTCTTGGTCCGTATGGAAATATTACCAGCAATTCCACAATAGTTAATATTCTTATTGGTCATCAATTAAACGATATAAATAGATTCCCATATCTCTAGGGGGATTCGTACCAGTGATAATGCCATTTCAGTATTGCCTAGCTTGTCTTGAAAAGAGACAGAACATAACGAATTATATGGTCATTTTACTGTAGAACAGACAGCCATGGAGAGTACAAATCTTCTGGGTTTGATACCGGTTATATGGTCATTTTACTATAGAGCAAATAGTCACGGTTAGTGCGAATACTCTCGCTTAAATGGATTAAGTATAAATTAATATACAGTGGCATTTCCGAAAGTAAAAAACCTAATGACTCTATCTAAGTTTGTTCAGTTCAAATCTATAATGAATCATTATTCAATTTTTTTGCAATAATTTAATCTGACTCCTTTTACAAAGATGTTACCGTTTCAGATATATCGCATTGAATTTTAACCCCTAGTTTCTAGCACTTTCACGTCAGATTATAAAGATGTATTATGCACAATGATCCATTGTTTAAAAATATCATTTGAAGCATCTTATCATGCCTATTGCTTTTGTACCCCCAGGAATAGAAAATTTACAACAAGACTTACAAGTTATTTTTTGCCAAACCCCTTTCACGAATGACATCGACGACGTTTTAAATGACGTGAGCGTACATAGATAAATAAATAAATAAATAAAAGTTCGAAAGAGCAATTAGAATTCCTCGAAACTATGATTTTTAGAACGTTTGATGAATTGAAATTCCAATAAATATATTTGTTCCACACACACCAGAAATCTGAAAGAAACTTGAAGAGCCTTTATTTCAAACACTTAAACAATCCGCTGTATGAGAAAAAATAAATTATCAAACTGTCTATTGTTCAGACTTGTTTCATTTTGGAAGATACAAATGGGGTCTTTCCAGAAAAAATTGAGTAAAATAAAAAAGGAAAACCGTGACATATTTTAAGTTGCTCTACATTTGTACACCGTTTAACGTCAATGAAATCTTACCGATGAATGGGGGACATTAAACTCTAAAAGGAATTGAACAATATTACAACAAAAGTGTTACTAAATAAATCTACAGAATCAGCAGACGATTTCCGTTTGGTGTAAGAAAAACGGAAGTGAATACAAACAAAAATAGTAAGGTCCGGATGTGAGGTTAAATCAATGTATATCTCTGTTTCTATTTACTTTATCGCTTATTTGATAAAAGACTTTACTACGCGAATTGAAAGCATTTCGTAACTTTTTATGTAGAACTGATGGTCAATATAGTGATAATGGAGCCGTTATTATCATTAATGATAATTGGAGTGAATTCTGGACCTCTATACGTAATTATATATCCTATAATGGACAGTGGTCAGTAATCAATAAGCCGTGGCTTACAATAGATAAAATGTTGGTGGTCAGTTCAATAATTGATGAATGTCCAAGTATAAATTTGTGTTGACAATGTACGTGTATATAGAAAAATCGATCAGGTATGCGGTGTTCCAAACTATGTGAATATACTTGTATTACACAATTTATTAACAGATTCTTGCTTCGACATCACCATTCACTCGTGTTGTTCGTTAATGATTTATTTATTGAAGAGAATAAAAAAAATTCATTTTTATTTGGTTCATTTTTCAAACTTACTGAAGTACGCGTATGTAAATAGCGATTGACAGCAAAACTGTGAAACACTAATTATAAAATTAAATGAAGAAACACATTTAAATTGACACACCAATATCTGTAAAACATAATCAAATAAAATATCTGTGAAAACTGTAACTATTATAACCAATCTTCATCTAATCGCATTCACGGCATGAAATACTGATCTATATAAGTTAAGAAAGAAGCACCTTTGAAAAAGGCATAACTTAACGAAGTGTCCGCAAATCTGTAAATACTTAAATAAATACAAGTCCTAATTGTATCGTATTTGAAGTATAAAATACTTATTTATATAATTGGAAAAAACTGAAACTTAAATAAGCATAAATAAAAAAAATCTTTGTAAAAACTTCAAATATTAATACTAATCCTAATAACATTTATAAATTCATTC
Source organism: Anadara kagoshimensis (assembly GCA_021292105.1). Lineage (NCBI taxonomy): Eukaryota > Metazoa > Mollusca > Bivalvia > Arcoida > Arcidae > Anadara > Anadara kagoshimensis. The sequence goes on from CM037874.1 coordinate 19,902,288, forward strand.
GTATTATATAACCTACATGTAATTTATAACACTGTAGGAAGGATTGCCTTAAGAATAGACTTTGACACACAAGATACAACATATCTGTAAAAAACTGTACATATTAATATCAATCCCATTCCAAACGTATTTGAAGTAGATATGAAATACTCATTTATAAAACTGAAGGAAGAAACACCTGTAAAATAGTTATAAACAAACAAAATTTATAGGTAGGATATGGTCGAAAAGAGGGAAATCATGTATCACAAAATCAGGAATGTACTGCGTAGGCTTACACTGTATGTGTGTATACAGTACAAACCTGGCGAAAGTTTAACACTGAGCTACCAAAATTAGCCGAAGCTCGAATGTCGAGTAGCCGAGACGTGGATAGCTAGCGATCAAAAATATGCCTGGAGATCAATAGTAGCTGCCGATATACTGCTTACAATGGGACTAGATGAGTTGTTGATTCGGCATTAATTCGTAGTGTTAAATTTTGGACAGTTCTATGATGCGTATTGCATTTGGAGGTGTAGTATGAACGAAAATTACGTCATGAATTCACACCTACATCTACTCCTTATTATCAATGGTAAAAAATATAAAAAATCAACATCAATCATTCAGTTTAATATACAAGATGATAAGGCATAGCAGGATATTTGTGTACTGGTTGTAAATAAGAATTTTATCTAATGAGATACAGAAATCTGTGGAATTTAACTTATATATCATTTTTATTACCTCCAGAAAGTATGTATGCTTCGGTTATATCAAACTTCAAAATATGTTGTTGCCAAATGTCACAAACAAATATTTACAATTTTATGTCTTTAGTAAAATGATTTTAAATTAAAACTGAAATGTACAAAAATTGTTTGATTTGTTGGAACCGTCAGTCATCAAAATGTGTTGTTGCTTAATGTCCCAAACAAAGAATATATTAATTTTACAATTTTTGCACCCAAATAAATAAAAACACATTAAAAATGAAATTCTCAAACGTTGTAAGATTTATTGTCTATTGCAATGCAGAAAACATAGGTTTTATTAGTAGAAATGTAAGATTTTGGTCTCAGTGGGAAAACATGGGTCTATAGCTACATAGCATTTGACATTGAAACAATAAATATCATAAATGAGCAAGTCCATGGACTGCCTGATCCTAGTAGTACTATAACCACAGCGCTGGACATTTACCCCACTGCTGCCTAAAATCTTAAATTCTATAATCAAGCTTGTTTTTTGTGTTTCATCATGTATTGTAATGTTTCAAGTCACAAGTAGCATTTGTTATTGCCAAAAAAATGGTTTATTTATTGAAAATTTCTTTCTTCTTTTCAATATACACACGGTGTAGTTTTAATGATCTTGACTTCTTTTTATATTTTTCTTTGTTTATTTATGTTGCTGATTACAAAGCATTTGCAATCAAACAACAACAGGTTGCTTCCTTCATTGTGGAACTGGGTACATTTTCTTCGTTAAAATTATTGCGTTACTCGAGACTTTTCGATTTCCCTTGACGTCGTTGACGTAACAAAAATGAATAAAGTGGCGTTAGAATACCTTGACCTGGTTACTCTATATTTATACTCAGAGTGTTTGTAAACCAATTTCAATACACATTGTAAACGTCATAACGTCGAGTACCGCAAAATCACAAATTCAAATAAAAATATGGATTGGGTCGTAAATGGAATCAATGAACTCAGACTGAAATCGGTCATTGTCATATCGCTCTTAACACGTCAATAAACTACCTGCAATCAAAGTACATTGCTTGGAAAAATGTATACAATTAAAATAAATTCCCCAAATAAAATATTGATTTAGGGACGTATGGATTTTATATTTTTTCGCAATACACATGGTAAAAATTGTAAAAAATAAATACAATAAAAATAAATAAATTGTTACCTTTACTCTGAACATAAGCAAAATGATCTCTAGATCGTTACATAACCCTAAAAATTAAACAGGTCCAGTGTTAGAGTTGCCAATTAGAATATAACAATACAGACAGAAGATCGGAGTATTTTTTTTAAATCTCCTAATCAAGTTTTATTTTACTTATTTCTAGGCGGTCTGTTCTGGGATGGTGAAAAAAACGGAGTACAAGAAGAATCACAACCATCTTAAGCTTCCGTTGACAAGCGAACTGACATTCAACAATAAGATTTGTCCCAAGTATTTGATCTAGCCTTGGCTTTTTGAGTCGATGTAACATGTATGCGCGTTTTAGATCCTGGAGATCAAGGAACTTACAACAAATTGCGTTCTATATAATACGCTACAAAACAGTGATGGGATTTAGCTCTATCGAAAAACCTTAAAGCTGAATGAAACAAGTTAACTATCAAGGAACTATAAAAAATTGTGAGTTATATATTCACAACCAGATTTTTATACAAAATTGTGTTAGGATTTAGCTCAATTGGAAAACCAACAGTCTGAAGTAACATACCAGCTATCAAGGAACTATATAATAGACAAAGTTTCGTACAAGGCTGCTGGGGTTTAACTCCATCGCGAAACCGACAACCTGGAGCAACATACTAACTATGAAATACTATAATACATTTAGTGGTATATGTAAACAATCACAGTCTCGCACAAAATAGTTTTGGGATTCAACGTACTAACCATAAAATGTTATAATTAGTTAGTGGTATAAGTAAACAATCACACTTTCGAACAACATAGTTTTTGGAATCAACCCCATGGCAGAACTTACAACCTAAAGCAACATACTAACCATGAAATACTATAATACATTTAGTGATATATGTAAACAATCACAGTCTCGCACAACATAGTTTTGGGATTCAACTCTATCGCAGAACCTACAACCTTGAGCAATATACCAACTATCAAAGAACTGCATGTACATTGTATATTACAGGTTGGGTGATATATAAACAGGTAAAACATTGTTAGGATCTCAGCTTCATGATATAACATAAATATCCATGTATAATACATCTATAATACATCTATAATACATCTATCATCTTCATATCTCTATGGAATAATTACAGCAGTTATCTATCACGAACTTTACAAAACATTGCTTCAATGCATAATAAAATGCATTTATAGGTATCTATCACCATGTGCTTCAATAAACCGATTGATATTTTTTATCAGAAACTGCTTGTGGGGCCGCCGTGTGAGTTTCAATGTTCATATGAAATATTCCTTTTTTACAAATAGGTTGTATTAATATAATACTGTATTGTTAGATAACACTTAAAACATATGCTGTGCAAATAAACCACCGGTATATTTTACATTAATTTTATCATTTGAAATATGATGTTTTAGGAGCTAATAGATTTCGAATGGCTAAGGTCATAAATATAGCAAATTACATATTATACTAGTTTTAATATTACAGCATTAGACGCCCGTTTCGGAATACAATTCCTCATCACTAGTGCTTGGACCAAAAATATGAAACCAAAACTTTTTCCCAAAATGTTGAAAAGAAACCAAAATTACATATTATACTAGTTTTAATTTGACAGCATTAGACGGTCGTTTTGGAATACAATTCTTTATCAGTAGTGCTTAGATCAAAATTGTGAAACCAATTTTTTTCCAGGTGTAGAAAAATATCCAAAGGACCAAAATATATTTAACCAAATTTAGCCAGGAAAAACTTTGCATGAGGGAGTATACCTTAGTTTTTGAGAATTTTAAATATTAACTAGCCGCAAATTTAATTTAGACAGTGGTCTCTTTCTGACATACAAAAGTAACAACTACTGAAACAATTAATAGGAGCAAAATGTATACATGGCATCCTAGAACACAAAATACCTAACGTGGGAAATAGGGAGAATGGGCAAGAAATAACAAACCCATATAAGATGTTCATTAAAATAGTAATAAAATAACAATGTCCAATTCTGGTAGCCTTTTAACCAATGATAAAACAAAAGTGTGAAAATATATACTAGTATGTTTAATGAAAATGGTATCTGCAGCTGATTATGAACTTTCTAAGAGAGAGAGAGAGATCACCATGAAACCAATTCGAAACAAGACAAAAGATAGAAAGAAAAAGTAAGACTTATACTCTCTGAAAAATATTGGCGTTCGCCCGTCATTGATTTTCCCGATCGTTATGGACATATGATATTAGGATTGAAGCTTAAGATTCTATAAATATTACGAAAGGTCCGGGGTTTAAGCTAACAATAACACCATGCCGTGATATCTCTTATCAAATTCAGAAAGAACAACTATTTCGAGCGAGCTTACTTAAACTTTCTTGTTCGTTGTTTTTGTTGTTCTCACAAATTACATCCCGTTCGCGATATTTACACACTCTCTAAGAAATCTATGTATCACTCCAGAAACCTAATTTCTATAATTTTTGTAAATTTGGCATGTAATATACAGTACAGACTTATTGAAAGATTACAACAAGCTAACAAAAACGAGTCGAATTCGGGTTAGTGGCCGAAGGATGCCGACAAATAGATAAAATTTACCTAGATATAACCAACGGTCTAGGGCTCAAAATGAGTTATTAATTCGACACTAATACATAAGCTCGGTGTTAAACTTTCGACAGGTCTCCACTGTATGTATTTCTTAATATTTCTTATTTCTTAAAATTGTTTTTATCCATTTTAACTCCTCTAGATATTATTTTTGGCAGTTGAAAGCAAATTTTATTTTTATTATTTATTTATTTATTTATTTATTTATTTATTTATTTGTACATTTCACAACATGTCATGCATAATGTTCATTTTAAATACTTTTTTTACTTCAAAACACGGGAGTCCACGTTACGTGCTCAATTACAAAATTAGTTAAATTCCACATTTGAGTTCATGCAGCACAAAACGTTCACCTTGCAATATTGATATCATCTGTTCCGTGTTCATTTCAAAACATGGCGTGCGTTTTGTTAATTTTTCGCCACATGAAACAAGAAAACCACAGCCGCAGGATCCAAAATTTTAAGTAATGGATGATATCATACGATCACCTGTTGTAGAGGCATGTTAAATGATAATTGAAGCATATATTGATTGACTAGAAAATGAACATTAAGAGAAGGTACATTACCTGCCCTGTCGAAATTTTAACAATGAGCTAACAAATTAGAGCGCAATCGACAGCTCATCTCGGCCCGTCATTAGCTATATCTCGACAGCTTTCGGCACCTGGTATCTCTCTATATCGACTGTTCTTTTGGTCACTAGCTGTCGGTTTCGCGACAGTCGAACTCGACTCTTTTTCGTCAACTGAGTGTTAAACTTTCGACAGGTCTGTTCTGTGTATATTACCAAACTTATGTTTGAGTCAGTTAATTACTACACACTGTTCCGTTAAAAAACTAGTATAACTTTTAAGATACATGTATTAATTTACGAAGTGTTTTGGTCTTAAGTTAAAATTATTCCCAGTGGAAGAACTTATATATAGTATATACCTGCCGAAAGTTAAACACTGAACGAGCGAAAAGCTCGGCTCTCGAGTAACAGTGAAATAAATGTCTAGTGGAAGGATCTGCCGAAAAGCTGCTGAGATATATATGTAGCTAATGAGAGGTCTAGATGGGCTACTGATTCGGCACTAATTCATTAGCTGAGTGTTATATTTTCGACAGGTCTTTACTGGAGATGGCGTGATGTAACATTTTGTATATATAACAAAAACTAACGTTAGAATCTGAAATTGTATTTAACATCAGGTATAAAGTAAACCAATTACTCGGTCGAAATATTTAAGTCAGGGACTTAGGTACACACTTGCGTTCAGAAAAAATTATTATTTTTAAATTGAGAAAAATTACGGAGTATTTTCAGGATTAAGTCATCTCTTTGTACAGCCTAGAAATTTCATATACTATCAAGCTTAGATGTTAGAGTTTCAGTTATAGTTTAGTAGAAATGAGCTTCTGCTCACCTTTCAAGCCTTTGAAATGCAATTACCCGTGAACATGTCTATATGTTAATTGTATTTAAGAGTACACTCTAACAGTCTAGACGAATATCTCTAATAAAACCAATGTGGACCTCGGCCCGTCAGTGACAAGTAGTCTAAAATAACTAATAACACTACAGCACCTCTAAACTAGGTTCGAATATAATTTGGCATATTCTATTTTTTTTTTTTTTTTTTTGAAACTCCATTTTCTCCATCATTGTTAAAGTAAGAAAAACTATCTTGACTGGGGCGTAAAACACTATTACTCTAAAACAAACACTCAACTTCAAAAACGCATATATATATATATATATATATATATATATATATATATATATATATATATATATAGTGTGTGTGTGTGTGTGTGTGTGTGTGTGTGTGTGTTATTCTGGTTTAAATGTTTAAATGATAAATTTGTCTTATCATATTTTTAAAAATTTGTTAAAAAATTACAATAAGGTTACGATATGACATTCGATATGATAAGCCATTCTGAACATTTCTGTGAAAAAAAAATTTTCAAACATTTTACAAAAACCTTAATGGGCTGGAGTTGTTGAACCCGATAATGTAATAAATTCCCGATAATGTTACATCAACCGATATTGTCATAAAAATTCACCGATATAGTAATAACAACCGATAATGTAACAAAATTTAACCGATAATGTAATAAATTTTCTAACCGATAATGTAATTGCAGTTAACTGATAATGTTAAAAAAAATTTCTAACCGATAATGTAACACGCACTTCCCGATAATGTATTAACTTTTTTTTCAACCGATAATGTAATAAAATTTAACCGATAGTGTTATATATATCGGTTGATGTAACATTATCGGGAATTTATTACATTATCGGGTTCAACAGGAGTACAAAAGCAAATCCGATCGCAAAAATACAGTGTTATTTTCAATGCCCCTATTAATAGCACATAACCGGTACTGTAATTGAGTACATCTGATACCAGGGTAATGACTTGTTCTTTATAAACACTGATGTGAAGGCACTACTTAACCTCTGAGAAGATTAACCAAAACAGTTACTCCACAGTTACTGTAGTTTACGAGGAATTTCCCGTGTCACTTCTTAAGACAATTACTAAAATCAAAGAAACATGAAATGATTACTCCGATATTAGACTACTTACAAAATCACCTGGCATTCATTACGCGGTTATTTATATACAGAGACCACAGACATAGCACTTATTGAGTATTTTTATTTCTAGTAATGCGTTGCATGCATATAATGCATAACAGTACCGTTGTCATCTTAATTTAGCAGTGTTACTAACCCGAATAATGGATAAATAACCCGTCTTTACATTATTTTGGTATGATTATGTCTATCTCATCAACCAAATAATCTATGTTAACGACTGTTAGTTCATATCTTGTCAGTGTGACACTAGATTTATATAAATAGCAAGAGTTCTGTCAGTCTGGTAACAACGGGGAAGATCCTTTGATACAGAATTTTGTAACAAACATCAGCATGAAAAAAAGAACTGCCAAAACAACAACGTATCACGCCTGCATATCTAATTCATCATCAAACATTTTAAAAACAATAATAATAATAATAATAATAATAATAATAAGAAGAAGAAGAAGAAGAAACACGACAGCAAACCCAAAAGTATTTAAAAAAAAAAATAATAAAAACCAAAGTTCACATCTTAGCCTTTACTTTTTGCGCTTGTCCTGAAAACGTAGATGTTAATGTAGGTATATGTTCGTTTATTTAAATTATGAAACTGCGTGTGCATGAAGAAGAAAGTTGGAACTGCATTGACCACTGATCATAAAGTGAAGATTAACTAACGATAGCAACAACAACGGCCATAAGATTGTTCAGCGTCCTGCTGAACCCATTAGGTCTGAGCGAAATCCCGACACATTGATTCCTTTAGACATGGACAGCAATGCCTTAACCATTTAACTAAGCAAAGGCATTTGCTGGCGACACTTAAAACAAAGGAGATGAATCATGCAACACTACTGAACGACGAATACAACAACTGGGCGAGAACACGTTTGTTTACGGCATGTATTGCAATATTGACATGTTTTGTTACTTACGGAAAAACACTGCCAATAAAACAAAATTCCAGGACAAAAATAACGCAGTCATTTTGATAAAAAACAATGTTGCATATTTTTAATCAAACATTTTAGTCTATTTTTTAAATCTTAAACCAGAAAGATTACCATGAAAATTATCCTTAGGTTATTTGTGAATGTAAAAAACCGTCGTTACTGCTAAAGTCATCTATAAAAAAATAATTAACGATAGCTCACGAAATATTTTTTTTATATTTTATTTAAAAATCAATTTTACGCAATTTCATTAAATAAGACGCAGAGATTTGACGCTAAAAGCCGACAAAAAAATTACAATAGAGAAGGCACATTTGATGAAAAAGATTCAAATACCAATTAATTAACCAAGTAAAACCATGTTATAGTAATTACAGTACATTAACACTATGCTAATAAAAAACAAACATACTAATCCATGTCCGAATCACAATCCAGAAGAAAAATAAAAACTTTGGAACTGACAAGTTAGGTTAGACACGTGAACTTCCACAAGGGAAGTGAGGCCGGGTGCTCCGGAAGGGTAAGCACCTCCTGTTTAGCTAGCTACACCCGTCACGTGTGTAATCAAAATTGTGTGGAAGGAACATGGCACTATGAGACGTCAAATATATCCAGGGCAATCCTGGACACAGAGACATCAAACTTATCAACAATACTGTGATGACGGCCATAAAACTTTTTGAGGGCCTTGATAAGCCTAGGTTTGCAATATCCCTGAGTCAACAATTTATTTGCAAGCAGCCTACTTCGTTGTACAAAGTCCCCGTAGTGGGAACAAGCGCTAACTAATTGATGCTGAATCGGCAACTTATCTAGGTTCTTCGTTAGCTATATTTTTATTATCCCGACAGTTTTTAGCGACTGCTATCTATCTATAACTGTTTCGGCCACTAACTATTATATATATTGACCATTCAACTTCCAAATAAAAAAAAACCAAAACATACTTATCCATGTCCAAATCACAATACAGAAGCAAATTAAATTTTGAAACTGACAAATTGGGTTAAACACGTAAAGTTACACCATACAGGCTCGGAAAGTGAGGCCGGGTACTCCGGAAAGTAATTCCAAGCTTTGGTATTCTTTCAATAGCTCAGTGTTAAACTTTTGAAAGGTCCGTACTGTATATTACCCGTGGATAATGAGTTATATATAAGACGCTATCCATAGATATCGGCCTCTCAATATTAAAACTTCGGCTCCCGTTCATTAGCTGATTGTTAAACTTTTGACAGGCCCGCACTGTATATTACCCGTGGATAATGAGTTACAATAAGACTCTTGTAGAGCGGCAGGACAATCTGTAAGGAAAACAAACATCGCGTTTGTTCTCGTGACTGGAAATCAGATTGTTTTGAGCTAGTAATGGGTTTAGTATAATAATTATCACTAACTAATTGAAAATAAGATGATACGACATGTCTAATTTCTACCATTCTTTACTATTATTAGTCTGTCGTGGCTTGTTCGGAGTTCTATTATCGTCGACATATGTTTATTTGCGAGAATTTAGTACTCCATTATTGTATCAAAATTCGATGCGACAACACAACTGTTATTGCTACTTTCATAAAAAAAATCACGACAACAGGCTGACCAATTCGACGGATTTATCCATTTTTGACGAATTTGTAAACAAAAAGGTCAAAATAGATGGGTCTTTCCCATTTTGAAGTACTAAAACTTGGAACTTTTTGTATGTAAATTGTACCAAAATCAAACATTTAACGATAAAAACTACCTATTTGGCAACCGTACGCTCTAAAAATGTACCGATCTGGACAAATAAATAAATAAATTTGAATAGTTAGCATGCCGACAAAACAAATACACGTATTACGATTTTAAATGTCTGAATTGTGAATTAAAAATTCAATGAATATGTCTAATATTAATATTTATAATGATATGCACAATAACAACGGAATATAAATTAAGCAATTTTCTAATATTCAAAATGATATATATAATTGAACGATAAACACACTTTTGCACATTCAGAAAATTATTTTTTGACCTGAAAACGATATTTAATACTTACATAAAAAATTGAACATTTTATATCTATTTTGAAAAATAAGATCTAAACGTTTCAAAATAATACCGACATAGGAATTACAAACAACACATGTACTGTGCCAATCACCAGACCAAACTCAATACGATTGCATTGTTCTTGGTGTTGCCGCTCATATTCGACACACAAGCAAGAGGGATTTGGTTAAAAATTATTTCATCTTTCAACCAATGTGCAAAAGTTTTTAATTTACCGGGTTTTGTTTTAGTACTAATGATATTGAAATGGGTGTTTCGCATTAGTTTAAGTTTCAGAACTATATTGTGTACATAAACTGTATTGGAGAATGCTACCTTATACAGTAAAACCTCGATTCATCGCCACCATTTGTTCAGTCAAATTTTGGCGTTATAAAGGTGTTTGGCGATAAATTGGGGGAGGCGGATAAAGAAAAACATAAACAAAATAGATTTTTGGACTTCAAAATAGAGTGACGATAAGCGAGGTGGCAAAGTTATAGGAGAGAGGGGGCATTATAACGAGATTTTATTGTATTATAACTTATGTTCTTTATATTTTTCTGGGTTGTATTTTGTTCGTAGTGGCGTCGTTACGGTTCTTGTCGTTAGTACCATAACGTGCATGCGATTAATTATGTCTTTGTTTTTTATGCATCTTTTAGATTTAGGAACATCATTCAACGCATTACAGATAAAATGTCGGTCAAGTATATACTGGTTTTTTTTCAGTGTATCTGTTTTTACTATAGATATGTGGGTTTTTTTGCTTTCTATTTCAATTACTATTTGTTTTTGTTTTTTCACGCGGTTTTAAGTGTAAGTATCTGTCTACTTACCAATCCTCTCAAATAAATAAATAAATAAATATAAATAAATAAATAAATAAATAAATTAATTAATTAATTAATTAATTAATTAATTAATTAATTAATTAATTAATTAATTTATTTATTTATTTATTAATTAATTAATTATTAAGCGGAATTAATTTTTTCGGTTGACAATAACAAAACCTTTCATCTGTTATTGGTGTTTAACGTCGCAAGTTATAGGCGAAAGTGCAGAAATTTAGCCTGTCCGTTGAGCTAGCGCTGAATGCATAATACAACAGGTTTCTTTATCACGTTAAGCCTACCAAGACACGGGACCTCGTTTACTTTAAGTTCCTATCCGAAAGAACCGTGCCTTTCATTTCGTAATGCCGAGTGCTTGGCAAAAAAAACTGTCACTACCCACTTTCAAATCTTGGGTCAGACCCGGCTGGGGTCTGAACCAACGACCTCCCACTTACGGAGCAAGCACTCTTCCAACTGAGCTACCGCAGTGGTATTGTGCCTTGGGGTTATATATAGGACATGAACATTTATATGATGATCGAGATTACTACTCACGAAAAACGGAAAAAATGCTTAAAGGAAAAATTAATTTATAAAGTGTCCTTAAAGTGTATGAATTATTTCAAAGTCAGACACTTTTCGCAAATGCATAATTCATTAAAAACTTTAACAATGAATTTAACACTCATTTCACATGTTTTACTAAAACCGGTAATTTAAATAATAAATTGTGTTACCGTCAATATGTTAAATATCGGTGTTTTATTAGTTTCTCACGAATTAAAGCACTTCTCATCGCCTTAAATCGAATCTCAATCGGAGAGACTCAAGTTTGAGTGACAATACTCGCTTGATGAGGGTCGGTGTCGTCTTTTTTTTTTTTTTTTTTTTTTTTTTTTTTTTTTTTTTGCAGGTACTCTCCACTATACCAGAAGTCAACACGTTGGTATACAATACAAACCTGTCAGTATCAACACAAGTAAGATATTAGTTTTTACTAAACCCGTTTTGATTTTGCAACACTAGACGACCGTTTTGGTATCAAATTCCTGACCAGTAGTGCTCAGATCGTTATTATGGAAATATAAATATTTTTAAATGTTAACATGAGAAAAGTAAAAGTACCAAACTGGATTTTATTTTGAAAGATTATGCATAGCGTTTTAAAACTTAAGAAGCAGATAATTTTAATGAGCAATAAAAGTTTCTGACGTGTTACCTGATGTACCACATTCATGTACATGTATATTGCTAATCTTTTAACAAAAGATTGAATTGAGCTTACTAGGTTAATGATATCCCCGGGGACGCGTAGTAAACCAACACAGATACCAGCCCAGTAGTTGTAATTATTACTCAAACCAGTCTAGTCCATCCCGAGTAAAAATGATTTGTGGAATGAACAACACTGAATCTACTATGTATGTACCGGTATATCGTATTCACACAAACATTGAAGAAATCAATATGGTTATTTATGGTGCAAAAACATAAACCTTGCAATAGGCAAGCAAAATAGAACACGACATAACGAACGCAATATAGAAACAGAGTACACATCACGACAAACGCAATAAAGAAAGAAAAAACACGACACAATGAATGCAAAAAAAAAAAAAAAAAAAAAAAACGTACGGAGAACAAGTTAAAACAAATGCAACAAAGGAACCAAGAACATGTCGAACTCAATAAAGAAATGGACTGACACAACGAACGCACTAAAAGAACTGAAGATTAGCTTGTCATCAATGTACATGTGACTAAAGAATATCTTTGTTATCTAATTCATTTATCATCGCAGAGAAACTGCCTTGGCGAGTTCATCTGATGCTTTGAGTGCATCTTCCCGGTAGTCAAGTAGATATATAACGTAAATATATAGACCTCACTGTATATATATACACCAGATGGTTGTATATAATGGTAATAAATAGAATTTAGATGTTTAAATATAGAACAGAGATAATATGAATCATATGTTCCTTACATTATTTTTTAGTTCCTTTATACTTAGTGGATGATTTTTATGGGGGTTGCGCATCACAGTTTTAAGACACTTGCTCTTGTAGAATGAATAATAATCAAACGTGTACACGTATATGCATGTTATATATACAATAGGGTTCCTAACTTTATTTATTGACTATATTATAAATATATTTTAACAGATTAAATATATATCATAGATGATAAGATCCATACTTAGTGGAAGTGTGTATGGGTCTTGCACATCACATTTTCAGACACTTGATTCTGTGGAGTGAATGATGCTCATACGTTAAAAACAATACAATGTTTTTTATCTTAAGTATAGTCAATAGATGGTTAGTTTCTTAGCACTTATTGGTAGTTTTTATTGGTCTTGCACATTTTACTGATACAATGTATTTTAAATATATTCTAACAGTTTAAATATAGATCACAGATGGTTAGTCCATTGGTACTTACTGGAAGTTTTTTTATTGGCCTTGCACACCACAATTTGACGTTTTTGTTTTTGTATATAATAGTCGTCATACATTTGCACATATTACAAACAATAGTATGCATAGCCGAACCTTCCTTTAGACCACCTCTATATATAAGGTTCACCTGATTTTTAGGACCAGTAAACTTTTATCCTAAAACCTATTTATTCATGTGATTTGAACCTGTGTATAAAGGCCAACTGCCCTTAAATGTCACTATTACTGATTCCCTAAGGTGGCCTTTATTGAAAGGTTTATTGCATTTCATGATTTTAGACAATTCTAGTAGTCTAAATGTAGACCATAGATGGTAAGATCCATGGTACTTAGTGGAGGATATTTTATGGGTCTTGCACATCAGTTTTAAGGCACTTATTCTTGTTAAGTAAACAATCCTCATACATGTATACGTATACAGTCAACACTGTCTATAAAAGCCACCCAAGTGAACCAGTAAAAGTGACCTTTGTGGCCAGGTGGTTTTTATATACATGTTCAAATAATATGAATACAGAACAAATATAGGGTACAATTCTATTGGCCTTTATAAGCAGATGGCCCTTATATATAGGTGGCCTTTAAGGCAGGTTGGACTGCATTGATATGTTACAAACAAGACATTGTATTTCAAATATATTCTAACAACTTAAATATAGACCTCTATGGCACTAAGTAATAGTTTTATAGACTTTTCGCATTACATTTTTAAGACACCTGTTCTTGCTGAGTGAAGTGAACAGTCGTCATGCTTACGTACGTGTTACAGAGAAACAATACATTTTATGTTTGTACCTTATATATAGACCATAGATGATAAGATCCATGTGTGTAACATTATAAAACCAGAAGAAGATCATCTTTTGTTATTCCAGTACTTATTAACAATTAAATATAGTTCTTAGATCTAAACAGAGTAAATTGACTTTGCCTCCAAGTCAATATATCAGGACATCACTGGTTTATTTTTACAATACGTTTATTATTATCTTTTTCGTGCCATGCCAAACTAAAATCTGATTGTGGAGTGCAGTGAAGTCATAATACTAAGTAGTTTACGCTCCAGCCAAAATATAAATTATTATTTTGATGAGAGCCATCTTAAAAACTAACCGCCATCTTGGATTTTCAATTGGCCAATCGGTTGGATTTGATCAGTTGCATTTGGAGATCAATTGTGCCAAAGAGGTATGGCGGTTTGATGGGATTTTGTTCTAAATGGATTGTTTTGGTTTTTGAAAAATAAAGTCTAAATATTCTTGCACTTATATGATCTAGCAGCAGTATTTCATGTGGACTTTCAGTTAAATAACAGTTCATGTTCAAATTACAATCCCCAAAAATAAAGTATAAACTTAAAACTTTCAAATTACATGAACTGTTATTTATTCTGTGTCTATTAGTGTCGTGATTATAGTAATTTTGCAATACCCTCAACCATTGTAATTATAACACAACCGCTAGTACATATCGGTATAACACAGATATTATGAACTCAAATGAACGAAGTTGTGAAATTGTATACGTATATCGTATTTTTCCTATTATAAAGGTTTAAACATATATATTACCATTTCTCCAAGGGCAAACCAAGGTGTCATTTTCTGAAATTGAAAACGTGCTTGATGAGCGATTGGTAGAAAATGAAATGTAATTCTGCACGCAAAATAAAAATCTTCTGTTTTCGGGTTTTTCATCAAATAAGTAAATTGTTTCTAGTATAAGTCTAATGTCATTAACTGGAAGACTGTCTGTGGGATATAAGAATCATATTGAAATTAAAAACTGAAAAGGTCCAAAATGGCAAGGCGTGAGATGACTGAAAAGCAGAGCAGTCTGAATGTAGGAAAATCTCTTTTGATTGAAACAAATATTTCAAAAATCGTTGTCCTAATACCAAATAGAACTTCTTGTGTGACATTATTTTGAGTTTTGTCTAATTTCTTAAAATGTTAATATTTTAAAACAGAAAGTCAGGCTATTTCTTATTCAAGTTAATATTGGCCGCACCTTACAAAAAAACTTTTATTTCGAAAGAAATTAAGTTTGATAATAATAAAAATTTAAATATTTTCTTTTTAAAAGTGGTGCTGCATGAAACAGTTATTTTCAGACGGGCTGATTTGTTTTACAGAAAACTGCTGCCTTTTATTCATTTATTCAAATATTAAGTAACTCTAATACTTGCACTTGTCTTGTAGCGTTCGTGCACGTTCTATTATGGACTAAATAATTACGTTGGCGTATGTGAATGTCTTATGTCTAACATGCAATATTTTTCAAAACCCTTTCTTTCCGCTGTGTGCAAGGTTCGAATTGTGTTAATGATTTCTTTAGAGTACTGATAGATAAAACACAAACGCTATATGATGTCCTTTTGCTACTTTTGTCGTTGACAACAATTTAGTTTTTTGTACGGAAGCCGTGAGGGGACCTTCTGACTTCTGACTTCTTACTTCTGATTTCTGACTTCTGGGTTATTGTATCTTCCTTATCCATGGTAAATGTAGCTATTGTATCTTCCTTATCCATGGTACGTGTAGCTATTGTCTAAAAAGAAGATTGACTATATATACTTAAGTAGAAAAGAAGACAAAGACGTTAACAGTCGTCAACAGTCAATAGTTATGTTAACAGATATCAACAGTCGGAAGTCAACAGTCGGAAGTCAACAGTCAGAAGTCAACAGTCGGAAGTCAACAGTCACAAGTCAACGGTCAGTTAATAATGAAATAATTTTTGTTCATTATAATAAATCAATGATTGCTTGGAATACTGCTTTTTATTAATTTCTTTTATCAAATGTTTTATAATAAAAAGTCCAGATCTGGAGTCTTTTACACGGACAGAGGGAGGCCTTCTCTGTAAACTGGGCGTCGGCTTATTTAGCTGTTTAAGACTTCCTTCCTGTCCGTCGAACTGTTAAAGAAAAAATTGACTATTTAAATATAATCAATCATTGATTTATTATAATGAACAAAACATTATTTCATTATTAACTGACTGTTGACTTCTGACTGTTGACTTCCGACGACTGTTGATATCTGTTAACATAACTATTGACTGTTGACGACTGTTAACGTTTTTGTCTTCTTTTCTACTTAAGTGTATATAGTCAATCTTCTTTTTAGACAATAGCTACATGTACCATGGATAAGGAAGATACAATAGCTACATCTACCATGGATAAGGAAGATACAATAACCCAGAAGTCAGAAATCAGAAGTAAGAAGTCAGATATCAGAAGGTCCCCTCACGGCTTCCGTATTTTTGTCTTATTATCTTGTCTCCAAGATTATTATAAAAATCGATGTTCTTCTTAATGACAAAATTAGCCACTCGGAATCTAACGACTTCACCATGTGCGTAGCCTTGGGTAGCAATTTGCGCTTATTATTTCAAATTTTCAGCAAAATGCATTTTCTATTATCCGGAGTATTATGCGTATAATCATATTATTTTTATTCTCAGTATAATAAGGATTGTAATAGACACAATTGACGTCATTTTGAAAGCACTGTTTCCGATATTATTCCATTATCCCCCGTCGCAAATCTTAATACGTTTGTCCTTTTGAGTGTGTTTAAACCAAAGTTAAAATTTTCATGAAACTTAGATGAAAAGGTCAGTGTTATGTTATGAGCATATGTACAGACCTTATTGTTTCAACAATTTTACAGTCCAATATTTGGTAAAATATGTCTAATAAGTAATTCTTAACAATACATGAAGGCAGCGAGAGTCGCTGTGGTCCGTAGGTGTCCACAGAGGTCCTTCTTGCAGCTAGTGACATGTACAGGTATATTAATGCATATTGAGCAAAGGGTATACAGTTGTATATATACGTATGTACGTATGTCTAACACTTTCCGATTATGTAGCTGATCTCCACCCCTCGATAGGTATTCGGCAAGTACTACCACGGCCGTTTTTCGATTGGCCATTAGCTATAGCAATATCTCGGTCAATTCGTCGAGCTTCGACTCCGTTGTCAAACTTTCGACAGGTCTGTACTGTATGTAAATATTTTTTGTTATAATGCTTACTTCAAGAATATTCCTGTATATATCGTTTAGAAACCCAAAACCCCAGACTTCTGTTCGAATTGTTAGGGGAATTAACATAACATTATAGATATGGATACTTCACCTGTAAACAATTAGAACAATGTTTAATTGACGGGATAAATATGCTTTTACATATGCTAGAAGCATCTAAGCCCATTGTTAAATAAACAATACATGTTCAGATCTGAATTTGCGACTTCTTGTATAATATTTAAATCTATTTCTGGAAGTACAGTACGGACGTGTCGAAATTTTTAACACTTTGCTAACAAAAAAGTGCCAAATTAGCAGCCCATCTTGGCTATATCTTGACAAGTTTTTCGGCATGTGTTTTGCATCTCTTTGAAGCTGTTCTGTCACTGGTTATCCATTTATGATCCACCCGACAGTCGAGTTTTGACACCTTTTTCGTTAAGTTCAGTGTTAAACTTTCGACAGGCCTGTTCGGTAACTATACACCGTTTTGTTATAACCTCTGTGTTTATGTTTTGGCATATTGCTTCAAAACGGTACTTGTGGAAATCATCTGGAATGATAAGTACTTAGTGATGAAAGGAACTTATGTTTAAGATCTACCGCATCCCGACTCTATTTTGTTCATTTCTTGACTTAAATTAGCAACCACTTAACACTTATTGCTTAATATAAGCTTTTTGTAATTTAAAAGTAAATATAACTAAAGGAAATTCTCTGATATAGAATAATTAACAATTCTTATTGTGTTACAATACACACCACATATTATTACAAATTGGACAGACAGTATAGTAATGGCATCTCTTCGAGATCTACCGCAGATATCCATTCTTAAACGAGACAGTATTTAATAAACCTATAAAAGACAGGCTTAACTCAGCATTGTGTCATATTAAGTAAGGCAGATTCTTTGAAAAATTCAAGAGACACCCAATGTGCATACGCAGGTATGAGAGGACCATTTTAAAAAACTTGTAAATTTATTCTCAGAAACAATAACGTTAAAGTTATTTTTAAAGATTTGAAAATTATTTTCAAAAACGTAAAAATCCCTTTGTTTTTGCAAATTTTAGCATATGAGAGCATAAAGATGGGTTTGCTAAGGAAAAATGCGAGTAAAATAGAAATTTGTAGTTATTTTAAGCCAAAATATGAAAATTCACATCTAATACTGTTACTTTTTATAGAAGTACCAGAATATTTAGCCTTTAAATTTCCAAAACCAAAACGGCCCATTAAGGACAAAATCTTATCAAACCGCCATACCTCTTTATGATATTGATAATTTTCAAGATATTTAGGCATTTAAGGTGTCGTTCGTAATATCACTTCTAGCACCTTTCGTTAACCACATGTATATATCGGTAGCTTTTCTTCTCTAAACGTAATTTTTTTCGCGGTGTACCAAGTTTCGCTTATTTCGTGTCGTTTGCTTTGCGCAAAAATTAATACCAAGCGAAAATTGTATAATGCTTATTGTGCTATAGTGCATATTTCAAAAACGCGAAAATTTAACTACGCGGATATGTCTAAATTTCCTATACCGCGAAAATAGATACACGCGAAATTAAATACGTTCACAGTATATCTAGCTCTGGACAGCTTTCCGTTCACTAGCTATCCATATCTTTACCAATTGGTAGCTGAGCATCGAGTCCATTTTGTTAGCCCGGTACTGTACTGTATGACGTAAAGCCTTTTTTATAAAGTTCGATCTATCGGCGAAAATGGATATTTCTGGTTTTTTTTGTGTTTTACGCTGATATACACGCAATTAGGGTTTGAAATTAATCATGAAAGTGTTATTGAAATATGATAGAAAAGACAAAATAAATAAGGTAATTTCAGTTTTAGTATCGGATAAGGTTGTGAACATAATCATTGTATATACAATGTATGACGTGGTCTCTTCAGCAATTAGAATTCAGCAATGGATAGTCCCGATGTGATTCACTATTTAGCTTATAAATGATATCATATCGATATGATTTCATATCGCGTTACAATGTCGATCGTATGTGTTTTATCGAGTAAACTAATTAACCCAATTATGGACAGAGACTCAACTCAAAATGCCATCGATGACCACTAGAAACCTCTCGTCAGATAATTCAGTAAATTGATATTAAAAGCTGAAAATGATGAACAAACAAACGGTCAAGAGGATTTAATGTAACTAAGATGTTTATCAGGTAAATCGATTATCTTGCTATTAATAGTGATATCGATAGCGTAAATAGGTTATTAATAGTACCATTTTGTGTTCACTAAAATACAATATTATGTTCACTTGGCCTTGATTATAAAGAGTCGTTGACTGTGTTTGTGTTCTGTATACTGCGTCATCAATATTATATCTGGTCATGGCTTAAATATAAATTAGATAAAAGTTTTGTTTTAAATTAAAAAAAATAAATAAATAAACCATGGCACTGACACAAACCTTTTCCAAACAAGAACACGAAACAATGTTTTATGAAAAATTAAAACAAAACAAGAAAATACAAAATCATACACATGTTGCGATGACTACAGGTTATAAAATTTTCTTTCTTCGGACGGACATAAGGGCTAATGATTAGTTCACAAGCATAATATTCAGTACTGCGATTTCTCACTGGACCGCATCCGGTTGAATTTTTGATAGAGCGTACGCCTCTAGAACGGGGGTCGCATGTTTGAGCCAAACCAGGCACATGCATAATACTTTAAAACTAGGACAACTTGAAATACGCTCCCCTCGCCTGGTGTGTAGTTATATGAGTATCAACTGGTTCACTCGGTGTCAGTATAGGGTGACTGAGGGAGTGGTGTGCTTGTTTTTGGCATA
The DNA here is from genome assembly GCA_021292105.1 of Anadara kagoshimensis. Taxonomy (NCBI): domain Eukaryota; kingdom Metazoa; phylum Mollusca; class Bivalvia; order Arcoida; family Arcidae; genus Anadara; species Anadara kagoshimensis. Next base: position 19,922,549 of record CM037874.1, read on the forward strand.
TTGACTCGGTAAGCTAGCAGCTCTGAACCAGACATACCCTAAAGCACACTCGCACATTTAGGGCATACACGGGCATGTTCTTGGATTAATCCTCAAATATTAATAATCGTGTTCTCATCGCAAAAATTTGACAGCTGCGACGTTAACAACACTTCAAAAAAAATATAAAAAACCTACCACAGACGGACAGAAGACAGAAGACACCCAAAGATGTTTTCGTTTTTTTTTTTTTTTTTTTTTTTTTACCTCTACAAAGGTGTCTTTAGCATGCACTGAGACACGGGACCTCGGTTTTGAGTCTCATCCGAAAAAAGGTTTAAATATTGTACATGTATATTTATTTCTTAAAGAATTTTTTTAACGATCGATGAAAGGAATACTTTGTGGTTTCCATGATCTGACATCTTGTGGATGAATCGACAGTAAAAAACAAAACGAATATCATCTTCCTCTAACAATAAGTGGCCTCATATATCCTTTGCATAACTTCAAAACTGCACATGTTAAAATAATTGTTAATTCGTTAAAAATCATTTCCCTTTCCTTCAAATATCAAAATGTATTTTCCTTTCCTCATAAAACAACAGATGTATATAAATTACATCATATGATCTTTGTGTTAATCTTTTATTGTTTCAGTGATATTTTAAGCTTATGTGTTCGTTTTAGATGTTCCATGTGCGTCAGATCTGCCATTCATATAAATTTTATTTATAGTTCGGTCTTTAATATCTGAAGTACAAATCAGCAGTGAACCGATGGCAATGTCGGTGCATTTGTATAAAATTATATCATTGCTAAAGCAACTGTAGATTAATCGCAAAAACATTGTGAACTTGCTGATCTAACAGACAGGCGAAAGAAGATTAACATAGAGCCCGTTCGTAATAATTCGGTAGATATAAATTTACTTCGTCAACATTCGGGTAGATAAAATGTCGTTTCGTAAACAATCTGATAGATATAATGTCACTTCATAAACATTCGGGTAATTTAATGTCACTTCGTCAACATTTGGGTATATACAAAGTTACTTCGTATTCATTAGGGTGGATATAATGTCACTTCGTAAACGTTTGGGTACATGTAGATACTACGTCATTATTCGGGTAGATACAAAGTTTCTTCGTCAACATTCGGGAAGTAAAAAGTTACTCCGTCAACACTCGGGATGATAAAAAGTTACTTCGTCAACAATCGGGTAGATACAAAGTTTCCTTCGTCAACATTCGGGTAGATACGAAGTTACATGTACTTTTGGCAACATTGGGGTATATACAAAGTTAATTCGTATTCATTCAAGTAGATGTAATGTCACTTCATAAACGTTGGGGTATATGTAGATACAAAGTTACTTCGTCAACATTCGGTTAAGTACAAAGTTACTTCGTCAACTCATTCGGGTAAGTACAAAGTTACTTCGTCAACATTCGGGAGGATAAAACGTTGCTTCGTTAGTACTCGGACAGATATAAATGTATTTCGTCAACATTTGGGTAGATATAAAAATACTTCGTCAACAGAGTAAAACAAGCTTACAGAAATAAATAAATAAATAAATAAATAAATAAATAAATAAATAAATAAATAAATAAATAAATAAATAATAATAATAATAATAAAACCAAAATAAAGTAAACGATTTAAAATAAACAAATAGCACAACACAACGCTTTCTACAGATATATTTTTATTAACACTAAATCATTAAAATGATCATATAATTAACAATATCAGATTGATAATTTTATCAAGAAATACATTTTGAATTAGCGGGTTTTTTTTTCAAAATAAGTGTTATTCAACTTAAAACAAAATAGTGTATAACACCCATTTTCACGGTGTTTAATAAAATGCCTGTGATTTATATATCACATCCCATTATGCTATAGTTATTTTCTATCTTGATTTAATTTCGATAGTCTGTCGTCAAATACAGATGTGATTTCACTTAACTCAATAACACTTCTAGACTCGTTTAATAATCCTATGAGAGTCAGCACCTTTTACAACAGTGAAAGTAATCTAAAACCTATCAAATTGCGATGCACTTATTTAGAAATAATCAGAGGGAAATTTCTACGTCGATAATACACAAAAATATAACTCGTTGGAAACAGTTGAAAATTAATTACCTATTTATTAGTTTTACAACTGATTTTCAGAGCCGTTTCAAGTAAGACGCGTTTACAATGCGATTATATTTTATTTTAGAGAATGTCTTCTTCGTTAATACACCACAATAACTCAATAACAACAGTAACTGAGTATTATTTATCTATTTATTAGTTTTAAAACTGATGATCAGAACCATTTCATGTATGACGCGTTCATTTAAATTACGTTTACAAATACTGTTATATTTAATTTTACTTTTCAAATTACAACATTCACATAAAATCTATTTTATTAGGCAATACACACATAGTTAAACGTATATGCATTGATGACATTACCATAATCAATTTTATTAACATTTCCAATCAAAGCGATGGTGACAAGCTTCAATTTCAACTTTTAATGAAACGAATTCCGTGTATAAGTATTATCATACAAAGGGAAGCAACTCAAATTAGTAATTAACAATCGGATAGCTTACCACCAGTGCTTACATACCAGTGTCAATTGTACATCACTAGACCGTCGTTTCGGAATGCAATTCCGCGTCAGTGCTTTGGCAAAAATTGTGAATCCAATTTTTCCAGAGGTTAAAAACATCCAAAAGACCAATAAACATTTAACCAAATATTGCTATGTTACTAAATAATCCATTTTTCATTTTGCATATTATACATACATTTATTTCATTATTTAGTTTTGTCCTGGGACGTAGGTTCCACGCTAATCCTATTTTATGAACTCAAAATAAACAAAGCTGTCATTTAAAAACTAATTACTTGCTTTTATTATGGAATGCATAATGTACTTTTTATATAGAGCTTGTGTGATAACAGACATATATACCGTAACAATTTGCGATTTCTACGTATTAAAACAAATATACATCTGTTTTCCAAACGTTAACATACAATTGATTATATACTGAAACCTTTGCCAGTTCATCTTGCGAAATAAAGCCTTCTATACTCGAGTACTTTTAATGTAAAATATTTCAAATAAGCATGTAGCACATTTATTTGTAGTGTTCTTTCCAGAAGGAGTCATTGTACCATTTACTCCTAAATGTAAAACGTAGGTCCTACATCATACAACTGTCATGTGATGATTTTGTATTTTTATTTCAAAATACATTCATAATAAGTACATTTTTTAATGCATCATTTTAATAACTGTACTGTTAGTTGTCGAGTTTAGCCAATCATTTCGGTATAAGTTTGTTTTGTTTTTAAATATGACTACCTCCCTTTTCTCAAGGCCTGTGTCAGAATGGCCTCACTAACTTCAGGTCCGGGTTGAACACTGATATACAGTACAGACCTGTCGAAAGTTAAACACGTATCTAGCGACTTAATGCTGAATCGCCAGCTGATTTCGACCCAACGCACAGTGTAAGCACTTGCAATTTCGCTGCAGGTTTTCGGTCACTAGTTATCCATATCTCGGTCACTCAGTAGCAGAGTTTCGACTCATTTTCGTTAGCTCAGTGTCAAACTTTCGATAGGTCTGTACTGTATTTTTTGTAATTTGTTTTTAGACTCTGATTGTAAATTATTTGCTACACCAGTCAAAATCAGTGTCAACTACAAACAATAACCTGTCCCTGTATTTTATGACTTCAAAAACAAGATGCTTATTATGTATTTAAATCAGCTATAGTTTGATACTGTCATTTCAATATGTTTGCGGTGTTGTTTACAAGAAGCATTTAACCTGCAATAAACAACGTGTTTATCTATATTAAACTATTAACATCAAAGTGGTTTACATTTTTGAGCGCCCATTTACAATTTGTATTAACATGTATTGATATTTGTCAAACATGTTATAAAACTATGTTGCGGGGTTTTTATTACAATTTCGAGTGAATGATTGCCAATAAAAATGATAGCATGTACATTTAATTAAGTAATAAAGTAGGTGAATATAATGTACAATATAGTTTTATAAATTTATAAAGATGTTCATAAAAAGTACAAATCGGTGTTAAATGTGTTTGCGCTTACTGTAAATTACTTTTTTATCGCGAGAGATTTATTTAACGCGTAATTTCGCAAGGACTCTTGGTCGGGAATTCATATATCCCGCGTATATTCCCAGAATCGCGAAAATTAAAAAGCCAAGTTGCAAAAAAAAAAAAAAATAAATAAAAAAAAAAAAAAATAAATAAATAAAAAAAAAAAAAATGAAATAAAAAAAAAAATAAATAAAAAAAACCGTACATACCGGTAATATACTATGACCGTGGAAGTTATATGTAACATTATAAAACGACTTAGGAAAGGGAGATGATTGCCTTGCAATCGCAAATTTTAATATTTGGTTGAATAATGGTCGCAAATTTACATATTTACGAAATAATGCTTAGGCTTATGTGATAATGAGATAATCGCGAATTCAAAGTAATCTACAGTACTGTTCAACTGATTGCTTATCCCGAAAGGGACTTAGGTGGCCGGACGTTATAAATTCGCGCTTATTGATCGCACCGCCTATCACTGTCCATAATGGTGAGTGAGGAAATAGTTAGGCAAGTCCATGATATTTAAATTTATGACTGACAAACGAGTTGTAGTATCAGTATCAGTTCGGTTAGTATTTCACAGGAAAGAGTAAATTCGATTCTAATAGATGATCTCGCCATGAGAAAGTTTTCTGTGTACAAGAAATATGTACCGTGCTAATCTTGAAATCTTTAGAGGTGGATCCTGCTAACTTTCCTTAGATATTTTGAGATTTAGATGAGACATGAAATGATCAATTCATACAAAGGCCAAAAACAGTCTAAACAATGGAAACACCATGGTTGACACTTGCAAGGGAAGGCGAAGACTGTCCCATCAGCTTAATTCGTTATGACCTCGGTTTTCAGGGATGCTGATGGTATTCAGGGACCCAGGGGTTAATAAAATACATGGTATACCATCATGATATATTTATACCGTGATGATATTTACAATAGCTGACTTTTTCTAACTTAAACTTATCGACAAGAACAACGTTCACTTTTTAGTAAACTACCATCTTCTGTCAACCACTCGTCAAGTGTGATTTTGGATTGGGTTCAAGTGAAACCATGACGTCAAAGAAGTCGGAGCTTAATGCTTTGTTCCATTCTCTGACAAAACCAGCGGATTCGAAATGAAAACCATTATTTTGTAATATAAAATGATTAGGCTTTTGCAAATTCTAATTAGAAATGTCAACGATTAATATTGTAAATATCAGAAATAACATTCAATGTTATTTCTAAAATATTTTGGTGGTGTTCAATCTTCTCTACACTCTGTTTTTGTTGCCCACTAGTTACATATATAGTTTATAATAAAATTAAAAACACACAAACCACAATAAGCGACACATTCTATAATTCCAGCTTACATTCTCTCTTGTTAGAGAAATCCAGTAATGTTAGTTGAACATTATGAAACTTTAGTCTCAACAATATTTTAATCAGTAAATTGTTACACAATAACATATATAATTATAAATATATGGATTCGGAAACAATGGTTAAATGTCATTATATTAATCCGTCTTCAAGAATAATAAATTACAAATAGTAAGACCGACAATAGATAATAATCAATATAAATAATAATGTAGATGATAATAATCAATATAAATAACAATGTAATGATATGCACTTATGTAATAATAATAATAAATTTTTATTATAGTCTCATCATAATATATACAACATATCAAACATTATTAGCGCACATAAAATATATAAATATGCCACTCTTAAAAGAGTTATAAGAGACTTTAAAATTATAAAAACTATAGAACAAAAAAAAACCTTATTAAAAACATGTCATATACATGTGCATAGTAAAAAACTGCTTATGAATATAAAAAATGATTGCGACGTAATAAAACACTTCTACAGAACTTGGCAGCACTTAAAGGCTAAAATCATACATAATTTGTCGGAATCGCTTAAAAGGTCAAAGCTAAAACCATAAGTTAAACCAACAATTCTCGCTTTCTCAAATAAAACATCTCTTAAATCGTCATATAAAACACAATGTAAAATAACATGGGATTCCGATTCCACACAATTTACACAGTTAAAACAAGTACGGTTTTCTAATGGGATACCTTCATACCTCCCTGTCTCAATACGAAGTGGTGCTATTCCACACCTAAATTGTGCCAGGGCACTCCTCTGTGCATGAGATAAAAAACTACTACCATAAAATTCAGTATAAAAAGATTTTTTTAAAGTTCTATAAGTCCTTAATTTATTACCCCCGGGGCCACGTTTAGCACAATTTCGATTTAAATCATCTAACCAGTCTGCTATATATAACTCCATGTTACCATTGGAAACTAACTTAATTAAATGTTTAACATCCATCTCACAGTAATTTGTAACGCCTAGAGAGATAAACTTATTATTAACAAAACTATTCCAATTTTTCACGTTATGTTTCAAGTTATCTGCCCACAAAAACACACGTTTATTAAGCCTATAATCGTCCATATCACAAAATCGCCGATACTGTCGTATAACAGAGAAAGACATTATGAAACTTTACATGGACGATATACAAACATTCCAAGAATTCACGCTGCAACTTAAATGTAACGGAAGATTTCATTTTGATTTGTCCAGCCTATAGACACCTAAGAAATAAACATCTTCCAGTGTATTACAACCATTGGCCTACTTTACAGCAACTGTATAGTTTATTATCTTCCGAAAACAAAACATTATTAATACGTTTATCAAAATATTTGGTCAGTGCCTGGAAATTAAGATCCGAATTAACTGTTGATTAATATATAAATATCATGTATTATTATTATATTTATAATATTATTATTAATATGTTATTGTATTCTACCGCTATCATGAAAAATATTTCGTTTTGTGCTACAAGCTGCATATAGCTTTTTTGCAATAAAGATTATTATTATTATTATAACAGTCCCTATTTACAAGACGGTACAGAACCTAAACCATCAAATTAGAGGAACTGCAAAACCTAATTTAGCTTACTATTATATTTACAGTGTTCAATCCAGAAAGGGTCCATTGTGTAATTGAAATCAAATAAAATCTTATATTAATTATAATTGTTATGAAAAAAATTAAATTATGATTTTTTTTTACATAAAATAGAATTGTATTTCTATATTTTTATTATTAGCAATATTCTAACTTTGTTTACCTTTTTTAAAATACTTGATGTAATTTAAATGATAATAATCAGTTGCCACTGTTGCACCCTTTTAATAAAATGAATACTGTCCTGTCTTTCCATACACTGTCCCCATCAGTTTGCAAAAAGGATCTTGTCTTATTCAAGCAATGGCCATTGTGATTGTTATTATAAATGCTACGTGGACGTAATTTAGATCTTTGTTTCAATAAAAAAGACATAATCGTGAGGAAATGATGATACAATTACAGCCAAACCTGTGTTAAAGACCACCTCTATATCAGGGTGACCTGATTAAAAATGCAAGTAAAATTTTATCCCTATTGTTCTTTGTTCATATTTGATAAACATATATATAAGGGTCACTTTTACTGGTTTCCTTGGGTGGCCTTTATAGACAGGGTAGCCAGTATGCAAATAACTGAGCTCATCTGTGCTTCGTATAAAATACTAATGTTTCATCAATATTAAGGGGGTCCAATTTTAGATTAATATCTCATCGTAGGATTTGTGTGTTTCGGCAGAGAGAGTAAATGTGATCTATATAAAAGCGGGTATTAAACCCATAGATGAGAAAGTAACTGTGGTTTATAAGCGGGTATTAAACACATAGACTAGGACAAACAATTGCAGTGAACTTAATTTTAACCATTTTAAAGCAGTGAACTAAAAAACCATGCTACGGAATGCCTAAAAAGTCATGGAGAAAAACCTTTGTGTGATATTGATGACGTCATCATAACTGGCTTGATGTCCGTCCATCTCTAATCAACCCGTAGATGAATAATATTTTGATATATGATTAAATTGTGGCAACTTTTGCTAACCACATTTTCCAGAACTTTCAACTTTAGTATTTCATACGAATTTTACAGCTTACACAGATATTTTTAAGACCAAATATTCGCAATTATTAATCTATCGAACAGTACACTGTCAATTATTAATTCGTCGCGAACATAAAGTGGTTCCAAAAATGATGATTTACATTACAAAATGCATAGTATTAGTATTGCATATAATTTAGTTGTACATAAATGATGACGTAACATAACATTGGAAAGTGCAGCACAGCTAATGATAAAACGGAAGTCGCAAACTTTTCATGATGAAAACAAAATAATTAATTAATTCACATTTTATCGTTATATTTTAAAAATATATAATTAACTTACCTGCGTAGGTGAAGAATTAATGCCCTGATGATGAAATCTAAACTATTAGTCTTTAAGGAACGACTTGTTATTTTTCATCTCTTTAAAACGTAAAGGTAATCATATAAAATATTAAAGTGCGGTAACATCTTAAAATAACATCGCCAAGCCCATTGTCAAATTCCGAATTACATGTTAAACATAAATTAACTTGTAAAGTTCTATTTTCGGTTTCCATTATAGGCTTGTTTTTTATAATGAACAGGTTTCGTTGTCGCCAGAGGAGTTATTTAGCAGTGAAATTCTGTTTCGAACTTATTTTTTTCCATCGTTAAACAAGGAAGATGTATGCAATATTAAGTTCAACATAGGTAAAAATAAAATTAAATTACTTTTCTCGTCATAAAAGCAGATTTCAGGTAACACATAAAACAGTTAATCAAAAGTTTAAGAGGTCATAAGTTTAGATTTAATCTGAATATTTTGCATACCAAGTTGTTGTGATATTAAAATCGGGCTGTTTTCTTATGAACGCAAAGTTTTGTTTCAAACAAACTAAAACATTTGTTTTGTTAATTTTACTTTTCTCATTTTAATGTTTACATCCGATTTCGCCGGGTTCACTACTGTCGTCACTTCAAATAATACGTTGTTTTACCTAATACTGATTTTCCACGAACTCTTGTTTTTGATGATCTAGCTGCGTCATTGTTTTTAACATGACGTGTTTTCCGATTGTTTCGTACTAAACATATAGGATAGCCTGTTTCAATGCAGCACATTTTGGGACTAAAGAAAAAAAAATGTTACTGAAAAGAACCTCTATTATTATTTATTTATTTATTTATTTATTTTATTTTATTTTATTTTATTTTATTTTATTTTATTTTATTTGTAAATGCAAAAATGAGAACTCTTATATTCATAAAATTACAAAACATATATTATTAATTTTAGTAGTAGTAGTGGTGGTATTATGTGATAAAACATTGAAATGGTAAAATGAATCGGACAAAACCAAATGGTTCAAATATACTTTTTGTTTAACATATATTCTTATCTTACCAAGTTGTTATATATAATGTTAAAATTAAGTTTCTTGTCGCATGTACCAACCGAAGTTTGTTTCAGACTAATGTAACTAATGTAATTGTTTTGTCAATTTTACTTTTCTCATTTTAATGTTAACATCCGAATTCGCTAAGTACACTCATGTCGTCATTTCATTTAATGCGTTGTTTTATCTTATACTGAAATTGCATGGAATCTTGTTTTTGATGATCCAATTTCGTCATTGTGATTTAACATGACGCGTTTTCTGATAAATTGTTTCGTACTTAACATATAGGATAACCTGTTTCTGTGTAACACATTTTGGTTTTAAAAGAACAAAAGATGTTATTGGATAGAACCTCTATTGATATTATTATTATCATCATTATGTGATAAAAACATGAATTAATCTGACAGAAACCACACAAAATGGTTCAAACACACTTTTCCTTTGAAATGCATTCATACCCTTATCTTCCCAAGTTATTATGATGTTAAAATTGAGTTTGTTGTCGTATCGTATGTACTGACTAAAGTTTTGTTTCAAACTAAAACATTTGTTTTGTCAATTTTAATTTTCTCATTTTAATGTTTACATCCCAATTCACTTAGTACATTCGTGTTGTCATTTTATTTAATGCGTTGTTATATCTAATATTGAAATTCCATGAAATTTTGTTTTTGTTGATCCAATTGCGTCATTGTGATTTATTATGACGTGTTTTCTGATAAATTGTTTCGTACTTAACATATAGGATAACCTGTTTTAGTGCAACACATTTTAGTTCTCAAAAAGTAAAAGATGTTATTGAATAGAACTTCAAAAATATTATTATTTTTTTATGTGATAAAATTATTAAAGTGGTAAAATGAATCGTACAAAAACAAAACAAATATGTAATTCAATAAAATTTAAACCCCTCTAATATTAATATAATATAAAACATGGAAATTGTATTATGAATATGTATCGGGCGGGAGAAATAAGAACTAGAGTGGTTAAAAATGTTGTTCCTTTGAAATACATACTCACCTCAAAAATCGAAAAGTGATTGCCAAACTCCTATATGTAGTAATTACGCCATACTGCAGATAGCTGTTTGACAGGAAAATGTAAGCCTCGCATTAAATAAGAAACTTTGTACTGGATATAAAATTGTCGTCAGAAAACGTTACCATCGTTTGCGGCAGAACGATAATTGAACGCGGCGTTATTTATCACGGTTTCCCAACAGGAAGTTTGTTCTTATATCCTATATAACCAACTTTATCCGCTGGTCATACCGATACTTACATCTCGACCTTTTAGTGCAATTGGTTACTTTGATTTGAAAATTCCCTGTAAATTGAACTTGAAGGTTATCGTATGTACACTTCAAACTAAAAACCACGCATTTTGTATTCCTTGTTGAAAATATATAATAATCCGTTTGAACATCGTTTGCTGTTCTGTGCTGGTCTTCTATGGAGAAAATGATATAATGTAAGTACAGCACTGTACCTGAAATGCACCTGTAATGTATTATTTTAGAAGCGACAGCATACATGCATAGTCATAAGCCCCGTTAATTACATACGTTAATTTACCAATGGGGTGCAAATTTTCCATATATGCAAAATCTGCACCCGGATGTGAAAGTATATTTTGCTAGCGTTCACGTTTTTACAAAGTCAACTGACAGTATTTTCGGAATTTTGATAAACATGGCGGAACATTTTCGTTTGAGAAGAAGGGGAATATTTTTCCTTACTGTGTTGCTCTAGCTTTTTGCTTGGTTTTTGCTTCTTCAGTTGAGGGATCGATGGGCTAGGGAAAGGTCAACAGACTGGTACGTGGTACGACAGAATTGTGTTACAAACGTTTGACAATTCACAATGGACCGAGAACTTTCAAATGAGAAGACACACGTTTGAAATGCTTTTCAATGATTTGAACGTTTACTTGGCGCCCAAGAAAAACTTTTTTTTTCGCCAGACACAAGCCGTCCAAAAGCAGGTGGCTATTACCCTATGTTGGTTGTCATCAACAACCGATTATCGAACAATCAGAATCTTGTTTGGGGTTGGAAAGTCAATTGTGTGCGAGTCTTTGCACAAGGTCTGCATTGCCATTTACGATAATCTTCTACGAAGATAGGTGTCTTTTTTAATCTGGAGAGGGCATTTAAACTGTCATAAGAGGATACAAGGATCGATGGGGATTTCCTAATTGTTGGTTATGCAAGCTGTGTGCGACCATAAATATATTTTCCAGAATATAAATATTGGCTGGCCCGGACAAGTACATAAAGCTCGAATATTCGCCAACTCAGAAATCTTTCACAACGGCGAAAACGGAACGTTACTTTCTTACTGGGAAAGGGCGTGAAATATCCATGCTCATTGTATTGCTCAAGGTGACCCTGCCTATCCCCTAAAATCATGGCTGATGAAACCATTTACAAACAGAGCTAACCTCCAGCGCCTTCAGCATTAATTCAATTATTTGTAAAGCAGTATCAGGATGAGAATTGAAAATTCGTTCGGAAGACTGAAAGGTCGATGGAAAAGTCTATTCAAACAACTAGATGTTGATGTTGAGTTAAGTTTGCATGTAAAATAATAGATCCATGTGTGGTTCTACACAACATATGCGAACGCAGTAACGTACTACACAGAGCTACATGGACAAATATCCCAAACAGACAGTAATAAAAGCCTTTCTTCTTTTGACCACGCGGATTGCCTTCTTCTGGAAGCCATTTATGTTACTGGTAACTTGGCGTGCTTTTACTTAACTAGGCAATGACGCGAAACATAGAACATCAAATTTATATTTGCATACGTATGTAAAATTGCTGCGCATCCTCATGACGAGAAAACACTAGGAGTAATATACACATATGCAAAAGTAGATTTGCATCTGGTCTGAGTAGGTGCAACTTTACACTCGGGTGTATATTTGTACATGTGTTTATTTACTTTTCAGTGCATATATGCAATTGACAGATCGCCGACCATGCCCAAAATGTGCCGACACTGGTCGCCATCACGACACCAAAGCAGCGTCACGGCAAGTAATGACGTACTAGTGTCAGTGATGCCATTAAATGGCAAAATTCAGGACGAGTTTTCATTCTTTTTGTGTGTAATTTAAGCATGCCGGACCTTTGTCGGAACAACGTGAGCGTGACCGACGATACGTCAATTACGTTCACATGCTCAAATCTACACCCGATGCAGAATTTGCATGTGTAAATCAGTTCATGTGAACGGGCTTTAGTGTATAAAATACAAATCTAAGTTATCGAAATGAACATTTGAAACGCACTAAAAATTACTAAATTATATAAGACTTAGATGTCCTTTTCCCGCAAAAAAATGCAACAAAGCGCTTGAGTAACAATTTGTAAAATTGAAGAAGCATACAGTGGCTTAAGGAAATGTCTAGTATGTATATGGCTAAGAGTTATCCCTCTTTGTCCCAATAAATAAAACTAATGCAATTTAAAAAAAGCGGCCAGTCTTTAAGCGAATTCTAATCCCTTGCTAGAACATACACTTTACTGAAATTGATGACAAAATTGTATCTATTGGTGTTTTGTCGTTATTCAGAGTATAGTGTGAAATAAAGACAAGTCACCGTTTCTTGAGATATAACTGTTAAACTTAAGATATTGAGACTTCATGACATTATTAAACCGATGGCCGTACCAAGGTGCCACCGACGTACGTATTAGGTTAGATTTCAATCCCAATGTCTGGTACCTTTACATTCTCTTATCGAAGGTGGGTGAAACTATACGGATATTCTCCAACCATCCCATTTACAGAATCTTTACTGCGACACAAGATAGCATTGCTACATATCACACTTTGGACCTTGTGGCTTGAAAACTGTCTTTTTACAACGCATTGAAGTACAACTTCAACAAATAATTCTAACAGAGTTTAGTTAAGTAATGGTGTTTAACGTACCAGTAAAGAATATTTCACTCATATCGAGACGTCGCCAGCTATAGACGAAGGTGCAGAAATGTTGCCTGTGTGTTGCGCTGATCATGATCGTAATATACAGCAGGGTTCTTTATTGTACCACACCTTCTCATTTATTTTAGGTTCCCATCCGAAAGAACCGTGATTTTCATTTCGTAATACCGAGTACTGGGCGAATGAACAATCAAATATTGGTTCAGACCCGATAGTTATTTGAACACACGACCTCTCACTTTCGGAGCGAGCACCTCTTGTGTAAAAAAGTATGTCAGACTTCAAGTCTTTGCCAAAGGGAGGTAGTTAACATCCGGTCAATCTGGTTTCTTAATCATCGCAGAACAGCCGACCTCGATCTAAGTTGTAAGAGACCTAAACTCTGATGAACTGTGTCACGTTAAAAACCCCTCCCTGAATACCACCCTGAGTGCACTGCAAAGGTGAACATTTTTGTCACTTTACCTATAGTCGTGAATGTTTCGATTCAATGAAAATTCTTGATTGTGTCGTAATATACAATTACAGGTACCTGCTCTAACTAGCTCTCTCCGTCATACTTTTTATGTGAGGGGTTATGTTTTCGAATCCCGGCCATGTTCTGACCAATTAATGAAAATAGGTAATGACTGTTCTTTTACCAAGCACTCAATATATAGAAATGAAAGTCAGGAGGTCTTTTGGAAGAGACCTAAAAACCGACGACCCGTGTCACATTAAAGAACCCTCCCTGCATACCATACTGAGTCTCGATTTAAGTGAAATATTTTTTATTTGGTCGTTAAACCCCATTCATTCAGTCAACCAATCTCTCCGATGGTCATCGTTTGAGAGATGCTGATGACCAGATCGAAATCAACATTTACTCACGTCCTTTAGGAAAACCACGTGTTTAGCCTTTTTTTTTTGGTTCAACTTATAGTTGTATTTAAAAAAACTTAATTTACGCTTTCCAACTTGTAAAAAATCATTTATTTATAAAATTGTACAACAACTTCCAGAAAGTATAATATAATAAATAAGCACACCATTCTCCATCCGATTCATACTTCGTTTTCTATCGTTACCTGCAATGTGAAATGAAACAAAATAAAACAAATATGTTTGTAAGAAACGAAAGCAAGTTTAAGATTAAATAAGTTAAGAATGATTACACGGAACTAGCGATATTCATTTCAACAAAGGAACAGTACAATATGATGCATGGTAGGCCTACATGGACTTCGCATTGTTTTTTCACTATCATAAAATTCTTTGGAAGGACATTTTTCTAGTGATAAATTGTTTCCTAGCGATGACGTTATTTGGGCAGGACATTATAATATTTATAATAAACCGTTCCAGGCATTTTAGAACATGATTCATTACACCTTTCATAAACATTAGTAATGACCAGATCGACATATGTATTTGAAAAACAAAACAATAGTTAATAGTATTGTTAGTAAACATTGAAAATACTGACAATTAAACTGCGATCAGTATACAGAAACATTAGAATCGCAGATTATATGAATCTGTGACGTCAAAAGTTATTTAGTCTATTATTATATAATAATAAAACATACTACTCCGTGTCCAAATCACAATCCAGAATCAAAGTAAAAACTTTGGAACTGACAAGTTAGGTTATATACGTGAACTTCCTCCAGGGAAGTGAGGTCGGGTTCTCCGGAAGAGTAGGAACCTCCTGTTTAGCTAGCTACATCCAAAACGTGTGTAAATGATATATATACCAAACCATGATAGATATTATATTATAATATTGTTGTAATTTAACATGTTTTAATATAATTGCATATGTTGTTTTAATAACAGTCTCTCATAATTCTATATAGAATGACATTTGTTTGTTTTATGATGTATGGTTTTTAATTGCATTTTATATTACTGTATAACAAATGGTGAGACTTTAATAAAATATTTGTATTGTTTTGTATTGTATTGTATTATATTATATTGGTTTGTATTGTATTGTACGAACCACGAATTATTAAACTGATACAATTACATATGATGCCAGTTTTAATTTTACAGCACTAGACGGGGGTTTCGGAATACAATTCCTCATCAGTAGTGCTTGGACCAAAATTATGAAACCAAAATTGTTTTGAAGATGTTGAAAAGCTAATCAAAGGACAAAAATATATTTAACCAAATTAAGCTAAGGAAATACTTTGCATGAGGGAGTAAACTTGGTTTTTGAGAAATTTTAACTTCCAGGAAATTTAGACAATTATAGTATATTTCTGACAATAATACGAAATTATTGCCTACTGAGTTTTTGATATCCTCGGGACACCAACCACCAGCAGAGATATCGGCTCAGGGGTTTAAATTACATATTATACTAGTATTAATTTTACAGCATTAGACGGCCGTTTCGGAATACAATGTTATGATTTACCTGCTTCATAAAGATACATGACATGTATTTCTATCTTCTCCTGTCAAATAAACCCATTCCTGGAACTCCAAATCCAAACCGATTGTTGAACATAAATCTGTCCCCAAATCTGTCCCCAAATCTATCCCTAAAGCCATCAGAAAACATGGGTCCCATGGCCATGGCAGGCATACCGTCAAAATATCGGTCCTTGTTCCACCAATCTCCATTTACAGCAGCAGTATAACCTGAAAGAAATGTATATTGAAAATTAATGAGGAACGAAAAATAGGTATTCATTCAAAACTTGTTGTTTTTTCCAGGCCAATAACATAGAATTTGTACAATAAGAGGAACAAAAATCCGGTCACAATATAGCATGCACACGTACGAGAATCATGTACCTGGTCATAAAATTTATTGCTTTATTAGATGTATACCGAACAAAATAGTATCCTTTATTTAGGTAGATTTCGATTTTGCATTCAATCGGATTCCCCTCAAAAAAAACGCACATTTAAAATTATTGTTGACCACATAGCATCCAATTATAGATTTGATTGTTTTTATATAAATCGTAAATAGAATACATTAAGTAAACATAGAATTATTGTTAAACATTGGATAAAATTGGATATTATCAAAAGCACATTAAAATACTATGCGTCAAGTCTTCAATTGGTATTAAAAATATGTAAGTGGCTTGTGAAATTTTTGAAATGAAAATGAAAAATGTACTTACACAGCAGCATAACAGCAAACAAGACAAAATATTTCATTTTGATATACAGTTACTGGTTGTCGTAGAAACTTTTAGACGTTATGTAGTCTTTGTTTTACGATTTTCTGATCAACTTCTGTTAGGCATCTTCTTTTATATACTCGCAATTTTAATCAAAAAATGTTTAATACCTGATCATATAAGTGATTAATTTGAAATTAAGATATAGTTGTCAATGATATGAGTTTAAAAAATAATGGTCTTGATTAAAAAAATATAGGAAATTTCCTGATTGTTTTTTTGCAGAATAAGATTAACTTCCACTTTAATTAAAGTTCGGTCAATAACCCTTCAACTTTTCGTTTACTTCTTCATATAAAATATAATCTTAATATTTTATTCCACCACATGTACTGGGACAAGTGAGTTAGTAGGTCATCGTTCCGTGTATAGAAAGTCGGGGGTTGGAACCAAGACTGGGTCTGTCCAAGACTTTGCTGCCAAACAGTCGGTATTTAGAAATAAATGCCAGGAGTCTATTGAATAATGCCCCAAGTGGCAGTATACATCGCTAGATAAATAAACTTTTCTGTAAATTACCCAGCGAAGGCCAAGCTAGTTTACTATCCTCATTCATGGTAACTACTCAATTAGTCAACATTTAATGGACAAAATATAATATGTCACATTGATTTTAATAGCACATACCTGTTTGAATGTTGAATGAAGCTTATTTTTAAAATGCACGTTTTGGGTAACAGTGGTTGTTTTACATGCGAAATCGTGCGTTCGAAATCGCCAGATTATTTCACTTTTGTTAGTAGATCCTGTTTTGCCCAAGGTGTCATATTCGTTTTTCAAGTCTTGATCTCTCCATTTGTTGTTTCATATTGGTGGCTTCGTCACAACCATTTTTTTTCAAACATCATTAAATACCTTCATTTTGGGTTATTACATATCGCATTTAATTCAAATTGCTTTATTTATTCTTTTCATTTTCTATTTCACGATTGTATTACCTAGCGCCAATGAGCTGTCGAGCTTTTGACAATCTAACGCTGACGAGAAAACTCCTTTCGGCCACGTGTTATCCATATCTTGGTTTTTGACAGTCGCGCCCAGGGTTCTAATCGTTAACTGAGTTTTTGACTTTACACAGATCTGTACTGTAGCTTTTAAAGAATTGTTGCCTGAAAATATTTAGAATAGTTACAAGGGCATACATTTTATAAACAATGTTTTTCTGGTTTGTTCAGTTTTATGTTTTTACGTTTTGAGTTATTCTGGGGTTTTGCATGTACATGTTGGAACACGTTAACCATCACCTTTGGAAAATGATCATAAACTGACAAAATGTATATTTTCTAAAGACTTTTAGAAACAATTGCAAACTGAGGATTCTCTTGATGCAGTAAACAGGGTGGAATTCAGCATTAAAATTTGGTAGGCTATGTATGGGTTGTCCAATCAATTCCTTTTCTGGCCTGCTGTCCTACTAAAGGAAAATCTCCAATCAAACAGATGCTAGTAAACAATTTGATTTACATAATCAGCTAGTTGATAAACACCTCAAGAAAAACAGAGAATAAAATGGCTTTTATGGTTAACTGTATCGTTTAACCGCATTGAAGTTTTATTCACACTGTCATATACCATTTTTTTTAATTTAATCATAAAATACATTCAAAAAATGGTATATGACAATAGACAATACCATTTTTGAATGTATTTTATGGTATATAACAACACTATATTCTCTTTTTCCTATTCCATCCACGAAAAGCTTCCTTGGTACTAAAACTGCTTAATATTAAACGATTAATTATCATTTTCTAGAAAAGCACAATGATGGCGACAAATAAAAGAAAACTAATTGAAAGCGCTTATTAAATTTGTTTAAACGGTATATTGTTACGCTAACTGATATCTATCAATTATAGAAATTTCTCTAAAGTAGCATTTCCTGAATTAATTTAAAGAATAAAATGACAGGAAACCTTGAGCTAGCAGACGACTATTATAATAACTTCCTGTTTGTTTCAATAGACATATGTATACCGTATTAAAAAACCAAAGCGGAAATAACAGATAGTTACATGACATATATGTAGTAGTCGTATTTACTGATCATTTGTTTTTCGTACCAGACATGTGATAATTTGAGACAATTAATATTTTAATTATTTGTATCCATTATTCATCCTGTCTATACATGTAAATGCCAGTTTAGGGAACCAATTAAAGTGGCTATTATGGTCAGGTAACCCTAATATAAGGTTCAAATAACATGAATAAAGAGCAATTGGGATATTCAAAAACATACTACTGGCATTTAAAAGCAGGTGATCATAATAAAGAGGTGACCCTTAAAGCAGGACTGACTGTATATGACTAAAGTAAAATGACTGAAAAAAAATGTTTTCCAATAGGGCCGCTGTTTTATGTATTAAAACATTGCATAGCCAAATCAGAGCACTTGAAACCTTTTATGGATGAAACAGATTTTAATTGTTACTCAGGACATTTACTTCAGTGTCCGTCGGAACTCGGAGGTCTTCAAGTAAATGTTTAAATGTTAACAGCTACACATAAAAAACATACCAATCTATTTTTAAACCGCAATCCCAAAGCAAAATAAAAAAATTGAAGCTTGCAAATCAGGTTAAACACCCGAACTTCCACCAGGGAAATAAGGCCGAGCATTCGAAATGGGTAAGCACATCTTGTTTAACTAGCAACATCCGCCACGTGTGAAAATGAGAGTGATAGGATTATGGAGTTTTATGTCCAATATGTCCCGAGTTATCATGAGCACAGAGAAACAGAGAATTCTGGACAATTCAGAGACAAATACATTTTTATTCTTAATCACAATTGACACATGGTACGTACTTGAATACCTTTGGAGATTAAATATCGTTGACATTTGACGTACAATACAAGGTTTTCGTATACTCTTTTGACCCAGCCGAGAATTAATTATTGTCAGGATTGATAATTCGATTAGAAATATTAATTGGAATAATTAGGGAAGCTATTTTTCAAATAAAAAAAAACACTTTATAACCAAGGTACATGTTTAGATTGATAGACGGAAATATTAAATCCAGGAAGAGTTTTTTTCTTCATATACGGTCATCTCGAGACAAATGGGCAATTGATTGTTTTTTTTTCTAGAAATTAAGATCACGATTAATTTGTAATTAATATAAATGATAAACATGTATTAATTATAAAAAAATAATTAAATCTTGAGTACTATAAAAAGAAGCATAAATTTGAACAACTATCATTCATTAAACAATACCATCGCAAATACAAACATTTACCATAAACATCAGCAGATATGAAGAATCTGACATTGACATCGATGATATTGATATGTAAGTATTGGCATTTAAACTTTTATAAAATTCTTAGCAACTAGAAAGGTAATCACGTCGAGATTACTGCTTTTATTACAACCGGCGCACCGTTAGCGACAGTGTGGACAACGGGATCTAGATCAAAACAAAATAGTAAGTGGGTGCGCTATGTTCTTTTTAATATTTTTGACGTTACTATATTAATTTATCCATCAAATTGATCTTACCTTCAATCAACTAATATACATTGCTTCTTATTGTCTTATCTGTTCACAATGTCTCTTTTTTGCCCAAAAAAAAAAAAAAAAAAAAAAAAAATGAGGCAAAGATTTAACATTCTGTCGTACTCACCGTCGATGTCGGTATTATTTGTCTGTGTTAGTGTTAGATTTTGAATTTTTGAAAATTGCTGCTTTATACGTTTTATGTATTTATTTCAAAATTTATATTATATGGAATTGTTATATTATGTATAAATTATAATTTAAAAAAGGTTTATTAAAAAATGCGACTAAAATTACCAGTTTTATTCTGCGATCAGCAAGCCGAGGCGTATATTTCCGTGGAAGTCCTAGTGTTTCGCATATAATTCATATTGGGGTCAATCCTATCTAAAATATGACAAAATATCTACATGCAAAAAAGGTCCTTAATTTTTTTTTTTTAAAGAAAGAATTTCTCTTTTTGTTATTCTTTTGAAGCACTAACACTGGGTTATAATTCCCACAAAGTCATGTTTTTAAAGGACTATATTTATTGCATTCAAAATCTGTTTCCTACATTAGGAATGTCATTTTCGGTTACGGAATATCATATGTCGAATATTGACTCGTAAAGTATAAAACTGTCATGTACCATTTTTTGAATTTAATCATAAAATACATTCAAAAAATGGTATATGGCAATATATTGTCATTTATGTATTTTATGGTTAAATTAAAAAAATGGTATATGGCAGAACAATACTCTGGAATCATTTCGTTGTTTTCGTTGACACCCTTACCTAATTATTTACATGTCAACGTAATACTAGTATTATATGGTTACTCCAATCCACGAATTTAGAACCACGAAAATAAATTATTTCAAAGTACAGATGATGAAATATTCACACATTGAAACAACTCATTATAAAATTCAAATTTCGGATGGACACTGTTGCAAATGATCAGTGTTGTTGATGTATTGCTTTCATAGGTACTTAATTTAATCAAAATATGAAGAAAAAGAGGCATGAGATTAAATTGAAGATGGTAATTACTAAGGTATATTGATGATTTCACAATGGATATCTCTAATCAAACCAGAGACGGTTCTATTTGCTTTGAGATTATGGTTTAGACATGGATTGCTATGTTTGTACATTGTATTTTATTTAAACTAGTTTTAATCACCGAATCAGTTTTCATAACAATATTAATAATTAATTTTATTTGTCTACGTAGGCCTATTTGTAACCTGTCTTTGTTGGAGGGGTAGGTACTACGGGGGAGGAAGCAGCTGGCGTGACAGTAGATCAGATGAGAGGGGATATTATCGCCGAGGACGATGGGGATATGGAAGAGGACGATTTGGTGGTGGAATCTTTGGTAAAATATTCGGAGGATCTAGATTTGGAGGAATTTTCGGTAGCCGACTAGGTGGGCTAGGATCCATATATGGCAAAAAATAAGGCTGGTGTGTGTACATATGTGACTTAAAGAAAGACTCCGATTAATAAAGATGGAATAAAACCAATTTTTGATTACACGATCTGCCAAAAATTGATCTTTAAAACTATGTACACTGTCTCATATATAATGTCTGGTTGAAGTGCATTTAATGTTAATTTCTCAAATTATTTATTAAAAATCTACCGATATATTTTTATTTTAAGTTATAATTTGAACGGGACCTCTGTTTTGAGTCTCATCCGACATACTACTGTTTAACGAGCTTTTTGCAGCTCTAGTATGGGAAGGTTATGAAAATCATCTCAAAAATTTTACAAATCCCGTGTGAGGGTTGATATTTCCTTATCTGGCACCACAAGTAGTGATTAATTCTATTTCTTGCATCAGAAAGTACAATTTTTCAATTTTAAATCAATTTCAACTTTCGATACACCTCTGATATTGTTGATAAAATTTTGCGGGAAATACAGCGTGTAGGCTATCTTGCACAGGGGGGTACAAGATGGAGATATCTTGCACCTCTCTTTTTATGGATTTTTCTATCTTGGGTGCAAGAAAGAAATATCCACCATGAGTATCTTCAATTGAATATTTTTATATTACATGACCTGTCATGGGAGAAAATTCAACCTTAAATTTCGATTTTTGTCTTCTCTGCTACTTGTAATATTGTTTTGGCCGACAATGTTTTGCTTGGTTTGGTTCCTTGACAAATCAAAATTTGTTTAACTAAACTAATATTGATTGATGTACTGTTGTATGATTTACTTGTTCTGGTATCACTCATGCTGATGTGTCTTTACAGCAACAAACATATCCAATGCAAAGTAACAACTATAAAACTGGCAAACATCATGAACTAATATTGCTATGTTTATGCATTGCCTCCAGCATCTGGTTATGGTAGATTTAAACTTGAATTCTGAAGGACGAATAACAAGAAATCCGAAAAACGCACTTGACAACAATCAATGCAAATCACGATCAAACCACATGAAACAAAATATAATGTTGGAAATTGTAATTACATATTTTACTAGTGTTAATGTTACAACACTGTAGAAGCTGTTTCAGAATACAATTCCTTACATTATAGTGTTTGGACCAAACTTGTGAAACCAACATTTTTCAATATTCCAAGGACAAAATTATATTTTACCAAAATTCGCTAAAGAAATGCTTTGCTTGATCTTGAGGGAGTATACCTTAGTTTTTGAGAATGTTCATGTTTTAACTAACAGACAATTAAAAGAATGAATAACTGCTCTACATGAAATTTTGTTTTGAAACTTTATAACTTTATCAAACAAACAACCACATCTGTTAAACTGTAACGTGAAACACTGCCTACATGTGATGCTATACTATCCTTATATGTGTGGTACAACTTAAGTCGTTAACCTGTCACTGACACCAGCTGAATCAGTATCCCCCCTCGGGGTACAAAACAAAGTCAATAACAAAATTCAGAATGTATAATTTTTAGTAAACAGTGGGCAGAGATAGTGAAGTAGATTACAAATTTTATCAGTGTTAATTTTACAACGCTAGACGTCCGTTTCGGAATACAACTCTTTATCAGTAGAGTTTGGACCATAACTGTCAAACCAATTTTTTTCCAGGGGTTGAACAAAATTTCCAAAAGACTAAAATATATTTAACCAAACTAAAGTTAAAGAATTACTTTGTATGAGGGAGTGTAACTTAGTATTGGTGTGTTTAACGCCCAAGTAAAGAGATTGATATTTACAGTTGGAACAGGGAATATGTATGCACATCTGCATACAGTAACACATATTTTTCTGTGACTCCGACTAATTGACCTTGAATTCCGGATATTATGGATGAATTATTGAACGTTAATAATGATTTATACGGCATTTAAAAGTCAATACCAATTCATCAATTTAAGGCAGTTTTATAGGGTTTTTGAACTGATATACAATTATTGTATTTTTTTATATCGGTGGATATGGGATTTTATATAACATTAGACTAGTTTTTTCTATCTGATTTGACTAAATGCAAGTTTTATCTAACATGTATGATACAGATCGTGAGGTGATACAACATTGGCGCCAATGTTCACGTGCATTTTTAGCCGGATTTCTCATTGTGACGTAATTGGGAATCTCCGATTTGTCAAATGTAAATAATGCGTCATCACTACAGACATATGTCATGACATAGTTCAGTCTTTTTCTGTGGAAAAATTTAATTCTTTCACTTTTAATTTTTTTTTGGAAATGTTAGATAAAAATATCATATACAGTACACAGTGTGTATGTGCAACCCTTTGTATCAGGTCTCATCTTTTTTTAGAAGCCGTATCACTACTCGCCGCGCAAGCGCGATTCGTAGTGATACGACTACTAAAAAGACTCAAACCTGACACGGATGATTGCACATTGTGTATATAATATGTATATATGGACCTGATGGAAGTTATCCACCGATATCAAAATACAGTAATTTTTTTATTATATGAAATTTCAAAATGACACTTAAATATTCAGATTTTTGTGTAATTACGATGACAATGATTGCAACTTTGGCGTACCCGAAGACGTTCATTGATTCGGTAAAGCCGATTTAAAAGCTCTTTTAAATAATATCTTGTTTGTTTAACTGCACTATCTGTGAAATTATTTGTGCCAATGTCATCTTTTGATGCCAAAATCACATTCAACCCTGAGGTTTCTATAGACGCAAACGTTTACGCTACTCATTTATTTTTGTGTATTGCAAAATCGTGTCCGTGACGTCAACGCATACTATATTTTGAAGTCTTTTAATTATGACGTCATAATTTCCTGAACGTCTCTTTTCTAATTTTGATCGAAAAGTTGCCCGCCATCTTTTGTTACTATTCATAGTGTTAAAGTGGTCCGCCAACTGTTTACTGACTTTTTGAGGCATTTTTCATTAAAAATGGCTATATGTATCACTGAAATTGACCAATCAGAGGCAAGTGAAACCCTCAGTCATACAAAAATGTGAAATATTGCCCCGAGTTAACTCGACACTTGCACGAGCTTGCGAGTGCAATTTTCGAGGCAACGAGGGGCAATATTTCACAATATCAGTTCAATAACCCTTTTATCATAGTTTACTTTCGTCAAGTATTTCAACTAAAATACCGTACAATACACAGATATTACACTAGTTCTTGTAAATGGATATAAGAACTAGTGCACTATGACAACAACACAGCGATGACGTCTTCAGTAATGTAACAATAATCGTATGACGTCATAAACAACAGCGTCATGTGACAAAGCGTGCAATATAAAAAAAATGATTCGAAATACCTCGAACTGGAACAAAATGAAAATAGCGATATTTATTATATAACAATATATGCATCACATAGAAATTAAAGGATAAATCCAGAGGTGTTAGCGTGCAAAAATATCGATATTTGTACGCAAAAACTGTTGCAGTCCGAGGTTTCCCGAATCAATTTTTCATATTGCACGCTTTGTCACATGACACTGTCATTTATGACGTCATACGATTGTTGTTACATGGCTGACGACGCCATGATTGTTGTTGTCGTATTGCACTAGATCTTATATCCGTATACAAGAACTAGTGCAATATATATGTATCGTAAGAAAAAATGGTATTTTGAGATAAAATACTAGTGGGAAGTAAACGAAATTTATTTTGCTATATAATAAAAAGGTTATAAAACTGATATTGTGAAATATTGTCCCTCGTTGACTCAAAATTTGCACTCGCAAGCTCGTGCAAATGTCGAGTCAACTCGACACAATATTTTACAAAATAAGTTCAATAATCCTATACTATAGCACGCTAACACCTCGGGATTTATAGTTTAATTTCTATGCGAAGCATAATATGACATAATATATTATTATATAATGATATAATATACATTTATTGCCTTTGAGTGAGGGAGATATGAACAATGTTCATATCTGCTCAAACAAAGGCAATAAATTGTTTATTATACCGAGAGATAACCATTGTAATGAGAAAGGCAGAAAAAAGAAGAAAAAACAGCATAAAAACATCATTCCTTCTCCGATTCATTGCTTTTTCTTCTATCGGACCTCATTGGAGGAAAACGATAGAACGTAGTGACCGATTCTCCATCGATGACGTCATATTGTGACGTCATGGTGTGTTCCGAAGAATGTGGGATATGATGTTTTCAGGGGGATACACGGTGTTTTCTCCACCCTGATCACATGATCCAACGATCCAATCAAATTACAAATAGTATCGTATTGTTCTAATGAAGTTTAATAATATACAATAATTGCCCTCTAGGTATGTGGACATCCCGAATTGTCACCCAAAGGAGGATTGTGCCCGAGGGTGAAAACCCTTCTGAAGGGTGACAATTCTAAATGTCCACATACCTAGAGGGCAATTATTATTTTATTATACCGAAACAAAACTTACCATGTAAATTGACGCAAACAATATCTAAATTTTAAATTAAATTCAATGCTGCCAGTTTACACTTTCAACCATCGGAATGAGGGGGGGGGGGGAACTAGGTTTACCTCTCTTTCCGTTTCCATCAAATACATTTTCGGTATTTTCACAGAAGCTTGGGTGACCCTTTTTGTGTTTTCTGCATCTTTGTCATACAAAATTAGTAACAAGTCCGCTTCCAACCAACTGCAAAAAACGACTGGCAGCCATTGTTATTGTTACCAAATGACAACACAGTTCTGTTGTACGAGATGTTTCCCTTTTACCTGGTTATCACCTGGTGATAATAGTATTATCACATGGCTGTGAGAGATTGTCACACGCTGACAGTGATTCTGTGGGAAATGTCTCATTTATTACATGTCATGTGATTGGAAAACATCCAATGAAAAGTGGCTTGATGTCCGTGAAGTATAATAATATTAATTGTTACTTTTAAAGTGTCCACAGGGAAATATGCAGGGAGAGTTCCCTGCCATAACACAGGTCATTACTTTTAATGTTTCTTTCGAAGGATCCCGTGACTTCCTTAATGCCTAGTGCTTGGTAAAAGGAACAGTCAATACCATTTTTAAATATTGGATAGACCCGGTCAGTGTTCAAACCCACAACACCCCAAAGTTTGACCTGACCGCTTAAACTTTCATATGAATATTAGTTGTGTGGTTTAGGTAAGGCGGCATGTTTCACCACCATAAACACCTGGTACCCAGTATTAATGTCTTCTATCCTTATATAACTAGTTTATATATTCCCTAAATTACACCATGGATGCGTCTGTTTTAATATTAAAATTCTAAGTCAAACGGCCAGGTCAAATTTTTACACTAGTACAATTATCATTTAATGATGGTAAATTCGAAAACCAGGTAAACGTATTCATAGAAAGTTTTCCATGTCAGTTGCAACATATGTGGCTAAATTTGATGTAAATGCCGTATTAACCGTCATAATGTCATATTACCAACATGAATAAAATGAGCGATTGTCTTCATTTTAGATTTGACATGAACATTGTTTTTGTTGTTTTGTTCAACTTCAGGTTCCGGTTTTTATTTTTCACATCTGTGTTCACATCCGGTTTTTTACCCTAATATATAACTGGATTCCACTTTACTCGCATAATCACAGCAGCCCAAGACTCGAAGATGATGATGAAGTTGATTCTCTCCCTGTGCGTTGCAGGAGTTTTGTTTTTTGTTGGTGCATCAGCCAGGTCATATCCCTTAAGACCTTATGAGTTAACAGGTAACACTTTAATCAATTATTTAGTATAAGGTGGAGTTTGTTTCACTTTTATCGAGGTGAGTTTCGAGATGGTTGAGGAAACCAGCGCACCTAGGGAAAATCGTTGAACTTAAGGGGGGTGAAAGAAGGTTTCAGCAGAGGAAGTGATTCCGAATTTTTTCATAAATAAAACTATGTTTGACTTAGTGTTACTAAATATGTTACCTAATGATAGGATAACACCGTAAACCTTTTTAAAAAACATCTTTGAAATTATGCATTTTAATAAACATTATTAGGTCCTCCGTGGCAAAAAAGTTTTGTAGTGATGGCTGAACTAAATTAAAAATAAAGTTTACCAATCAATGATGAAAAGATAAGTCTAGTGCATGGCGAGCTTTAGATTTTTAAACAGGTTTTAGGGTAATTTGACAATTTACCGACTCACACTTACACTCTCTGACTCACTTACTTACATGCTTTACTTACTTACCCACTTACTTACTTACTCACTCACTTACTTACTCACTCACTCACTCACTCATTTACTTACTTACTTATGCATACTTACTTATTTTCTTACTTTTTTACTCACTTACTTACTTACTTACTTACTTACTTACTTACTTACTTACTTACTTACTTACTTACTTACTTACTTACTCACTCACTCACTCACTCACTCACTCACTCACTCACTCATCATTTACTTACTTATGCATACTTATTTAAATACTTACTTACTTACTTACTTACTTACGTACGTACTTACTGGCTAACTTACTAACTTACTTACTTACTTACTTACTTACTTACTTACTTACTTACTTACTTACTTACTTACTTACTCACTCACTCACTCACTCACTCACTCATTTACTTACTTATGCATACTTATTTAAATACTTACTTACTTACTCACTCACTCACTCACTCACTCACTCACTCACTCACTCACTCACTCATTTACTTACTTATGCATACTTATTTAAATACTTACTTACTTACTTACGTACGTACTTACTGGCTAACTTACTTACTTACTTACTTACTTACTTACTTACTTACTTACTTACTTACTTACTTACTTACTTACTTACTTACTCACTTATTTACTGACTAACTAACTAACTTACTTACTTAATTATGCATACTTACTTACTTACTTACTTACTTACTTACTTACTTACTTACTTACTCACTCACTCACTCACTCACTCACTCACTCACTCACTCACTCATTTACTTACTTATGCATACTTATTTAAATACTTACTTACTTACCTACTTACTTACTTACGTACGTACTTACTGGCTAACTTACTAACTTACTTATTTACTTACTTACTTACTTATTCACTCACTTATTTACTGACTAACTAACTTACTTACTTACTTAATTATGCATACTTACTTACTTAACTTATGTACTTACTTACTATTTTACTTACTTACTTAGTTAGTTTCGTACTTACTTTAAATATATAGTTTTATTTGCATATTAGACTTAAGCTTGTTGTGTAAAATATAACCCGAATATTTTAACACATGCTATAACAACTGATCAACATTATAGCATTTCACACACTCTCAATGATAAGGTGCAAATACCGTCCGCTGTTGAATTTCAATGAATTTGAATTTTTAGTAATTTGCACCTTTTTATTGAGAATGTGTGATTAATATACAACACAGGCCTGTCTAAAGTTTAACACCAAGATAACAAAAACTCAAGGATCGACTGCTAAATGTCCGAAATATGGATAGATAGTTGCCAAAAGTTTGCGGAGACATTGATAACAGCTGCAACGTAGCTGTCGAGATCTAGAAGCCGAGATTCGCTGTCGATTTAGCGCTAAAGGCTGTAATTCGTTACCTCAGTGTTAATTTTTTGACAGGTCCGTATTGTAGTTTGAGGTAAGAAATCCACGATCATATTAGCCCGATCGGTATTACTCACTGACTTTGTGATCGAAGTATATAAAAAAATATTATATGACTGAATGTCTCTGATTGGTCAATTTCAGTGATACCTCTAGCGATATTCAAAAGTCGATAATAAGTTGGCGGACCACTTTATTGCTATAAATAGTAACAGAAAATTGGCGAACTACTTTTCGGAAAAAAGGTACTTTCAGGAAATTATGACTTCATAATTAAAAGATGTCAAAAGACAGCAGGCGCTGATGTCTTTGACACGATTTGGCAATACACGAAGATAAAATGTTGGACGAAGAGCAGAGTAAACGTTTGTGTATGTGGAAATCCCAGGACTGGAGACGATTTTAGCATCAAAAGATGCCATTAACACAAAGAAATTCACAGCTAGTGCAGTTAAATTAACAAGAACTTATTTAAAAGAACTTTTTAACCTGTGACCGGTTTTGCCAACTCGATGAACGTCTCCAGTAATGCCAAAGTTGCAATCACTTTGCTGATTTCGCTAAAATTCGAACTTTTAAATGTCATTCTGAAGTGTCATACAATAAAATAATTATTGTCATTTGATATCGGTGGATATGGGACAATACGACCTGACCAAAATAATATTCACCTTGGCCTAACGGCCTCGGTAAATATAACTTTGATCAGGTCCGTAAAATCTTATATCCACCTCATTTAAAAGACAACGATTGTATATTATTAGTCAATTTGAATATGAATAGAATGTATCACTCTATACTTGTGGTGCCATTTAGGGAAATCTCAACTCGAGTAAAATATATTAGGACCAGAACGAGGCTTGCGAAAAATGCCTGTCATTTGGAGTGACAGTAAGTGACAGAGAAGTTGATCTTTCACCACTCTTTTCATGGATTATAAATTAAATTTATAGATTATAATTTTTTGTGTACAAGAAAAGTTTTCCATTTTAGACTTGGATACTGCTGTCCGTTATTACATGGTTAAACAACTAGAGAAGAATATCAATGATACGTTTGATGAGTACCAATCTCTGGCCCTTCAGTGTGCGGGAATGGTGAATGATACAGCGGACAATTGTAAACATTGCATATCCCAAAATGGAAAGAAATGTGGACCTGGTCCAAGTGGCTCAGGGGATACGTAAGATACGTTTAATTACTATTTATATTTTTTATTTATATTTTATTTAACATTCCTCTATGCAAAAGGGTCCATAAATAAAATCAAAAACAAAAAACAAATGCAAAAACAAAAACTAGAATTTCACATCGTACTATATTTTTTTAAGCATCAACATTGGGTTACGCAATAATAATACTAAAATAAATAAATATATAAGAACATAAGAAGTAATTACTGATAAATCTGGGTAATAAAAACAGTAGCTTGGGTGACACTTTCTGCGTCACTTCCGGTTTTGTGCCTTTCACTACCAAAGGGAGATAACACCGTGTTTCAACAGTTTTAGGACGTTATTTACGTTGTAAAAAGACAGAAATGATTAAAAATGTAATTGTGACTTAATCGACTATTTTTATGTAATCTTTCGGAAAATAACATTTAAAAAATCGCTTTTTGGTGACCGGTCACTTTTAATTGCCGCTTTCTGCATTATGTTTGGGTCACGTCAAATTTTGTATAATCACTTGTTTAATAATTATTACATATTTTCTGTATTGTATTTATACAGTTAACTTATATTAATTTTGCAAGTCTAAGGGAGGAGCCGAGTAAAATAAGTTTTTTACGCCCTAGTCTTTCATTTATTTTGAGGCGCTCGGTTTTCTGGGTTGGTGGTTATTACATGAGTACCCAGAGAATACAAGCAACCTGGCAAAGTTTTAAGCATTCGTGGGGTTAAATCATTGGCCTCTCCCATGTACAGTTTTACATATAATATATATTATGCATTTATTGACTTTTTATGAGGCAAAATAAAGCAAAACAAAGGACAAGATAAGCTTATATTTGTATCAGTAATTATCAAACGTCTTGTCATTGGACGGGTATTGGGATTGAAGTCGTGGTGTGTCATATGCTACAGTTATAACCGTGTACTGCCGAGATGATTATGTTGAATCGGGGAGGGGATCATTTGAAGCAGGGAATTATGAAGTTGATTAAAAATACAGGGGTGAAGTGGTATTCATACCGTTATTTCAGACCAAATTATGAATGCATTGTCACACAGACAAATCGTAATGTTCCGCGCGATATTATTTTAGTCAAAACTTCCAATTTTTAAAACATTTAAACCAACTTGTCCGAATTCGCTGCTTCAAATCATTTTCTCCGATTTAACAGAATTATCTTCTCCTAATGCGAGGCAGTACACTGTGTGTATATATTTGTTCTGTTTTTGTTTTGTTAGCGTTAAGGCAATACTGCTCCTGGTAGACAATAAAGTCAAAGGCCTGTTCGGAGGACTTGGTAAAGTGCAACAAAACTTGTTTAACCACATTGGTGATTCAATCGGAGGTCCTATGGGTGATTTAATCAAAGGCATGAAAAACGATTTTGGCAAACTTACATCGGGTATAAGTAATATACCAAAATTGGGTGTTCAGTTTAAAGGCTTAACAACGCTTTTCAAAGGAATTTTGGATGGAACGAAACAACAATTAAAGTTTGCTCTAGAAAAGACCAAACAAACCTTCTCAACAATTACGAATACAATAAAAGACACATTTAACAAAATAAAAGGTAAGTTTAACAATGTAATTGTCTTTATTGTAGCGCTGAGTGGAGGTAAATGTGTTTTACGAACCGTCTAGATTCTTGCAATTATATAAAGCTAGTTCTGGAGAACCGACTAGTAAAGCCGAAAAAGCAATCCGTCTAGAATTACACTTCTTTCAAGCGAGTGTAATGATTCTTACACTAATGTCGAGCCAGTTCTTGAGAAATTGAATAGTAAAGCGGGGAAATTTATTGAGCTTTGGCTAGCGAACTAAAATGAATTGTTACACTACCATCTATCCGATTTAAATTCTAGTCTTTAGAACAAAATGCCTCAACTCTACCTCGTGTAAGTACTATTGCTACAATAATGTTTATAGTCAAACGAACTTCTTATTTTTATGAGTTATAAATATTTATCTTTCCGTGTAATCAAAAACAAATTGAAGTTTAACACTTTAATTTCACCGAGGAAGTGAGGCCTGGTGTTCCGGAAGGGTGAGGCCTAATGTTTAGCCAGCTCACCCCCATGTCTGTTTCGACCTTCATTTTGAATTTGGCACGCGCCACACTATCTTTCATTACCCCTTGAAATATCATGATCAGAATGTCATGTCTTAATTACTCACCATGTGACGTCATAATATGTGCCGTGAACAAGGACTGTGACGTTATTTGCATTCATAAAATTATTTATTTCAATAGAGGCACATTCTAGCTGCGAACCATTTTACAAAATAATAATAATAATAACAACATAATGGTTTTTTTTTCGATGGAAACGGTTCACAGTGTTTATTTCAATGCTTTCTGTTTTAATGCATGTAATTAGAGTAGAAATAATCAACATTAACCTGTGATATATCGTGAATTACTCATGGACAGTCGAACATCTACCCGTGATATATCGTGAATTACACATGGACAGTCGAACATCTACCAGTAATTTATCGTGAATTGCACATGGACAGTCGAACATCTACCTGTGATAGATCGTGAACAACATATGGACAGTCGAACATCTACCCGTGATATATCGTAAATTACCCACGGACAGTCGAACATCTACCCGTGATTTATTGTGAATTACATATGGACAGTCGAACATCTACCAGTTATTTATTGTGAACTACCCACGGACAGTCGAACATCTACCCGTGATTTATTGTGAATTACACATGGACAGTCGAACATCTACCAGTGATTTATCGTGAATTGCACATGGACAGTCGAACATCTACCCGTGATAGATCGTGAACTACATATGGACAGTCGAACATCTACCGTGATATATCGTGAATTACACATGGACAGTCGAACATCTACCCGTGATATATCGTGTATTACAAACGGACACTCGAACATCTACCCGTGATATATCGTGAATTACACACGGACAGTCGAACATCTACCCGTGATTTTTCGTGAATTACACATGGACAGTCGAAAATCTATCCGTGATATATCGTGAATTACACACGGACAGTCGAACATCTACCCGTGATTTATCGTGAACTAAACACGGACAGTCGAACATCAACTAATAATAGATTGTGAATTACACACGGACAGTCGAACATCAACCGTGATAAATCTTAAATTACACACGGACAGTCGAACATCAACCCGTGATATACCGTGAACTACACACGGACAGTCGAACATCAACCCGTGATAGATCGTGAATTACACACGGACAGTCGAACATCTACCCGTGATTTATCGTGAATTACACAAGGACAGTCGAACATCAACCCGTGATAGATTGTGAATTACACACGGACAGTCGAACATCTACCCGTATATATCGTGAACTACACACGGACAGTCGAACATCAACCCGTGATAGATTGTTAATTACATACGGACAGTCGAACATCAACCCGTAATATATCGTGAACTACACACGGACGGTCGAACATCAACCCGTGATATATTGTGAATTACACACGGACGGTCGAACATCTACCCGTGATATATCGTGAATTACACATGGACAGTCGAACATCTACCAGTAATTTATCGTGAATTGCACATGGACAGTCGAACATCTACCTGTGATAGATCGTGAACAACATATGGACAGTCGAACATCTACCCGTGATATATCGTAAATTACCCACGGACAGTCGAACATCTACCCGTGATTTATTGTGAACTACCCACGGACAGTCGAACATCTACCCGTGATTTATTGTGAATTACACATGGACAGTCGAACATCTACCAGTGATTTATCGTGAATTGCACATGGACAGTCGAACATCTACCCGTGATAGATCGTGAACTACATATGGACAGTCGAACATCTACCCGTGATATATCGTGAATTACACATGGACAGTCGAACATCTACCCGTGATATATCGTGTATTACAAACGGACAGTCGAACATCTACCCGTGATATATCGTGAATTACACACGGACAGTCGAACATCTACCCGTGATTTTTCGTGAATTACACATGGACAGTCGAAAATCTATCCGTGATATATCCTGAATTACACATGGACAGTCGAACATCTACCCGTGATTTATCGTGAATTACACACGGACAGTCGAACATCTACCCGTGATATATCGTGAATTACACACGGACAGTTGAACATCTACCCGTGATTTATCGTGAATTACAAATGGACAGTCGAACATCTACCCGTGACATACCGTGAATTCGTGACACATGGACAGTCGAACATCTATCCGTGATATATCGTGAACTTCACACGGACAGTCGAACATCAACCCATGATAGATTGTGAATTAGACACGGACAGTCGAACATCAACCCGTGATATATCGTGAACTAAACACGGACAGTCGAACATCAACTCATAATAGATTGTGAATTACACACGGACAGTCGAACATCAACCCGTGATATATCGTGAACTACACACTAGCAGTCGAACATCAACCTATGATACATTGTGAATTACACACGGACAGTCGAACATTAAACCGTAATATATCGTCAACTACACACTAGCAGTCGAACATCAACCTATGATACATTGTGAATTACACACGGACAGTCGAACATTAAACCGTAATATATCGTCAACTACACACGGACAGTCGAACATCAACCCGTGATAAATCTTGAATTCCACACGGATAGTTGAACATCAACCCGTGATAAATCGTGAACAACACACGGACAGTCGAACATCAACCCATGATAGATCGTGAATTACACACGGACAGTCGAACATCAACCCGTGATATACCGTGAACTACACACGGACAGTCGAACATCAACCCGTGATAGATCGTGAATTACACACGGACAGTCGAACATCTACCCGTGATATATCGTGAATTACACATGGACAGTCGAACATCTACCCGTGATTTATCGTGAATTACAAACGGACAGTCGAACATCTACCCGTGATATATCGTGAATTACACATGGACAGTCGAACATCTACCCGTGATTTTTCGTGAATTACACATGGACACTCGAAAATCTATCCGTGATATATCGTGAATTACACACGGACAGTCGAACATCTACCCGTGATTTATCGTGAATTACACACGGACAGTCGAACATCTACCCGTGATATATCGTGAATTACACACGGACAGTTGAACATCTACCCGTGATTTATCGTGAATTACAAATGGACAGTCGAACATCTACCCGTGACATACCGTGAATTCGTGACACATGGACAGTCGAACATCTACCCGTGATATATCGTGAATTACCCACGGACAGTCGAACATCTACCCGTGATTTATCGTGAATTACACACGGACAGTCGAACATCAACCCATGATAGATTGTGAATTAGACACGGACAGTCGAACATCAACCCGTGATATATCGTGAACTACACACGGACAGTCGAACATCAACTCATAATAGATTTTGAATTACACACGGACAGTCGAACATCAACCCGTGATATATCGTGAACTACACACGGACAGTCGAACATCAACCTATGATAGATTGTGAATTACACACGGACAGTCGAACATTAAACCGTAATATATCGTCAACTACACACGGACAGTCGAACATCAACCCGTGATAAATCTTGAATTACACACGGACAGTTGAACATCAACCCGTGTTAAATCGTGAACAACACACGGACAGTCGAACATCAACCCATGATAGATTGTGAATTACACACGGACAGTCGAACATCAACCCGTGATATATCTTGAACTACACATGGACAGTCGAACATCAACCCATGATAGATTGTGAATTACACACGGACAGCCGAACATCAACCCGTAATATATCGTGAACTACACACGGACAGTCGAACATCAACCGTGATAAATCTTAAATTACACACGGACAGTCGAACATCAACCCGTGATATACCGTGAACTACACACGGACAGTCGAACATCAACCCGTGATAGATCGTGAATTACACACGGACAGTCGAACATCTACCCGTGATTTATCGTGAATTACACAAGGACAGTCGAACACCTAACCGTGATTTATCGTGAATTACACACGGACAGTCGAACATCAACCCGTGATAGATTGTGAATTACACACGGACAGTCGAACATCTACCCGTATATATCGTGAACTACACACGGACAGTCGAACATCAACCCGTGATAGATTGTTAATTACATACGGACAGTCGAACATCAACCCGTAATATATCGTGAACTACACACGGACGGTCGAACATCAACCCGTGATATATTGTGAATTACACACGGACGGTCGAACATCAACCTTTGATAGATCGTGAATTACACACGGACAGTCGAACATCTACCCGTGATTTATCGTGAATTACACACGGACAGTCGAACATCAACCCGTGATATATCGTGAATTACAAACGGACAGTCGAACATCTACCCGTGATATATCGTGAATTACACACGGACAGTCGAACATCTACCCGTGATGTATCGTGAATTACACATGGACAGTCGAACATCAACCCTTGATGTTTTGTGAATTTTACAAGGACAGTCGAATACCAACCCGTGATATATCGTGAATTACACACGGACATCGAACATCTACCCGTGATATATCTTGAAATACACACGGACGGTTGAACATCAACCCGTGATAAATCGTGAATTACAAACGGACAGTCGAACATCTACCCGTGATATATGGTGAATTACACACGGACAGTCGAACATCTACTCGTGATTAATCGTGAATTACACATGGAAAGTCGAACATCTACCCGTGATTTATCATGAATTACACACGGACAGTCGAACATCAACCCTTGATGTTTTGTGAATTTTACAAGGACAGTCGAATACCAACCCGTGATATATCGTGAATTACACACGGACAGTCGAACATCAACCCGTGATATATCGTGAACTACACACGGAGTGTCGACGTCGTTTCCATATCATGTGGCGAATTAATCATTCAAGTTGTTTTACATATCTTTTCATATTGATCACATATTATAAAATGAAGCTTGTTGTTGTTTAATTTATTCATACTTTACACGGTGCTATTTTTAGGGCCACACACCAACGTCATCATCATTTATTTATTTATTTATTTATTTATTTATTTATTTATTTATTTATTTATTTATTTATTTATTTATTTACATGTATTTATAATGCATTTAAATTATAAACTTACTTAATAAACATGTAACATATAATACAAATTATCTTTGATCATGTAGCTATAGTAATTTATCTCTCTTGTTTTTGTCTTCACCAGATAGTTTCCGATTCAAACTACCGTTCATGAAACGGTCTTTAGTGATTGTGCGAGATCGAAGAGGGGACATTGATCCGTGCTATCTTCAAGCTTGTCCAGTGTGTGAAAAAATTAACATGCCAGAAAATCCAACCGACGCCCAACTAGAACAAGTGATGTCAAGAGGTAATAAATATGGAATAACATGGGTGTCGTTTTCCCGTAAAAACGACAATATTCCGGGAATTTGTGGCGTTAACCTTTTCCAAAACGTTCTGCGCGAAAGTTTAGAGGCATTGATCGAAATCCTGAATTATATAGCTTTTTTGTTTATAAAGACGTCACAATTTAAATATGGAATTTTTGCCTTCAACGATTCTCTGAATTTAGGAATACCTGTTTGGATACTAAAGAAGGTAAAGAGTAGAGTTATTGGGTGGAAAGATCACGTCTACTATTTATTTAGCCTATTTCGGAGAATGCAAGATCGCAAAATATTTTATGAATTTCAATATGATGGGTACAAATCAATGATTCTTTTACTTACATGAGCTGAGTCGTTACTAAAAATTCCTGTTTCGGCTTCATCCTTGCTTTATATATCATTTTGTGGGACAAAATATAACCTGGGTGGGTGTTTACAATGGTAATTTGTTTTACGAAATGGTGGGGTTCTTTGTGTTACGTAGTCATGACGAAAGAGTTGACTATTTACATAGGTTAGTGCAGCGCAAGAACGGATTGATTTTTGCGTAACTGGGATGACCAAAATTGATTTAATAAAGTAATAAAGTCAACAACCTTTCAGCATTTTCAAACTTTTGAAAAAATTGACATAAATTCAAACTTTTAAACTCAACTCGACCTTTGAGCTACACTTCATTGTACCTGTTGCGCACCTACGTAATTTTGTCAAAATGTGTACCATTATAAATACCCATCCCAAATACGTTTTGGTGTATTAAAGAAGTTATAATGTATGGACTAGATCGAAATTAGGATTGTTAGCAACGACTCGGCTTATGTAAGTAAATGATTGATTGATTTTTAACTGTGTCATTCAAGTCTTTGAAATATTAGCGGTATTCCTTTCTCTCCAGCAGAGTAAAAGGACAGTAGATTCTTTCATTAATATTTAGAGGTTAGCTCTGAGATTGTGGAGTAAACCGGAGTGCTCGGAGAATACCATCGATGTATGGCACGCGAACTGACAAACTTTCAAAACTGTCCAAGTGGGATTCGAACCTAGGCACACTGTGATCAGTGAACGCGGACTTTAAGACCACTCTGTCTGTGCCCCCCCCCCCCTTCCAAAATTGTTTAGACTATCTCGGGCTAATTAACCCGGAGATATGCAGTTTTTGGGGATTGTGATCAGATATTCTTTTATTCTACAACTTAATGTGAAAAGTGACTAGATCAGGTAGCACACAGTATAATTATGTAATACATGTAACACTACAACGTTTGTCTTTTGTTCCAGTCTGTGGAAACGTATACACAAAACAGACAGCCGTAAAAAAGAAGCTAGAAAAGTACATGGAACTGGTCGGGGAATTGTTGAAAAACACAACAATAGTGGACGAAGTAAGTATATAAATTATACATATATATTTACGTTCGGGAAATAAGTTTAATCAAGAACTGTAGATAAATGTGGTCATCCTGACCCAAACCCAAATAGAGGCGATGTTTTCCAAAATTGGATCGATATTATAACTTAGCCCCTTTGAAAATGATGATAATGATGATGATGATGATGAATTGTCCACACCACTTTATTAATTTATGTCATATTTTCTACCATTATGGTAAGTCAGTGGTAAATTGCTTGCTTCGTGTGTGGGAAGTCGTGGGTTCTAACCCTGGCCTCATCTGACCAATCCTTGAAAATAGGCTGTGACTGTTCTTTCACTAAGCACTCTGCATTTAGAAATAAAAGTCACAGGGTCCTTTGGAAGAGGACCAGTTTCAATGCAGGCAGGGCACGTTAAACATTGCCCTAAGCGCACTTCAAAGATCATTCTTGACTGGGACGTACAACATCATCCCAATAACCAATCAAAATATATATTTTGTCTTGTGGCAACTTTTAAACCTATATTTAAGCATTTTAACAATATTTAATGAATGATGAGAGGTAAAATCACTAGATTTTCGCAAGACGCAAGTAACAAACAGTATTTTGGGAACAAACTTATTAATTGTGGGCTAATGGAGGAAGGATCCCTTTTAGATTGAACACTGCAAGGAACAGTTGAAATATGCTGTTATAAAAAGGAATCAGCAGATAGCTAACAAGAAAGTGTAATGACAGATGCCGTCTTTTAAAAATATTATTTCCTCTGTAAATAATAATGTTTAACCACTTCCCGTCATATTGCAATGCACATTGTTATGGGTATGGGCAAATAACACTGACCTGTCTGTTTGACCTTTTATTATGAATATTCATATATATGGCCAGCCAATACAAAGTTAGTGTTAGGATTCGTAGTTAATTATGATATATACACAAGTCATGTGATTAGTGTTCGCATTCTGTAGTCGAATTAAGCACGTGGATCCCTATACGAAAATGCACTTGTCCATGATAAATATTTAAATTAAAGGTCAAGCGGTCTGGTCAATGTTGTTTGCCTACGAACGTAACATAGTTTTCGATTTTTCATATTTTGATAAGTATGAATTATACGTAATATTTTCCATTCTAGTTCACATTTACCTATGCAAATAGGATTGAGACCATGGACAACTTCAAGTTTACACTTTTGGGACAAAAGAAATCATACACACCAACGACAACAACAGAAATAGACACCAGAGATTTGACTAGCGTTGGAAAGCTCATATCGCCAATCATGCTGAATCTGATAGGTTTTTAATTGAGGTAACCTTTGTTACTCAAACGGGAATTATATGCTTTACATTTTTATTGTAATAAATCGTTTATGCAGCTGAAATGTTTGGGTTCCTTTATTACTTACCGGTAGTTGAGAGAGAGAGAGAGAGAGAGAGAGAGAGAGAGAGAGAGAGAGAGAGAGAGAGAGAGAGAGAGAGAGAGTGTGTGTGTGTGTGTGTGTGTGTGTTGTGTGTGTGTGTGTGTTCATGAACTATCGAATGTACTATAGCGACTAATCAAACTTATACCACAGCAATGAGCGCCACAGTGAACCGTAAGTCTTACATTGTCACATGGATAAGTTGATATGATTTACGCAGCTCAGTGACAAACACCTACTCTTTTCAAGATCCAATGGTCTTGGTGTAAATATGTAGTGTCGTGTTCAACTCACTAGTGTTGTTGTTGAATGTTCCTTAACGTTGTATTATCAATTTTTCAGCTATTTCGACGAGAATTACATGTACTTTGATAATCTCTATGGATTAACCTATGAACAAGATCGTGTATATATGTAGAGTGCGAAGGTTTCATGATCTGCCTTGTACCAACGCGCACTCGTGGCGACTTAAAGGTGCTAGCTCACCGAATCAGTATGACACAGACAAGCGCACCACTCCCCTAGTCACATTATATTGATACCGGGTTTACCAGTAAAGGCCAACGTACGGCAAGGAAAATTCACTTTGACACATCGGGTCTTAGCGCGACTCGAACTCACAACGGTGAGAGACTCTGGATTTGTAGACTAAGGTCTTATCCATTAGGTCGCGGCCTCGTTCAACTCGCTAGTAGTGTAAAGTGTCATGTTTCTCGTTTGTTTTGGTCGCTATTCTTGAATATTTTTCAATTACAGTCCAACCTGCCTTAAAGGCCACCTCTATATAATGGCCACCTGTTTATAAAGGCCAGAAAAATTGTATCCCAATTGTTCTTTATCCTTATTATTTGAACCTGTATATAAAGGCCACCTGCCCATAAAGACCACTTAAATTCCCTTAGGTGGCCTTTATAGACAGGTTTCACTGTACATTTCATTATTATTTTAGTTTTTCTAGCATATTTCAATGATGCCTCATCATTTATTTATTTATTTGTTTATTTATTTAAACCATCAGATTAACGTAGAAATTTAAATACATATACTTACTAAAGTAATTTCAAATTTAGATTTTTTTTATTAAACCATCCTATTCCATCGGTAAATAGAAAATACAACAGTTAGTCACTTGTACAACAGGTGATAACGTAACAACAAGTGAGTAGCCGCCATAATTAACGATATCATGACTAGATAAGCAGCATTTCTGCAGGCTCTTCGGTCTAGCTACATTTACAGGTACAATAATTATAGTTGCACTATAAGATCAAAGGTCATCTGTTTTACATCAAAACGGGCCATAATTTTTTTTTAACTTAAACAAGTGGTTTTTGGAAATTGCAAGAGCGATACAACCAAGAGCTCATCCACAAGAAAATATGATATTGAATTTTGAAAGCTGATGACATCCTTTTATTTTGCAATGACCATGAAAAAAAAATACAGTTCAATAAGGAACAAGACAAAACACACCTTTAGATCAATCAATAAATATCAACGGCTTATACTGAAATATGGAATCAAGGTATAATACCTGACAACACATTTTAAGAAAAATAAGACAGTATACTACAGTACACCATATGTAAAGTACGTTACTTTTTCAACAGTCGAGAATATTTTCGTTTCATTTTTTTAAACACCCAACCCAACAATTTTTATCACATTTCACGATTAAATCTCACTACCAAGCATGGTCACCACCAGTGTTTCGGAACACATTAACTTAAAGCTTTAATGTAAGCACATATTATTATATAGTATATTTCATAAAACGGAAAGTAAAGTACCTGAGCTAAGTGAAGCTTTCACTGTATTAGAATATTCGAATCATCATTGTGTAACACTATGCATAGGCAATGTCACTGCCAAGTATGGTCACCCCCAACCCAGTGACTCGGAACACATTACATGTACATGTATATACACGCATGTTATAACATCCATTTAATGTATTAAATTATTAAGAAACTCAGTCTTTTATATAAAGAAAAGTTTTAAGCCGAAAAGGAGTCGAAACTTGCATTGACTGCCGAGTAACCAAAATAGAGTTAGCTAGTATAATGGAAAAAAATTGCCGAACATCTGTACATGTCGAGATATATATAGCTAACGACGGTTAGAACTGCCGATTCGACACTAATTCAGTTGCCTAGTGTTAAACGTTCGGCTGGTTTGCACTCTAGGTTCTCTTTGAATCTTTCATAGACGATGATAAACGAATCATTACGTACCTCTCTATCGACACAGTTATTTTTTGGTTTATAAAGTACAATATGATTGTACATTATTAAAACAAATAAATATTGAAAAATTATACGAATGAGTTAATTCATGTTTTACCTGCACCAGCATTATTTTCACCTAATATAGATATATTAGCGACTAGAAAACAATAACAAGATAGATATATAGATAAATAAATAATTGAAAACAAAGATCAAATATTTGTGAAAAACAGCGCTATATAATTGTTTGATTATTATTTACATATAATCAAACACATGATCTGACTCAATATTTACGTATATATAGATGTATGTACAATATGGTGTGTCGTTATCACCGATCACCATCTCTA
Organism: Anadara kagoshimensis; assembly: GCA_021292105.1. Classification (NCBI taxonomy): domain Eukaryota; kingdom Metazoa; phylum Mollusca; class Bivalvia; order Arcoida; family Arcidae; genus Anadara; species Anadara kagoshimensis. The sequence goes on from CM037874.1 coordinate 19,965,728, forward strand.
ATTTCGCCAGTGATGATAGCAATATCAAAATGCCCACAAACGCTGATGCTGTATCATATGATCATGAAGCCGCGGTCCATCTGCACTGACTACTATAAATTGACCATCATTGGCCAGATCCCGTCAAAACAAGACGAGGAGTACAAACATGAAGTATAACGTAGTATTAGCCGTGGTGTTGTGTTTTGTGTGCGGGTTTTTACTTAAAGATGGCCATGCCGCGCCCGTATCACAAGATATGTCTATATTTGAACTCAGTGGTAAGTAAAAAAGTGAAAAAAGTACCACTAATTAATATAATTATTATTATTATTATAAACTACAGTTTCACAATAATTCATTAAATACCGTTTGTTCAGGCTTTTTAGAGAAAGTAAGAACGCAAATATTTTGTACAAAATCAATAGAACGGGTACATGTACAAATCAATATTTCTTTTACTTGTATGAGCCGAGTAGTTCTAAAAGACCATTTTTTCGACTCCACCCTTGCTTTATATATAATATTAAATTCATAATAAGTTATAATGCAAATCGAAATTTGAATTTTAGCAACAACTCGGATCATGTAAGTAAACGATTAATTGATTTTTAACCCTACCATTGATATCTGTAAAAAAAATACATTGTTCCTTTTCCCGCAGCAGAGTAAACGGACAGTAAAAAATTTCCTAATTTAAATCTGGTAAAGTTTCAAATTTTATACTGCTTTTAATTTTTAACATAATCAGAAATTCAAAGACTGGTTTCAAAGATCACTTTTAGGTTGGGTAATTTGTATTTAGTTTGGTAAAGAAATGTATTCATATTTCCAAGAACAGATTACCAAAATGTACTAGTTTTCTTTGTCGCACCCCTTTAATGGTTAAATAGGTACTCTAAATACCGCCATAATGTACCCTAGTACCATGCAGATAAGAAACTTTGCACAAAAGCTACGCACCATAAGGACTTCTGCAAGACCAACCCTATGTTTATAAAGACAAAAATGTTTTATCACAAAAACGTAAAACAACATAAAATCAACCAACTAATCAAAAATTTATCACCAAACATCAGTATCTTTAGTCAAGAAAAATTACGTTGCTTTAATGTTGCAAATAGGTCGTTTAGAAATAAGTCGACAAACAAAATTAACCTGTTCGTTGAATCTTTCATTAGGAATATTACATGGGTAGTGATATGATGTAGTTATTACTAGAGTGCTCGCTCAAGTTCAAGTTTCAAGTTTCTTTATTTCTCATATTGCAATTTTACAAATTGAGAATATATAAACACACATATATATAACAAATAATGCATGAGTAACAGCATAACATAACTATACAATTACACATTATGTTAACCCGGAGGACCGGTAGTACCGATTCTTTCATTAATAATCTTTATAAACTTACTTAATTTAATTTGTAGAGATAAATTTGTATTGTTGAATAATGAATAAAATTTTAAAGTATTTGGTTTGACAATATACCATTTAGGAATAAACATACTTCTTTCTGCAGACAAAGCAGTACAACACAAAATATAGTGATATTCATCACCTAAATCGGTGTTACAAAGTTCACATAATCTATTCTCTCTTGGGATATTTTTCCAACGTCCAACTTCAATAGGTAGTTTATGATTACTACATCTAAAATTACTTAAAGTAGTTTTGTTTCTATCAGAGAGATCTGAAGTTAAATAAATTGTAGTTTAAAATCAAAATGAGTAAATAAATTATAAGAGATTCCCCTTGAAAAGGTAGAATTTGTATACCAACTTTGTAAAAATTGATCATATAATTTTTGTTTAACACATTTAATTAACCAGGTACGGTTGCTATAATTATGAAATAGCCATATATTATTCATACCACATTCTTGAAAAATTGCTTCAACTGAGCTAATCCACTTAGTTTTAACACCATTTGAAAAATAGTTATATAATAATTTGTAAATAATTGACGTATATTTCGTATCACTTTTCTCAATAATATTTGACCAGTAACTTATAATTCTAGTTTTGACATAAACATATAATGGTACCCTGCCTAATTCGCCATATACAATAAAACTTGGCGTACTTTTTCTAACTTTTAAAATAAGTTTACAAAATTTTAAATGGACCCTTTCTAATATATCTAATTTTTCAAAACCCCATATTTCTGAACCATACAACAAAATTGGTAAAACCATTTTATCAAACATATCTATTTGGCAGTCAATTGATAAATTTAAAGTTCTAGCTTTCTTAATAATCCCATACATAGCTTTTGTACCTCTTTCAGCTAAATACTTTTTTGTACATAAAAATGATCCGTATCTACTAAAAAACACACCTAAATATTTTATTTCCTTTACTATTTCTAAATCTATACCATCAATGTGAAAAGAAACATTATTTGGAACTTTACCTTTTGAAAAAACCATAACTTTTGTTTTCTTAATATTAACAGTTAATTTCCACATTTTACAATAAATAGAAAAATTATTAATTGACACTGGAGGTCAGATATAGATTCGGACATTAACACAGTGTCGTCCGCATACAAAAGTAGAAACAACTTTAAATAAATATTAAGTTCATCTGCTAATTCTTCACTTATACACTTGATACCTGATATAAAATTGTTCAAGATCATTCATGTACAATGCAAATAATAGAGGAGATAAATTTTCTCCTTGTCGTACACCAATGTTACATGAGAAGAACTCAGAAACATGACCATCTACAGATATTCTAGATTTTGTATTTCTATACATATTAACAATAACTTTAAAACATTTACCAGTAATGTTATATCTTAATATTTTTGCCACAACCCATAACGCCATACTTTATCAAAAGCAGACTGAAAATCTATAAAAGCACAATAAAGCTTTCTTTTCTTGAGTTGTAATAACTCAATTAAAGAATGTAAAATAAAAATATTATCAACAGTTGAATAATTCTTCCTAAATCCAGATTGATTTTCACATAAAATTTCAAACTCTTCAACATAATTATTAAGTCTAATGTTCATAATAGAAGTAAAAAGTTTACCCATACAACTAAGCAAAGTAATAGGTCTATAATTATTCACATCATTAATACTACCTTTATTTTTAAAAACTGGAATAATATTACCAACCAGCCATGATTCTGGTATAATACCTGTTTCTAATACAATATTAAATAATTTAACATATATAGGCAACATAACGTCGATACTAGATATAATATATTCGTTGGAAATTCTGTCTATTCCCGAAGACTTATTAGTCTTTAGATTTCTTACACATGACATAATTTCATCACCAGTGATGCATTCATTTAAAATATTACCATCATTATTTGAATTAGTATAATTATTTAAAATATCATCCCCACCCATAGAATCAGCTGGTATTTATATTTTTAAAATGTGTGTAAAAATCATGAACTGAAATATTACTCTGTGTACCATTTGTTTTTTTCTTATTTATTAGTTTCCAATATTCACCTGGATTAGATGATCTCAACTTTTTAATCTTCTTTGTAAAGCAATTCTATAATTCTTAATACTACAATCCATACATTCTTATAGTGTTTCTCGGCATTTCGCATTTCTAATTTAAAACAATTCGATTTATATTTTCTATACATTCTTTGTGTTTTACGGAACTGTTTCCTAGCTACAAAACATTCAGTTGTAAACCAGTCTTTAGATTTACGTTTATTGGCAATGGATGTACCTTTATTTTTAATAGTTTTAAATGTACCAAAAGTTTGCTTAGCAGCTTCAACTAAAACATCACAAACTTGTGTAAATAAAACATCTAATTCTTTTTTATCAATAGTATTTACATCAACCATGTTCAAATTATCAAAAGAGATACAATCTTATCAACACTAATGTTATTACAAAAATCTGTACATTTAGTTATATTAAACGGTTTGATGTTATCTAACATTTCATCTCCATGAGTATTCACATTACAATCAGTATATTAAGCAATATATTACAAGTTATATTACACGTTAAGGGACAGTGAACATCTGAATACAGTTTGGTAAATTCAAGTATACAAAAATTTTCAACAATATTTAAGAAATCTACATTTCCAATAAAATAATCAATCACCGTTGAATTACATGTTGTGTAATCTCCAACACCTTTATCATTACCAACACGTCCATTGAGAATAAATAAATTATTGTTTTTACAAAACTGTAATAAATTATTACCAAAATTATTTTTCTTTAAGTCCTTATTAGATCTAATACGTGGAAAATTTAAATTGTCAAGTTTTTGTAGATCTGCATTACCATCTAAAAACGGATCTTCTGTTATTATTTCATAATTTGACAAATCGATATCATTAATAAAGTCACTACAGTTAGAAACACGGCTATTAAAGTCACCTGTAAGACATATAATATCATACTTACAGTTTAAGGTCGTATATTCATTTTCTATATCGCTATAAGCGTCTTTTGAACTGTACTTTGTTCCTTCAGTGGAATGTATGTAATTCCGAACAATATATCCTTTTCGGAGTTAATTATATACCTTTAAGCACAAACCAGAGAATATATTTACAATCAGTTTCCAAAGGAATAATATAATCCGACAGGTAACTTTTATATCCTAAGATAATTCCACCAGAACGAGTTTTTGATATAACACTTCGGTTCTTTGATTTAAATTCATATCCAGGAATGTTAAATTCGTCACAATCATCTGTTTTTGTTTCAACGAAACATAATATGTATTTTTTGTATTAAATCAGAAATTCCGGGTATTGCAGACGACGATTTAATCCACAAACATTTAAAGTTAAGATTTTAACGTTTTTGTAGACATTGTCATAATCACTTCGTGAATCGGTACTATTGTTTATATTTACATTGTATAAAAAGTTATTTGTTTTTCCTCCGTGGTAATCCTAGTCGCGATTGTTGCGCGAGTTATTTCCCTTTGCACGTTGTTTACTCCCGTGGTAGGCTCCAACGTTGTTCTGAGTTGTGCGTCTAGGTGTTTCGTTCTGTTGAGTTTCTCGTGTATCTGGAATAAAGAGGCGCCCATCGATGTACAGTTTGTCATATACTAAATTTGCCCTTTTATTGTTCCTTTTAGCAGATTTTAAGTGTGGATACAAAGCTTTCCTTCTGTCATTTATTTCTTTTGGAAATTGTTCGTTTACACCGTATTTGTGATTGTCAAGGCCTTTAGTTTTTAAGGTGCGGATTTTCTAATCATTTCCCTATCCTTGAAATTAACAAATTTCGCCACTATTGGTCTGGGGCGTCCGGTTTGGAATTTTTCCCATTCTATGTACTCTATGAAATTCTATATTTTTTCCTATTTCTAAATCTTTCACTATAAAATCTTTCAATAATTCCTCTGTATTCTCTTCTTCTAGTTCCTGAAAGCCCGTGAATATAAGATTGTCTCTCATACTTCTTGCCTGTAGATCAACATGTTTTTCATTAAGACCGTTGATTTCCTCTCTTAGTGACGCATTTTCAGCTTTCATTTCCTCTACAATAAAGTAATTTCATCAACTCTTTGGATATTTTCTTCAAATTTGTCATTTATGAAATTTAAACTAGTGTCAATGTCTTTCATTTGATCCTTTAATACTTTCACATCCTTTGTTACGGTATTTATAGAAGTTTCAAAGTTTTGTAGTCTTTGTTCTATAATATCTAGTTTTTCTAGTTTCTTGAACACAGAATCAAGCTTTGTACAGAGCACATCCATTTTCTCCCCATAGCTGATATTATCAAATTGTGAATATCCTTGAGAATAAGACTGGGAATGAACAGGGTATGCACCAACTGGAGAAACACCATAACTCATATTTGGCGGTACAAAATTTAAATTTAATGGCGTTGATTGATTATGTGTTGAATTCTGAGCCATATCTAGTGTCCTTGATGGCATAAAACAAGGAACAGGGGTTGATATAGTTTGTGAACAAGTATCGTTAATATGAGCGTCGTTAACACCCTGTACGTGTACCTTTGTATTAATCTGACTATCGCTATTACTACTCACATTCTAACTGTCTTTCTTTCGTTTTTGTCCAGATTTCTTCTTTTTCTTTGAATTTTTTTGCTCCTCTTTCGAATTCATTGAACACTAATGTCTTTTATATAACTCCAGTACATTTCCAGTAATTTTAAAATCCAAAAAAACATGTAGGATAAATGTAGAGCAAGAAATTTAAACAACCCGCTGTTACTCACGCATGCGCATAGATATAGTAAGTTGGAGGTCGAGGTTTCGTACCACAACCGGGTCTGATCTAAGACTTGAAAGTGGGTAATGACTGATCTTTTGCAAAGCGCTCGGCATTACGAAATTAAAGTCACGGTTCTTACGGATGGGAACTAAAATAAACGATGTTCCGTGTCACGGAAGGCTAAGCACGACAAAGAACACTGTTGTATAATCATAATGCCATCAGCGCAATGCACAGGTAAAAAAAGGCACCTCCGCTATTAGTTGGCAACGTCTAGATACTAGTATAATGAAATATTTTTGACTGGGTCGTTAAACACCATTACTCAACTCCTAAACAGTGTATGTTTCTATGATGGACTTTGACGAAATGAGAAAAAATATTCCCCTATACGTAAACGTGTTTGGCCATAATAAACATTTAAAGCTCAAGCGGTCAGATCATGATACGTTTTTTATCCAATTGTTTTCAGTTGTTATAATTTATTTCAGTTCTGGATGGCTATCTTCAGATGGAGCTTATACAGTTGTTACAACCAGATATGGACAGAGAGGTTCAAAAATATAACATGCTCTTCGAAATGTGTGAGATTGAAGTGAACAAGACGGTTGATGAATGCATCAAGTGCGCAGAATCCGCTAGCTGTGGTGGATCAGAATCCGGAGGGTGAGAGTGTATATCAGTTAGTTCAACCGAAAAGCTTTTTCACAGAAAATAATGCCCCTCAAAATTTCTTATATAAACATTTAACATTAAGTTTACATTGGTATGCATGGAAATCGAACATTAAAATCCATTGAATGCATGAAACATGGTGGACCAATCATAACAATTTATATCTGCTGCATGACATCATAACTTTGGTAAAAACAGATTGTTTCGACAAATAACATTAGTATTGTTTCGACAAATAACATAAGTTTGTCTGCTTGGCCTTTCATTCGAAATATTGATAACAAACATACCTTTTCACGTCCAAAACACAACCCAAAAGCCAAGTAAAAATGTTGAAACTGGCAAATTAAGTTATACGCGTGAACGTTCACTAGGGAAGTTGGGTCGTGTGCTCCGGAAGGGAAAGCACCTCCTGATTAGCTAGCAACAACATCACTTATGTAATCAAAATGAAGAATGTAAGAAACGTAGAATCATTGGACGTCAAAAATATCTAGAGTAATTTTGGATACAGGCATATCATACTAGCTAGATGGTAGTGTTAGAAATTGCAGTTAATGCACAAACAATGCTTGCTTAAGTTTCCAATGATGTAGCTCTATTTATTAGACTTAAGTGTATTTTCTTGATAATAAATTAATTAAAAATTAGAGGTCAAGCGGACAGGTCAATATAGTTGACCTATATACACTTCTTTATTACACACGTGACGGTTAAAGCTATCTAAACAATTGGTGGTTACCCTTCCGGAGCACCTAGCATCACTTCCCTATTTTCACGCATTTAACCTAACTTGTCAGTTTCAAAATATTTACTTTGCTTCTGGATTATGATTAGGACACGGACGATGAGTATGTATGTTTATTATGACGACAGAGTAAAATGAGATTGATAAAATATTACATATCTGTTACATCTATTTTCAGGAAATCCCCGGGTGTTATAAATATAGCCATGAATGTAGCCAAAAGCGTCATGGGTCCAATGCTTGACCACAAGATGCTGCTTCTTGGTGGCGCAACTGGAGCAATAACAAAAGCAACATTAGGTGTTTTGATGAATAAACAGACTTTGAAAACAATGGGAAATTTGGGAAAAACAATTGGTAAAGGTTTCAGCAGCGCATACAAGGGCATATCTAAAGGTCTTAGCAGCGCGTACAAAGACGTGAAAAGCGGCATTAGCAAGGCTTATAAAGGCGCCAAAAACACTGTTAACAAAGCATATAATGGAGTGAAGAGCGGCTTTAAATCTGCAGGAAATGCAATAAAAAGTAATGTTTTTCACCATTTTGTTAATAATAATAATAATAATAATAATAATAATAATAATAATATTTTTTTTATTTACAGTCCAGTTTTAAAAACATAAACGTAAGCTCAAGTAAGCTTTTGATTGAAAAAGGAGAAAACGAGAAACACATTAAGTTCGCTAATTGACTGAAATACTGTTTCGACTGGGTTCTTTGAGAGTTTTTTATTAGAGGAATCATAATTATGTGACATATGGTTAAACTAAAGAAATTAGAAAAAGTGTATTCCAATTTAATTTTAACGAGTGGAATAGTGTATTTGTTCCTTAAAACCCAGTCAAGATTCTTATACTGATATCGATTATGTCAACCTTGGGATGGAAAAGGTAACCGGGGTGTCCAAACACCAACGTCCTTCGCAAGTCCAACTGACCTTCCGAGTGGGATTCGAATATAGCCCCACCCACCCCCACCCCATCCCATCCCCACCAAAAACACTGCATACACACAATGTGTATGAAATATATCGTTTACTTGCAACATGTTTTCTAAACACCTCATTGTCATTGACCAATGCCTGCAAATTGAAATATATTAATTATTGGATCTGATTTTGTAGGCGATTAGGATTCGAATATAACCCACTACTCCTCAACCCAAAACGCTGTCTTTCGATATCTTGAATTCATGTATATAAAATTGGCTTATTTACTTTAAATGTGTCTTCTATTGTCGTCCTTGTCGTCATTGGGCAAAATACATGTATGCAATTAAAATAAATTATTAAAACTGATTTTTTTTTTATCAGCAGCTTTAGTATAAGTTTCAAAATCCAAATCACAATATCTTAATATATAGAAGGTATTTTGGAGCTAATTGAAATTTATCATCATTATCGTTATTGGTCAATATCTTCAAATTTAAATAAATTATTTAAACTGATTTTTTCGGTTCTTATCAAGATCTTTGATCAATGGCGTTAGTATCAAACAAAGAAGCCGGAACTCATACTAGTATATTAAATTGTACATGTCAAAAACAAACATACTAATCCATGTCCTAACCACAATCCAGAGCAAAGTAAAAACTTTGGAACTGACAAGTTAGGTTAGACGCGTGAGCTTCCACCAGGAAAGTGAAGCTGGGTGTTTCGGAAGTGTAAGCACCTCCTGTTTAGCTAGCTTCATGTATTATTTCTGATTTTCAGGTGGATTTTCCAAAGTTTTCGGAAAACGAGACGAATCCGAATCCATGGATCCATGTGTACTGGAATCCTGTGAATCATGTAGAAGAATTGACACTGACACTAAGACTAGCGAAGAAATAGTTAATGATGGTAAGTACATTTAATGTAAGGTTGTTAAAAAAATCTTCCATTAATATTTTAATCTTTAAAATTTACTCTTAGTGATGTTGAACTCCTTAAACATTGAGTAATGGCAATGTAATGTTAATTTTAACCTTTGCTTTAATTTATTTATTTATTTATTTATTTATTTATTTATTTATTTATTTATTTATTTATTTATTGTATTCATTTATTTATTAATCACTTTGTACATTTGTATTTATTTATTTATTTATTATTTATTTATTTATTTATTCATTTATTAATCACTTTGTATTTATTAATTATTGTAAATTTTTGTCGAAAAACCCTCTTTTACTAAAATGTTGGGGAAAATGTATTTATAATTATGGGTATTTATTAACTGAGTTTTATTTTAACAGTATGTAAGAGTGTTTTAGAGGCACAGAAGGCTTCAGAAGCAAAAATTGTAAAACTAGAGAATCAGATGATGTCTGTGTATGAGAAACCGGGCCTTATAATCAGCAAGGTGTGTACTGAGTTAATGGTTGTCCATTAATTAAGGTTGCATAGGCAGTTTCTGGCGTCAGAATTTTTCAGAGGGTACCATTGTTCACAAAGTTTAAGCAAAAATCTCATAATATTATTTTCTTTGCATACACGCCCACTAAGGCCTTAACAATGGGATCATGTGGCAAAATTAGGCATCAATGATTCCATAACCCTTTTTAGAATAAACATTAAATTTTCAGCTACTAGTATTTTATAACAGACACAATTTTTAATTGATTGATCTAAACACTAAGTATATTTGATGTTTAAGTTTACGCGTTTCTGGTCTTTATTGACAAGGGAGAGTAGGAGTTAGCACACTTGACTACTAAGTTAGAACTTGTGTTTAAACAATCCTACAAATTTGTACTTGACGTTTACCGAAAAAGAAATCACAAAAAATGTGGGGAGTTGCGTTAAGTAATGGTGTTTAACTTCCCAGTCAAGAATATTTCACTTATATTGAGACGTCGCCAGCTATAGGCGAAGGTACTGAATCGAACTTTAGCCTGTGCGTTGCGCTGATGGCTTATACAACAGAGTTCTTTATCTTGCCAAGCCCACCGTTAAGTCTTGGGTCAGACCCGACCGGGTATCGAACCCATGGCCTGCCACTTATTGAGCGAGCACTGTACCAACTGAGCTACCGCAGTGGTACACAAAAATGTTGGGAAGGATTGACATAAAAACAGATAATGTAATAAAGATATATATATATATGGCAAGATCTTTCAACACCTCCTATCTGTCTCTCGACAATTCTATCCACATCTCTGCAACCTTGCTATGATTACTCAATGTTAATACAATCCATATTTCAAAGAAGTATAGTAGACCTGTCAAAAGTTGTATCGATGAAATTCGAGTGCATGATTTTAATATCTAGAGCACGAGTTTTAATGTTCAAATCAAGCACGCTACTTAAGGAAATAAGGCGCTCGATTTGGAAACTAACAAATATAGTATATGACCATAAAACACAGGTGACGTCATTGTAAATTTACATAAAATGACATTTTGACTTACACACCTGAAAATTTTGTAACAAAATTCTCAAAATGAACTTTTACGTTTTCTTTCGTGGTTTTGTAGATGTAGCTTCAACTAGTTTTCGATTTTATTAATCATTACACAAATTAACTGCACCAATCTAACAGTAAAATCTATCACTACCACCTAAGGGTGCGAATCTGCAAAACAGGTGCCGTTTAGTATTAACTCCGCCCCCGGAAGCTAAAACAAAACCATTCTCGGTCGATACCCATCATATATATTACACAGTACAGATAAAAGCCTGTCGAAAGTTTAACACCGAGGTAACCGAAAGGGGGCGAAGCTCAGCTACCAAGTGGCAGGGCTGTGAATTGCCAGTGGATGAAAAGCTGTAGAGAGATTGATTACAGCATCCGAAAAGCAGTAAACAAGGGAACTAAATGAGCTGGCTATTCGGCACTTATTCTTTAGTGTTAAATTTTTGACAGATAACTGTACTGTATGTCCCTCATATCACTAAAACTACTTCGGTAGTTCATTCAGTAGAGTGCTCGCTCCGTAAGTGGGAGGTCGTGAGTTCGAACCCCGACCGGGTGACCCGGTCTGACCGAAGACTTGAAAGTGTGTAATGACGGTTCTTTTGCCAAGCACTCGGTATTACGAAATGAAAGTCATGGCTCTTTCGGATAGGAACTTAAAATAAACGAGGTTTCGTGTCACGGTGGGCTTGGCACGCTAAAGAACCCTGCTGTATAATACCATCAGCGCACCGCACAGGCAAACTTTCTGCAACTTCGCCTATAGCAGGCGACGATTCGATAAAAGTGAAATAATCTTGACTGGGACGTTAAACACCATTACTCAACTCAACTCTGAAAATTATGTTTTCAGTAGTTGCAGGTAGTCAAGCCTGTGTTAAAGGCGATCTCTATTTAAGGACCATCTGCTTATAAAGCCAGTAGAATTGAATCCCAATGTTCTTTATTTATCTTAACCTGTATATAAGGACCACCTGTATGTAAAGGCCACTTTTTCTGGTTCCTTTGATTGCCCTTAAAATACTAGTTTGTATATATATATTGATGTCAATTTATTTATTCATTTAATACTTTTATTTAATATTTATTTATTTGTTTATTCATTCAGCTATCGTATGACTTCATCCAGTCAGATGCGCTAAGCGGAAATTGGAATTTTCAAGTATCGGAAGTGAAAGCTGCTCTCGATGGTAAATCTATACCAATTTTACCAACAATGACAGTTAACGTCAATGACTTGGCAAGCGTTGCTAAAACAATGGCTCAAAGAATTTATGATCATTTGAATGCATAAATGACTACTGCACTTGTTCATGCGATTTGTTGAAATAAAAAAACGTATTTCTGTCCCCATTTATTTTGAGATAATAAAATAGCACTTTGTAAAAATGGTGTTTCGTTTCTTTTGTAATAGAAAACAACATTAAAAAAAGCTAATTTTAACAAATTATGGCACGGCTGAATAAGGCTGGTTAATTTGTTGCCGAAATGAAATTGTATTTACCAATCAAGAATACTCGTTTATATCGGGACTATAATTGTCACTGGCTTAAGGCCATGGCCAAGTGGTACAAATGAATGCTGACGTTACGCACGGCGCGCATGTACATATCTATGCACTTTGAAAATATTAAGGTATTTAAAGTCCTAACTTAAAGGGACTGTAATAATTTTGATAAATATCTTGCAGGGAATAAAATACATAATATCTATCGATTAAAAATATTAATAAAAATATTCAAGAAAAGTATCATAAATACGATACACGGATAAATTCAACAGATCTAGATACTAGTGATTTACTGAAGAATTGCTTTTTTATACTAGTCTGGGAGCAGCTAACAAAACCCAAAAATGATAGTCCCGCACATGTTTCTTTGGTGGATTATATATGGTTAGGATGTACTTAATCATAATCCGAGTGATGTCACCTTGGCACAAGTGGGAAACTGAAAAATCCAAGATGGCGTCCTCAATATGGCTGACAAAACTATGTTATCTCGTATATATAGTAATATATGACCACAATAAAATAATTAGAGTCTTTTTACAGGTTTTAGTGGTCATAAAAGCCGAATTTGGTGCTTACATTCTCACAGAATGGATATTTGAGCCAGTTTTAACGAATTTTAGATAAAATATTGTCAAAATTCAATTTATTTGGGACTTTGCATTAAGGCTATTATTCCTATGATAGATTTTATACATTTTCAGGTGAGAAATGATGGCTGAGTGTTATTTATATCTGAAATATTTCATTGTATAGATTTTGAGAAAGAACTTACTATATTGGTCCTGATCGCATTAGAACAATAATTGAATCAAGCAAGCAAAGACAAGATACAGTTCATGAGGATTTAGAGAGAAAGCTTTTTAAATGACGAACACTTAGATATTTACTGTCACAGAATGGTGTATCATCGTATACTTCAAAATACCATATTAATCGCTATTTGAAACGAATTGTGGTAGCCAGTAGTTCTAATGAACCTCCACCAACGAAATTAGGCAACGGTCCAACATAAAAACAGTTTAATTTCGTGTAAATTGTCTGTTTCGGTGAGAAAATGTATTATGGACCCAGATCCTCGCCACCCAAGTCGATGGAGAAAAGCTTTGCTTTGTCCGAACTGCTAACGACCAGGCAGACAACATTAAAGAAACTATTTTAGAGGCATGCCAGTCTCGAGATGTCAACAATGGGCACGGAGGTGGAAAATACGAATCATGGGAGCTTCAGTGACTTGCACGCTGCAGATCGAGATATCATGATGACTGCAGAAAAACATTTATGTCACCACGTTCTATTACATATGCATCTAAGGAGCCTCCTCGGGCTATTGACATGCGTTTGAAGCTGGTAACAAGTGAGTTTGAGCCGATCAAAACGACTATGGTCATCTGTAGAAGTTCATGCATCCTATATTTCATTTGGAGGCTCTATTTATACGTGGATTGTTAGTGAACAAAATTACTGATCTGTTGGTGAGGACCTTTTAGTTCTATCATCGCAGGTCTTGCAAATATCCTTATGTTTCGAACAACTGCATCCAGCATGCTCCGTATAGAAGAACTGGACGAAGATGATAAATCCATAGAGGTTGTTTCTAAAAGATCCTTTCAGAATGTAAAGAAATCAGGAGAGTTGGAGTAAAGATAGCTACAACTCTACAATAATACATGTCTTGCTACAGAAGAGTCAGTTCCACACTCTAAGTTTATTAGCTAACTTGTCAGACAAACTTTCCAACACTCTCCCTGCTTTGCTAATAGGTAATATAGTGACAAGCATTCTGATTAACAGACCAACATCTCTTCAGATTACACTAGGTATCCAAGTAAGAGAAAAACACAAATAGAAACTTTTCATGACTTTGGCGTGACCTGTTCATATGATGAATTGAACAGATTCAAATCGTCTGTTGCAGTAACCGCAAGGGTAAATTGCAAGAGTAACTTAAGAGCTATTACTGATTCCGTGGTGGACTCATACAGGCTGTGGCAGATAACTTTGATGCAAAAATTTCTTCACAAAATGGGCTTAAATCGACGCATGCTCTCGCACTTCTTCTGCTCAACAGCAAAGTTCCGTAAGTGATACCAAGTCTGACATGGCGATAATCAAGAGGATAAAGAAGGAAGATATGAAAGATCCAGCAGTATTCCGATATAGAAATAAACATTATCATGGTTCCTAAAAACAGCTCCGCATGCCTGAAGGTAAGAAAAACGGACAGTATTGCCTCTTAAGGTACTGCAGAACAAGCAGTTTCTGGTGCGAAGGTCACATGATTTAGATTTTGATTTCTTTAAAAGTTAAACATGCGTGCAAAACTCCAGAATTCGGTGGCTTAACACACAGTTTGGCCAGGGAACAGAATCAGTCAATAAAACCAGCAACCACTGCCATGTACACGCTCTTATAGACATGGTGCCTTCGGATCCTGATACTATATGATGACGCTGATATGTTTGTGGAGAGCGAGGTTAACAAATAATGTGGACAATACCTATACTGTGTTTACAGCTAATCAACAGTTATATCGAGTTATGTTAAATGTCATATGGGTACAGCCAGATTTATTCCCAAAATTTGTACCTAGATTAGGGGGTATGCATATGTTGATGAGTTTTGTTGGATGTGTCTGTGTGCTAATGGCGAACTCTGGTTTTGAAGAATTACTTAAAGCAGCATTTGGAGGAGTAGCCCGTATGCTTGCCGGTAAAAATTTTCCACAGAATGTTAGAGCTTTAAGAATGGTTTGTGAGGCAGTGTTGTGTGACATTGTACTTGATGTTGAAGACTATAACAGCTTGATGCAGATATTAGAGATGAGGGCACGTCAAAGCAGAACAGTGAAACTTTGGTTGGACTGTCTTATTCGAGCAGAGCGAGAAGCTGAATGGGCCTTGCATTTGTATGCTGTTTCTTTAATGATGCCATATTTCTTTGCTTCAGGCCATGTGAATTATGCAAGGTATGGATTGTATTATCTTAGATCAATGGAGAATCTTCCAAGGGAGGTGTTGTCAAAATTTATGAATGGTGAACATGTGATGAGACATAAAGCTGGTATTTGGAATTCAATTCGGTCAGACACGTTTATTGAGACTACATTCATGAGATATGGACATGGGCCTGGTGGACCAATAGGAATAACACTAAAACCATCTGCGTTGAAACGATGGGCTTTAAGCCTCCATATATGCAGTCGTCTCTTAAAAGATTTGGACGAAATGAGAGATTCCACTCAGTCCTGTTTCATCACGACTCACAAAGAGGAAAGTAAAGCAAGAATTTATTCTGATTCATCTGATAGACAGAAAATTAAAGACAAGCTACAAACATTAATTGATCCTCTCAATCCAGATGAACACCCTGATAGACTTCTTAATGTTGCGACAGGCAGTATTGCTCCAAATAATGTAAATGTTGATGATGCTGTTAGAAAAGGAATAGAACAAATGGTAACCTTTGAACAGACTTGGTCCAATGACTTTTATCAATCATTGTCAAACAATGTGGTTGCAATGGCAATTGGTAAACGAAGTGTGAAGTGTGAAACTGGAATAATATATGACACAGAGATGATATACTCCAGGGTTATGAGATTGGCGACAAGTAGAAACATTGATTTGAAAACTCTCTTCCAACACGAGCTTGCCCCTTTTCCAACATCAATGTTTGATGACAATGGTAATATGAGGATTGCAACATCTAAATCTATATTGAAGAGAAAACTTCAGGTCGTTCAATCAGCCAGGGCATCGTTGAAGCCAGATGTTATTGTCATTGATGGTTGTGCAATTCTCTGGTGTATTCATTGACCTTCCAACGGGACAGTGCAGAATTACATTGAAAGTTTTTGGAGCTATGTGTTACAACGCCTGATCTTATGTGATGTTTATCTGATATTTGACAGATACTATGATTACAGCATCAAAGATGTTACAAGAAGGAAGCGTGGTAATCTTAAATCTGGAGCAGGTCATAAACTGAAACTTACCACGCCTTTACCAGCACAACATACAGTTCTCACTGTAACAGAAAACAAGACTCAACTTATTGATATGATTTTCGCACAAGTCAGAGATAAAGCGTTAGACCTATCACAAGACACAAAGGCATTCCACAACAGACTTGTAATTACAGGATCCTCTGATGTTCCTACAGAAATTCATTTTGGCACTACTAATGATAGAGTTGATCTTAAAACTAGTCATGAGGAAGCTGATGTTATCATACCTCAGCTAGTAATGTATGTTGCTGCAGAAGGGGCGAGTGTTATAAAAGTTGTCTGTGATGACACGGATGTTTTTGTTTTGCTGCTACATTACTACCAAACAAATCACTTGTCATGTTCACTTCTAATGGAAGGCACTAGTTCTGAACGAACTCTCATAGACATCACAGCAACAGCAGAAGCCCATGCACAGATTGTACCTTAGCTATTATCCGCTCATGCCTTGTCAGGATGTGATACCGTAGCAAAGCTAAGTGGCATCGGTAAAGCAACAGCTACAGAAAGGCATTAAACTTGATAGGTTAGGTGACACTAGTGCTGACATAAATGATGTAATCTTGGAAGCAACCACGTTTGTCGCAGCATGCTATGGAAGGAAATCAAGTTCGAGTATGTCAGATGCAAGGTATGAAACTTGGTTGGCAAAAACCGACAACAAGAAGGTCAAACGAGTTCCCAAGTTACAGTCTTTGCCGCCAACAATGGAATCGTTCTCTGAAAATGTGAAGAGAGCACATTTACAGGCATGCATTTGGAAAAGTGCTTTAGATACTGATCCTCCAGATCTTAATCCAACAAATTATGGATGGACTAAAAACAATGAGCTGAAAACCTTGATTCCAATTGCCACCCCTGAAAATACACTGCCTGTGCCTGCAGGTGTACTACAAATGATCTGCTGTGGATGTTCCTCAGAAGAACTATGTGTAATGTCACGATGTGGATGTTATGCAGTTCAACTTGCATGTACTATTTTTGTAAATGTTTTCAAACAAGGAACTGTTAAAACAGATGGACAAAGGATGTTGAAAATGTCTGCGATGAGGAAAGCGAAAGTGACCATGACTCTGATGAATGACAGTATAAGGACATATAGATGCCCATTTTGTATTATGGACCGACTAGTTTTATTTAATTTATAAATAAAGAATGATTTATTTTATTTCAAATGTACAGTTTTATAATTTTACATCTGTGATTTAAAACCAATCAACCCTAAGCATAATCTATGTTTTTATCTAGCTTTATACTCTTAGAAATGGCAAAACCAAGACAATTTACGTTCAATTAGCTTTTGTATTTGTCATTGTATTCTTTTATTGATACTTTAGTGCTATATTAATATTAGACTATCATAAATATACAACAAAAACACAATAACATATAGAGAAACATTAAATACCTTTAGATATATAAAGAAAACTGTTCTGGCAGCCATCTTGTCCGCCATCTTTGATATCTTGAATTCCCAAGGCTGCCAAGGTGGCATCATGCAGTTTCTGATTAGGGACATGTTGCAGTACAACTTTATGTAAAAACGTTTTGTGCGGACTACTTTTTTAGGTTACATAAAAAAAGCATTTGTCTCCTGGACTATACCTTCAATTGATAAAGACGTTTCTTTCACAAAATTTAATTGATAATATCTTTTTTAATATTGTTTTGATTTTCAAAATTCTTTCAGATTTTAAAAATTTAACATTTTCATATTTTTTCATACACTATGACTTTTAAAATTTATTTGCAATGACGTCATATTTTTTTTATACCGAAATACGGGGTGTATCTGCAGAATTGCGTACGGAATTTCTGATTGACGTATTTTCGAGCTCGGTGGTTTTTGAACAGTAACTCACTTTGGCCAAGTAAAATGTTTTGAATTATAATGATTTCTTCACTCCAGTAAAGATTTTGTCTCAAAAGTTCAATATCTTTTTCGTGTTTCAAATGTAGCCATTGATAATATTTCCCTGACTCTGAATAATACTTTTTCTTGCATTTTCGAAGTATCATCATTGACTCTTATTTCGGATAAGGCCTTGTTCTTCTGCTATTCGAAGTAATAATGATTCTGAATATTATTATTATTTCTATCATAATTATTATTCCATCGTGACTGGGAATATAAAATAATCTAATTGATGAAGTAATTTGTATACAAATAATAAAATTAATATATTTACTATAACAGCGAGAAGCGCAAACACAACACTCCTAGTTTTCGACACGATAACGTTAAATTTTGCAAGTTTGCCGATCCTTTAGCAATATCGTCAAAAATAATGACGCTATTGTTAATTTTGGTCATATTTTCGCGTCAAATTTCGTCTTTAAAATTTTATACTGAAAAATCAAGCAAGATGACATATGTATTTCTTTACATTTTCAGAAAATTTAAATTCAGAACTACATAATGTTAGTTTTTCAAAACCTTGTAGGACAATCTGTTATTTTTCTACACTTTTCCCAATTTTTCAGAGCCTTAAAAAATGCAATTTCCCATTAATCCTATGTTAAAATCCCGACATTTTTGACGCTTTATAGCTAAAAAAGTAAAAAGGTGACCCCGCTATTTTCTTTACATTTTCAGATGCGCCTTAAAAAGTTTTACAAGTATGGAAAAAATCAGAAACTTGTAGGATAGTGCCCATTGTATCAATTGGCCTTAATACGAAATAACAGAATTTTTTACCTTTGGAATGCATTCAGGGTAATTTGTAGGAATGGATATTTAGGTGCCACGCCCACCGTGACACGAAATTCTTTCGAAAGGACCCGTGACTTTTTTTCATACCAAGTTCTTAGCGAAATAACAGGCAATATCTTTTTTAAGTCTTGATTATACCAAAAGGATCGAAGTTCCAACCCCGACCTCCATCATACTACATATAGTTCGTCTTTTAATGAACATAAAAGCAACTTTTTAGCCAAAGGCTCAGGTGAGCTATTGCAATCTATCACCGTCCGTCGTCCGTCGTCCGTCGTACGTCGTCCGTCGTGCGTCGTGCGTCGTGCGTAAACGTTACATTTTAATCTTCTCCTCCAAAACTACTGGGCCATATTTGATGAAACTTTGTGATTATCATGCCTGGGTAACAGCCTTTCAAAATTGTGTTCGGGGTTTGGCCACGCCCAACAAGATGGCCGCTGTTACTAAAAATAGCAAAAAGACAAAAAAATCTTCTTCTCTGAAACCAAAAGGTGCAGGCAAATTTTGATTGAAGATATTTGGATTCAGCATACCTAGGAACATTAAAATTGTGTTTTTCATGAAAATTAGACGAAAAATAGGTTACGCGTTTTTTGCGTAAAATTACGTAATTTTTAAAATGAGACATTTATTGTTATAACTTCATAACGGCTGAAGATAATTGTATGGAGTTTTCACTGTTGATCTTGTCTTGCAATTTTCTTCCAATTGATGTCATGGTCGAAGGTCAAGGTCATGTCCCAGTTTTTAACCTTAGATAAAAAATGCTATTTTTTTAACATTTCTTGTGATAATGGCGTAGGATTTTCAGTTATTTGTAGGTATTGACATGGCGATCATTTTGATACACAGATCAGGGTCATGGGTTCAAAGGTCAAGGTCACAGATGTCCAAGAATACCAAAATAGTTAATTATCTGCAAAACTATAAACTTTTTGTATAGGCATGTATATTGGAATATTGTAGGTATTGGCCTAACGATCATTTTGATATATGAATGAAGGTCATAGGTTCAAAGGTCCAGGTCATAGATGCAAACGAATACTTAAATGGTTAATTATCTCAAAAACTATAAACTTTTTGTATAGGCATGTATATTGGAATATTGTCGGTATTGGCCTAACAATCATTTTGATATATGAATGAAGGTCATAGGTTTAAAGGTCAAGGTCATAGCTGCGAACGAATATTTAAAAAGTTAGTTATCTCAAAAACTATAAACTTTTTGTATATGCATGTATATTAGAATATTGTAGGCTTTTGCACAACGATCATTTTAATATATGAATGAAGTTCATAGGTTTAAAGGTCAAGGTCATAGATGCAAACTAATACTTAAATGGTTAATTATCTCAGAAACTATAAAGTTTTTGTATAGGCATGTATATTAGAATATTGTAGGTATTGGCCTATCGATCATTTTGTTATATGAATGAAGGTCATAGGTTCAAAGGTCAAGGTCATAGACGCAAACGAATACTTAAATGGTTAATTATCTCAAAAACTATAAACTTTTTGTATAGGCATGTATATTGGAATATTGTAGGCATTTGCACAACAATCATTTTGATATATGAATTAAGGTCATAGGTTCAAAGGTCAAGGTCATAGATGCAAACGAATACTTAAATGGTTAATTATCTCAAAAACTATAAACTCTTTGTATAGGCATGTATATTGGAATATTGTAGGTATTGGCATACAGATGTTTTAGCTGTTTATAAATAATATATTGTAGCTAGACTTTAAATATGTTATATATAGCATATTTATATAATAATTATTATAATTAATTTGCAAAAATACTTGCATATTATTGGCCCTTACTGCTGAAAATTTTGATATTCTCTTTTATTAATGTCATTGACCATTGACCTCTGCATAAGATATGTACTCTTCCTCAGGTGAGCGTTAAGGCCCATGGGCCTCTTGTTAATTTACACATTCTGCGATAAGTTTTGATTTTTTAAGTTATTCCCCCGGGACCATTGGTTTATGACGAAGACTGATTTAACTAGATGGCGACTTAATTAATGATGCCTGGATGGTGTTGTTGACGAAGTTGAGGGATATTAAGGTGACAATAGTGTTTGCGGGAGATTTTACACACCCGCAGAGAATCAGTGTTCCTTGCGGATCGCAGTTTTATCCACGTCTTGTCCAAATCTTGCGGAATTGTTGGCCGAAAAAATATGTACTTAGTTGGTAACAATAAACAAACCATGAATAGAAGAAATTGGACGCATTTTAATCTTTGCATTGTGGTGCAATGTAAGCCGAATTACACTGGTCTACGTAATGCCGATGTAACCATATTTCAATAACCGACAGTGTGTATTGAACAAGCATGCACTTAGGACGACTTTTAGATGCTGACTCACTGAGACAGCAGTTGTAGAGGTTGCTGACCCACCGGTCCGTTATCCTGACATCGGGTAATAGAAGTCAGCAAGAATGTGAAATTAAGTACTTTGCTTAAAGCCGCAACATGAACTTACAGGGTTCGAACTCATGGTCCTTGGATCCTAGAGTTCGACGCTCTAGATACAAACTACACATGTGTAAAGGTATATATGTTCAAGTGCGCATGTTTTTGGGATTTTCACACTTTGAAAGCAATACTACTTCCCAATAGTTGAATATTTCTGAATAAATGTACTTCCAGAAAATCTGCTTCAGTAAAAGGTGGTTTACATTGATCGGCCCTAGAATTTCTTCTTTTAATGCCAACATCATTTAACGTTTACCGAAACATAGATATCTAATAGTACTCTGCATACAGAAATCGGGTTGCTGATCAACAAATTGACTACCAAACATTGTTTGTCTGCATTTTGTATGGCACGGTACGTAAGGTGCTTAAGGGTAATGTAAGTAGGAAAATTCAAGTGAAAACCGTTTGTTTGAAATGCGTGAAAGAGGGATATAATTAGGAAATTATCTACACAAAAGTGAAGATTTATAAATTAAAATAACGTAGGATTGATAATTTAAGAGTTCATAAAATATTTGTTGCTTTTTTTAAAGAATATTGTGCATACATACAACCAAATGGTTTTCACTTGAATTTTCCTACTTATATTACCCTTAAACAATAACCTTTCTTAACTAAAGAATACCTAGGGCGCGAAATAGCCTGTAATAACATTCAAAAAGGTCTCATTGCAGTAGGTTTGACTTCGAATTCGGTCGCCTGTTAGTTATATTTAAAAAGAGCTTCTCCTTACCGTAGACCTTCATTGTTCGCATATATATATTATACATACGTGGTCGTATCAATTATTGTCAAACATAGCCATATTTAGCTACAAAAAAGTGTGTTACATCCTAGAAATAAATCAGCCAGAAATGATGTTATGCTTGTTTTGTTTATTGGACACTACTATAGTAAAGGCAAACAACATTAACCTAGCCGCTTGACCTTTGATTTAAATATTCATTATGGACAGGTAAATTTAAGTAATAAGGATCAAGCACGTATATTTCGTCTTCGCTAACCATGTATCGGAACACTTATTATGTGCCTTGAGTACATATTGTTAACAGTGCCCATTTATACTTTTATATGAATGTTCCTAATGAAAGGTCAAACGGACAGGTCAGTGCTGTCTGCCTATAATATTTCTATAGTGTATAATGAATGTTCTTCATAAGTTTACATGTACTTTTGTTGTTAGACTACAACATTGTTGACCTATTGTCTTCTATATTTGGTAAAACGGACAATACATCTCATAATTCATACTGAATACGACATCATGCTTAGTTAGTGGTTAAATGGTTTCGCACATTGCCGTGTCCCTTTATCCTGTGTCGCACATTTTTTGAAAGAGCCGAGGCATTGTAAAATGTTATATACCACAATTTCCTGCTACTGAAACAAACCTGACCTGTGCTTTATAGTTTTAGCATTCATCAGTTTTAATGTTATCTCGAAGTCCACTGTGTCATAAGATACAAAATGTATGGTATTGGATTCATTAGGACGTTAAGTTAGTTCGACGTCTAATGAAGTCCATTGTCTAATGGATTCATTAGGACGTTAAGTTACTTCGACGTCTAATGAAGTCCATTGTGTAATGAATTCAGTAGGCGTTAAGTTACTTTGACGCATAAAGAAATCCACTTTGTAATAAATGCATGAAGCGTTAAGTGACTTCGACGTCTAATGATGTCCACTGTGTAATGGATTCATTAGGCGTAAAGTTACTTCGACGCCTAATGAAGTCCACTGTGTAATGAATTCAGTAGACGTTAAGTTACTTTGACGCATAAAGAAATCCACTTTGTAATAAATGCATGAAGCGTTAAGTGACTTCGACGTCTAATGATGTCCACTGTGTAATGGATTCATTAGGCGTAAAGTTACTTCGACGCCTAATGAAGTCCACTGTGTAATGAATTCAGTAGACGTTAAGTTACTTTGACGCATAAAGAAATCCACTTTGTAATAAATGCATGAAGCGTTAAGTGACTTCGACGTCTAATGATGTCCACTGTGTAATGGATTCATTAGGTGTAAAGTTACTACGACGCTTAATGAAGTCTATTGTGTAACAAGATATAGAAATGACTTCATTTAAAAAATGACATTCTGATACCATGAGCAGAAATGTCATTTCTTAAACATTTGTATTTACAATTAATTTATATTGTTTGTATCCATATTTGTTTTCCAAACCTGCCCATGTTTTTCAGTGCGAGTTCGAAGTCATCTCTCGGGGAAATTCATATGCATCAAGGGTCATGGCCCCTATTGTCTTTATAGGGAATTGCAATACGCTTCAGCATGTTTCATCGAAGAGCGATACAGTCATATTTTAAATATAAGGTGTTAATTTACAATTCTAATACACACAGAGAAACGTGCAAATACCTTCTCTTACTGTCTGTCAATTTTGTTCTGACCTCTACAGACACATAAACTAAAATAAAATACCACATGTTGAGATCTATTGTCAATCATCCAATAAAATAGACATTGATTTGACACAAATCTTAATGTCCACACGAAAGCAATCTTTCCTGGACCGGTGGTTGGTTTGAAAATATGATCATACGAAATTGCGATCATAAAACGTCATGTTACAATGGCCAAAGTCACCAATTGCAAGAACACACCACAACATACAACTATCGTATACCTGACTGGCAATTGTGTACTTGACAAAAGCCAAAGCAGCCAAAAACACATCACAGAATTGCTATGAAATGAAATTATAAAGGTGTAGATGCATTCATAGTGACTGACTAGTCTTTTTACGTTTTTAGCTATGGGTATGGTCAAGTGAAACTTTTATAGAAACCATTGTCTTTTAAGTCGAAGCTGGCGTTTTTTAATTAATAGCGTTTTAAATGATATACAAGTATTTTGAAGAAAATGAAGTATCTCTAAAACGAAAATCTTGTCTTTTTGTCATATTGGTAGAATAATTAAATATTTGAAAAGTAATAAATAAATAGAAAAGTAAATAATTAATAATTTAACATCTCCATTTTCAGAGTTGTTTATCGGTCTCTGTTGAATAATCGAAAATTTAAATACATGTCATAATATCGATATTACAGCAGCGAATATTGCATACATGTATATGAATTTATGTAAATCCATTCATACCTTGCAAATAGTTGTCAACGCGTTCACGACATACACACTATCAGACTAGATATTGGACAAATGACTACGTAGACACTAAAGGTTTATAACAAACGAGAAACAAATGCAAAACAACAAAGTAAACATATTAATAACGAATGTCACAATGCTATGCTGGGTCAGAGTTGACCAATGGTCAGTACCTTGCAAATGGATCATCGCCTGTCAGTACAATTATACCAAGTCGTTTGTAGGTATAATCATCAAACACTTAGTCTAGGGCCATGTATTTTTTATACGAGTATGGTCCGTTTTATGATATATTTTACGATGAGTTTATTATTCTTTTATCGTTTTTCTGATGTCATAAACTTGTAAAGCAAAAAATAAAATGTGACTAACAGATTACTTTAATTGGCATTGGTGTGAGAGTGATTTAAACACCTGGTTTACAGATCAAAGCTTGGTTGAGACGCACGACAATTTATATATATTTTTTTTTTTTTTTTTTTTTTTTTTTTTTTTTTTTTTTTGCAAAAGTTGGATATAACCCTAATTCTTCCCATACCCAAAACTTGCCGCATATATATACCAGTTTTGATTTATTAATACAATTCCTCATCGTAAGTGTTTGGTCCAAAATTGTGAAACCTTTTTTCCAGTTGTTGAAAAGATGCTCAAAAGGACCAAGTTACATATTATACCAGTCTTACTTTTACAGCACTGGACGGTCGTTTCGAAATACAATTCCTCATCAGTAGCGCTTGGACCAAAATTGTGAAACTTTTTAAAAGATACGCAGAGAACCAAAATATGTTTATCGAAATTTAGCTAGGAAAGGAATATACGCAAAGTGTTTACAATTTTTTTCAAGTTGTTGAAAAGATACCCAAAGGACCAAAATAAGTTTTTTTTTGCATTTAGCTAGGAAAATACTTTGCATGAAGGAATATACGTAAATTGTTTACAATTTTTTCAAGTTGTTGAAAAGATACCCAAATGACCAAAATATGTTTTACCAAATTGAGCTCAAGAAATACGTTGCATGAGGGAGGGGAGTATGCGATAGTTTTATAGAATTTCAAATTCTAACTACCAGCAGATTTAGACAATAGTATATTTCTGACAATAATACACAATTAAAATGATTTTAACCAAGGCATAAAGCCCGACTACTCACCTCCACACTTGACTTAATGAAAACAATTATAAAATTTACTTGGCCTTAAACTTATTGAAAATGTTACATTCAGTTTGTATTACTAAAAAAGGTTTACGTACAGACAGATTATAACAACACATGTATAGTGCGCCAAGTTTGACAGGGTAGTTTTACCTTTAATTTGAACATTCAAACAGCCGAATCCATTGTGTATTTTAGGGGCTATATAATGTTGGTATAAAAGGATTGATGGTATTAAAAGCAGCCTGTATTTCTTATGGACCATATTGGTGCATTTAGATGGAAACTTTTCAAGTTGACGCAATGAAAAGATTTTAGTTATTTTTGCAACATTTAGGAATTATTTTTCAAAAAAAATTTGATTGAAAAACAAATTTTGTAAAACTGTAGGACACTGATCCGTATGGTGCTTCATGCACGGTGTGATCAATAATTAGTTGATGTAGATGTGTACTTTTTCAATATTTTTTGTTTACTGGTCACATGGTCAAAATAAAGCACTATGATTGATGATTGTTAGAACTACATGTAATTATTAAAATCTAAATATCCGCCCCAGTCAATCTGTTATCACCTCTATTCATTTATTTTTAATGTAAAACCAGATTTGACCTAATGACCTTGACCTTTCAACTTCGATATAAATACCTTAATTTTGTATGGAACTATTCATTTCTGCCACGTTTTACTAAAATCGATCCAAATTTGTGGAAGTTATGAAGCTGACCCGACATATGGACATAGAAAATAAGATTTGATTTTGTAACCTTGACCTTGACCTACACAATAAAATACGATTTGCAACATATCACCTCGTGTTGGTCTACATATAATCATTTTAAGTTTAATTAAAATCCATCCATAAAAATGTGAAAGGTATGGAGAAGACAGGTTACACACGGACAAACTGACAGACAGAGATAGTGATTTCTATATACTTTCCCATCCACTTTAATTAAGTTTGCGGTGAGTATATATTATACTCAAGCATTTAAGATAATAATGTATTTAGTTAATTTCTTTTTAAGAATTTTATAGTACAAATTAGAAAAAAATGAAACATGCCTATTTGTGCCAGTTTATGAACCCAACTTTTTGTTAGATAAGTGACTTTTTGCAATATTTTACATTGTATAAATACATGTTGATGATTTACGGTCAAATATCGGTAAACTTACATAAACTGGTAAAAAGGAACCATGAGAACAATAGTAAAACAATGACACTGATAAATGTAAAACATCACAATTATTACTATATATTATATATACGAGATATAAAGTATTTTTATTTAGTAGGTGTGTGTTAACCAAAAGCCTGCTTCCTGTCAGGACGCGTTTTTTATATAACATTTTTTGATTTTGCAGTTGGTTTTCATTTCATTCAAACCTTTCTTGTCCAAAAGGTAAGATTTTAGATTAGTTTCATTTTAATTTATGCCATGCTATCGTTTGTAATATTGACATTATGCACATGGATCAAAGACAAATGAGAAATTCTATTTCTATTTATACATTGCACTTCCTTTATTTTAATATTTTTTGAAAACGTTAACTTTGTATAAAAATATTAATAAAATAATTCAAAAAGCTCCGACATAATAGTTTATAGTGTAAAAAATTTCTTTAGCCAGTTCTACTGTTCCTTAAGATTTTTTAAAGTATTTTAAACATGTTAAAAAGAATTAGGGAATTTGCTGATGTTTATAATACACCAATTGTACTTTAAGTTATAGTTATTAATTATACATCGGTGTAAGTTCAATTAAACTAATGTAAACATTGTTAATTTTACTGCGGTAGCTTAAGTGGAAGAGTGCTCGCTTCGTTGGAGGTCGTTGGTCCGATCCCCGACCGTGTGTGACCCAAAGCGTGACCGTTCTTTGGCCAAGCACTCATTACTCCTACTCGCTGACCAAAAAAAAAATCAAAACATAATACAATATTTGCCTAATAAGTATTTTGAAATTAAAAATTGAAATTTAATTTATATACTAGTATTGGGGTTATTAGGAAAGCAACAAGTTTAACTACATGTATGGCAATATTGTCTCCTTTGTAGCTTCTTACTGGACTACAATTTTGATAACATAATAATAATCGGAAAATGCGTGCTGGTTACACATGGAAAAACCAATACCTCTTGCACACAATTCCTTTTTAATGTCAAATATTTGTCTTTCCCGATATTTTACAAGTTGAAAATTTCTTCACTCGATTTTAGCATTGAAAAAGATTTAGAATTGGAGCAAATAATCTTGATTTGAGTTGTGTAATGGTGTTTAACGTCCCAGTAAATCACTTCTATCGAGACGTCGCCAGCTATAGGCAAAGGTGCAGAAATTTTGCTTGTAAGATGCACTAATGGCATTATACAGAAGGGTTCTACATCGTGTCAAACCTACCGTGATACGGGACCTCGTTTATTTTAAGATCCCATCTGAAAGAACCATGACTTTGATTGCTTGGTGAAAGAACAGTCACTACCAACTTTCAAGTCTTGGGTTAGACCCGGTCGGGGTTGGAATCCACGATCTCCCAGTTACGATCCGAGCATTCTACAAACTAAGCTACTGCAGTGTCAGCGTGTAGGAAAGTATGATTTTGGATTTTGGATTTTGTCATGAGAATTGAAATACAGTACCTGGGTATCTGGTGTTCTTTGGTCGGTTTATATGCTGTATAACAAATGCTTTTTATGTACTTGCAAACAATCAGGAAGGAATTTTTTCTTAATATACATCTAGTTCCTTTATTTCATATATCAGTCATTGATCTATGATTCGTGTATTTTTTTAATCCCTGACAAAATAGTGTTTAACAGTAATTTTCACTTATCATGAATAGTGTCTCCTTTAGTGAATGAACCTTTCATAAATGACCTTAATATTTATGAAAAATGCTAACTAATACATGTATCACCAGAAAATACCCTTGCGATTTGTATTGCACATGCGCAAATACAAGCTCCAGGCTAAAATCACTGTCCAACGCTAGTATTTTAGTGGTTCGCTTAGAGTTTTCGAATGTTTCAGAAGTTAAATTCACATAATGTTGGATATATCTTAAAAATAAACCGACGGTTTTGTTTTTTTTTAAACTAACCAAATAAGTTCCACAAATAAGTTTTTCATCTTGTTCAAATGTGTCCAATTATGTAATGTGAAGTGTCCTACGTTACACTACAATTTTACTTTTGCAATTTAAATGAAATTCTTGGCGAAGAAAATGTTATTGTTATGCTTCACACTTAAATCGTTCAAAATTGGAGCGTTTTCTGGTGAAATTGAATGCATAGGCATTAAAATAAACTGTAAAGGGTCTATTGTACAGTATGACCCATGTAACGCTAATTTTATATCCGAAACATCGATTTAAACAATCGAAAATGCTACACGCGATAGGTATCGGTGACCAGAGAAAAGGGCAGGCGCTTTTAGGTCGAAAAATATATTTCCGAAAGAGTAAAAAATGACGTCAAAATTGATAACTCTAAGAAATGATTTCTATATATGCCCAAAGCCAAGAACAAATCCAGTTTCACTAAAAGGGAGTTTTTACCGGAATATTTGCGAAAATCCAGAATAAACAGACCAAATCCGGAATAAACCAGATCAATCCGGAATAATCAGATAAAATCCGGAATGATCAGACCAAATCCGGAATAATCAGGCAAAATCCAGCAAAATCCAGAATAATTGGTCTATTTTTAGCTCACCTGACCGAAGGTCATGTGAGCTTATGGCATAGCGCAGCGTGTGTATGTGCGTGCGTGTGTGCGTGTGTGCGTGTGTGCGTGCGTGCGTGTGTGCGTCGTTAACACCTATTTTCGACTTCTCCTCTGAAACTACTGGACAGTTTTTAATGAAACTTTGTCAGAAGTATATATGGGCCGGTGCAATTCAGATTTGTTCTTGGCGTTGCCATGGCTACCATAACTAGGTCAAGTTGACCTAGGGGTGCAAAAATCTTAAAAAATCTTCTTCTCCGAAAGTACTGATTGGAGAAAAAATCTGATGTGATATTTGGCTTTTCTAGGGTCTTAAGCCTATAGTTTGTTTATTTTGTGAAATTCGGATAAAAAATAGGTTACGCGTTTTTGCGTTTAATTTTGAAAAAAATCGTAAAATAGCTTCAAATTGTTATAACTTGACTATTTGACCAGATAATGACATGGGGTTTTCAGTTTTGACATCTTCTTGTTAGTATCTTCAAAATGAGGTCAAGGTCGATTGTGAAGGTCGTGACCTAATTTTTTGTACCTTTGATTATAATTATTATCTCGAAAACTATAAACTTTTTGTATAGGCATGTATATTAGAATGTTGTAGGTATTGATAAAACGATCATTTTGATGTATAGAAAAAGGTCTTGGGTTACAAGGTCAAGGTCACAGATTCGAAACAATACTGAAATGGTTAATTATCTCGAAAACTATAAATATTTTGTATAGGCATATATATAAGAATGTTGTAGTTATCGATACAACGATCATTTTGATGTATAGAAAAAGGTCATGGGTTCAAAGGTCAAGGTCACAGATGAGAAACAATACTGAAATGGTTAATTATCTCGAAAACTATAAACTTTTTGTATAGGCATGTATATTAGAATGTTGTAGGTATTGATAAAACGATCATTTTGATGTATAGAAAAAGGTTATGGGTTCAAAGGTCAAGGTCACAGATGCGAAACAATACCAAAATGGTTAATTATCTAAAAAACTATAAACTTTTTGTATAGGCATATATATTAGAATGTTTTGGTATTGATACAACAATTATTTTGGTGTATAGAAAAAGGTCATGGGTTCAAAGGTCAAGGTCACAGATGCAAACAATACCAAAATGGTTAATTATCTCGAAAACTATAAACTTTTTGTATAGGCATGTATTTTATAATGTTGTAGGTATTGATACAACAATCATTTTGATATATAGAAAAAGGTTATGGGTTCAAAGGTCAAGGTCACATATGCGAAACAATACGGAAATGTTTAATTATCTCGAAAACTATAAACTTTTTGTATAGGCATGTATATTAGAATGTTGTAGGTATTGATACAACGATCATTTTGATGTAAAGAAAAAGGTCATGGGTTCAAAGGTCAAGGTCACAGATGCAAAACAATACCAAAAGGGTTAATTATCTCGAAAACTATAAACTTTTTGTATAGGCATGTATATTAGAATGTTGTAGGTATTGATACAATGGTTATCATGATGTAAAGAAAAAAGTCATTGGGGTTTAGTTTTTATGTGTTCTTTAAATCTATCAGCTAGCCATTAGTTATCAGGTGAGCGTATCAGGCCCATGGGCCTCTTGTTTACGGTAAGTCTTTCGTAATCTGAAAATTCCGGCTAATGTCTGATTATTTCGATAAAAGACTGATTATTACGGTAAATGTCCAATTATTACGAGAAATTTTCTTTTAATTTTTTTTTTAATTTACGGTAATAATTGAAAATTCGCCGGAATAAATAGACTTTTTACCTACCTTTTTACCGGAATAATCAGGCTTTAACCGGAAATTTAATAATCCGGATAATTTACCGTAAAATATTCTAATTATTCCGGATTTTGACCAATTATTCCGGATTTCGTCAGATTATTTCGGATTTGGTCTAAAAGTTCTGGATTTGATCCAAATAGCTTATTATTAGGATAAAAACCCTGCTGTAAAAAGCCATCAGCGCAACGCACAGGCAAAATTTCTGCAGCTTCGCCTATAGCTTGATATAAGTGAAATATACCTGACTTGGACGTTAAACACCACCACTCGACTTAATTCAACTTAATCCTGCAAATAATAGACGACCAGTATCTCTAAGGTTTTTTTTTTTAATTTGCTGTTTCCGGAGACAAGGTAATCGACAAGTGTTTGTATATCATTTATGACTATCAAACAATAATTATCTCCACATTATATTCTGTCATAACTGACAGTCTCGTGTAAATACTATAAATCTTACTTATATTTAATGGAATATAGCATGTTAACAACAAAAACCGTGTCACGTGACTTACCGAAAAATGTCAGTCATAATGCAAAGACCTACTGTAGAAGCCACTCTGTTTGTAACAGTGAAATACTCTTTATATCCATATAAAAATAAAATAAAATTGAATAAAGATTGATATTTTTCACTTACTTTTACCTAGTCGTAACAGGAAATCTGTATAAGCATCCACGATTGTCATAAAGTATGTAGACCTGTAGAAAGGAAAATGATGTTATGGGGATTTTACATGGTGAAAATGGCGAAGTTTACACCGGAAATGATGTTCTTGGTGGCGTTTTACGTCATATGCGCAACAGAATCCGCTATTTGGCTGGTTGTTCAACATGTTAAATCCCATTCTAACATGACCTGCGTTCCCTTCATATGAAACATGAAGAAGCCAGCCGTGGTATAACAAACGATATATCTATCGCTGTCCCGTTTTAATGACGTACGCCCTTGTCTATCTTATGACGTCATGCTATGTGTCGCGAACACTGGTTGTGACTTAATTTTCATTCATGAAATCATTTATTTCAATGGAGGTAATCTCAACAGCCGAATTGTTTTAATGGACGTTTTTGCAAAAAGAAAGTAAAAAATACTTCCAAAGAAAGTTCGCAATGTTTATTTCAATCCTTTAATCTTAGTCATGTTAGAATTAAAGTGAAAAGCCACCTCGTGATATTTTTGCCGCATGTTATCGACGGCTCATGCATTATTCGACGATATACCATGGGTACATGGTGATTATTTCTTAAATAGCGTCAACGTTTTATCCTGTGCAAATATATCCTAGGCTAATCGCGGATGCGCATATAGATTCCCTGTATGGACTAGGTACAACTAAGTGAAAAATATCAATCTTTATTCAAATTAATTTGATTTTCTATGAATATGAAGAGTATTTTACTGTCACAAACACAGTGAATCCTATAGAAGTTGAAATTAAATATAGATGAAAATATTGTACACCATTTCCTTTGCAATAACTGAAATTACTTAGACCGCGCAATAACACCACATATTTAACTCATATTAAAACAAATACTGGGCGCATACTGTCATAATTCCAAACTGATACTCAAATACAAACGTTTGTTTGAAATCAATTGACGTATCGGCTGTCATGCTTTTTATGTATCACCACTGGCCGCCATCACAGTATAAAAGCAGCGTCACGGCAGCTAATGACGTACAAGTGTCAATGACGTAATTAAATAGCACAATTCAGGCCGAGTTTTGTAATTTAAGCATGCCGGAACATTGTGGGCGTGGCTTTTACTTGTAAAAATGTTTGATGTTGGTATTGATACCTATCTAAAAGAGTGCCTGTCTCACAGATTACATGTTGTCACAGGTCCTATTCTGTTTCACGACGTACATATGGCATTGGTCCTTATCTTACAGAGTATCTGTTTGTATTGGTCCCTATGCCATAGATTACCTGTTGTTTTTTGTCCCTGTCTCACGGAGTACATATCGTATTGATCCTTATTTTACAGAGTATCTGTTTGTATTGGTCCCTATAGCTATGTCATAGAGTATCCGTTGTCATTGGCCCCTGTCTCACGGAGTACATATGGTATTGGTCCTTATTTTACAGAGTATCTGTTTGTATTTGTCCCTATGTCATAGAGTACCCATTATTTGTTCCTGTCTTACGGACTACATATGGTATTGGTCCTTATTTTACAGAGTATCTGTTTGTATTGGTCCCTATGTCATAGAGTACCCATTATTTGTCCCTGTCTCACGGAGTACATATGGTATTGGTCCTTATTTTACAAAGTTTCTGTTTGTATTGGTCCCTATGTCATAGAGTACCCGTTGTTATTTTTCGTGTCTCACGGCGTAGCTTATTTTACAGAGTATCTGTTTGAATTGGCCCCTATGTCACAGAGTACCCGTTGTCATTGGTGCCTGTCTCACGGCGTACATATTGTACTGGTTCTTATTTTACAAAGTATATGTGTGTATTGGCCCCTATGTCAGAGAGTACCCATTGTCATTGGCCCCTGTCTCACGGAGTACATATGGTACTGGTCCTTATTTTACAGAGTATCTGTTTGTATTGGTTCCTATGTCATAGAGTATCCGTTGTCATTGGTCCCTGTCTCACTGAGTACATATGGTACTGGTCCTTGTTTTACAGAGTATCTGTTTGTATTGGTCCCTATGTCATAGAATATCCGTTGTCATTGGTCCCAGTGTCACGGAGTATATATGGTATTGGTCTTTATTTTACAAAGTATCTGTTTGTATTGGTTCCTATGTCATAGAGTATCCGTTGTCATTGGTCCCTGTCTCACTGAGTACATATGGTACTGGTCCTTGTTTTACAGAGTATCTGTTTGTATTGGTCCCTATGTCATAGAGTATCCGTTGTCATTGGTCCCTGTCTCACTGAGTACATATGATATTGGTCCTTATTTTACAGAGTATCTGTTTGTATTGGTCCCTATGTCATAGAGTATCCGTTGTCATTGGTCCCTGTCTCACCGAGTACATATGGTACTGGTCCTTGTTTTACAGAGTATCTGTTTGTATTGGTCCCTATGTCATAGAGTATCCGTTGTCATTGGTCCCTGTCGCACGGAGTACATATTGTATAGGTCCTTATTTTACAGAGTATCTGTTTGTATTGGTCCCTATGTCATAGAGTATCCGTTGTCATTGGTCCCTGTGTCACGGAGTACATATGATATTAGTCCTTATTGTACAGAGTATCGGTTTGTATTGGTTCCTATGTCATAGAGTATCCGTTGTCATTGGTCCGTATCTCACGGCGTACACATGGCACTCGTCCTTTTTTTACAGAGTATCTGTTTGTATTGGTCCGTATGTCATAGAGTATCCGTTGCCATTGGTCCCTGTCTGACGGAGTACATATGGTATTGGTCCCTATTTTACAGAGTATCTGTTTGTATTGGTCCCTATGTCATAGAGTACCCGTTGCCATAAGTCCCTGTCTCACGGAGTACATATGGTATTGGTCCTTACTTCATTCTCTTGTTGAGAATTTAAAATCTTTTTCCCCATTATTTTACTGCAGTAGGTTACAAACTAAGGTAAACCTTTTAATAAGACTCTAAATTACGTATACACGACGTAAACGCTTCATCCAGCTGTTGACAAAAAATATTAAATATATTATGTCAAGTGAATTTTATTAATGTCATTTAAATTCCATAAAATTTAACTATTTTCTTTAAACAGTTAAAGAATAAAAAGCAAATATATTTCTCAATTTAAAGATAAATATATTAGAAAATAGTTGATCTTTAATTTGATGCAAATTTTTTAAAAATGTTTGGTTGAAAGGTGAGAATTCGGGAAGCATGGTTAACGGCCCAATTTTTTAGTAAAATAAATCAAATAATATTGGCAACTACAAAAGCGCGTTCTAGGTAAAATTATGACAAGAATTTGAAGATTATATGGTAAAAAGTATAATAAGGTCAGGGTGATTTTATTTTTTTTATTTCATAAACATATTTGATGAAATTGTTCCATGTAATTCCTCTATCGTGTATTTTTTGTTCAATTTCCTTTTCTAATTTTGATTGCATGTCAAAGTTGACATCATATACAAACTCAAATTATACCCGTTCTAGCTATATGATGGTCTTGTAATTCTCCAGACATGACTTCCATAGAAAATATGGAAAGAAATAGCGAAGGATAATCCTAGATCAAATTCTATTCTTAGGAAGTCACTGGTATAAAAAAAAGCCAAGTGCAAAGAACTGTTTGAGAATTTACGAAGACGAATCATAGCCGCCATCAAAGCAAGAGGAGCATCAGCTAAATAATATCTCCTAGTTGATTATTTTTAATGTATAAAAGCTATTTTCTTCATCAAATAAGTCATCTTAACTTTCTTCTAAAAACAGAAACAGGGGGGTTCTTTTTGGAAATTTAGGAGTGACGTTACTTTTTAAACGGGCATGTATGCTTGTATTAGTCACTAACACACAGAGTGTATGTTTATATTGGTATTATTTGGTTGGTTGAATTTTGCCTAATCTCGCATCAGCAATTTTTCAGCTATTCAAACTATTTTATTAATCTCTATGGATTGATCTATGAACAATTTTTGTATGCATGTGAAGTGCAGGTATTTTATGGCCTGTCTTGTGCTAGCGCGCACTCAGGCGACTTTAACGTGCTAGCTCACAGAGTCAGTACACCGTAGACAAGCGTACCACTCCCCCAGGCCATTATACTAATACCAGATGAACGGCAAGGAAAATTCACTTTTCCACGTGTGGTCTTAGCGGGACTGGAACTTACAGTGGCGAGAGATCCTGGATTTCTGACTGACGTCTTAACCATTAGGCCACCGCGGCCTCTACATATTGGTATTGGTCACAATCTAAGAAAGTATCTTTGGCATTGACCCCATCTCACAGAGTGTATGTTGGCATCGAATAGGCTCCTATCTGATAATAGAGTGCATGTTTGAATCGGTCCCTATCCCATCGGGTTAATGCTGCCATTGACCCTGCCTATCTCGCAGAGTATATGTTGAAATTGGCCTACCTGGCCTATTTTATTGAACAAATGTCCGTATTAGTCCCTGTCTAAAAGAGTACGTGTCGGTATTTGTCCTGTACTTGTTTGTATTGGCCCCGATCTCGCAGATAGGTAATTGTCCTTTTCTCACAGAGTTCAAGTTCGCATTTGTCTTCTTTTCACATGTTTGTATTGCTCTCTATCTGATATTGTACTTTTACTAATGGTCCCCATCTCTCCGAGTGTTGTGTAAATGTAAAGTACATATATGGCAGAAATATTGACATATACCTGGATATAATGACGATTTTACAATGTACTGGTACATATTTTTGTCACTTTTGTCGGCTTTATATTGGCCATATATTTGAATTTCATACATAAATGTCATCCGGTGTTATAAATCATTGAATATTCAATATCATTTTCTAAATTATTTATGCGCAAAAACTGTAGTGTTTACTACATTTCGGGGTTTTGGAACTTGCATGTAAGTGTATCAGGAACATTTCTTTTCGAAAAGTAGGTATATATTATTTCATATTCCCAATCACATCTAAAGTTATGGGGATTTACGTTTGTTTTTTTCTTATAACTTAATGATTTTTTCTTCTGAGGAGCCAAAATTTCCTGTATTAAACTTTTTTCTCTAATTTTTACAAGGAAGAAGAAACCTTATAGTACAGAGGGCGACTCTAGATCTTTTTACTATGATTGTGCAGATATTTTCTCCCCTTTATACCCATTTGACTGCAACATTTTTGTAAAAAACATTTGTAAAAATAAAATCGACAGTTCATCATTTAGATTGTTTGTACCTGTACATATGAATATCACGAATCTGAGCAAATATAGAGTAAATTAAATATGTTATTGTTAATTTAAGAAAGTTTTTATTAACAAATTGTGGTGTTTTTCTATGACAAATCAACGATGTTTTTTTTTTTTTTTTGTTAAAAATTGTGCTTTTCGATATTTTTAGAAACAAAGAGAATTTTATTTGGACTTTTTTTTAGACAAATTTTCTTAAAAATGCATATCAAAGTATAGCGCAGCTAAAATGAATATTGGATGTGCATTATTTTAAGAAAAGTAAGTTTTTTATGTACCCTCATTTTCTCCATACCTTGGCTGACGTTCAGTTTATAGAACTTAAAAATTAAAATATTTAAAAACTATTACAAAATTACATGTTCTTAAAACTAATTTGAATCAGGTTTTCTGCAACTTTTTTAGATGAATAACTCCACTTGATATAATTATACCGATTGTGTCAAACCAAAGTCCCTGTTGGTCTGTCCGAGTTTAAACTGGTATGTAGTCAATACATAGAACAAATTTTGTTTGGTTTTTCGTTGAAAATGCTGATGCAGCTGTTTTATATTTTTATCAGTATTTCGGGAATTTGATACTTATTGAGCGTTCAGCATTTTGTTTCTGCAAAACAAAATATATTTCGTAAATATACAATTATATCTAATCTTACAATATTTCGGATATTAAATCTTTATTAAGTACCGACATACATTCTAAGTGACATTCAAATTATAATGCAATTCTACTTTTTCCTTGTAAGTAGAAGTGCAATGTAATAATAATGTAGATCGGTACTTCACTTGATAAATGTTTAATAGCCGAAATGTAAGATGGACGATAATTGATCGACTATTTAATTGCTTCCCTTTTGAAAAATTATTTGTGAACAAAAAATATTTCCACGTTTTATAAATCTTTTAATTTTACAGATGGCTGAAATCAGATTCCTTGTCCTCTTCGTGATAGTGTACAGTTTGGTTCTGACAAGTGGTTTTCCATTCGGAGGACTCATAGGTGGCGCATCCAATGCCGGGCTAGCAAATATGGGAATGGCAGGGGACACAGGCAATCTACTTGGTTTAGATGGGGCTAACACAGGCAGTCGAGGAAGCTTACTTGGTTTGGATGGGGCTAACACAGGCAGTCCAGGGAGCCTACTTGGGTTATCAGGCGGCGCAAATACAGACAGTTTATTAGGATTAGCAGGAGGGGCTAATATGGGTGATATGGGTGCTCTACTTGGATTAGAAGGAATGCCAGCTGGAGAACAGCAAGCAAGTCTATTGGGAATGCCTATTGAACCATCTGGACAGCTTGCACTGAGAATGATGGGCCTTTCGAACAGTGGAATGCCTTTAGGCGGGAATGTGCCTAAATTTCTTCGTATTTGTGATAAGATATGGTGGGGATGTTCCACTGTACTTAACTTTATATTACAAAGACTTGGTGGACCTGTAGGCATAGCTAATAGATTTTATAACAGAGCCATTGATAATTATAGTAAAAAGCATGGAATTCCTAGAGGAGAGGCCGCTGGACAGTTTAATGAAGTAATGGAAAGTAGGCTAGCCGGTTCGTTCTTAGGTTAGATATGAAAATAATAATCTAAAAAGCACATAGCAAAAAAATGAACAATTACTAATTAAAATTTAAAAAATCGCTATATGTATATTAAGAATTCCATTGGAAACTAATTGGTAATTATTACTATATGATGGCATTGTATAAATATATCTCCCGGTATAATTAACGAGTGTTAGAATCACTACTTATTTCAAAATTTCCCTTTCATGAGAGCTTTAATTGGAACATTAGTAAGTAGAATGACTCTTTTCCATAGCTTGTAACTCTTTATTAAAGCATTGGAGCTTCAATATTAAGAATGCCTTTATCCAGAATAGCTCTTTATAAGAGCCTTGGATTTGTCCATTTATAAATGATTACCTTTTTCCATATCTAGAGCTATGTACTTTACCATTGTTTAATTGTCCAATAACTAGAAATACTTAACTTTTGCTTAGTTTGCTCATAGCGAGAACTGCTAAACAATTGCATAATTCTTTCCAGAACAAGATCTACTTAACTGTTGCTCAATAAATTCTTAACGAGAACTACTTTACAATTGCATCATTTTTAAGTAACGAGAAGTATTTTCTCATCCATTCTCAATAATGAAAATACATGTAATGTAACTTATAAGTTCTGATTTTACATAAAAGCGAGACACATGATAACGTTTTAATGATGAGAAGTGAATATTGTTGTGTAACTGAATTATCTTATAAGTGTAATATTTTTTCATAAACATTTTCTAAATCGCGTAATTTTTGATTGCACAGGAGTGACATGAAATAAAGTTTTATATTACGTGCGTGCGAATGTAACGGGTAAGATACGTGCACATTTAGTAACTGACACGTGGTTATGTAAGTAGTACGTGTTCACGTATTAACCTCATTTATTGCGCACTTACTATAAATAATTTCATGTCACTTATGAGCCACCTTATATATTAATTTGCAAAATTTGTATACATGTTTTATAACGAGAAACATTGTAGCTTGTAATAAAATTTATTTTAACAAATTTTGTTTGTTTTGTTTTGTTTTGTTTTTTTATTTTTTTATTTGGTTTTTTTTGTAAGTGTTATGGAGTACCAATAGCGTTCAGAAATCTGGTCTTACTTCGTTCGGTAAGATATTTTTCCAGAATAAAACAGACAAACCGATAATGTCCAAATCTTAAAAGCAAAGTAAAAACTTTGAAAACTGGCAAATAAGTTAGATACGCGATATTCCACTAGGAAGATCACATGTCTACTGCCACGTAGGAAAACATTTCAATCGACCAATAAATGAAATAAAAAGCAACTAGTGACATGTTTTTGCATTTATCTTTATCAGCACTGGCATAATGAATAGGGATGAATACTACAGAAGCGTGTTTATACTTCCTCTTGACATAAGGACAACATAAATGATTATATACACTATTAAAATTTTTCAAGACAACTGTTAAATTTCCGGTGCGATTTGAAAAAAAATTGTACCATTTTCGGGGGGGGGGGGGGGGGGAGAGATGGAGGGACAATCACATAAATAAATACATTTTGAATCTAAATTATGGGGAAAAAACTTGCAAAAGTAAATTTGTCAGCCATGGTGGATATCTCGCCGAATTAGAAAGATGTTAAGCAAAATGAAGGCAAAACAACGTCATATAAGGCTTAGAGAATGTGAACTTTAATTAGTGGTGCGTCATCTCATAGATCAAAAGCCAAAGATGTACTTTTTTCCCGAATTTGTCTTTTTATTTTATTGAAAAGTATCATAGATAGATAGATAAAATCATTAAATTGCAAAAAAAAAAAAAAAAAAAAAAAAAAAAAAAACCGATCAACTTCAGAAAATCTATCTAAGACTAAGTAACAACTCTGGGTCATTTTTGGGGGTCGATATTTTGCCCCTTTAGAATTCAAAATCTAATGGGTTTTTTTCAGTCTTTAAAATTTCACCTTTAAAACAGTAATTTGCCGTTTTGTCACTAATAAACAACTTGTATATGGTAATTGTATTCATGTACATGTAGGAGTTGTTTCCCCTGAGATGTCAATTTGATCGATGCTAATGCTCTCTGGTGAGTGAAAAGGTCCTTACTGTTTGCGTGTATCTCCATGACATGAACATGTGCATCTTCGTTTCGAATTGACAATGCATCCATATGTATTTTTTGCTGTCTTGTAAAGTGATGTTTCGAGAATAAAATAGACGTGTTCCATATATTACAGTCAACCCTGTCTATTAAGTCATCCAAGGAAACCTGTACATGTGGCCTTTATGGACAGATGGTCCTGTATACAGATTAATCGGGGATTTGTTTTACTGACCTTTTAGATAGATGAACCTTACATAGAGGCGGTCTTTTAGGCAGGTTTCACAGTATACAATAATGTCAATTGGCTATTGCGTACCGGCACTGCTTAACAGTACAAAATGCTTCAGATATACCCCATATTGGAATATGAACATTATTCAATGTTGCAGAGTGGTTTGAAAATGTTGAGAAACGTAAATTTAGTTTGGAAGCGTACAAAGTGAATTATACCCCACAATGTTGTTTGAAACGTTGCCCTGTGTAGTTGCGTGAAACTTTATGGAAACGTTTTAATTGCAACTTCTCGGAATTGCACCATGATTTGATACGGGAGAGTGTCATCTTACTAATAGTTCCGCTACACGTTATGGAGTACTGGTATCGCGAGGCCCGCTGGTGATCTTTTTTCCTTGGAAACATACGTTAAAGTCCGTTTAGTTACTT
This sequence comes from Anadara kagoshimensis, assembly GCA_021292105.1. Lineage (NCBI taxonomy): Eukaryota > Metazoa > Mollusca > Bivalvia > Arcoida > Arcidae > Anadara > Anadara kagoshimensis. The sequence continues at coordinate 20,007,406 of CM037874.1, forward strand.
CAGAAAAGGTAAAGACAATTTGGGAAACTTTATAACTATCATTACAAATAAGACACAGATTATTGTCCCTGAATCCTCCTAAATAATCCATTTTTGTCTTTTCACTTTTCATTGTATTTACCCCATGCTTATGTAATTCTCATCACCAAATGATGTTTTGTACTTACGATTACGCCTTTAAGCATTCATATTTACTCATTTCGTTTCACCTTTGCCAGATTTATCTAATATTTTCCAAGTTTTATGAATTTGTTAGTTAGGAAGATTTTTACATATTGTATCAATAACAGAGTCTGTTAAGCATTGATGAGAGACAATTATGACATCATGCGATCCCGAACAGCTGCAGACCTAGACGATAGACGAGTGTTTTGGAGCTTGGAATGAAAACGTCACCGGGGTTAGCTGATGGTATTATACAACAGGGTTCTTTGTTGTGCCACACCTACTTGTAACGAAAACATTACATCAGATTTATGCATGTTTTCATTGACAGTGCTAAGAAAATTGGAAGCGTTGGACGAAATGAAATTAAATATTCTACGTTGCAAATGAATAACGTGTACCTTACAATAGTCGAAACAAGCACAACACCTGAACTGAAGAAACAAAATAAGTACTACTAAACAAACATCACTATGTTTGCATCAAACCGAAAAGCAAACAACCGATCCAAGTTCATATCACAATAAAAAAAAAGCACTGGAAAAATATTGAAAACTGACAGATTAAGTTAAAAACGTGATCTTTCACCAAAAAAAGTAAGGCAGGGTGACCGCAAGGGAACACGCATCCCGACATCCCGTGAAGCTAGTTAAATTATCTTTTAAAAAGAAATTAAAGTTTAAATACAGTCGAAGTAGGAATTAGACACTAGGTAACATTGAAGCCATACGTGATGAGCTCGGTAAAATTAACAGATTTTAAAAACAATTGAACATGGAAAACAAAACCATGTAAAACAATACATGCCTATCTCAAATAGTGATTTTTAAAAAATAATTATTCTGTCAAATACATGTGTTGTATAATGATTCTACACAAATGTATGTTCCAACCTTCATATCGAGTACCTGCCACAAAATATTGGTTGAATGTTTTTAAAAATGTTGCCTTTGTTTTTTTTTCTCTTTGATGAAGTCAGTCGCCGTTACGTGCGTTACATATTGAAAAGCAAAATCCTTAATTTACAATCCAAACAGTGTAAACTTGGGTACAAAGAAAATGTAGAAAAGGATGAAAAATATTATTAGTGAACAAAATTGATAAAGTGTTGTCTTTTCGACGACTGACTAAATGGAAATCTCCAGTAAAACTTAAGTTACCAAGTTCTTTTATTTGTTCTACTATATGTATTGTCTGCAAAGTTCGGTTTCGGCATTTGTACTTTGCCTTTTTGACTATGTTTATGAACATGGAATAGTATGTTTGTTTTTAAATTCATAAGTTTTCTTTTATATTGATTAGTATCATTTAACAGCAAATATCACGTTTAAGTGTATCCAGAATGCTCCATTTAAAGTCACTATTTCAGGGGGAGCCTACCCTCGGGCCTCCGTTAAGTATGAAGTGCAATAGCGCTTCTAATTTTTGCCCCGGTTATAATTGAACCCTGTTTACGCCCCTGAACTGTCCATTATATACTGTTAAGGTCCATTCAATAGTAATAAAACCATATACCAATACACCAATGTGGTACAGGTCCATTCAATAAGTACTACATCACTGGGCACCATTGTGGTCATGGTAACTATATATGGCCAATTATTAGTTCGTATACCACTGTGGTAGCTCAGTTGGTAGAGAGCTTGCTTTGTAAGTGGGAGGGCGTGGGTTCGATCCCCGGCCGGGTCTGACCAAAGACTTGAAAGTGGGTAGTGACTGTTCTTTCGCCAAGCACTCGGCATTACGAAATGAAAGTCACGGATTCTTTCGGATGGGAACTTGAAATAAACGATGTCGTGTGGCACGCTAAAGAACCCTGCTGTATAATGCCATCAGCGCAACGCACATGCAAAATTTCTGCACCTTCGCCTTTAGCTGGCGACGTCTCGATATTAGTGAAATATTCTTGACTGGGACGTTACACACCGCTCAACTAAACTCATTATGTTCGAGATCAATCTAACAACCAAAAGTACTATATGTATATAACCACATCAATGTGTACTTTTTATGATCGAGTTCCACAATTTATTCCGGATACCTCGGGGCAATAGACCTGAAGTTCCAAAACATTGTACATCATTGTGTCATTTTATAATTCCATGTTCCTCTAAAGCTGACAGTTTATAATCGACGTACCCTATTCTGTGTTTATCTTTTCCTGTTTATTTTTGTGTTTCCTCTTGTCATTTTGTGATTTTGATTGCATTTGTTGTTGCCAATTATATAAATTATACGTATATGTATCCTTTCTTGTCGTGATGCGATCAGTTAGACATGAAACAAAGAGTAAATCATGTTCCCTGGACAGTTAACAACTGTTTTTATCGCTAATTGATTGATTGTCATAGCTAAGGTACAGCTGTCCACTAGCTAAAATGACTTACGAATAACATTTCTTGACCCTATACAGATGTACTATACAGAGTATGACGTACTTATGTACTACACAGAGTACTCTGTATAGTTATAATATAGTAGAGTACACGTGTACTCTACTATATTTCTGTTATAGGCAAACAGCATTGACCTGTCCGCTTGACCTTTGATTTAAATATCTATTATGAACGGGTATATGTAAACAACATTGACCTGCCCTCTTAACCTTTAATTTAAATATATATCATGGATCAGTTCATTTATGTGTAGGGATCGCAGGCATTGATTTCGTCTACTGCATCATGAGTGATACTCATTTCATAGAGTGTGTAGTGTATCATAACACTACACATTTATTGGGTTGGTGAATATTCCTAGTAAAAGGTCAAGCGAACAGGTTAATGTTGGTTAACTATGTATTTACATAGCGTGTACATATTGAGAAACACTAAGCATGAACAATGTTCATGTAATGGTTAGATTCTCCTATATGATTATTCTCAACGAAAGCTCAAGCCGACAGGTTAATGTTGTTTACCTATATATTGATATAGCGTTTACATGGTGAGAAATACTAAGCATGAACACTGTTCATGTAATAGTTTGAAGTTTTCTATCTCAATATTCCCAACGAAGGCTCAAGCGAACAGGTCAATGTTGTTTGACTATAACTGTAGTCCAATCACTTATTGTGAGGAGTACAAATGTCGCCTTAAAAAGATCGTGGATTACTTAACTAAAATTTCTTCATTAAAATAGATATGTTATTTTTCTAACATGTGTTCAAAGAATTTGGTTACATTTCTTATATTAACTTTTAAGTTTAAAAATCAAATAAAACCAGTTTTATCAGACGCACATCTGAATTCAGTTCATGCGTATTGCGTAGTAAAATGCTTTATCCCATTTCATCTATTGAGACAAAAATCTCGGTTTTGTTAGATGAGTCTGACGATTTTGTAGTTTTAAACCCTGAAAGTAAAAAAAATGTGTTAATCTAAGCTAAACATGTGTAAAAACGTAAAAATGGATTTTATTCTTTATGTCCATGCTTATGTTGTTTTACCCGTTGTCCATTCATAAACAGATACAATGGGTTAGTCCTTGACTGGTTAGGAATTGAAACATCTGTTTTAACCCGTATCGTGTAAATACGCATTAGCCAATCAGAACTTAGTTTTGAATGACATATAAAATGAAGCTGTTGAACATAACAGATATTTCAATTAATTGCTTAATTTTGATCCCAAAAACTCAAAAACTACAGTGAATATTAAAAAGTTAACCATGTAAATAATAATTTTAAATACTTATCTTTAAAACAATGCTAAACGAACAAGCATTTATTTCTAATCCAACTCTTATCGAAAAAGTTTATTAAAAATTATTCATATAAATCAGATACAAAAATATTAGGGAAAAAATCAAAGTCTATTGAAGTTACAGGGTTGGATCCAGGATTTTTTGAAAGGGGTAGGGGTGGGGGTTGAGAATTATATCAATGCTACGAGCGTAGGTGCGAGCGCCAAAGGCGCGAGCTACCAGAGACGAGGGATCTATACGTATACAGAAATGGGTTGTTATATGAAGGTCACATCAGTCAATAGCTCTCTCTTATAAAATTATGAACCCCCCCCCCCCTTAAATCCGCCATTGAGTTATATCAAGTGAGATATCACAGCATGTTTTTCCTCACTGAAAATGTGATTGGACTATAATGGCTTGTAATAAATATGACATTTATGAACAAACATGATTTACTTGACTGCTTGACGTTTTAATAGGAATATTTATATATTAGGGTCTACCAAATACATATGTAGTATTGGGATACATGGGTAGTGCTGGGATTCGCAGCTGCACCACCTTACTCCTTACAAAAAAGGCAAACAACAATGACCTGTCTGCTTGACCTTTAATAAAAATATTTATAATAAACATATATAATTTGGCATACAGTTTGTTTATTTCATATAAATGGGAAACACCATTTTGAAAAAGTAAACACGTGCATTGTTTGAATTCTAACACTATGCAAGTATTAGGTAATCCTCCTATATGAATATTCCTAATGAAAGGTCAAGCGGGCAGGTCAATGTTGTTAGTCTATACCTATTTTCCTTACTTTCCCAAACCCTGTGCTTTTAATAAGTGTTCCATCATGATGTATATGTAGAAGAAAAGAACGCTTGTGTTCCATAAACATAAACACCCTTTATTTATGTAAAGTCAAACAACATTGACCTGTCCGCTTGACCTTAAATTTAAATATTCATAATGGGCGAGTAAGCTTAAGAATAGGAATCACGCGTGTAAACCTCGTCATGGGCAATGTATAGAATCCTAAAACATACCTTTGTATTTGGTGGACCCTCCTATATGACTATTCCCAATGAAAGATTAAACGGACAGGTCAATGTTGTTTACCTATACTGTTGGTATTAACAATGTATTGTGAGTTGAGTTGAGTAATGGTGTTTAACGTCCCAGTCAGGAATATTTCACTTATATCGAGGCATCGCCAGCTTAAGGCGAAGTTGTAGAAATTTTGCTTGTGAGTTGCGCTGATGGCATTATACAACAGTATTGTTATCGTGTCACGACTACGTCACACGGGACCTCGTTTATTTCAAGTTCACGTCGGAAAGAACCATAACTTTCATTTCGTAATGCTAAGTGTTTAGCGAAAGAACAGTCACTACCCACTTTCGAGTCTTGAGTCCTACCCGATCCGGGTTCACGGCCTCCAACCTACGGAGTTAGCACTCTACTAACTGAGCAATGGTCGTTAAAACGGGCGTTGTTATAGATTTCAAATTTACCAGCAAAATATGCATATGCTGCTGATGTCCAAGGCGTTACAACAAAGGATTTTTTTGAAACCTTATCCAGAAATGTTCTTGCAACATTTTATGATGAATATTCTTAAAACTGTCAATAAAAGTCACCCATAATCACTCTATTTCGACTCAAAATCCCCATAACAAAGTAAAAACTTTGGGAACTTGCAAAATTCAGTTAAACATGTAAACTTCCTTAAGGGAAGTAAGGGCTGGAGCTCAAAATACAAAACAAAGTGTTATTCACCATGGGTTGATTTGGCCATGGGTAAAAAATCTGTATATTACAATTAAGTTTGGACCACACTATTGTGCGAGACAACTCACGAACAACATTACTGCATGTTGGAAGGACTTCAAATTGTTTCTTCTACCTTTTTATAAATAATTTTATTGAAAACATATACAAATACATTTATAACAGCGAATGAAGTCATTTTAAATGTTTCTGGGAAAAGTATTTTTCAAAAATGTTACATAGAATTTATTGGGGTGGGGGTGTACAATTAGACGTCCTTCTCAAATTTTAGCGAAAAGTAGAATAAGAATTTTAAAAAATAAAGAATTAAAAACAATTATAAGTCTACTCCTATGTGATTTGGAGACTTAATAAATGACAAATACAGTTGACAGGTTTCCCCATACAAATGTACAAAGACATGTATTAATTACTTACATGCACATGTACTTTATGAATTAATCAAAATACGGGTCATACAATAAATAAATAAATAGGTAATTATAGAATGAATACTGGATAACTGACGTTTTTTCTCATGAATTCCCAATTCCTTAGTACATATAAGTGTTTTGTCGTTAAAGAGCACTTGTCATTTACATGCACGGTCATAAAACATGACCCTGTGACACACAACAAATGTCCTTTTCTAGAAATGTCCCAATTTCTGTATTACCTCCATGTGTTCATGGTAAATTACCTGTAATTGTTTATTTCTTGATTATTTTTCTCTGAGTTTAGTCGACATTGCTTAAGAATGAATACGTTCAGAGTTTGTTTATGTTTATTATTGTGTGTTGCTATAGTAACGGCTGCTCCAGCTGCTCCAGCATCTTCAACATCTTACTTTTTGAAGAAATGTGACGAATATTACCCACAATGTTCACAAGCGGCTGCTCACTATTTCAAGAAAATTGGTGGCATGAATGGACTTGTTGATATAGCTTCAAAAGTGGCCACTGTTGCACAACAGATGATTGCTAGATCAGGAGTTAACAATATGATGTCATCAATATCTAACTACTTTGGTGCGTATACATATAGTTTCTGGTTTTTTTGGCATGCATTAGATGTACATATTTTTACAATTGATGGCACGAATATTTGAAAAAAACAATTGCCGTTGGAAAGCAGTACATCGCCCAATGTTGTTTTTTATTTATTCATTTATTTATTTATTTATTTATTTATTTATTTATTTACATTACTTTGTTTTTGTGAACACTCTTGTTCTTGCATACTTTTTGAAACCTTATTGATACACCCTTTTGCTTTCGATTTGAAACAATCAGATTTTAAAAACTGCAAAGAAATTTTATTAGATATATGGATTATATTTGCCGTAGCCAACATTAACCACCCATGACTAATGGTCATCGTGTAGACACATGTACTTTAACAAAAGCTTTTCGACTGGGATCCTTCACATTACAGAGCACAACCTTCCTATGCACTTAGCTAACCATACTATTTCATAGTTAATGTCTGTTGTGTTAACATACTTTTTTCATTTTTTTTGGAATTTGAATGCGGACAAGATCTTTGTTAGAGCAGAACTTTAAAAATTCAAATATACATCATGTAATACTATTAAGTTTGATTGCAGTATATTTAGAGATTTATTTTTTATCAAAAATGGAAAACAGTCCATTTAGACTAATTTATGATTAAATCACATAATCCTTCTAAACTTCATGTCCTTTAAAACCACTGAATATAAGGTTGTTTTTCTATATCTTTTATTATCATTTTGAATCGTTGTTTTTTTTTTGTTTTTTTCTTTTGTTAAAAGTGTATCTGTTCTAAGGGCACAATATTTTGATATGCTGAAATTCAAAAGAATCTTTGTTTTCTTTGATTTCAACAACAGTAGGGTTAATTTCTGATAATGATGGTTTTCATTTACAGTTTTTTTCTTCTGTCAATACTTTGACCAATCTGTTTAAGAAACGTTCATACTTTTTTCAAGCTTTATTTTATATCAAAATACCTTTATATAGCCTTACATTTCTGGGGTCCGAAATTTCGATAAATATTGTGTACTTCACCCGTGATTTTACCTATTTATTCACGGGTGCCGATGTGTCACTCTGTTTATCCTATTTATCGAATCACAATTTTTTTAGATGTCCTCGTAATAAATAAAAACTTTTATAAACTGTAAGTGCAGTTTTGTTCATGGTGTTCTAATATTCGTTTATTAACTTGGATCGAGGTCGAAAAATTCCGCGAAATCTGTACAACGAGTAAAATAATAAATAATAAGAAATAGCAAAAATCGTAACTGTGTGTTCAAAGACAGAACTACACATGCGCCATGTGGCATACACTACATTGACCCTTTTTGAAAGTTTCATAATTCCGTAAAAATAACAACCCGCGAAAAGATCGGGGGGGGGAGGGGGGAAGTAACCCCTCGAAATTAAGCACATGTGCAGTAATGGGTCTTTCGAAACAGTTATATATACATGTATATATATATATATATATATATATATATATATATATATATATATATATATATATATATATATATATATATATATATATATATCATTTGGTGTATTAACATTTATATAATAAAAAGTACTTCCTTACAGGTGGTGTCTGTCTCTAAATCATATTTCACGCCATGTATTGTCATTAATGTTCGGTTTCACCCATTGCACTTTAACACCTTGTGTCTTAATATAGTACACACCTGTCTAAAGTTTAACACTAAGCTAACCAACTACTGTATATCCATAAATTGAGTGCACATGGTTTTTATTATTCATTTCTTTTAATTGGAAATGTTTCCATTAAACTATTAATAAAATTCATTTTAAATGCACTGACCTAACCAAATTATTTTTTATTAAAAACATTATTGTTCAGTTCTCCTGTACATGGAGATATTTTGCGAAGATTTTGGAAATTTGATCAAGTTTATACACCAATTGTGCCTCATTCAAAGTTACATTAGGGTATTTAGGTCCAAGTAGGTCATTGTTGTTCGGGTTTTTCCAGGTGTGATCATCATGAATATTCCAATTATGACATAACGTTTTAGTTGTTTCAAGTAAGAAGGTATAAAAGGGATAATTTTGACATAGTCATATTTTTTGTTTTGTTAAAAAGTTCAAAAATTGCTTTATTTATTGTACAGAATTAAGATTACTTTTTCATGAATGAAAATTGTTAGGTCAGTATATTTTGTATTAAGTTTTGGCAATTTTTGTGAGTTTGTTGGAAAGCACGACTTTATTCTTGCATTTTCCATGTGCACTGAATTTGTGGAAATACAGTAGTGACGAAAAGTCAGCTCATCTATTCTATATATATATATATATACTTGTATCAGCAGCTGGTATCTATCTTTTGGCAGTTTTTCTGGCACTAGCTATCTGTGTCTAGACCACACGGCAGCCAAATTTCGACTCCTTCTTGTTAACTTATCGTTTAACTTTCGACGGGTCTGTATTATACATGCACTGAATATAAAATTCATCAAATCGGTCATTTATACATATTTTTGTATTTTTTAGGCTGACAAAGAACGCAGAATGATTCCATGATCTACTGTTATTATTTACTATCAAAGGAAGACCGCACAGATAATGTTTTATTACAGTGACAGTTATGTTCGTGTCTGCCCGGGTTTTTGTCGTGTTTACAACAATATTTTCTGATTTTATTTGTTTATTCTTTGATTTACACAAATATGTGGGAACTTATATAAATAAGTGATTCCTTAATTAATATTTAATTAATATACATTTTTGAGAAATTTGATCCAGTGTTAAGTTTTCTTTCTAGTCTAATGGGCCAGATCAATATCACAGCGCCTTCTTCAGTGATTTTCTCCGGTTTCCCCACTATCCCAGAAGTAACCGCTGTGAAATTAGTTATAAGAGACCTAAATGTAAAGTTAAAACATTACGATTAACAAGAGGAGACAAAACCTTAGTCAAAGTAACATACCAATAGATAGCTATATTAGCCCTTGGGAAATGGGTAGACAAATGTTCATATCTCCCTCGCTCAACGGCAATAAGTTCCCTATTATACCAAAATGAAAAATCACCATGGTAATAAAAAAAAGCTAGTTTTGTAATTGTTTCGTTTGAAGTAACCACAAATCTCTCCCCCGGTCATTTTTCTCCTATCGGAAGTCATCGGAGGCACATTTTAGAATGCCGAAACCACATTCTCTATCCTTGAATCGTATCATTGTGACGTTATGGTGTGTTCCGAAAGGGCCTGGTGTGATGGTTTCAGAGGGATACACAGTGTTTTCTCTGCTGTGATCACATGATCCAATCAAATTACAGATCGATAATATTTTAATGAGATATAATAAAAAGTTGCCGCTGCAAGATCGAACCCTCTGTGAAACAGTCAAAGTACGAATTTTGAAAACTTATGCCAGTCACAACCGTGCTATTGGAAACATCCATGTACATGAGGCCTAGCTGAACGGTTGAAATAGAAATACTTTGATAGACCAGGCCCCGGTTTCACAATCATTCCTTAGCTAAGATTTTCCTTAACTTACATTTAGCAAATTTTGGTAATCTCTTTTTGGAACTGCTGATGAATATTTTTGTCAAAACTAAATGAAAATGTTTAATTCTAGCAATTATCTTAAAATTGACACCTTAGTTCCTGAATACCTTCAAAACTAACAAAATTATTAAGATTTTAAATTTTGCAAGATTTAAGTTAAAGAAAATCTTAGCTAAGGAATGATTGTGAAACCGGGGCCAGAATAACCAGTCTTCTAGGCAGCTAATATTAATAGAGATTTCCGTATACTTGTACAGCAAGTAGGTAATACATACTAGTAGCTTTTAAAATTATGGAGTTCTCAAAAAATGTTGTGCGCCCCAGTCAAGATTCGTTTGTATCCAGGCAAAACCACCGATCTTCCGTAAATAAACTCGCACGCTTTATCACTACGGTGAGTAGCTAAGCTAGACAGTATGTGCTAGCTCCCGGAGCATCCGGTCTCACTTCCCCGGCTAAAGTTTTAGTGTTTATCGTCTTATGTAAATGTTTTCAAAGCATTTAATTTGCTTTTAGGGCTGTGCTTTAGACAGTGCTCGGTATGTTTTTGTTTGATGTACCCGTCTTGTTTCTGTTCAGTGCTACAGAAAATTCATTCTAAAACAAAGGAATTCCAACATAGCTTCCATGTGCTACTTTTGAATGCATTATTTTATAAAAAAAATAGTTAATGCTATAGTACATGACAGCGTTAGTTGATTGATTAATCGAATGAGTGAAAGAATTTTTACATCCATTCAACAACTTTCAACTCATATCGAGACGTCACCCAACTCATATCGAGACGTCACCAACTATAGGCCAAGTGGCAGTGCGCTCAAGGCAATGTATAGGGAGGGTTCTTTAAAGTGCCAAGCCTTCCTTGAGACGGGCATCGGTTATTAAGGTCTCCTTCCTTCGAATTACCCCGTTATTTACATTTCTAAATTCCGAGTTTTAGACGACAGAACAGCGTGACCTATATTCATGTTTTGATAAGGCCATGGCCGGAATTCGAACCCACAACCTTCCACATGCAAAGCGAGCACTGCAGCAACTCCGAATGAAGTCCAACGCCTAATGACTCCCGAACTTCATTAGGCGTTGAACTTCATTAGGAGTTGTAACAAAACACTCTATCAACTGAGCTACGATACTGTCTTCAGAACTAGAGAAAAATATTCGTTTTGAACCAACGGAATTCCAACTACGCATTAAGTTGGTTGGTTGGCTGATTGAATGCTGCTTAACGTCGCATCAGCATTTTTTCAGCTATTCGAGAACTATTTTATCCATCTCCATGTAAAGTGCGAGTGCGTTGTACGGTCTGCCTTTTATCGGCGCGCACTCAAGGCGACTTTTTATGGCGCTAGATTGCCGATGGCAAAGACAATTCACTTCCCCACATGTTGTCTGAGCGGGACTCGAACTCACAGCGGTGAAAGAACCTGGATTTGTAGACTGACGTTTTGTATATTAGGCCACTGCGGCTCTCAACTAAGCATTAAGTAAAACTCAGTAAAACAGGCGTGATTGGATATCACATATCACTTATTTTTATTATAAAATATTACAATAACTGTAGATAACTGACGTAGTACGTACAATGATAGAGTTAGACCTAGCACTACGACGATTTAACAAGTTCGTGGTATCGCTACTTTCCGTTTCGTGAGGCTCAGGTGCTTCGGAATGTTGTTCCTCAGAGTGTATCAACTCCTTCAATTTTTCCGAGAAGGATTTGTTTGTATTGGTACATTGGTAACCAGGCTCGACACTTTGGCAATTGCATTCCTTTCCTTCAATACACAAAATTTCTTTCTCTATCTTTGTTGGGCATTCATCATTGGGCGTTAGTTCCTGATACGGCTTTTTACCGCCTCCAAAGAAATTAAAAGGCGAAAATCTCCCTTTTTCTTTTTTACCTAAAATGAAATGTGTATAGCTGTATAAACATCAATTTGGTTATAATCAGAAACACAAGCTAACACCACAATAAAATGGAACGTATACGTATTACAGAAAACACGGATGGAACGCATGTAAGTAGAGGTATTCCAGAAAACGCAGGTGGAACGCAAACGTATTCCAGAAAACGCAGGTGAACGCAAACGTATTCCAGAAAACGCAGGTGAACGCAAACGTATTCCAGAAAACGTAGGTGGAACGCAAACGTTTTTCACAAAACGCAGATAAAAAATTGAGAAACTTTTAACCATAAAACGAATGTATTCAAAATATAGACATCAAAGCGTATACTGATATGAATATTGTATAACGCTATTTCAAAGTGAAACAAGAAGAGACATTAGTTTATTCGATTTTCTAAAATATTTCGGTAACGACATTTTCACGGTTCACACTTCAAGGAAAGTATACCAAGGAAAATAAAACACTTTCGCTGAGAGCTTGAGAAGACATATTTGCGGTACACGAGTCACCGCAAAACAGCGAATAGATTTTCCTCGTGAATGTTTCTTCTTATAAATTATTGAAATACAGATAATTTGAGATAAAAAAGTAATGCAACATCAGAATTGACCATTAAAAACACAGTTCTGGAATAAGCTGTCAATGCGGCAGCCGGGATATTGCCAACGAGGTTCCGAGATGAACTGCCAATTCAGCACTATTTTTTTTAGTAATTCGTTAGCTTAGTGTTACACTTTGGACAAATCTACTAGTGTGCTGTGTAATGAAATGGAGCGATTTGTGGTTACAAAGATGCGCTTGATAACTGTTAATGCAACCAAAAACATGCAACAAGGGAAAAAACGAAATAAGAAAAAACTGCTTTATATATTCCCGACAGTCCTGGTGCAGGAACCAGATACGTGCTGATTTACAGTCATGGTACAAGAACCGGATATGTGTTACTTGTACAGAAACACATTTAGGACAAGAATAATAGAATTTATCCCAACTTGTGGTGTAAGAGAGGAAAACCTTAACCCGAGTTCTAATAAAGTTGTTCCAGAAAGAGGCTTTTCGAGTTCTGGGTCAAATATATTAGAACGAGCTGGGTTGAGATTTCTTATCTGACACTCACTACCAGCGGTGATTGATTCTATTTCTTGCATCTGAAAGTACAATTTTTCAATTTAATATCTATTTAAGGTGGACATGGCCGCTTGGTACTGTCACTGGCTTCCGCAGTCAAGGGTCGTGGGTTCAAACCTCACTCAGGACTTGGAAATTTCTGAGATGATTTTCCTGCCCATACAAGAGCCGTAAAAATCTCTTTACCAGAATAGTCTTGCGGATGAGACTCAAAACCGAGGTCCCGTGTCTCAGTGCACGCTAAAGACACCTCTCTGTAAATTTCGAAAAAGAGTAGCCCACCCGCTACAGAGAACGCTTACAACTAGAAGTGAATGAAATAAAGTTAGTGAGTGAGCAATGGTGTTTAACGTCCCAGTCAAGAATATTTCACTTATATCGAAACGTCGCCACCTATAGGCGAAGGTGCGAAAATTTTGCCTGTGCGTTGCGCTGATGGCATTATACAGCAGGGTTCTTTAGCGTGCCAAGCTCACCGTGACACGGGACCCCGTTTATTTTAAGTTCCCATCCGAAAGAACCGTGACTTTCAATTCGTACTGCCGAGTGTTTGGCGAAAGAACAGTCACTACCCACTTTCAAGTCTTGGGTCAGACCCGGCTGGGGATCGAACGCACGACCTCCCACTTACGGAGTGAGCACTCTACCAACTGAGCTACCGCTGTGGTATGAAATAAGATAAGAAGATCCTCCTATTTTGTTGGTAAAAGTTTGCGGGAAATTAAAACGGCGTGTAGGGTATCTTGATGGAGATTTCTTGCCCATCTCTTTTATGGATTTTTCTATCTGGGTGCAAGAAAAATATTCTGCTCGGATACAATGCCCTGTTAATATTAATCTATCCGGGCAGAATAATGGTTCCTCTTTGTCCTAAATGCGCTTACGTAAAAAATGGCTATTATGAATAACAAACTAACTATTGCGGAAAAAAACGAAATAACTATTTTGAATCTACATGCATGCGAAATTACTATTGCTAATATACAAAATAATATTTCGAAAATACGAAAAACCCTACTGCGAATGTATCAAAGATTGTTTCGAAAATAGAAAATAAACATGTCACCTTATATAATTATGGGGTCCGTGAAATCGAGATCCTCATTTAAAAAAAATAACGACTATTTTCCCAGATGACATGGGACATGTCTAACCCTTTTCCGCGATTAGTATCGTATCAGCCATGTGCTCCTTATTATTTGTCTTGAAATAATACAATTCAAATGTGTTGCGTGCTACCTTTGAATGTATTCCCTCATAAAAAAATCAAAATTAGTACAAGAAAAAATAATTTCAAATTGGCATAAAAGCATTTACCTGCTTCAGTAGATTTCTCATCTGAAACAGCTAAAATCTCCATTCCTCCATTCCAAGGCGCAATAATCTTAAGAGAAGTGTTCCCAGATGTAAATGTTCTGTTTGACCGTTCTTCCCATCTTACAACATCGCCATTAGAATTGTTGACCAATGCCCATTTCCAATCAAAGCTTGTATTTGGTGTACATTCTATTGTTGTAATCCATATGCCTACATTGTCGGGATTTTCCGTAGCTAAGCGTGATAGGTTGATTTCCCAGTTCCCGACACATTCTGATGAGCCGACAAGCATTAAACTCAGTTTAGGATTGTCTGTGACGTACTGTGTTTCAAAAATAAATGACACTTTTTCGTTACTTTCCGCATTCTTAGTTACTCCACTCCCATCTGATGAAACTTCCATGTTGTTTGTACAGAAAAGTGCACGTTACTAACGCAACGTCACAATACCCTACCTTACTATGACGTCACAATGCAGTGATGTCATGACAAATCTCTTGAGAAGTGTATCATTTCCGATTGCTTATTTTGTATATACAAATACGGTAAAAATTTAGCGATATGTACCGAAACATTTAAACAGCTATATAAGTTGTGGTGGCGTGGAAAGGCAAGTAAAATTTGTATTAATCCTTTTCATTAATCCTAATTATATTTAAACGTGCTAATTTAAAGTTCAGTAATGAACTTCTTAGGCGGGACAGAATGTCGTATTTCGACAAATTCGGGGTGAATACCCTACACTGCACTTTTAATATTGGTAAAACTATACTTGTTAATAGTTATGCTAAACCTTGTAATTTGTTTTATGCCTATAACGTTATTATTAGTATAAATTGTTGACCTGTGGATATTGCAAGCCTAGGCTTATCAGGGCCTTAAAACGTTTTAGTTTAAACAGCATTTATTTGATAAATTAAATATATAAAACGTTTTATGGTCGTCAAAACAGTATTGTTGATAAGTTTGATGTCTCTGTGTCCAGCTTTACCCTGGATATATTTGACGTCTTCCTTTCACTCGATTTTGATTACACACGTGGCGGTTGTAGCTAGCGAATTAAAAATAAACAGGAGGTGTTTACACTTTCGGAGCATCCAGACTCACTTCCCTGGTGGAAGTTAACGTGTTTAACCTAACTTGTCAATTTCAAAGTTTTTACTTTGCTTTTGGATTGTGATTTGAACATAGATAAGTAAGTTTGTTTTTGATTAGATAAACTATAATAATCCCTTACCTCAGATTCAAGTTAACCAATCAGCATGCGAGACATTTCTTTTAAGAGAGACAAACTAATAATCCCTGATAAAGCGTTGTCGGTTTCATAAAAAAATATTTGTGAACATCATCCAAAAAACAACGATGCATATGTCAACTTTGTAATATTTAACGATTGTCTTTTTTTAGATAAGTTTTAAAAAATAAAACAACAAACACAAACTTCTCCAATCCATCAATAAATGGTCAAAACTACAGAAGCGCAGTTAGGACCTCTATTTTTTTCAAATAATTCGTTCCCTCGAATTATAATCCATTTCCACGGATAGAGAATTCGTTCCCACGGATTATAATTTGTGGTAACGAATTATTTAAAAAAAATAGAGGTCCTAAATGCGCTTCCGTACAAAACAAAATTTATAACAAAATATTCCTTTTTTTTCTTATATTAATATTGTAACACCCCTTTCTCTCAAACAAATAGCAAACTACTAGCTTTAATTCAGCAGGTATTAATTACAGACCCGATCCGTTTGTTTAACTTGTCTTATTCAGTTTTTTTTTTTTTTTTTTCCTTTTCGTTTTACCTTGTTTCTTGTTCTTGGTTGCGCTGGCTGTTGTCAAGTACATATTTTGTTCACTGTCAGATACAAGTATCTGTCACATAGTTTCGCTGAATGTGAACAAAATTTTGTTTTAATAGTAAGTTTATATATATTAATTTACATATTATGGTCCAGAAACATGCGACAGGTGAACACATGTACAGGCGGCTATTGTCATCACTTAAAACAAATAAAACTGCTAAATTAGTAGAGTTCGTACGAGGCGCTCCTAAAGAGATAAGTTATTTGGTTCTTTATATGCACAAAGATGCAATACAACCAAATCGTGTTATCAGTATAGAATTTAAGAAACCCGGGATTTGAAAAGAAATGGCCCAGCAATCGCATTTCACTTTTATTCAAGTTAATGTTTTATTTCTTACTTCTACCTATTGTTATATGTAATTTATTTATTTATTATTTATTTATTATATTTATTTATTTATTTATTTTATTTATTTATTTATTTATTTATTTAAATACCTAAGCACGTGATAGATGAGTTTTATCACTGGTGATTCGTTTTCAAGAATTTTGATATTGTTATTTATAATTTATAACTGGGATGTTAATGTATTTGTTAAATTGCAATGGAAAGAAAAAACAATAATTTATTGTCAGTATCACCATGTTATTCCAATGAAGTACTTTTTGTCATTTTCTGATTAACTTTATTACTGTCTCACACAACTGCATGGTACATTTAATATTAAAGAACTTCGCCGTGCTCCATGCACTTCTGATAATATAAAATGCACATTTTTCACGACTCAATAATTATGAAAATTATATTAAAAACTGTGCGTATTTTCCATTTTATGCAATAACATTAGGAATTTTCCTATATCAGCTGAATCTTGGACAGGATCCAGAATTTAATCTGAAAGGTGTCCCTGAAAACGGAAGAAGTTACATAAATGGATATTTATTTTTTTGACCAATTTGTGTAGCCATAAGGACGAAACTCAGAATATAAGATTGATTTAAAATTCCATAACTAATTACATGTATTATATGAATTCACTGTTTTAAATAAAATTAAAAATAACATTTAGTTTTGCTGTCAAAAATTATACATACTATGGAAACAGTGTTGACATAATTGCATTAAACTTATTTCCTTTTTGACGCACCTTAGTGCTACACAAATTAGTAGTGATACCATGTAAACAAACATATAAACAATCCGTGCGAGCACATGTTGTAACGTGAACATTTGGATGTCACTGTCAGACTACAGACATGATTGATACAGACGAGATTGACCCATATGTTCTATACTTTTTTCTGCCATTTGGACTGTTTTTATTTTATATATTTTTAGCTTTACTTGTTGTGAAATGTATATTTGGCACAACACGTTATTACAGAGGAAACACAAGACTCTTCGGTAAAACTGTCATCATTACAGGTGAGAGAATAAGAAAAGCATCTCTCTCTCTCTATCTCTCCCTGAGGAACTTTCTCTGAGGCTGCTTATGATATAGCTTATCACAAAATAACTGTCTATATAATCCAAATGAAGCATCTCTATATTGTCTTCTAAATATAAGCTTCCTGCAGACAACACATATGTAAGCAAATGCTAGTGCAACACTTGTTTATATTATGTCTGCAGAAGTTTTTAGTTTCATGAACATTGTGCATTGGAATGTAGATGCAAATTTCAATATTTTTCACTATAATAGACACCTTTTGTAAGCCTAACTATGCCTGTATGAGAGAATTTACCTGTTAGCTACCCCAATGTGTATTATGTGGTGCAATATGTGTATGCCTGTTTAGTACTAACATACACTCTTGGTGACTGTTATGTATACATACTATCTCAAAGAGACAACAGGTGCAGAAAGGTTACAGTACCAATTAATAATCCATTATCCTGACACTGGGTAAGTCAGCAACAGTGTTAAATCAAGTAACTTGCTTAAGGTCACAACATGTCCCCATTACAATTCTAACCCACAACCTTTAGATCTGGAGTATTATGCTCTACTAACTGAGATACATGCTTACACGTGACTCATTACAGAGGTTATAATGTAGGTATAAGTAAAGGGACAGTGATGGATTTAGAGAAAATAAAATAGGTACCATCATTGGATGTAGAATTAATTAGAGACAGCCATAGAGTTAGCTAAGAGAGGAGCTAGGATAATTATTGTAGATTTAATTAACACAATTTTCTCGTTACAGGTGGTAATACAGGTATTGGTAAAGAGATAGCCATAGAGTTAGCTAAGAGAGGAGCCAAGATCATTATTGTAGATTTAATTAACATGATTTTTTCGTTACAGGTGGTAATACAGGTATTGGTAAAGAGACAGCAATAGAGTTAGCCAAGAGAGGAGCTAGGATCATCATTGGATGTAGAAATGACCAGAAAGCTGAGGCAGCTGTTCAAGACATTAGAAGTAATACAACAGATCATCATGTTAACTGTTGTGTAATCAGAGTTAGATGGTGCCATTACAGAATAATAGATGGCAAATAAGATGGTTAAGAAAAATGATTGTTATAGTGGTCTAGTTATGAAGTTTTATGCCTTAGTCAAGAATCTTTTACTTCTATAGAGGCATCCAGTTCAAGAATGGTGGAGGAAACTGGAGTACCCAGAGAAATTCATCGACCTTTGGCTTGCAAACTGACAAACTTTCTCACAGTAATTGTATAAGATATGTCCAATGAGTGTGATTAGAACTTAGGCGTTGTGATTTATAAAAAAGTACTGTTTAGACTACTTGGCTAAGAGATCTCCTGTAGACCAGAATCCAAAAGCTAATTGAGTATGCAGTGCACCATGTGATATTCCATAACATTTTCAATAAAAACAAATCAATTGAATTTATAATAACAGAAGTTGATGTTTTACAGTTAAAATGGCAGTATTTTGGAAATTTGCAGCATAAACAATTTCAATAATACACTCTACACTATTGTCTATGGTTTAAAGAATTTTAGGGGTATTGATTACATGGTATACTGGAAAACTCTTTTCTGGAATTCTAAAGTCTCAAGGTTTAGTTCAGTCTGTGAAAGGTCCTGATAGAATTAGGAAGATTCTTGGTATAAGGACCAGTTGACAGTTACAAAATTTAGCTCACCTGCACAAAGTGCAAAAGAACTATTATTGTAACATCTTTGCCTGCATTGACAGCCAATTTTTTTTTGAGTTTATAGGGCCCATTAACCACTATAAAAGAAATTTTTGGCTTGTTTTTGTGTTAAACTAAATGTTTTGAAAGTTTATGAACAAGTATACTTGATATTTGATAGATTATTATTGAAATTTTACCCAAACACTGTTGCATTCATTCATAACAACAAGCTCTCATGGCTTTTGCAACCCTATGTTTTTTCCTGTCACACAGTGTAACTGTGTTTGTTTGGTCAAACTGTCTTCTTTTTATCTGTCCTTTGTTAGAATGCATATTGCCTTTGGAACATTTGGCATCACATAGAAAATACGTCCAAAGATATTTTGCTCTGAAACTATTGAGCCAGTTGGAACCAAATTTGGTCACAGTGGTCCTTAGATGGTACCTTCTGAAAACAGTGTTTTTTTAATTCTGCACCTAATCCAAGATGGTGGCCAGCGGGGAACATAGGTTAACATTGGACCCTATAGGAACAATATCAAAGATCTTTTTCTCTAAAACCCTTTAGCCAATGGGAACCAAACTTGGCCACAATAGTCTTTGAATGGCCCCCTACAACATTGGGGTTTTTGAGGGCCGCACCAAATCCAAGATGGCCGCCAGCGGAGAACATATTGTAACATTGGACCTTATGGGAAAATATGTTCAAAGATATTTTTCTCTAAAACTACTGAGCCAATTAGAACCAAACTTGGTCATAGTAGTCCTTAGATGGTACCTTCTGAAACCGTGTTTTTTTAAGTCTGCACCTGATCCAAGATGGCCGCCAACGGGGAAATAGGTTAACATTGGACCCTATGGGAACAATATCAAAGATCTTTTTCTCTAAAAACCCTAAGCCAATTGGAACCAAACAATTGGCCAAATAGCGTTTTGGGTGGCCCCTACAACATTGGTGGGTTTTGAGCCACACAACAAATCCAAGATGGCCGTCAGTGGAAAACATATTTTAACATTGGACCCTATGGGAAAATAAGTTCATGTATATTTTTCTCTGAAACTACTGAGTCAATTGGAACCAAACTCAGCCACAATAGTCATTTGGGTCTTTACATTTGGTATTTTAAAATAACATCTGCATTTAAAAATCAACTCCTGTGAAACCACTTGGCCAATTGCAATGATATTTGGTATGTGTCTTAGTCTTGGAGAGTACATGTCAGTCTGCCATATGACTTTTGTCTTTGACCTAAACTTAACCCTCCAGTGACTATGTTGAACTTTTTGGATTAGGTCAGTTTCTCTAAATCTCGAATACTACAATGGTAGGTCAATGATATTTGGTATATAGCTTGATCTGGATAGTACATCAGTCAGACTGCCTTATGGCTTTTGTCCTTGACCATAATTTCATGGTCCATTGACCAGTTTTTGGATAAGGAAAATTTCTCAGGTATTATACATGAAAAGTCGATGACACTTGGATGTATTGTCTCAAAATTTTGAAATATGGTTTAGTTTTGAAAGGAAATAATATTGAAATTTTGTGATAGAAATAAATATTGTGTAATGAATTTCAAGCATTTATTTAAACAGTAGACAATCTGTTGATTTTCATTCTGCAACAACTCTACCTAGGTGAGCTATACAGGCTCCTGGGAGCCTCTAGTTTCTTTTCCCCTCTCGTTGCCACCCTAGTGCTGTCTTCCAGTCATTTGTTCCCTCTTTCCTCTGTATGTGTCCAAGCCAGTTCCATTTTCTTCTTCTGATCTTACAGCTTATGTTGTTCAGTCCAGCTTTTTCCAATATTTTTCCATTTGTGACTTTCTGTTATTATCTTATTCTTAGTATCATTCTGAGGCATTTTGTTTGGAAGGTCAGGTGTCTAAATATTTGGCAGTTTTCAAAGATTATATTACAGTTTTTGGATTGTGATATCAATATGGATGGGTCAATTTGTTTTTCATATGTCTTAATAAATATATTTTGTTGTTGCAGGTAAAACAGGGAATTATAATGTTGAGTATAGACACCTTGATTTATCAGATTTAGATTCAGTCCGGAAGTTTGCAGAAGTCATAAACAACACAGAACCTCGTCTAGATATTCTAATTAATAATGCAGGTTTGTAAGACATTTTACATATAGAGATAAATGCAACTTATTGTTCCCAAAATCTTGACTTTGCCTTGAATGTGTTTGCTAAATTCAAATATTGAAAAAAAAGTTTAAAAGTTTGTAGAGTAATAAAGTAAGGCCTTATGTGCCCCAGGCACGAAGAGGATTAAGTAAGTAAGTAAGAGTAATAAAGTTTTACACCCCAGTCAAGATTCATTCACTTTTTTTGAGACAGTCTATTGATGGATAGTGAAGAGAACCAGAGTGCCGAGAGAAAACCACTGACCTTCGGCAAGTGAACTGACAAGATTTTCATAAATTTGTATTTTGTATGCAAGCATCTTTTTACTGAATTGAGTTGTTCCCCTTTGTATAGGGTTCCTGTACCTATCATACACATATCTTACACTGATGATTTTTAATATACGTATTTTACAGACTGAAGTTAATATAATAACTGAATAATCTTTAGTAGGTGCTTGTTTGATAAAACTTGGGCCCTATACCTCTGGTATTGTTTTTTCAACTTTGGGTTATATCAAAATATATATTGTAAAACCTCATTTTATTAATATCACCCAGTAACTTTAATTTTGCCATGTTGATTTTAGCCACACTAATTTGAAGTCCAAAATTACATTTCTTCCATGTTTGTATTGAAAAGCTTTCCTTAATTTATTGCCAAACCCCTTTATAATGCCAAAATTTGACTGACTAAATGGTGACTAGAAATAAAGGTATCACTGTACATGTATACATGCTTTAACAATAACAGTATATGATAAGTTGAAAACACTGAATGATTCCAAATGATTTTGTTTCAGGTATTGGAGATCAAGCTTATGCCGTATCTGGGAGAGTGACAAAGCAAAATTATGACTTAGTTTTTGGAACAAATCATTTAGGACATTTTTTGTTGACAGAACTTCTTCTGAATTTGTTAAAAATATCTGCACCTTCTCGTATTATCAATGTTAGTTCTTTCATGCACAGAGTTCATTTCCATCCACTTAAATTTGATAGCACACCCAATGGATATGGCAAGAAATTTCCATTTTTATCTGGATACAGAATTAGCAAGCTGGCTAATGTGATGCATGCAAGAGAACTGGGGAAAATGCTGGAAGGTAAGTTTCAAATTTTAATTTTAGTTGATTCTGTTTTTTTATCATTTACACAGAGTCTGTGTCAGCATCAGTATTTATTGGAGTCAGATACATGCCATATTATGTTTTTAGCTCACCTGAGCCCAAGACCCAGATTAGATTTTGTAATCTATCTTCATCCATTATGTGTAAACTTTTCATATTTTAATCTTCTCCAAAACCAAACCTCTGTGCCATATTTGATGATAATTATCAACAAAAACATCTAGGGAAAGGGCTTTCAGATTTCCACAAATGAGAGGTTTGTGTCTAAGATGGTGAAAATTCTGACATTTAGAAATTATTACAAATTTCAGCATTGCATTGCATTCTGCCTGTCACAGTAAGGGAGCTGACTCTTATTTTATTATGAACTATCAAATATGCCTCTATGAGTAGGCTCAAAATGTCAAAGCTTCTTACTAAAGAATGAAGTGTTAGATTTTGGAAAAGAAATGAAGAAAAAACATGTACTTCACTTTTAGTTGATAACAATTAGTTTTGTTAGAAATACATTTGGTGACTGTTTGAGCATGTTGAGAGGACAATAACATTTTAGGATAATTTTAAATAGGAAGACCTGATCAAGATACTACCACTGTTACAGTCAAAAGTTTGTAAAAAACTCATTGCTTCTTGTTAAAATATTCTGAGGTGATCTTCATTTTTCTTGGATATACTCAAGTTAAATATTTGTCATTATTGAATTGTATCAATTTAAATATTTGATGACATCAACATGAGGTCACATGTATGACATTGACGCATGTTTGATTAATTTATGTTCATTTTTGGTCATAGTTTTTGAAAGTGTGAGCAAACATGAGAACAAACTTTTTTACTTTTGCATGCTGATTGATTATGACATCTATAAGTCTCTTAATGATTTACTATTTATCTATCTTCAGGGTCAGGTGTAACAGCTTATTCCAGTCATCCAGGTCTAATTGATACAGAAATATGGGAACCATTTGAAGCTAGAATGTCCAAACCAATTTTTAAATTACTGAAATGCCTTTTAAGGTAATTATATGTAAATTTAGTTTCAATAAATAATTATAAATTAAGTAATGGTGAACAGGTACCCTTGTTTCCATTATTATCTGGTACTGTGTGATGAGCTATAGTATAAGCATTATGGCATCACAATCGGGGGTATTTGGCTCTCAAGAGTCAGTTCTAGTTAAGAACAGATTGGAATTAGTTCCTCTTGATCAGAAGTATGGTGTATCAAAGTGTTTATTTTATTCTAAGATACAGCTTTTCTCATGTACAAAAAACTAGTTTTCATGGAGTTTTTGTGATATATTATCCAGAAATGCTAATTTTTGTACTAAATGCCATTTGGTTAAATAAAAATTGTCACAGCTGTTAATTGTTTAAGTAGTTTTTTGTTTGGGTACTCCAGTTTCCTTTATCATCCCTGAACTGACCACCTGGATATTATAAGTGAAAGAATCTTAACTGGTTCTCAAAACTTCATTACTCAAACCCAGTCTAAATTAATGTTATGGGGAATGTCTGTCTATAAAGTCATATAATCTTAACAAGAATTGATTCAGGCTTTATAACTTTCTTGTCACCTGCTGTAGATCCATTTATTGTGTGTAAAGGGAAGTAATTAGGGAACTTGTGTAATTATTTTGACTTTCTAAGTTAATCTGAATGGATACTAAAAAGACAATAAAATTGATTACATAGTCTCGTTATTTCTGATTCCACTAACAATTTACACATAAATATGACTCATTTCTTACATAACAACATACATACATTATACAAAGTTGTGTATGTATAGATTTCGACAATTGATTTCCAATTATTTTCATTACATGTAATGATGGTCAGTTGATTACCAGTAAGGTGGAAAAGGTCAAATGTTACTTACAGTCAAACCTGGATGTATGGCCACCTCTATATAAGGGCCAATAGAATTGTATCCTAATTGTTCTTTATTCATATTATTTGAACCTGTATATAAAGATCGCCTGCCCAATAAGACCACTTTTACTGGTTCCCTTTGGAAGCCTTTATAAACAGGTTTGACTGTATTATATTTCTTAATTTTGAAAGCAAGTGATGAATGTATTGGCTAAGTCTCCAGTATATTTAAAGGACACATGTTTATTCTTTCTCTAGTTACACCAATTTCAATTTTATCTGTGTGACATATTCATGATGTTGAAGGTCTTATATCATAAGTCTGGTGTAAATGTTAACACAAGTGCCATAATCAGATTTTTACAAATTTACATTTATAGATTGATGAAAATAAAACATTGATGTATAAAAAATTATCTATTATCAATTTAGTAAGAAAAAGATTTGTAATAATCCCTTGTAACCTTTAACCCCTATAACATCTACAATTTAGCATTTTGGAAAATGTATGGCATTTTGAAGAGCTACGAGATATAATCTGAAGTGAAAAAAATAGAAGTAAAAGAAATGACGTATGAACATTTTACTTACTCAAAAAACTATTTTATCTTGCAGGATTTTAGCATTGAGCGCCAGAGGAGGAGCCCAGACATCAATTTATTTAGCTGTTGATGAGACTGTACAGGGAAACGGAAAATATTTCTCAAAATCCAAAATTACAACAATGAATAAACTAGCTTTAGATGACAACGCTTGTGAAAAACTTTATCAAGTTAGCTTAGAAATGTGTGAC
The DNA here is from genome assembly GCA_021292105.1 of Anadara kagoshimensis. NCBI lineage: Eukaryota > Metazoa > Mollusca > Bivalvia > Arcoida > Arcidae > Anadara > Anadara kagoshimensis. The sequence goes on from CM037874.1 coordinate 20,032,790, forward strand.
CTGAAGCCATTATCACCACAGCCCAAATCTTCACAGTATTAATTCTTTTATTTTAGCTAAAGACAAGACACTGTAGGGGCTGTAGGGGCTCGAACATACACCCTTTGTCACCAACTCGCCTAGCATAAGAATGACCCGCCACTAATTAATTACGCCACAGAGACAAGTAAAAAAAACTTGCTCAAATGACGGTATTGACACTCAGGAATGTTAATAAGTTGACTGCTACAACAAATATATATTTTAGCTAATCCAAACTACTTTAATGTTATGTTGATGGTCCCACACTGCCACATTGACTTGGCATTGTATTGTTATGCTATATACTGTAAAACCTTGATTCATTACAGCCATTTGTAGTCAGATTTTGGCATTATAATATATCAGGTTTGACATTAAACCAAGGGAGACTAATTAAGAAAGGCATAAATGGTCAGTCACACTTTCCTAGCCTTTTATGATTATCAAATGAGATGGCAACAGGGTTTTGATGTACTGTAAAAACCATTGATTAATTATCTGTGGCCTAGGTTTCAAAGGTCAACTGGATAATATTAGTGTGAGAAAGTGTGTCAGTAATCGGAAGGTTGGTGATTATTTCTGAGCACTCTGGTTCCCTCCAGTATCATATTGCAATATAAGTGAAAGAATCTTGACATATGTGAAAACCTTCATTTCACTTTTGATTTCACTAATAATAGTGCAAATAGCACTTGGTTGATACTAAAATGAGAAAGTGTGTCAATTGGTTTTCCAAAGGTTGGTGGTTATTTCTGAGCACCAGTTTTCTTCAGCATTACAGAAGTGACTTGTCAATATAGGTGAAATAATCTTGACTACTGTACTTCCACAAATTCAGTGCACATGTAAAATGCAAGAATAAAGTCGTATTTTCAAAAAAACTGGCAAAAATTTGTCAAATCTTAATTCAAAATATACTGACCTAATTGGAAAAATATTTTACATTCATGAAAAAGTGAACTAATTCTGTACAAAGAGCATTTTTTGAACTTTTTAACAAAAAAATAAATATGACTATGTCAAAATTATCCCTTCTGTATCTTCTTACTTGGAACACACTATAAATGTTAGGTCATAATTGGAATATTCATGATGATCACACCTGGAAAAAACCCGAACAACAATGACCTACCTGACCCTAAATGCCCTGATGTAACTTTGAATGAGGACCAATTGGTGTATAAACTTTCAAAAAATTCGCACAATTTCTCTATGTACAGGAGAACTGAACAATAATGTTTTTAATCAAAAATATAATTTGGTTAGGTCAGAGCATGTCAAATGCATTTTATGGATAGTTTAATGGAAACATTTTCAATTAAAAGAAATAAATAATAAAAACCACATGCACTCAATTTATGGAAATACAGTACGTGTATTAAATCAATTTCATAATTATTCTAACCCCCCTGCAAACTATTTTGAGGGGGTTATATGGGAATCACCATGTCTGTCTGTCTGTCTGTCCATATAAAATCGTGTCCAGGCCATATCTCATCAATGCTTTGGATGACTGTCGTGAAACTTCACATGAATAATCTTCATGGTCTAAAGTTATGTCTTGGCCTTGAACCAAGTTCATATCGAAAAGGTCAAGGTTGCAGGAAAACTTTAAATGTTGGGGTGGAGGTATTTGGCTCTCAAGAGACAGTTTTAGTTAGTATTACATTTAATCTAGTATTGATATATGGCCAAAATTTTGAGAAATTGATATGCTTATTTTAATACAGTAAAATCTTGCTTTATTGTCATCATTTGTTTAGTCAAACTTTGCATTACAAACAGGTTTAACTATAAATTTATATAGAAAAACATAAAAGAAATAGACTTTTGAATTTCAGAACACTGACAATAAGTGAGGTGACAAGGTTTTTGAGGGGCAATGTAATGGAGTTTTATTGTATTTATTTTGCATTGCTTGCTTTATAATAGGCCAAAAACGACTCCACAAGAGCCTTGTAATAAAGCATTCAATCTGGTTTGTATTATGATCACTGAGAATTTACATAAAGAGTTTTCTCTAATATATCATCATAAATCTATCAAATTCAATTTTATACGCTTACAGTGAGAAAAAATTGTTATGATGTTTTTTATGCTTTTGTCACGTTTTATATATGATATACATTTCAAGCATTATTTATCATTATTATACATTTTCATCATGTTATATCATATGTTTACATGTCACGGTAAATGCTTACAGAATTTGAATATTTATGTTCGTTATTTAATGTAATTTATAAAGTTTAATATGAGAATGCGCAAACTGTAGTCCAAAATATAATTTACATTTAATATAAAAGTTATTTATTAAGTCTTAACTGAGTAACGTACATTGTACAATTAAAAATGTAGTACCAAAATATAAATATTAACTTATTATTTGAATATTTGTAATTTATTATATGATGGCATATGTTTGTTATTTCTGGAGGAATGTTCAGTAAATAGAAACTGTAAACTGCATTGTTTAGTTTGTTTCTATAACTGTAATGTAAATCCAAACATATTGGTACCACCAAAAGAATGAAATGTTTGTGAAATTGGCATTATTAAGGTTAAATAAAGGTTTTTTTAACTCACCTGACCGAAAGTCATTTGAGCTTATGGCATAGCGCAGCGTGTGTGCATCGTTAACACCTATTTTCGACTTCTCCTCTGAAACTACTAGACAAATTTCAATGAAACTTCATGGTTTTTTTAAAAAAATAAAACTACAGTATTGATGACATAAGAACAGACCTACTGAAAGTGTATCACTAGGGTAAAGAAATGCAGCCATAGCTAAGCTGCCGTGTGGCTGAGAAAAGACTAGCGAGAGACAGAAAAACTTCCGAGAGATAGCAGTTCCCGAAAAAATGTCGAAATATACATAACGACAGGCTGTGTTGAGCTGCCGATTTGGCACTAATTTGTTACCGTAGTTTACGTTAAATGTTTGACAGTTGTATACAGTACAAGATCATGTATATATGTCTTTGCAGTGCAATTAGAAAGGCTTTTATTTAAGCTATAAAAGTCATTGTATTAACAAGTTTGTATCATAATTAATAAGTCGTGAAATAGTTTTCAGTCTATGGTTGTAGATATACTGTGGAGAGCATTTACTAATGGCAGTGTACTGTTAAATTCAATTTAATTATCAAAATTTATCATAGTGTAATATGAATAAAAATATTATTTCAGTTTTTATTATGGAGGTTAAAATTTTGTTATAGGCTTTTTAAATCAACTGTTTTCAATATACATGATTGTACATAGTAATTGTGATTTCAGCGATCGGATTTAAAATAAGGTGGATAATTACAATGCATGACATTGCAAAAGTATTGAGAGACTTGTTTCTTATTTTGTTAATTGTATTGTAGTGTGTTTTAAGTTGCTCTGCGTGTAACCTTCAACGTATAGATTCTACGAGTATTACGCATATATGGTGCGCTTCTCCGTATCTCCGTAAAGGCGAAACATTCGATTAATGCGGTGTCTTGAAGAAAAGGACAGGTGTCTATATTGTATGTGTAGAGACATTCAAAAGGAAGAAATATTAGCGATTTCCACGGTGATACTTGTACCGCGAATATATCTTCTCAGCGAAGATTATTTATTTCTCTTGGTTCTCTTTCCCTACACTCAGGGCCGTGAAAAAATTTAGTCTATAGAAGACCAAAACCGCGAAAGTTTCCTACCGCTAATATTTCTTTTTATACAGTATTCGGTCTTTTGTCAAGTACATGCGCGTACAAATTGATGTTTCAATGTAATTTGCCATGTGGAAACCAGATATGCCTTTTAGTGCCCTGTCTCATTCGCATATGCATGTGTCGCAAAAAGGTGTGTTTATTACTCGCTCACACAATCATGACTCGCGAATTTGAAAGTGCAATTTCAACTATAGTGAGTGAATAATCATGCTTTATGACTAAACTCAATTGAATAAGTCATATAGACCCATGTATAAATCACAATCCCAAAAGCAAACTATAAACTTGAAAAAATGTCAAATTAAGATAAACACGTGAACGTCCAACAGGGAATTGAGTTCCAGAAGGGTAAGAGACTAAGGACCTATTGTCTAACTACACATAGCTACTAGCTATACACTACTGGTGTTAACTAACTCAGTTTATCATTAAACAAGATTATTATGATACAAACAGGCACACCTTTTTTAGTTTCTATGACTTACTGGTTGTGTAGACTAATTGGAACGGTGCTGTACAGACCTGTCAAAAGTTGAACACCTAAACTAACGAATTATGTAAGATTTGCCCCTGGTTCCCAATATCATATATCGGCAGCTGTTATCTATCTTTCTACAGCTTTTAGTTTACAAGCTATCCATATCTGTAGCTGCCACTCTTTTTTCGTTACCTGTTGAAAGTTTAGCACTAAGCTAACAAAAAGAAGCAGAAGCTCGACTGTGGAGTGACCGAGATTAGGGTAACAAGTGGCCGAAAAGCTGCAGAGAGATAAGATAGCATGTGTCAAGATGTATGTACATGTAGCTAACGAGTAGCGGAGATGAGTCAACGATTCGGTTCTACTGTAGGAACCACTCTGTTTGTGACAGTGAAATACTCTTCATATCCATAGAAAATCAAATAAATTTGAATAAAGCTTGATATTTTTCACTTACTTGTACCTCGTCGTAACAGGAAATCTGTATGCGCATCCGCGATTGTCATAAAGTATGTCTGTAGAAAGGAAAATATTGGCGTCATGGGGATTTTACATGGCGAAAATGGCAAAGTTTACACCGGAAGCGATGTCCTTGGTGACGTTTTACGTCATATGCGCATCAGAATCCGCCATTTGCCTGGTTTTTCAACATGTTAAGTCCCCATTAGCGTCAACATTTTACCCTGTGCAGATATATTCTGGATTAGTCGCGGATGCGCATACAGATTTCCTGTTACGACTAGGTACATGTAAGTGAAAAATATAAATTTTTATTCAAATTAATTTGATTTTCTATGGATTTGACGAGTATTTCAATGTCACAAACAGAGTGGTTCCTACAGTAACTTGTTAGCTAAGTGCTAAACTTTCGACAGGCATGTACTGTATATTTTCGACTGGTCTGTACTATACCTGCTGTAAAACTGAAACAAACTAAACTACCTGGTGTAAAACTTGTATAGACTACTAAAAAACAAAGCACGGCAATTATTTTAAATTTTAATGTTCTATGTCTGTAAAAGTGAGATAGAAACAAGAACGGTTACACTTGCATGCCATAGGTCGATTTTATATGCACTCTTTCTAATGCACTCCAGCTAGCTGTCAAGTTTACACATTATATAACATTGTTATGTCTGCGTTACATAATCACGCGAGTAAAGAAAGGTCAATTGATATACCACATTTGACTAAGATTAATCATAGTAACCACACTAATGTCAACTTGATTTATATTCTTAAGCGTTCTTAAGAAGCAAAATTGTCTCGTTTGCCAATTTGTTTTTATTATTTCTTTTTTGAGGTGCTCCTTTCAGGAACGCCTTCCATCATTTCCCTTGTAGAAAGAAGTTCACTATTTGACAGTTTTAAAAGTTTTTACTTTAATTTTGATTCGGATTGTGATTTGAACATGGACTAGTATGTTGTTTTTTATTTTGAATAAATTATTTAAAAATAGTTACAGTTACTGAATTTCGGCAAGCGTTTTGATAGGCTAAAGGGATAAAAGATTTAAACAATCAGAAGAAGATTGATTTAGCCAATCAGAACGCTTGCTGAAATTCAGTACGGGATCAGCATTCACGATTGACTGTGGCCATGTTAGAAAGTGCAATAGTCAAATAAAGTTTATGTCCTGTGACACAGTTTAGAGACGACAATGACAGACATTTTATACATCATTCTTTAGCGGAATATATGTAGAAAAGAATGGTATATGTTGTTTTTGAATTCCCAAGCATTACGTGAAAAACAAGGAAAAACCAAGAGAGTCAACGTTTTGGATAGCGTGAAGACGAATATCTTGTGTTATGTTTAAGTATAGAGTGTAATTTTACAATATCATAAACAAGTGCCTGTGATTCTACGCCCAAGTCAAGATCCTCTCACTTATATCACGGTGGTTTTTTCTGATATAGCGAATGGAACCTGCATATTTGAAGAAACGTGTTGGCGAAAACTGACAAACATTCTCAAACTATGGCCTGCTTCTTTCTGGGTTAAGAATGATAGTAAAACTGAGGTATGATCTTAAAAAAGCAAACAGCAAACTAATTAAGCTTTATAAATACTACATTATTGATTATAAATGTCAATATTTTTACTGAAAGAGAATTATATTGTTTTATTTGTCGTATTGCTACTTAAATAATTCGATAATCATTGTCACTAGTTGTATATGTGATATTTTTAGACGGGCAATGACATTTTCTTATGTTTTTAATTATCTTTTTGCACACGTGGTTACTTGTGTGAAACGGTAAAGTAATTACACACATAACTCCACTTACGAAATACATGATAATTGTCTGTTGTACTCGAGATTTGGTACTAATTACTGTCCAAATCCGTTAGTACATAAATCAATTGAGGAAGATAATAATGTCACTTTGCATGAATACAAGTTATAATAATGTTGTATGTTGGCCAACTCAAAGATACATCCAGGAATATATTATAGGATGTATGCATGCATGTATTAAACGCAATTTGAAAAATATTTTTTTACTAATCTGTTGAGCAAGATAATAATGTCAATTTGTATGAATACAAGTATGTTGGCCAACTCAAAGATACATCCAGGAACATAATATTATAAAATGTATGCATGCATGTATTAAACACAATTTTAAAAATAAAATTATTCGCTAATCTGTTGAGCAAGATAATAATAATGTCACTTTGCATGAATACGGGTTATAAAAATGTTGTATGTTGGCCAACTCAAAGATACATGTATCTCAACGTGTGAAGAAATATACATGCCTTATATAAGATTTGTGTATTGAACGCAATCATTGAAAAATAAAAATATTCTCTAAATCAATCATTGAGAAATATAGTAATATGCGTGTATGTTGTATGTTATATTTTAACCGATGCGAAATATACACATATTATAAGATGTGTGTATTCAACACAATTTGAAAACCAAAATATTCTATAAACCAATTGAGCAAGATAATGTTGTCATGTATACATATTATGTGTATTGTATGTTGGCCAAACCTGAAGATATCCCAATGTGTGTAGAAATTTGCACATGTTATAAGATGTGTGTATTGAACGCAATTTGTAAAAACCAAATATTCTCCAAACCAATTGGGCAATACAAGATAGTAATGTTCACATGATACGTTTTATGTTGACCAACTCAAAGATACATGTACATATCTATATTGTACAGACATGTGCGCGCATTATATAATTATAAGATGTATCTATTCAAATAAAATATTCTTTAAACAATATAAGACGGTCTACACATTGACCGACGGGTCAAATGTATACATGTATAGGCCGGAAACTATCTCAATTTGCTAAACAATATACATGCACATTTTAGTTTGTAGGACATGTGTTTGATGATGTTTCTCTCGGTTGGTTTTAATTACCATAAATTCGTTTTAGATTGCTATGTTATGCCGTATAGAGCTTTCATCGTATAGAGCTGTCAGTGGAGCTCTATTCGTTGGCCCTTAATGGTTTACGCCTCTTGGTCCAAGCGTCACAATCGTTACTTAACGAATATTCTCCTTAACTTATATCTTGCAAAATTTTAAATCTTAACAGTTTTGTTAATTTTTTAGATATTCAAAATTTCTGGTGACATTTTGAATACCACTTTTAGCTTAAAACATTTTTCAAAAATTTTAATTAGAAGCTTCAAAAATGATGCCCACAGCTTGCTAAATTTAAGTTAAGGGAAATTTTAGTTAAGGAATGATTGTTAAACTGGAGCTTGTTTGGGTATGGGAGCTATATATGCTAATATAAATTAATTTGACACATAGAACTAACAAACAAAGCTTTCGTGCAATCTAGACAACGGGAGATACAGCACAACAGTGATACTCTTAATTCGGAAAAGATTTGCCCTTTTATCAATATTCCATTCCATTTATCCAGTTTCATTAAACCAAACCGTATGTGCTGACTCCTTTGGCTTCTGACCATTTCATAAGCGACTTTCTACATCAAATAAAACGTTTTTTAAATTCTTATACATTCTTTAATTTTGTAATATTTTGGCGCATACATAATGTGTTTGGCTTTGACATACAAAGATAAAATATTAATTAACATTAAATCTGAGACATTCATAAAAAGTTTTTCACCCCATTTATCATTTGTAAAATATCTGCTCTCTGTGTAATACTTTTTAAATACATTAAATTTTGAAATTTTCAAATCGGACACATCGTGACATTTATCCCCATTTATCATTTGTAAAATCTCTCTCTCTCTCTCTCTCTCCTCTCATATTTATGCAATACTCAGATGCTCAAATGTCTACCTACAGTCCATGCTAGGTGTCAGTGGACTTCAGTATTTGGCCAATTAATGGGATCGTCCTCCGGTAGAAGAATGCAATGAACAGGTATAAAGAAGTTAAGAGCCCAAAACCTACCACACACAGATCTAATTTTACCGTTAAATGTCCGTTTGTCTATCACCTCTAGTTGGTTTCTACCTTCGAGAATATCCTCATAAGTTGTCACACCTCTATCTATAAGTAAAATTTGATCCAAGAATCTGTATCCACTTTCTATAGTGAAAAATCCAATAGATGTCCCTAACGCAATAAAAGTTGCATTTGAAACGAACCATCTCCTATAATGGCTCTCAAGAACGCAAACGGAAAAACAAATCAAAGAAGTTAATTTGATAAATCATGACTTGTAGAAAATACGGAATACAGTGGTACAGTGAGAACAAACACGATATCAGATACCAGAAACAGAACACTGTAAAATGGCGCTGATTATAAAATCCAACACAACACGAGTCGTTGAGCAAACAATGATGATCAACTTTTAATATACACTTATCACATATCGGACAATGGTAACACCTCCTAGGACGAGGGTTTTTACACTTTGAACAATACGACCACACCAGTATGGATAGTTCCTCCCCTTCTTCTTATCATCGTCAAGATGAGTCTTTTCTGTCATGTATAGGATACTATTTAATTCCGAATTTATCCTGTTGTCCTCCGGGTCGTACTCCAGATTAGATCTATCCTTATTTGTCGAATCGACACATTTCACACAAAGCCAGTTTAACATCATTTCAGCAAAACTAAACTGTTCGCGAAACATTTTTGTAATATCAAAACCCATTCTGGATAGGTACTATAAAACCACGGTAAACTACGGATACCCGGAATACCATCCACATACCGTTGTTAAATAAAACGCTGGCATCATGTAATTATCGTAAGATAAACAACACCTTAAGTTTGGAATTTTCCGTCTTTCTTACAGCCCATCTGTAATATTTTTGATACATTTCGTAAGCCAGCTGATGTTTAAATGACCTCATCTGCAAATTCTACGTCCTTCGGATTTTGTAGCGTGTTATGTCATATACGTATGCTATATAGATGGTTTTATTATGGGAAAATAAGTCATGCATGTAGGACAGGCCAAGGTACTTAGAATATTTGAAGAATGACACACTTAAATACAGTCCTTTGTTAATAGTTGTATATGGCACTGGACTTTTATGAATCTGCTGCAGATATATATACAAATGTTTTCAGTACATACCTAATTCAAACAGACCAAAGAGTTATTTCTATGTCACAAGAATCAATTCCATATGCCTTTTCCAACTACCGGTATACATGTTTATATATATTCAATTTGTTTACCGCTTTAAAACATTCTTTTGTGTTAAATGTTTATATTACACAGTTTAGCTATAGTTCAAACTCTAAAATTGTCGACGATTAAAAGTGCGTCAAGGTCGCTAATTCTATTTGAAAAAAATATTATTATATTCTTTTTCTTATAACGTAGTGTGTAGAAAACTTGTATGTCTTCAGTAGAATTATGTTTGTCTTCAGTGTAAGTAAGGAAATTTCACAATAAAAGTAAAATGTCCGTTTAAAGAGTCCTTTTTCAATCACTTATATTTGCATAAATTTCAGATTTTAGTGTACAAGTACATAATAATTATTTCATATTCACTCTCCAAATTCCCAATAAAAGAGCTGTCCTATTCCTTCAATACTTGCGCAAAATTCTGCTTTCTGTTTTAAAAAACCATAAGACTTCATCCGAAGTCTCACAGCTAGATTGGCACTCAAACAGACGTTTAATAATTAAATTGAAACTTGAACTGTAAATCCAGTGAAATGTTTTTAAAAAAATCTTAACTTTTAAATGTCCTTTTAATGTTTTAAAACTTTCAAATAATTCATACACTTTAAAGTAAACTTTTTCAATGAAAATTTCTTTTATCTTTCTAGCAATGATTTACACTAAGACCCGATAATGAAAGTCCTTAAAAATGTTTGCTTGCGGCGGCTTTTTCAACTAGAAACTAACAATGCCACAATGAACTTGATCACCAAGAAACAAAACAAGCACTTGTCTAATTCCTATTATAGAAAATCTCGATACATTATGTATAATAATGAACGCTATATGTACAGCATGTACTATTAGTCTGTGATTGGATGTTGAGTGATTAGTATAAAGTCAATACTACTTGTATATCATTATCCAGGGCTTCAGATTTATTGCCAAAGTTCGGAAGAAAAATTAATTTCACAGGAGAAAACTTTACAAGATAATCATAATTTTTGTAAAACTGTGAATATTTTCATGGGGATTCTTCTATGTGAAGAGAGCTTAATTTGTGACTCCTTTATAAAGTCAGTAATTAGTACCGTTATTTTATTAGTCCGTATTCAGCAAAAATCCTGTTTATTGGGTGATAATCAGGTCATCAATCAATCAGTTTTATTGACTTTTGAGATGTACTAATATGAAATTGATTAGATGATAGTTAATCATGATTAATTTCAAATAGAGCGTTTGTTATTAGGTTAATCATATCGTCATAGTTATAGCTACATCATATATATCTGTGTCTATGTAATTGACTGTGCATGATATGTACAATGCATCATATAGCAGATGCTTGTTACATTTATTTACATCATCTACAGTACAGGCATATCGAAAGTTTAACTAACGAATTAGTGCCAAATCGAAACCTCTTCTCCATCTCTCGCTAGCTATAGCTTGACAGTTTTTCAGTTGTATAGCTATGTAGCTCTGGTATTTTTTCTACTGTCATATACCATTTTTGAATTTAATCATAAAATACATTCAAAAAAATGGTATATTACAATTTGTCACCCTTCAAAGAAATTTCTCGCATAGCGATTGGTTAACTTGCCGGGGTACATGGAACTATGTTCGGAAATCTGCCGGGGTACATGAACGCACGCGACGTTTAGCGGTAAAAGGGAAGTAACTCGTACATCTCTGACGTCTAGTTACGGTAAACAAAGATGGAGACAACGTACGCAAGTCACACAAAATACGAAATGGAAGTTAAAAAGATCCAACTGGTTACGCTTTGAAGGGTGACAAAAACGTTATACAGTGCTTTGGCAGGTTACACGGCCCCATGTACCCCGTCAAAGATGAATGTACCCTTCGCCTGCGGCTCAGGGTACATACATCTTTGACGGGGTACATGGGGCCGTGTAACCTGCCAAAGCCCTGTATAACTTATAATATTGTCATAAACCATCAAGCTATCTATATCTTAGCTCATCGTCTTCGAATCATTTTTGTTAGATCAGTGTTAAACTTTCGACAGGTCTGTACTGTATGTTTATGTAAATGACTTGACCTGTTTAAAGCGCATGGTTACGGATTACAGTGTCGTCCACTGACTAGGTTCGAATCTCGCTTAGGACACTTTCTAGCTAGTGTGAGGACGTTTGTCTGTTCGCTTGCCGAATGTCGACGATTTTTTGTTTAGTTTTTTTTACTCTCCGGTTTCCTCCACCCTTTGTCAACTGATCGTTTCGATGTCAGTATTAAAATCTAACTTGGACGTTAAACACACGTTATTACTCCACTCCAATTTGTCTGACAATAGAGCAAATGTTTCATCTTCATGTCGGTGTAGTAACAAGTTTTAATCGAAATTTTTGTTTAAAAAATACCCGAATTTTCAATATTTGGTCCTAAATCACAAACTACTTTGTCATTATACCCAGTGATCATCAAAAATAGGAAGTTCCATTGTACTAAAACCACACCACTTGTGTAATAATAGAAATAATAATAATAATAATAACTTTCATTGGAAAAAGCTATATATGTAGCTTGTAGCACAAAATTAAATACTGGTACCGCAGATAATAAACCCCCGACTTCGTACGGACAATGAATTAAGGGATGAAATAATGTCTTTTGTGTCGTTTTAGTACTATTGCAGGGTCGTAAATCGTAATTCATCCGATTTAATTAACAACTAATGTTATATATTTTTTGCCACGATTAAAAATTTAAAATTAAGCATTAGATTTGCTTTACCGTATAATGAACCATGAATTCGTTCAATTACAAGTACGATAAAATATCGTTTTAATGTCTCTCGACAACTTTGCCACTTCCCTTATATTGGCACACTGTTTTAAAGTCTCAAAATCTATTTCTTCTATGTTGTTTATTTTAAGTCTCCCTCGATTTATTGCCAAACCCCCTTTATAAAAATTAAAAAAAATAATAACACATTTTGACTGTAGAAATTTTGGCAAAGAATAAATGTTGTACTCTACTGTTGTCTACAAAACTTCGAAGGGTGTATTATATTTTTATTTTAGATTTTTTACGACTTTGTCCTTGTAAATCGTAACAAGGTTAAAATGGACGTTCTGCAATGTAAACGGAACAAATATATATTCACTATTTTATTTAAAGTATACGTTGTCTGAAAAAAACTTCGAAGTACACAGGGGTTCAAAATACCCTGGTCGGAGTTCCTGGAGTGATTTTATACTGGGGCCCTTGATATTCAAACTGTTAGGCCCATGGACTTGCCATTTTTAGCAGGATATTCCAACTTTATCTACAAAATGATAACATAATTGCAGATAAACCCAATTCCAATGTTGATATTGGACTTTCCAAACTGTATATGGTACTTGCCAAAAATAAAGACAAGAAGTACCGAATCTTCCATTACAAAACTGATTTTAAACCCTGGGATATATTATATTTTTATTATTATATAAGTTTTCGCGATTCTGTAAAACAACATTTTAATATACATGTACATGTGCTATAAGACTAGTATACTTCTATATCATACTCACTGTTCAGCACACACAGAAGGTACATGTGTTACTTCGAAGTTAAAAAAGGAAAAGACATTGATCCAAAAACAATGGCGATTCGCGTGTAAATGAAGAATATACGCATTAAGTTTGGTTATCAGTTAATTAAACATTACGTCTATACGCAAAGGGGGTACAGTACAGATCTGTCCAAAGTTTAACACTGAGCTAACAAAAAGGGGTCCAGGTTCAGCTGTCGAGTGACTTAAATATCGATAGTTTGTGACCCGAAAAACTGACCAGGGAGATAGATAGCAGCTGTCGAAAATCTTACGAGATAAAGTTAACTGGGTGGGGATGGGGGTGGGGGAGGTGGTTCGATATAAGTTGTTAATTGGTTAGCTTAGTGTTAAACTTTCGGCATGTCTGTACCCTACCGGTCGGTATAAAGTTGAAATATTTCCAACGTGAATAAGTGTATTTATTAAGAACACTGAAGCGTAGTAAGTCCGATAAGACACTATTGTTTTATCTGGAATCATATCCATGTCCGTTTTTTATCATTTCATCGTGATCAGTGTAATCACATCACAATAAGCATACAGATATTGAATTACAATAAACTAATGCTTCTACAATATTGTTTTAAATTAAAACAAAGATCTGGTCATTGATTATTTTGTATTAAGCCGAGTTAAATATGTATATATGCTTATTAGTTTGACATAGTTTATAGACCATTTGACATGCTTTTGTCCAGTATATAGACTAGTCTTATCGTCACTTAGCTTATAAGAGTTTTTCATCAAATAAAACAAAAGGTTTGCTCTAATTAACAGCCAACGTCTTGTACGTAATTGACCTTCAATTTGGCGCTTCAGATTGGACGATAATTTTATTAAAAACTAAAATTAAATATCAGATATAATCGCTTCTCAAGTTTTGAGAACACTTCTAAATGGACTTTAATAAAGTGTCATATAAAGTGAAATCAATGATTTAAAATAACACAGCAGAACACAATGTTTTATTTGCAATATTAAACTTAAATCAATAGACAATGACCGACATTTACTTCGTATGGTAAAATATTGCTGACAAAGTTTTTTGTGTTGCTTTAGCTATGTAGCTTGCAAAACTGGAGATGCTTAACCCTCCTGAAACACCCGTTCCTCACTTTTCTGGTGAAGGTTCCCGTCTTTAACTTGATTTGCCAGTTTTCTCCTTTTTTATTTTGCTCTGGTAATGTTATTTTGTTATGGGTTGGTATGTTCGTGTTTTATTTAAACGTTATTTAGAGTTTTTGTGCTGTTTTAAACCTAGCTCTTAGGGTTAAATTCCAATCAAAGCCGATGACAGTCGACCATTCAAAATGTTCTACTAAACTTTAAAATTAGAATGTTGTTCAGCAACAATGGAGATGGCTTACGATAAGAAGTCAAAGCATGGCTGTCAAGTGACTGAGCTATTGATAGTAGTAGGAAGTGATCAAAAAGTTGCTCGAGATAGCCAAAATTAAACCTGGCGTGAAAAGCTGAATAGAGGCCGAAATTACATGCAAAATCAGTACCTGCAGTTAGCTTAGTGCACTGCATCTTTTTGAAATATAGATACTAGTACTTGTTAAGTCCATGTATCAAAACTCTTGGCTCTCAAGTGGTGTGTAAGCCGGTTGAGCAGTTATATGCTAGATTGAAATGCGCACGGAGGATAAACTCAGTAAGTTATTTGCTTTTTTCATTTTATCGCATTATTTATAACATTGTTTTATATTAATTACCAATTATTGCATTGATTTGTAATAACAAATCTAAATTAAGTTTTCTGGATTGATATTAGTCCGTGTTGGTCTTACCCTTCTTATCGACTTGTGCCCTATAACGGGTAGCTTCTTACTGGAATTAATGATTCATTATTTATCGTGACTAGAATGTGCAATGTGCGACTTAAAGAATTATCTTCATACACGCATGGCCGTATTATTTACAATACAGTCATGTCGAAAGTTTAACGCTAAGCTCAGAACGAAAAAGTGCGAATCGGTAGATCGTTTTGGCCCCTTGTTAGCTTTATATCGCCAGGTGCTACCTATCTGTCGGCAGCTTTCCGGCCTCCACAGTATAGGTCTGTCGAAAGTTAACCAAGTTAACGAATTAGTACCGAATCAAGAGCTCATCTCAGCTCCTGGTTAGCTTGGTAGCTTTTTGATAGCTGTTTTCTATCTCTCGACAGCTTTGTGGTCATCAGCTAATATAAATATTTTGGTCACTCGGCAACGAAGCTTCGACTCCTTTTCGTTACTCTAGTGTTAAACTTTCAACAGGTCTGTACTGTAGCTTTCCATATCTCTGCCACTCGGCAGCTGAGCTTCGACTCCTTTCCCGGCTAAACTAAGTGTTAAACTTTCGACAGGTATGTACTGTATACGTGTAGACAAACTTCCTTCATTGGCATTGAACAGCTTCTATATTCTACTTAATTATTGATAAGATTAGTACAACTTTGGTTTTATAGATTGGGTGCACGGATATTAGTGATGCAATTACTGCAAATATACCACCGGCGAAGATTCGGTAAATTTGGTAAATAATTTCTCATTTGTTCAGGTGATTTTTTTTCCAGATTCCGAGAATTCAGAACACGGCTCAACGGGCATTTCATAATTCAATTAATCACTAGCAGTGATTAAAAAAATCTGACTGCACTAAGAATTGACAATGTCCAAAGACAAAGAGTGAGTTAAGTGAGTGAACTATTGTTTAAAGCCGAATCAGCATATTGCAGATTATTGCAGATATTTGCGGGTAGACAAAAAGAGGAAAAGCGGTAATATCTGTAGACGTCTGCTGTATGCTCCGGAAAAAAATCCCTGGAATTGAAGGCACAGCCATGTTAATTAAGCGATTAATGCTATTGATGGGCTTCACTCCGTATCGCATTTTTTACAATCAGTGTTCTATACATACAAGATATAATCATAATATTTACATTTATGGTGTTTGATTGCATTAAACTCTGTTTTAGACCAAATGAAGTTATAGGACTATAATTACATTTGCTAATGTGACGTCATTCATTTCTTGCTGACACCTATGCCCGTGACGTCATTGATAGGCTGTTCCAGGAATTGAAATTGCATGTCGTACACGACAGTGTTTTAAATTTATTTCAGGATTCAAAAACAAAAATAAGATTTTCAAAAAATGCGAAATGTAAATATAACCATTGAACTGTCTAGAAATGGCGTTTATAGTGCTATAACTTCCATTGCCGTGCAAAGCAAACCGAATAACGCGCGCTAGGAAGTTATAGCACTATAAACACCATTTCTAGACAGTTTAATGGTTAATTATCACATACTTACGTAATACGTAAACAGTAATTTTTATTCAGTACAGTATATAAAAAATCCTCAAAAAACTAAGTTATGTTTAATCGTTCAAAGTATTACCTTTGGTAAAATAAACTTTAATCCTTCTATTTTTATCATTTCAACATCTTAAAAATATTTGAATTTACACAATTTTGGTCCGAGCACTACTGATGAGGATTTTTTCCAAAACGACCGTCTAGTGCTGTAAACTGAAAACCGTTTAGTAATAATACCACTTTATGGCTTCAGGAAAAGGAAACGAGCTAGAAAAAAAGGTATTTAAGAAGTCGCCGTGTTTTCATGAAATGAGCATTACACTCATTAACCTGTTAAATGACGTTGCAACACATTGGCAACACCCAAAGTGTAGTTACAATGCTATTTTAATCTCAGAAAATAGTTATAATCTTTCAGTAATTAACTGCATATACAGTACAGGTCTGTCGAAAGTTTAACACTAGATTAAAAAATAAGTGCTGGATCAAGAGCTTTTCTCGAACCCTCGTTAATTTTTTCTCGACAGCTTGTCAATATAGCTGCTATCTATAGCGTTTCGGACACTATAGTGCAGAAAACAAGTTGAAAAGGGGTACTTTGGTAGTGTATCTTTTTTCTTATCAAAGTCACAAATTGATGTCATATATCATTATTTTTCAAATGTTTTGCCGCACCAGACTATTTATTTTGAAAATTTTTGAAAACAAAAGAAAAAAAGTTGTTTATGAAACTATCATTAAAATTTTGCTCTTGTTTACCATGCTTTGTGGTGGGAAGGTAGACAGGGTTTCAAACATCCAACAGGACAGGAATTGGTAAAAATTACTTAAACAACTTTTTTGTTTTCAAACCAAAAATTCTGAAATTATACAACATGATACGGCAAAATAATTCACGAAAAATGGTATATTGGGTTGTAATATTCAATTTGAAATAAAAACGATATTTTACCAAAATACCTGTTTCGAACTAAGTTTCTACACTATAGCTATTAATATCTCGCTGACCCGACAGCCGGGTTTTGACTCCCTTTCGTTACAGCAATGGTAAACTTTCGACAGGGCTATACTGCAGCAAATAGAAATAATACAAAAATATATACAAAGATTAACCTGAGCGTTGCATCCAACTTTCATAAAACCACCAGACAAAAATATATGCAAACTTAGTTCAAATAAACACGAAAACTAAGATTAGGTTTCATAACTGCAGTGTCATGTGCTACTTTTGAATTTTTATGAAATAATACATTCAAAAGTAGCACATGACAATTCATGACAGCAGCATATAATCGAAAACAAACCCGTGCAACATTAAGTATTTAAAGGCATTGCATGTGGAAGAGTTTTTAATCATGGGATTAAACTTATTATGAATTGATTATTGATCAATGATCGATTTTAGCACTTTAATCTTTTTATCTGTGTTATAAGGACTTGAATAATTTATGTTTAAGTACGGACAAACAATAAAAAATTCTTAATTATATAAATTATAAGTTTCTGCTTATCTGATCATAGTGTAAATATTTGATGAACGGATGTACAGATATCAGATGATTCTCAATCTCTGCATGTCAAATTTACATGAGAGAATGACGTGTTTTATATTTTTCTCCTACAATTCTTTATGGTTTGCATTGTAATGGGCGTCTCAAATAAAAAAGATAGAGAAATCCGGTCCATTAAATACTTTTCAAAACCATTCAACAATATTTTCTAAATTAAAAAGTCAATATACAATCAGTGCAAGGAGAATTTATTTCTTTCTAACAGGTGGCTGTTAGATTGAATTCGGTTTTACGTCCCAGTTATGATTATTTCACTTATATCTAGACGTCATCTGTAATAGGTAAAAATAACCTTGAAAAAAATGTCTAGGAAGAGAGGAAGAGTTTTTAACGTGCCATGCCTGCCATGA
Organism: Anadara kagoshimensis; assembly: GCA_021292105.1. NCBI lineage: Eukaryota > Metazoa > Mollusca > Bivalvia > Arcoida > Arcidae > Anadara > Anadara kagoshimensis. The sequence goes on from CM037874.1 coordinate 20,051,377, forward strand.
CTCAAGACATCGGATTTTAAGTTCTCTCTCGAAGGACTTCGTGGCTCTTATCTCGATCGACTAGTAAAACCCCGCTTAAGACTAACTCAGGCCATTGCTTTTATAGGATACTTGACTCTTAAGTCATTCATTAAGATCATTAAGAGACTAAAAAAGAGAAAAACTTTCGAACAAAAAACTTTCTGATTAGCATGCATATACATGTATGTTCCAAATAATTATGTGATACCAGTGTTAGCTAGTACTAGTGTTCATCTTTCGGAAAAACTGTTGCTTCCAATACGATTTTATTCAAGTCTTATTGCACACCAAATTTATCATAAGCTGATTGACGAGTGATCAACAAGATAGAATTATGTGCAATCATAAAAAAAGACAAAAAAGTTAAATATTTTTCTGATTAATCAATAATTTTTTTCATTATTCAGATATTCATATGCTTATTTGAATTATACCATTAAGATTTACCTCCCTTATCCCACAACTTTACAGGTAGGTACTGCGGCTTTTTCTCTTAAACGTTTTCAATTCAATCCAATGAAGTTTTAATTTATGGTTACATTCAAAATGTTATGCAAACTGTTGTTGTGAAACGAACATGTACCATAGAAAACCGAAAAGCAAATTAAAACATAAATGTAGTAAAAGATATAATGCCACTGTGAAGGTTCATTGTGCGTATTTTGGTAAACTTTCATCTTGATCCACACGAGTTGCTTTTTCCTTTTGATTAAAATAGCTTTTTAAGTAGTGATCAAATCTGTTCTATTTGTTTAGCTATTAGTTGCTAAAGATGGCCCTTAGTAAAGATAATCTGAATGTTTTATCTACAACAATCGAACCGACACAAGTATACATAACAATGTTTACGACGTGGGGTCCTGTGATCCGTAAGACCCTACTTAAGACCACTCGATTACTAAGGTCCTTGCCTTTATAGGATACTTGACTCTTAAGTCATTCATCAAGACACTAAAAATAGAAACAAATTCTTATAAAAATTTTCTGTCTAGCATGCATATTATGTAATACCAGTGTTAGCTAGCATACTTCATCTTTCGGAGACATAAAATCATCAATGTTTGTGCTTCCAATACGGGTTTATTTAAGTCTTATTCCACACTAAGTTTACTAGTATTTATAAGCTGATTGACCAGTCACTTACAAGATAAAAACATGTGTTCCCAAACTAAAAACGAGACCGAAAAGTTAAATGTTTCTCGTTCATTAATAATTTTCTCTAATAAATTCATATGCTTAATTGAATGAAATCATCAAGATTTATCTCTCTTATTCCATAGCGGTGTTTTTTTTTCTAAACGTTTCCAATGCAGTTTTGTACCAATGAATTTTGATTCATGGTTAAAGTTCATTAGGCTACATTTTGATAAACTTTCATCTTGATCCCCACGAGTTGCTGTTAATTGTGTTTAAAATAGCTTTATAAATACAGATGAATTTGTTTCGACAAGAGAATCGCGAACGATAATATCCCAGAATAATAATTGGTTCATGGTTAAAGTTCATTAGGCTACATTTTGATAAACTTTCATCTTGATTCCCACGAGTTGCGATTAATTGTGTTTAAAATAGCTTTATAAATACAGGTGAATTTGTTTCGACAAGAGAATCGCAAGCGATAATATCCCAGAATAATAATTGGTTTACAGTATCTACCTTTGAATTATACATATATTGACTATCAACATTAACATTATTAACAAAAGAATGTAACACATTGCTTTATATACAATACATGATGTTTTAATTGAAATCATTTCATAACTGCTAACTCATCTTTATCAAAATATTTTTTCTTGATACCTTTAAGCGTTGTTTTTGGATATATAATCCTGTTTGATCATTTCAGCGGCTTTCTCTCCTATCATTATTGTTGGAGCCATGGTGAGTCCGGATGTTACCTCTGGCATTATAGATGCATCTGCAACCCGTAGACCCTTGATACCACGGACTCTATAAAATATTTACGTAAAACAGTTAGTACCCAGGATGAGGAAACAGGACTTCGTAAACACAAAAATGGAACAAAACGTCACGTTATTTTATAAATGAATTTTGTCCGATCATTTATGAATCATTGGTAGAAAAAAGTGGAAAAATAACCATACTACTGGAAGTTAACTCCAGTTTTGTAAATTCTTTAGAAAAATGTCGGTTTTGTCGGTTTTTTCCCCAAGTAATTTCATTTCTCATAATAAGCTATTTCTGATAATAAGCTACTTGTATTTTCCGTCAAGCAGTTTTTGATGGTGATATATATTTTGCATTCCTAAACTAAATTATTTCTTAGAAATAGCCAAAATCTTTATATTGATGCCAGATGAAGAACGAATTTAATTCTTTCAACCATTTCTATTTTCACTAGTATGTCTCTTAAAATGTTTTTAAATGGTTGTCAGGGAGACAATTATGCCTTTAGTAGATGTTGTGCTTATTAAACAAATGAGTCTACTACTAGATCTAACCATCATAGATAAAAATTTACAACATTTTGTATAGTCGACAAACTGATACTCTGCTAAAAGTTATTAAGAAGGGGTTGAAAATTTAAAGTTAGACCTGTATTTTTAAAAAGTGTGATCTACCCGTTATAGTACCATACTTTTTCAATACAGTCAATGTACGTTTTCGTTATTTCATAATTAGCGGTCTTTTTTTTTTTTTTTTAACCACATCTATTTGGTTTGTTTTACGTGTTTACATGGTATTGATAACCCTTAATTGTGTGTGTGTGTGTGTGTGTGTGTGTGTGTGTGTGTGTGTGATTTTACCTTAGTTTATAATCAACAACTGACTTTTTATCCCGAGCACTTTCCATTTTACAGGTACCCACTGGATGATAAGCGCTTGATGCAGAACTTCTTATAACACACTCCCAAAGCTCATTTGAATCCGGTTTATAGTTAGTACAAGGTTCCGGAATACTGAGGGGTACAATTGATGCTTTAACAGCTTGCATTGAAGGAGATATGGCAACAATTCTCTGCACTTCTCGAACAGCTGTGGGTAGGTAAAAGAAGTATGTAAACATGAGTGTTTGAAAACCATGTTATAAGAAGGTTGATTGTATGGCAATATTTGATTGGTTTTTTTTTGTGATAATGTAACGTCTCTATCCCAAGTCAAGGGATTCTTAACTAGTGAATGAATTCTGTAACAGGATAGACAGAAAATATATAGGGTGGGATTGGGTATTGAACACGAAACATCTTGCATTATAGACAAGTGTTGTAGCACCTGTGCTTACTAGTTCACCAGAGTCATATCATTTGTGATTTTTCCGCGGTCAAACACTTAAAGTTTATTACCGAAATGTTCTATATAGGCTTTTAAAGTGCCATATCCACCTTTCCACGACTTCGTAGGGTCTGATTTATAATGCAGGGGTCTCCTGCAGAATATTTTATACCTGTACATTGAACTTCGGAGATGGCCTCATACATAGTTTGTTTGGATGGGATGTATTTTTGGTTTCTGTGTCTTTTACTAATTGCTGTTTTTTTTTAAATTATTAAAAATGCAAACGAATTTTGTAAAAATCAAAATAACACCATGTGTTTTGATGAATTCAGTCTCTTAGATCAGACTTGAAAGTAGGTAGTGACTGTTCTTTTGACAAGCACTTGGCATCATGAAACGAAAGTTAAGATTCTTTCGTATGGGAACTTAAAATAAACGAAGCTTCGTGTCATGGTAGGCGTGGCACGATAGAGACCCCTGCTGTATAATGCCATCAGCGCAACAAACAGGCAAAATGTCTGCATCTTCGCCTATAGCTGGCGACGTCTCGATACAATATTCTTGACTGGGAAGTTAAGCACCATTAATCAACTCAACTCAACCATCTTTAATAAAAAACTTACTATCAATGATCGTCCATACATCGCTTTTCTCTTTTAGATATCCTGGGTCTATAACTGGCGGGTCTGACGGATTTTTACTTTTTATTTTCACACTTCCTCTACTTACTGGGTGAAGGTTAAATGATACAATAACCGTTGAGTTGCGTTGATCATCACCGGCCTAAAGTATACAGTTAACATTGTATTATAAAAAAAACAAATATACCAACCTGTGTCTAAATCATAGTCCCAAAGTAAAGTAAAAAGTAAACAAATTAATAAACACGTGACCCTCCATCACGGGAGTGAGGTTCGGTGCTTATGTCCAACCGCTACATGTGTTATAAAATTCAGAATGAAAATAACTTGAAACTATGGGACGTAAAAATATATCTAGGAAAATTTCTGATACACGGACATTTAACTTAAACGTTAAAATTTATGAAAGTGAGACCAGAATTATGCGATGGCTTTAATAATAATTATTATTATAACAACGATGATTGTCATTATAGGTATTATCAATTTTAAAGTTACTCTAAATGAGACCCCCTTACTTTAAGACACACATGTTAAAGCGGGGGAACTATTGGTGCATTTATTGTACGAATTTACAGATAAATATTGCGCCCCTTTATCTCTTAGCTTGTCAACCAGCAGGGAAAAACATGTACAATTAAACCACAAAAGATACTTTCTCTTAAACGTATTATTACGTCTTCAGGGAATCAAAACCAATCCAATCAATGTCCAAATAATAATCCAAAAGCATAGTAAAACATTTGAGACCGAAAAAAACCCACTTGAACTTCTCTCATGGAAGTTGAACTGGGTGCACCGGAAGGGTACAATCATTGTTAAGCTTGCTACGCCTGACAAATGTGCAATCAAATCCGAGAGTAAAAGGAACATGGATATATAATAATACATGTAACTTCAATAAATGAATAAACATAATTATAATTTTGAAAAAAAACTAATCATAAATTTTAATATATTGGTAGCTTATATAAATACCGGTAACAATCCAGTTCCTGAAATATGTAGCAAAGCTTCTGGCCAATTCGTTTTCTAATTTATATCCAGAAATATAGCTGTAATATACATACCGGTAAAAGACCAGTTCCTGAAATATGTAGCAAAGCTTCTGGCCAATTTTGTTTCTTATTTAAATCAAGAAACATAGCTATAATATACATACCGGTAAAAAACCAGTTCCTGAAATATGTAGCAAAGCTTCTGGCCAATTCGTTTTCTAATTTATATCCAGAAACATAGCTGTAATATACATACCGGTAAAAAACCAGTTCCTGAAATATGTAGCAAAGCTTCTGGCCAATTTTGTTTTCTTATTTAAATCAAGAAACATAGCTATAATATACATACCGGTAAAAAACCAGTTCCTGAAATATGTAGCAAAGCTTCTGGCCACTTTGTTTTCTTATTTATATTCAGAAATATAGCTATAATATACATACCGGTAAAAAACCAGTTCCTGAAATATGTAGCAAAGCTTCTGGCCACTTTGTTTTCTTATTTATATTCAGAAACATAGCTGTAATATACATACCGGTAAAAAACCAGTTCCTGAAATATGTAGCAAAGCTTCTGGCCACTTTGTTTTCTTATTTATATCAAGAAACATAGCTGTAATATACATACCGGTAAAAAACCAGTTCCTGAAATATGTAGCAAAGCTTCTGGCCACTTTGTTTCTTATTTATATCAAGAAACATAGCTGTAATATACATACCGGTAAAAAACCAGTTCCTGAAATATGTAGCAAAGCTTCTGGCCAATTTTGTTTTCTTATTAATATCTAGAAATATAGGTGTAATATACATACCGGTAAAAAACCAGTTCCTGAAATATGTAGCAAAGCTTCTGGCCACTTTGTTTCTTATTTATATCAAGAAACATAGCTGTAATATACATACCGGTAAAAAACCAGTTCCTGAAATATGTAGCAAAGCTTCTGGCCAATTTTGTTTTCTTATTAATATCTAGAAATATAGGTGTAATATACATACCGGTAAAAAACCAGTTCCTGAAATATGTAGCAAAGCTTCTGGCCACTTTGTTTTCTTATTTATATCCAGAAACATAGGTGTAATATACATACCGGTAAAAACCCAGTTCCTGAAATATGTAGCAAAGCTTCTGGCCAATTTTGTTTTCTTATTTATATCTAGAAATATAGCTGTAATATACATACCGGTAAAAAACCAGTTCCTGAAATATGTAGCAAAGCTTCTGGCCAATTTTGTTTTCTTATTTATATCTAGAAATATAGCTGTAATATACATACCGGTAAAAAACCAGTTCCTGAAATATGTAGCAAAGCTTCTGGCCAATTTTGTTTTCTTATTAATATCTAGAAATATAGGTGTAAAATACATACCGGTAAAAAACCAGTTCCTGAAATATGTAGCAAAGCTTCTGGCCACTTTGCTTCTTATTTATATCAAGAAACATAGGTGTAATATACATACCGGTAAAAACCCAGTTCCTGAAATATGTAGCAAAGCTTCTGGCCACTTTGTTTTCTTATTTATATCAAGAAACATAGGTGTAATATACATACCGGTAAAAACCCAGTTCCTGAAATATGTAGCAAAGCTTCTGGCCACTTTGTTTTCTTATTTATATCCAGAAACATAGCTGTCGATGTATCGCTAGGTGTGGCATATCTACCTGAAATAAAAAAGGATACAGGTCCAACACGAAATAAATGAAGTTTAAAGTCAGGGAATAACAAAGTGTGACTTGGTTTTACCAACAATTTTGATTACACACGTTGCGGTTGTAGCTAGCTAAACAGGAGGTGCTTACCCTTCCGGAGCTACAGACCTCAATTCCCTGGTGGAAGTTCACGTGTCTAACCTATCTTGTCAGTTCCAAAGTTTTTACTTTGCTTCTGGATTGTGATTCGGACATGGATTAGTATGTTTGTTTTTGTTTAATAGTTACTTAAAGGTGTTATACCACTGGATCAAACCGATGTAACTGACACAAGAAAATTACAGGCGACACAGATATCTCCCTTGATAATTCTTTGACACAAAATTTGTTGTCCTGTTGCTAACAATGTTTTTAGAGACAGAGATCAAAACATCTATTCCTACATATACAAATATAAAAACATGGAATATAATATATATTACATCTCGTTATTTGTCCCTTATCCAAATATACATGTATCACTTCTCTTGGGACGAAACTAGCTATACTTCAAATAAAACCATGCATCTAAAATATTCAAACTTGGAAATTTATTATGCCATTAATATTCTACTTTAAACTGCGTTACATGTAATTTTATAGATATTACCTGTTCTGTGAAATACATATTCAGCTAACACATCGGGGTTATTTAGCTCGTCCTGCGTGAATACAGGCACATTGAATAAAAGTTTAAAAGGGAAAAAAGTATGATCTTGTAAATTGTAACCAGCAGGTAAGTCAGCAACTACATGGATCTAAAATATAAAAAAGAACAACAGAACATCGAGTTTCGTTTGACAATCTTTGATATTATGATTTTCCTTAATATAAATAGAGGATCTTAGACGAGTGGGTGTTTAATATGAAATTTATTAAACGAGTTAAATATGCCACGAGGCGAGTGACATATTTAATTATTGAACGAGTTTAATAAATTTCATATGAAACCCTCACGAGTATAAGATTTTATTTATCACATAATTCAAAATACCGAGACACAATGACATGTACATATTATTTGATGCCATATAGAAACAGCTGATTTCTATGTAGGTCAGACAAATCACCTCCAATTTAACTGCGCAAGTAAGAATATAGTTCTATTTAGTCATAGTAAAAGTAAATTAATTACCTAAAATAAAAAAGACAAAATCAGTATGTAAGTTCAAATTATGTTATATTTTTCGAATTCATCAAAAAATTTTTTGAAGAATTGGAAAGTCTTCAAAAGTAAAAAAAAAAAAAAGACTGACACGGTTTTTATATGACGTCATTAGGCGCGACCACTACGTAAATGATGTCACCGTGTGTTGATCTTTCTACTGAGACTGAGAGTCACTGTCGGATTCAATAGTTCGCCTTCGGATGCGTTTTCTTGGTGGCATCTGTGGATTAAATTGATGAATATGAATGTTAAATTTACCATCCGATACCGGCGCACCGTAAATATTCTGGAATCCACCATAAACACGAAGATTTAATGATGTCATTGACGAAGTTCATGCCACTGTTGATGACGATGTCTGTTGATTTAGGTTGGTTGGATGTAAAACATTTCCTATATTGGCAGTTGAAGATGAAGGTATGAATGAATTTTTATTTTCTGTATGTAGAATTCGGGAAATCTGCTTATGCTGATCATGGTTAATGTGACTGTAGTTATTTATCGATTAAATGTTTTTGTGACCTGAAATTTGCATGATTTGATTGGCCGGTACATTACTGTCATTTAATTTTTGCACAAGATATTTTCGAGCACTGTGGTTTGTTAATTTTTTATCAGTCTCTATACCCGCAGCTTTAATCATACGTTTCATAAACGTGCCAAGTTTATTTACTCAAACTTTTTTTCAAACCACATATCACCAGAAGCAGTGGTGTGTTTTGTTGACAAAGCAATGTAAAATGGCGAATCTGGCTGACAAAAATCAGATGGACGTCTGTCTGCTATTTTCTTAATACTTTTTACTGGACAACGATCTGGATTTTCTAAATTTGAAATTTAAGAGTTTTGGTGTAACAACACGCACATCACGTGGATTAATCCCAGTTCTTGTTTTAGTTTGCCTTTCAGCCATTTCTAAGTATTCGTGCCCGTCAGAATGTATCAGAATGTAAAGCAACATCTCCCCAACACATTTGGTGGTGTTCAGATGACCCTCGTAAACCGAAGTGGACAGTATTGTAAAACCACAATGTTTGTAGTATGCTGTCAGGAGAATGCAATCCAAATTGGCCACTTGACCATAGTAAATCCACCATCTTTTTCGACGGGGTCACTTTTGCGTGGCAAATAACCCAAGCCTGTTTGTTTAAATTGTTTTTATTTTTTTAAACCTCGCGAACCTGGGAAAAAACTAGACTGATTGCTATGGAATGCCCGTAATTATGACGACGCAACTGCCTGTCGAAACTGCCCATCATTCCCCTAAGTGAGTTAGGCTCATAGTCAGATCCATCGGCTTTTTTACACTAATAAAAAATCTGGACAAGAGCGAGGCCAAATCAAGTGGTGGTATTCCATTAATTTTTCGTTTCTCGTTAATAAAGGGTAACTCAAAAAATTCGTATAAAACCTTCAAATCATAGTCGGTCTTTGACAAAGTGTTTTTGTTGGCCAGACTTTCAATGAACAGTTGTATATCTTCATTAGATACGTGAATAAACCTGCTATGTCCGGGTGTTTCATCGGACTGCCCAGGTGGGGCGACAATTGACAAGCGACTGCTTTCTAATTCGACCACATATTGTGTCCCACAGATCATTACATCATAGAATGTAGCAGACCCTTTAGGGATTTTTCTTTCACTATACCAATTCCTTCTCCGTCTGCTTTTACGGTTTCCCCAACATCAAATTCAGCCATTTTGGACGTAGTAAAAGTTGTAAATAAAGAAGTACGTGAGTGGCGTAGGAATTATTTTTCTCACGCTTTAAACCAATCAGAAGCGTAAGAACGGATTACGTCACAATCAAGTGATATTACATGGGTACCTGTATAATATGAAAAATATTGCACCGTTTTATTCCATCAATAAACGGGAGAGTTATATGATATACAGAAATTATTTATTGTTAATTGTTAAGATATTGTAAATCGAAATTAAGAATGAAAGGAAAATAGAATTAAGAGACGTCATCATATTTACCATTACAGTAGGATAGCCAACCCGGCCAGCGCATTGATTCATCAAACAAAATTTCACGCGCAGACAAAGTGAAAAAATTGTCAAAAATTTGAATTCACTCGAGGCGGTAAAATTACATAATATTTATTTTACTGCGAGTTTTTAATACTATTTGTAGTGTTTTATCGTCTTTTGAGGACAAAAGTAAGTCATTAAAGACGATTTTTATCAAAGTCGGTGAGAATTTAACAATTTAAATTGTAATTGAATGTTAGGCACCGGCGAAAAAATGGAAATTGAAACTTTAAAAAATATCATTCTGTGTACGCAGTTCCTCATGCACCAAAGATGTTTTTACATGAACGGGAAGAACTTTTTCTCACGGTTATTTTGATGTATAATTTGTCAAATAATTTTCTTTACACAAAAAACGTACCAGTTTTAAATGTCGAAAAAATCGATGACATTGCCGGATTCTCGATCATGGGCCGCCCCCTTTCCGGCTAATTTGACACAGAAAAAATGCTAAGACAGCTTCCTTGTTGTATGTAATGTATAAATTTGATAATCGGGAGACGCTGTGGAGATATTTTTGTTGAAATAAAGTAAGTTTTTCCTTTAAAATATTGTATTTTCTCTCCATTTCTCGTCTAATCTGCCGATTTTTTGGAACTACTTCCAGTCGGACATATTTGATTAGCATTCGTCCCGCTTCGATCACAATTTTAGCATGCAGAAAATGTCATCATGTATTTTGGACAAAATAGTCAAGCTTTTTTGCCTTATTTGTCATGTATGATCGATCTGCATGGCTATCGAACACATTAGATACGCATGTGTTCTAATTTTACCCATATGGACTCGGGATCTGTACCAATACAGTGTACAGTGCAACCTGCTCATGTAGGGCTAGTTAGGGATTCAGAATTACTGAAAGTTACCAACTGATTTTGCTTTGCTGGCAAAATATAAACAGGACCTGTCTGTCATATCAGTACATATCATTGGATAAATCATTTAGCATCATTAAAGAGGGTTAGACTGGACTTTTCTTAATGAAATATTTCCCAAAATGAGGAAACATCTCACATGTTAGTTTAGCCACAGTCAACACAACATTGGTCTTTATTATTTAAAGTTTGGTTTCTGTTCTGATGCCAATAGCCCCGGCATTATTATTTTAGTACAATTTAGACATGAAAAGTTGATTATTTTGCTTCATTAAAAGTTTTAAGTCAACTTGACATAGCACACATAGCATTTAAAATAGACTATGTGGAAGTAGGAAATAGGAAAAGTGAATACCAATCATGTGGATTTCATTTGACTTGGTTAAAAATTTAACTCCATATTATAATGATTAAATACAGATCTGTAAAATATTTAGGAATTTTAGTAATTTCTGTCAAATTGTAAAAGTCTGATAAATAAATATCACCTTCTTTCAGGAAAATTCATGGGAACTGGTTTGATGATCAGATAATAGCATTAAGAAATAAGTTGATGCAAATGCAGTGAAATTCATGACACAGTGTATCCAAATGGCCATTATTAGGCCTAGTTTAAAAGAATTCAAAATAATTGTAACACAAAGGCCTATTCCAGATTTATTGATTTATCAGTTAAATTTAGAATTGATTGGTTGGTATACACACTCCATTCAAGATTATTTCAATTATAATCAGGTAAATGAGATTAAGGAGGAAACTAGGTACAGGGATGAAGATTTGCAGGGGCCCAGTAGCCAATGACTTCTAAAATCGAGTGTGGGTCACTTAATGTTTACAAATTTAAGCCATTTATTACTGTTACAAATTCTTTTATGAAGTGAGCTGTCCCCAAACTCAAAATAGTTAGGCTTCATCCCTGAGGTAAAACACACCCCTCAATAAGAGAACTGGCAAACTTTCTGACATAGTAAGATTTTAACCTATGCTGTTACCTGTATGCTACACTTCAGACAAGGGTGCATGAAAAGCATTTCATGTGGTGAAAAAAGGGGTATTCAGTATCAAGAGAAGCATTCAATTCATATATGTGTAATGGTATATAATTCCCAGTATGTTAAGGATATTGATATGTGTTGATTTTTTAAATTCCATATAAATTGAAACATTAATAAATGTCTGATGACATCTAATTCCTAGTGTATTAAAGATATTGTTTTTTTAATTTTACATGAAATGAGACATTCAACATTATTACAATTTACAAAGTTGGTTTAGTCACACATAATGCATTTTTCTTTGTAAAATGTTCCCTTATGTGTAAACAGTAATAACCATGAGTGTTCATTCTAGGATTTTTTCAGATGGGTTCATTTCTAATAAAATTCCTCTAGTAACAAGTTGAATAACATCAATAATTTTGCATACATCTAATGTTTGATGTGACTTGTAGTCTTTTAGGCTGATGTAAAAGCTTTTGTAATGAAGTATTTCAAAAGTTTCATATAATGTAGCTTTTATATATGACAATGATATCAAGTATTTTGAACTTGCATTTGAAATCTAATTTCAAATGTGGCCTTTACAATGGTGCCATTTAGCAAAATAAAGGATCAACAGCCCCTTTCTAGAATGAACACTGCCATGTGATCCCATAGATTTTGATTTATTTGTAAATCATTTATCTATTTATCACAGCCAGAACAACTAGAAAGTACCGGTCCCCCATAAAATCACCTGTTTGTGTAGTTTCTAAATTAAATTTGATAATTTAGACAATATTAGTCCTTTTAAATGCTATTATGGCCCACTCGTCATTCATTTAACAAACAACAATATGATAAAATTTCTAACTATCTGCCTGTTCATCATTTTTTTTAACTTTTTAGTAATTCAATATCTTATTTTTTAAATGTTAATTTTGTTCATAAAAAATATTTGTTTTATTTTTCCAAAAAATATCTGAGGTTACTTTCCATGGTACCCATGCCACATTTCATGTTAGTACCTTGAGGAAAGACAAAATGCAGCTAATTTTGATCTCTTTTTATTTATTTATTGTCTTTATCATCACTAACCTGCCCAACATACTGTGTCCCAGCTCTAACTTATTTCTCTGTAGAATTTCTGATTTATTTATTTATTTATTATTTATTTATTTATTTATTTATTTATTTATTTATTTATTTATTTATTAACTGCTGGCATATTGTGTCCCAGCTCTAACATATTTCTCTGTAGAATTTCTTATTTATTTATTAACTGCTGACATATTGTGTCCCAGTTCTAACTCATTTCTCTGAACAATTTCTGATTTATTTATTTATTTATCATCTCTAACCTGCTAGACATTTATCATCACCTGCTCAACATACTGTGTCCCAGCTCTAACTTATTTCTCTGTAGAATTTCTTATTTATTTATTTATTTATTTATCATTTATTTTTTTAATGTAGGCCCTATTTATTCCTGTTGGGGTCCTAAAGTATCTCCATCAACAAACACATGTCATATGATGTGTGCCATATGAGGATGCCTGTTGCAAAAAAAAAAAACGATAAATACAGTACAGACCTGTACAGAGTTTAGCATCCAGCTGGAACGAATTAGTGCCGACAGCCCATATTGGTCCCTCGTTTGGTCCTTATATCGACAGCAGAACTTTGCCATCTATCTCTCAGCAGCTTTTCGACCGCTACCTTTCCATACCTTAGGCACTCGGCAGTCGAGCTTTGACTTCTTTTGGTTAGCTTAGTGTTAAACTTTCGACAGGTCTGTACTGTACATTGCGTGTACTGTGTATACAGTAGACAGTTGACCTATATAAAACGTTGTTTACGTCATTACGTTAGAACAATGTTTATCAAGGTCGCGGCCATATTTGTTTTCATTGACAACAAGACGTACTGAAATCATGCTGTTGGATTTTGACGATTTTCGCATATTTAACCCTCATGCACCAGGTACGATAATTTACTGGCGTATGCTATAATAATTTTCTGACATTGTATTAAAATTTCTAGGAAAAGTATTCTTTACACAAAAAACGTACCAGTTTCAAAAATGGAGAAGAAATTTCTGTTGATTTTCAAGAGAAATCGGTTATCGTCGGGATATTAGTAATTTTAAGTAAATGTGGCGTTTTATCTCGGAATTTTTTATACATGTAGAAAGTTTAGTTAATTCTTCACACGCTTGCATCATATTCGTAGCTAGAAATGTTAATTTTATGGTATGAAAACGATTCTGAAAATGACGAATTTTTTTCGGGTTCAGACACTTGCCAAAAAATAATCCCTTTTTATTTACCGCGGAAGGTCTCAAATTTTAAAACCAACGCACAATTTGGACTTGGCTATCCTACTGTTAATACCGTGATGACGGCGATAAAACGTTTTTGAGGACCACTATAATTTTGGGATTGCGATATAACTGCGTGAACAATGTATTTGCAAAGAACCCGTTTCGTTGGATAAAGATACAGTTCCCGTGGTGGGAACAAACTCGACCATAGCGTATTATTTGTGAAACATATAAGCAGGGGAAGCAATTCTATAGCTTCATAGAAAAGTTAAAAACACAGATGACAATAGAAAAATTGAAGTCATCCCATTTGTCATTTAGCTTCAAATGTGGCGTTCGTTGGGCGTCATGATATAGGCATTGTCTAACAATAAAGCGGAACTTGTCTTTTATTAAACCTCACTGGGATAGCTCGCATTTACATAATCTCAAAATTTAGGATTGTTAAGAGACAGTATGATATTTATATATCTGTCTATGGAGTTGAATGACTTGGAGAAGTCTTGTTTCCAGATTTAACAAGGTTCGGTATGAAGTTTTCTAATTCGAATAAAGAAACAAATCGGCAAGTAATAGTGCGCACTTTGCTCATTGGTTATACCGATTGTTTGTTGAAAAATTATCAGAATAAAACTGGTATCTTAAGTATATTTTCTTCATATAAGAAGGTGAATTATTCTTTGTTTTATGACATAATTCTTGATTGAATTACCATCACCGATATCCTTGAAGGCATCAATTTTGGAAAATGATGTTTGCATCATGTAAGTATAACTTGACATCAATATTGATTCTTATACATCATTATCTAGTAACAATAATAATTTGGCAGAACCTTTGAAATTCCTTTGATAGTATAAATATATTACGTTTGACTTTTATCTCATAACACGTATATAATTTATACCTTTAGTTTACGTAGTAGTGGAGACGGTCCAACACCTGATAACTGAAGTAATTGTACAGAACCATATGACCCTCCTGATAGAATAACTTCCCGTCTCGCTTTTACATCATAACTTCTACCGCCTTTTGAATACCGAATCCCAAATGCCCTTTTGTTGTATTTTGATATCAGTATCTGGAAATGTGAAAACCGTAATAATGTATGGATGCAAAGCTCCGGATGTTTTTTATTCCTAATGTTAAATGTAGTTACAACTGCATAATTATTCCAGAAGAAAAGTTATATCCGTAAGAAGTTATAAATGAATAAATAATAAAATGACCATTTTCTGATAAAATGTAATATTTTTTCAATTATCTGTGAACCAAAAGAGAAAAATGATTTAAGAATGGAACTAAACAAAATAAGCCACAAAATATTGTCAAAACCTTTGTCGTTTTGTTTGATTGAAGATGTCCATCGCATTGACCATGACGTAGTCTAATATGGCATTGAATGAGACATACAAAAATTGTGCAGATGATCCTAGCAATGTGGTAATTGGAATTGGACAAGTATAACAAAATAGTGTTATATGGTTTGAAATATAAAATTATAATAATAAATAAATAAATTACCTTAAAACATTTACAAATGCCAAAAGCCAACATAATTAAACATGAAGAAAACAGATAGAATGTGAAATCAGAAATACAATTTTGAATGACATGGAAAAAAACGGTATAATAATAAGTAACTAATAGTTTATGTTTGATACAAATTTAAAGTTTTCAACAACATGTGCCTTTACCTTTTCAACTAAAGCTTCTATAATTACGATTAGATTTTGTCTACCAGAAACAGGTCGTAGATAAGCAGTTGATGTTGTCTCTCTGACACCATTTCTAATTGCTCTTTGTATAACACAAACACCTAAAATAAAATGTACTCCAAATCTAGCCTTTTTTTTTACTGCTAACAATGTTGAAACATGACATTTACCAGGCATAATTCATTTTGCAATTACATTGCATACAAACTGATCTATGGAATGAAAAGTCATCGATTGGAATAAAAAAAAACATAGCCTATGTGCAAATTATTTATTATTTCTTTGAAACATTTTACGAAAAAACATAATTTCTTAATCATTAATGTTTTTTGAGTGTTTAATTTGCATAGTGCTCTTCAGAAGTGATTGTAGACAACCTATATTTTACAATAAACTTCTAGCAGCGTTTTATTGATATGATGGGGTATATTCTGATATCCAAAAGCTTGAATGATATTCTTTATGAAGTTAGAAATATTTAATTATCCAATAAAGTTATTTGATAAGCCAATCTATTTGTTTTGGAAATTGTTTGTATGCGATGCGTTTATTTTAAGACTTACCGAATGGCGAGGGTTCGTTACACTCCGTCACAGGCAATCCAGTTTCCTTAGCAATATTTGTAAGAAGTTTGTAAAGAACAGACGGTTTGGTATTTTGATCTTGAGAAACAGCAAATGGTCCACAGGTGCTATGGTAAGCTTTGTAATAAAGATATTAATGATTAATGAACTTATTCAATTAGTACGATACATGTTTTAGCCATAAAGTGTTTCATTTAATAGCTCTAATCTATCAAGGAAACTCTTTTACCGAGATGTATTTAAGCATGCTGAAATCATAACTATTCTAAAATTCTACAACTTTTACAGCCTACTTATTCACTTCTTCGCTGGCGAAATTCCTTACGAAAGTCTGAGTTTTTTCATTATTTTTTAACTGACCACTTCTATATAAGAGAAGAATATTGTATTCGGCGTAAACACCATTAATTTAATTTAAAGTCCTTTGCTACAAATTATATTCTCGAATTGAAAAACAGTTTGGGACATTAAGTACCAATCTAGGTCTAAAATTCAGAGTGAATATGACATTATGCGTACACATATATAGTAAAACAAAAATACATTGTTTTTGAAAAAAATGTATTTGAAAATACTACAAACGTACCAGGCGTAAACATATATAGAAAAACAAAAATACATTGTATATGAAAAGAATGTATTTGAAAATACTACAAACGTATTAGGCGTTAACATATATAAAAAACAAAAATGCATTGTATATGAAAAGAATGTATTTGAAAATACAACAAACGTCTCAGGCGTAAGCATATATAGAAAAAAAATGCATTGTATATGAAAAGTATGTATTTGGAAATACTACAAACGTATCAGGCGAAAACATATATAGAAAAACAAAAATAAATAGTATATGAAAAGAATGTATTTGAAAATACTACAAACGTATACGTGTATCAGGCGTAAACATATATAGAAAAACAAAAATACCTTGTATATGAAAAGAATGTATTTGAAAATACAACAAACGTCTCAGACGTAAGCATATATAGAAAAAATGCATTGTATATGAAAAGTATGTATTTGGAAATACTACAAACGTATCAGGCGAAAACATATATAGAAAAACAAAAATAAATAGTATATGAAAAGAATGTATTTGAAAATACTACAAACGTATACGTGTATCAGGCGTAAACATATATAGAAAAACAAAAATACCTTGTATATGAAAAGAATGTATTTGAAAATACTACAAACGTATCAGGCGTAAACATATATAGAAAAACAAAAATACCTTGTATATGAAAAGAATGTATTTGAAAATACTACAAACTTATCAGGCGTACATTATAAATACGAATCAAGACACCTAATTAAAATACACAAGTTTATTATTGTTGTTTATAACATAGCATTACACGTTTATACATACGTGAGTTTTTAAGGTCAGGGACTAGACTGTATTCCATTTTCAAAAAGAATGGCAGCACATCTTTATAGCTCCACCCACTTGCACCGTTTGCTGCCCAGTTATCATAATCTGTCTTAAAACCTCGGTAAATTCCCATGACATTGTGTGAAGTAGAACCACCGAGAGTTTTACCCATTCCGACTTCTCTTGTCTACAAATATAAAATTTGAATTCGTATCGGTTAATAACACGTGAACACGCTTAGATAGTAAATGCAACACATGTTTACACAAAACTTCCAATGATACCATTTATACTTTTGTATAATTTAATTGTTCAATAAATTAGCATACATCACTTGGAAACATGTATATATTGGTATCATACTGATATTTTTACAGGTTTGTTCAAATTAGATTTTATAGTAGGTAAAAATCCATAGTGAAATTGCAAGTTGAAGAGAGTGCAACTTGCTCACTGTAAATGCAATGTCGTTGAATGAAAGTATGATGGGAAGACATATCTATAGCAGTTTGACAGCAATCATCACAATATTGTTGATAAGTATGAAGTTTCTGTATCTAAGAATTACCATGGACATATTTTACATCCCATACTTCCTTGTTCTTTTGTTCAAATTTTATATACACACATGGCGGATATAGCTAGCTAATCAGGAGGTGCTTAGCTTTCTAGCGGTCTTCCGTTCCTAATGGATGCTCACGCGCATCACCTTATTTTAAGTTTTTCTTTGCTTTCGGATTTGGGGTAAGATATGTTCTTGACATAATATTACCATTTTCTTCGAGTTTGTGAATTAAATACAGATAAAATTACAAAAATATTGAAATGAAAAATAAAATGCATTTTGTACTTTTGTAAAGAACGAAACAATTTTAACTTAATCTTTTAAAGCTACAAAACCTGAATTTTATACTTTTTAAAAATATTTTTTCTATAACAAATTGAAAATAAATTGTTGACGGATGTCTCTGTGCGTAATATGTAAAATAAAAACAAACATTTGAGCACATATTTCAGACACAACAAATCAACACCAAAAAGTGATCCAATATGAGCTCAGTGAACACCAATCTATCAGAACACCTCAATGTCTATAACTGATTAAGTGGTCACTATTTGTGACAAGTGTTCATTTTAACAAAACTTTAAACGGAAGGGCACTGGATATACACCGACAAATATCAAGTGGTGAAAAGTCTATTTGACTGACTCATGGCACTTGTCATTTGTTTTAATAACATTGCTCTTTAACCCGTATAAAACAAAAAAGGCTTATAATATGAAACAATGCTACAACGCAGCATGAAGATATCATTGGTCATTTAGTACTCACCCTCCCATTTAAACCTTTTTGTGGCACAGTAGTATAATTATAAGTGATAGGTCCCGGTCTTAGTCTCTGAAAAAGTCTAGGTGTTTCTATAAGCGGTGCTACATCAGGTGAAGTATCTGTAATTCCGGCTTCAAATAGACAAACTGTTACAGATGGATCCTCGGATAAACGAGATGCAACCGTAGCTCCTGCTGCTCCTGCTCCCACTGCAATGTATGTAATGCCAATGTAGTATGAAATAGATGTACAATAGATTTTTCTGTTTAAAAACACTTTGCATTGAGATACTTAAAAACACTTGTTAAACTTTATATATTTTGGAAGATATCTTTAATTTTGATTAACTTCCATAACAGCGGTATCATAATCTTTTTCTCTGAACCGTGTTTGTTTCAGTCAAACTGCTTAAGCATGTAGAGTTTTTAAATAAGGCAATAGTTACAAACTTACCTACTATATAATCACATATTTTAGGCTTTGGGTTATCAGAACAGGAATTTGTTATCGAAAACACCGTTGCTGTAACCGTACAGAGGAGAAAGTAAATCCTTGTACAACATCGTATGGTTTCCATTTCAGCTATATATATCTAAAACAAAATTTTGAATAGCATATAGTTATGTTTATATACACCTACATTATTCAAAATGATGCAAAGTTATTGAATAAATTTCTGCACTTAAATAAACCTTTCTGAATATAAAGTCCTAAATATAATGCAAAACGTTGTTAAGCAAATCCCCGTAAAACAGAATACAAAATGTTACCTTAAGACAAATGATTTAAAATAATTGCATAAGACCATATTTATAGACAAGAATTATATATGGATTCAAACAAAAACGCCTTTTCCATGTTGGCAATACAAAACTATTGCATCAAAAGAATCTTTAATAAGTATCGGGAAAAGCTTTTTAACGTCTCCTGTTGCAATTTTTTCATCGCCTGCACTGGACTGGATTTAACAATTATCAGAAAACAGCTATATCAATTTTGAAATTGAATTTATTAGTTCTATTTTAGTTCAAAATGTTAGCTATAGTACCCATAGAACTCAAAAATAAAATATCTGAACAATTTAAAATATTCAAGAGGATACCTTGCAATTCACTTTATCTGTAAATGGTCCTAGTATCTAGCGGCACATTATTTTGCTGATATTTAGGTATAGCAGAATGCTATAGAATAAGTTATTTTGTCCCCTGAGAACATATATTTAGCAAATGTCAACGCATACAGGAACACGGCTCAATTGAAACAGTAAGCAAGACAACGAAAGACGAGCATATTTAACATGTTCGGACATTTGGCTATATAAATTATAGTAAAATATGTTTAATACTAGTAATTAAAAATGAATTGTGCTGGTAATGTATCGATGTAAGTATAAGAAACCTATATAATCAATCTTACCTTTTAAATTTGACTAGATTGACCTTCCGAAATAGATCTACATATGTACGAGAACAATTAAAACTTGAAAAAATAATATTAAAGATAAATATATATATATATATATATATATATATATATATATATATATATATCATTAATTATTACAATAAATGTTTAAATTGTTAAATGATGGATCGTTCCACGAGATAAATGACTTGAATCTTTTTTATACAAGTCACGTATGTAAAAAAAACCCACTAAATAATGGGGTTTGACTTAAATAAATGTCCATAACGTTCATATGTAGCAGCTAGCAGTGACAATTTAAAAACCTAAAATTTCATATATATATATATATATTGAACAATAAAACTAATTTCTAAAATAGTTCTAAAGTACCATATTCCTTTCTATCTCAATTTTGATTACACATTTTGTGGTTGTAGCTAGATCAACAGGATGTGCTTACCCTTCCAGTGATGCACTCCTGGAGTACCTGGCATAAGTGCATGCGTTTTAACCTAATTTGTCAGTTTCAATACCAAACAATTTCTTTTTAAGTTGATTACATCTTTTATGTAATTCATTTAAAATTTGAATACATTTCAGTCCATTCCATAGCAAGCAACATGTTATTCCCTAGCCATATATTTAAAATGTAATTACTTGGTCACTTAACATATATTTTTTACTAAAATATATTTTTGTTTTGGTTATTTTTCATTTTTTCGAAATTATGAGTTTTTATAATTTATTTTTATTTATATTAAAATATATTTTTTTATTCCCCAAAGACTTTATACACATAATGGCATTTTTAAAACAAATATATGATGTATTTTACATGAACCTTTATCAAATTTAAATTATTTATGTGTAAGCGTGCAAAGGCGTGTCGGTATTTTCATGAAAGTTTTTTAAAATTTATATTGATTATGTGAACGCGTGCAAAGGCGTGACGGTATGTAACTATATAATTAAAAGAGATCCGTCTTAAATAAAAATGTAATGAAGATTAAGTGTATAAAACAAAGTTCTTCAATCACTAACACTTGGTTAATGGTTGAGTTCTCTTTAAGTGCTATTTATTGTTTTTAGTAATTAATAATATGAATATTTATATTTTATATCTTTAAAAAATTAATTGACCCCGCAGTTTTTATCGCACTATAATTTTGCTAATGTCATTTGTATTCAAGTGGTTTATGATTCTTTTTTACATCTTAAGTAGTCGACGAAAGATAAAGAATTGAAGACATGAATAATACAGTATATTTTTTTTCTAGTCTAGTTTCATAAATTGAATATATAAAACTAGATCTAATAGTTATAAACATAACCGAATAGTTTTCTGACTTATTCAAATGGGATTTTATTCATAAGTTAATTTTAATTTAAGGCATATTAGATAATTTTATTTCTAATGATATATTTACAAAATATTTTAAGCAATCGACTTGTTCCCGAACCCTATTTGTTAGATTTGTGTATGTTTATATATTTATCTTTGTATGTATTTACTGAATAAAAATTCTTTAAACTAAAATCTGTTAAAAGTAATGCATGCCAAAAAAAAAGCCTGGTAGTTCAATATATTTTTTATAAGTATTTAATTAACATGCTTTGTTTTCTACTCACTCGTTTCCCCGTGTATGCTTTTTTTGCTTGCATATCAGTTTACTGATAGGAACAGTGAATGTTTAGAACCAGATCTATGTGATTAATCGTGTAGATAATTCGGAAGAAAACTACACATTTGTCTTCAATCAGCAAAAAGAAGGTTGTCAAAATCAAACTGTAATTGAATATTAAATACTTCAGAATTTTGCATTAATGTCTTTTGTAATCTTAGCTTGTTTAAACTGAGTTATATAGCGGGCGTCAAACTGTAGGTTTATAAACTATAATATGTAAAACCCATATGTCTTGCAACTCATATTGAGTTAATCTAACCTTGCAAAGTACATCAAAATATTATCATTTTTAATACTCAAAGCATGTAAACTGCCCAAATAACAAAACCAAGAAGCCATCGTTCTTTTTAACGAACAACAAATAAACCGGCCCATGACTTACAGATATATACCAAAGCTACCAATATAAGAAATGTAAAGATTATCGACTACAAATAAAATGTATTTTTATTTAATTTTGTATATTTCATTATACATGAACTACATTGTGTTTTAAAACTGAAATAATTCTTTAACTGATAACTCTCCATCTATCAATATAAATTTGCTTGATATTTTAAGCCTTGGAATTGGAGGTATAATCCTGTTTTGATAATGTCAGCAGCTTTCTCTCCTATCATTATTGTTGGGCCCTGGTGTTTGATGACGTTACTTCTTTACTTCCGGCATTATAGAAGCGTCTGCAACTCTGAGACCCTTGATACCATGGACTCTATAAATATATAAATATCGATTAATTATTGCCACCTGTATCATTTACAGTTTTAATTTATTACTCAAAACGCGTCACATAATATGTTGTTTAAATATGTGTTGTCTTTTTTTTCATCTGGTTTTGGCTGTTTCATGTTTAATTTGTGGAGTTTTCGTTCCATTAAGTTGCCACTTATAATGTCACTCTCTATCTACTGTTTTAATAATGCAAATTTATCAAATAACCATAATAACTACAAAAAGGTTTGAAATCAAATGATATATATATATATATATACATATATATATATATATATATATATATATTCTAATCAATCGAGAACAAATGTGCTTTAGAACGAAGCCGGATGTGTAAACACATTCCTTTATTATTAGAACGCTTTCAGCAAAAGATAGAGACCTAACACAAAGTTATTGGTTGAAGATAAAGCTTTTTTCTTTAAATGGATTGCTACAAAAAGACAACTAAAGTGGTAGAATGTAACAGGGAAATATTTATTTCTAAACTTGTTTTGGTTTGTTGGAATAAAATTCCTCAATAGTAGTGCTCGGATCGAAATTTTGACAATACAATTTTAAATAAATATAATATACCAGTTTGAATTTTACAACACTAGACGGCCGTTTCGGAATACAATTCCTCACCAGTAATGCTTGGACCAAAATTATTTTGAGGATGTTGAAAAGAAGTCATTTTCAAATATAAACGTTAACTTACTAGTCCGAATGCAAAGTTTTGATGTCCCTTTGAATTAATACACAAACATATTTAAAAACTTCAAAACGCCAAAGGTAACTAAAACGTTCGATTGAATTTTAATAAAACCTTTAATAATCAAAAACAAACATACTAATCCATGTCCGAATCACAATCCAGAAGCAAAGTTAAAACTTTGGAACTGACAAGTTAGACACGCAAACTTCCACAAGGAAAATTAAATTTGCTTCAATAAAAAATAAATATCGTTATACATTTTAAATAAAATGTAAAAACATGTTTCCTGAAAAAATAAGAAATGAACAAATGGCTGTTGTATTTGTATTTTTATATAAAACTTAGTGGTTTTAAAAACTTGAAACAGAAATAAACAAATCCACATATTATAAATGAAATAGTGATTCATTACATTTTATGGAGATAAAATGTAAATACAAAAAGACGGCGACAAAAGAATAGAAGTTGATTAAAGATACCAAGAAAAGGTAAAGCATTTTTTTGATATTTTGTGCTTGTTACGTAGCTTAAATACGCTGCATACAATTTATAGCCTTGGATTTACATTGGAAAAAAAATCACACCCTCTTTGGGAGTCATTATAATAATTGATACTAATAACGTTGCAGAATAATATACAATAAAAAGTAATAATAGTAAAATTTAATACAAAAAATGTCATTTGTGGATAATATGATGACGAAATAAAGTTGCTGAGATTAATATTATAATTGCTTTCTCTATTTTCTTATATTAAAGAGCTTCCGCATTTCATTCGGGCCAGTATATTAAAATGCATATTATATGATAAAATGGTTTATTCTTTACAAAATAGTTTTCGATTAGGAGGAAAAATGTAACACATTTTCTACGTGTGTGTGTGTGTGTGTGTGTGTGTGTGTGTGTGTGAATTTACCTTAGCTTATAATCAACTACTGAGTTTTTATCCCTAGCTCTTCCCATTTTGCAGGTACCCGCTATGTGAGCTCCGCCTCCACTAGTACCTCTAATTGCACACTCCCAATGCTCAGTTGAATCTGGTTTAAAGTTTCTACAAGGTTCCGGAATACGGAGGGGAACAATAGACGCTTTTACAGCTTGCATTGAAGGAGATATGGTAACTATTCTCTGTAGTTCCCGAACGGCTGAGGGTAAATAAATGAATATATAATTTTAAAAACTATCATCTAAT
Source organism: Anadara kagoshimensis (assembly GCA_021292105.1). Taxonomy (NCBI): domain Eukaryota; kingdom Metazoa; phylum Mollusca; class Bivalvia; order Arcoida; family Arcidae; genus Anadara; species Anadara kagoshimensis. The sequence goes on from CM037874.1 coordinate 20,076,062, forward strand.
CATGTCACATTAATCACAATGAATTGATCATGGAATTAATTGGTTGAAATGGGTGTAATGTCCCAGTCAAGAATATTTAAATTCTTTCTAGACATCAACAGCTATAGGTGATGTTTAAGATTTTTTATGTTAGCCGTTCGCCCCGGGCAAAGAGCAAGGGGGGTCTTCAACGTATCAAGCCTGTCGTGACAAGTTGCATCGAATTTTAAGGTTACATATATTACCCGGAGAATAATTATTCTTGGTAGTATTGACGCTGTGTTAACCATTTTTAATTGGGTTCTGTAATCTTAAATTCCATAGAGGAAAATTTGGATATTACTGAAGATTTATTTAAAACGTGTACTTCCAACACTTTTCCAATAAAATAAACTTACCATCAATGATTATCTTTACATCGCTTTTAACCTGTAGCCAACGCCCATCTATTACTGGCGCATCCGATGGATTTTTACTTTTTATTTGCACCGTGCCTCTACTCTTTGGGTGCAAGGGAAATATAACAACCGTCGTTGAGTTGCGTGGATCATTGCCAACCTAAATAATATTTTGATAAAACAGCTTACAGAATATATCACACAAAAACAAATCAGTCCCAGTGTTAACATCGATATAGAAAATGAAAATTTAAATATTTGAAAACCGGTAAATTTATTTTCACATGGGGAATGTCACCAGGCATGTAAAATTGACGAAATTCATAAGATGATGTTGCATGTATAACATTTTGTTCCAATTGATAATTTGTGATAATGCAAATATCATTAAACTAGGAAATTAATATAATTCTGATCACATTTGCCGGATTTAAGTTAAATGCAAATTAAAAACGATTACTTGATGTATTCACATATTTTACATATGCCTACTGGTAATATGCCATTTTCGGATAAACGTATCAGAGCTTCTGGCCAATCTGTTGCTTTATTTGTATCAAGAAATAAAGATATGGCTGATTTGGTAGGAACAGCATATTAACCTAAAATACACAAAAAGATTAAAACAACCGTTATGTTTAAGTGTGATGTAAATTCTGAATAAAATTCAGTAAGAATAACAATTCAAATTTATAATTACTTTACAAGAAAAAGTGCAAATTTATGAGTTGTAGTTTTTTAAACTTTCTTGGATCGTATTTAGTATATTAATCTACATTTTATGAGTTCTCGCAAATTGTGAAAAAATCTTCCTTAATGCAGGTAAAACCACAATAATGAGTTTTAAAAGAGCTTTAACCTTGTTCATGCATAACAATATTAGTTTGTCCTGTATAACTACAACTTTCGTTGTAAGTTTTTGGCAGATACAAAATAAATGTTTTCAGCTGCTACAATATTTCTATTTAACTGTACTTCTGTTGTGATTTTTGGATGTGTTTGTGATTTTCCCGTTTTTTTGCGATTTTGCTAAATGGATAGTTTTACATTGCAAAAAAAAAAAACATGGATTTTCTCAGATGTACTGTCAGTTACATTTATGCCGATACACAAATACACTGTTCATGCATAACCTGTGTAGAGCATTAGAGAGACCCGAAGCAAACAATTTGTAAGTCCCTTTAAATGGTATTGTATGATGCATTAGTAATGGGCAAATTTGTAGAGCTTATAGGTTTTGTCAGTATACAATGCCTCCTATGTAATTCTTAATTGATTCTACCTGTTCTACGAAATATATAATCTGCTAATACATCGGGGTTGTTTAGCTCGTCTGGCATGGACACAGGAAAATTGATTAAAAGTTTGACAAAGAAAATCAGATGATCGTTCAAATTGTAACCCACTGGTAAATCAGCAATTTGTTTAATCTGAAAGAGAATAAAACGGAATATCAAACTCATATGTATTTAATACAATTTTTGAATAAAAAATAAATAACAAAAGTTGGACAATTCAACTGTTGTATATTTATGTTATTTGTTCATGTTAAAATGTATTAATTTATGAATAAAAAATTCCATACAATCCGATTGGCCTAGAAGCAATTTCATTTGCAGGGTAAAATGCGATATCCACCTGAAATCACATTTTCATTCCAGACAGTACCTTAAATAGATTAGGGAATTTCCGAATTCAATAGACATTTCTCTGAGTCTTGGTTTGTCTAATAGGACAAGTCTTGAGAAAATATCCATCATATGACTTCTTTCATGTAACTTCATGGGACTTCCCGTTAATTATGACGTCATAATTAAAAGACGTCAAAAGATAACATATGCTGACGTCATTGACACGGTTTTGACAATTCACAAAAATGAAATGTCGGATTAAAAGCAGCATAAACGTTTGAGTCTGTGGAAATATCAGAATATTAGAAGCAATTTTGACATAAAAAAATGCCATGGACACAAAAAAGTTAACAGATAGTGCTATTAAACTAACAGGAAATTAGTTTACCGACTCAATGAACGACTCAGTAATGTCGAACATTCTCCTAAGTACATAAAAATCTGACTTTTAAAATGTTATTTTGAAGTGTCATATAATAAAACAATCAATGTCTTACGCCCTCGGTGAATATTACTTTGTTCAGGTTCGTATAATCCCATATCCACCTCATCAAAAAACAATTATTGTATAATGTATCAAATATAATGTAAAGGATTTTCTTTTAAGGAAACAACTGTTTTTTCAACTTTACATTCAAAGTACTGTCGAAACTCGTTATCTTTAAATTTACGGGAGAAAGAAAAACACGTCGACTTATCCGGGATGTTGACGATTCGAAACAAAGTTAAAGGGAAGAGTTTTCGAGGATTTTATTCAAATTGCTAACTTATTTAGATTGTATCATTATATATAGTAATCATTAATCGTTTTCTCATAAATACATACAGAAGAATCTTAACAAACATTTTATAAAACGGTCATGGGAGGTGAAAGTTGGCAATCATATTTTATTGCAACTATTCTTAGCAGAACTTTAATATGAATCAGATATGTCAAATACATTTTTAATTAAGATAAAATAACTATTTTTAAACATATCCTTTAAAATGGGATCTTTTGAAGATTTCATTAAATCATAGCTTTACCACACTTCTTAATAAATAAATCATGATATCAGCTTGAAAACTATAATTGTTTATTGTTTAACATGAATTCACCTTGTATGGAATCTTTCCTCTGATTTAAAGATTGTTAATTTTCTTCTCACAGGGGCTGAGCATGTATAAACAAATTTCAGTTTAATAGAATTAGTAACAAAATAAATATAATACGATAATACGATGAGCTAAATCTATAAACTATTCTGTTGATTGCTCTGAAAAACCACACTTAAAAAAATTATTCAAGCATGACCAAGTTTCAAATACCGTATTTCCATGTAATTTTGTTTTGAAGCAAAATATATAACCTTGTAATTTGTTAATGAAGTGTTTAAAAAACCTTTACAATTTATTGTCGTAGCCGTAGAATATATTACATTTTTTGTATTTTCTTTCATTACTTTTATCTTGTTAAATGAAAAAAGTGTGATAAAATTTGTATCAAATGAATATTCTAGATGCTCAAATGTAATTTTCTTTCAGCAATGACATTTTTTCATATTTGATTCACCAAAGATGAGATTATGTTTAGTATATTAGATATGGATCAGTGTATTTGTTTTATTTGAAATAACTTCTGTATTATTTGATTACACACCCGTCCTAGGTTGATCTACTTATATACCTGTAATTTACGTAGCAGAGGAGCAGGACCAACACCAGATAACTGCAGTAATTGTGCAGAACCGTAGGATCCTCCTGATACAATAACTTCTCGCTTTGCTTTTACATAAAATATACTACCACCTTTGGAATATCGTATCCCATATGCCTTTTTATTGTATCTTGATATCAATATCTGTAAAATGTCAAAACTGGGTTATTTTAAAATTTTGACATACATATCCTACTTATATAGGTTAAAGGAGTAAATAGAAAATATTCCTGTGATAAAGTACGCATATTAGCAGATTTTTGTCATTATATATCCGTAAAACATCATAAATTTATTATTAATGTTTAAAATTTAAATCAACAGGAGCAAAAAAATTCCATGTAAAGAAAGAAATCTTTGTGTGAAATCATGGCTTAAAAATGCTTAATGAAAACTATAGATCATAATTTCCATTCATTTGCTTTTGAACAACTTATATATTCAGTAATGAGGATGAGGTCTTTATAGTCTTTGATAAAGTATAGAGTAGCATTCAATACAATTGACTACGCTAAATTAGCAATCACGTGAGCATGGCATGTAGCAAAGTAACATGCAGCCGTTGGAAATTTCAATTATAAACTTAGTACCAAAGTATCAAAACAAAAACATGCACGATATCAAAATCCAGCACTTCAACTTCAAGATATCACATACTGTAATATGTCCAGAATTGTAATCAGCATTCTGCTTATTCGTAATATTAACACTATTTTACAAAATGTAGTACTTTGCTTTGATAAAAAATTATTACCACAAGACATGTTTTTATACCTTTTCTACTAAAGCCTCTGTAAGAATGATTAGATTTCGTCTACCAGAGACAGGTCGTAGATATGCAGTTGATGTGGACACTCTGACACCATTTTTAACTGATCTCATAGCAGGACAGACACCTAAAATAAAATATATCAAGACTACCGTGTGAACCATGTAATATGACATTTCATCATTTATACAGTAGTTTCATCACTTCTATTTATTTCTATCAACCAAAAAAAAATAATTAAAATATCCATTTCTAAAACTACCGAGATTTTTTTTCAAAAGATAAAGTTATTGGTGATAAAGCATTTCAATACGTGATACGCATAATCTCAATTCAGATGCGCTTCTGATAAAAACTGGTTTTATTTGATATTAAGACTAAGTATAAGAAATATTACCTGATTCTTTTTTTTCTCACGTGTTATTAAAATAACAGATCTACATGTATCAATAATTTAATTTTAGGTAAATAATCCACGATCTTTTTATGATACATCGGTATTCCTCACTGCATAAGTCATCGAACTATATTAACAAATCATCAAATAATCATCTTCTGTGTGGTTCTTCGATATGTTATATATAGAGAGATATTTATTGAGTGCAAATGTTTCAATAATATTGAATTTGAAGTTAGCAATATCGATTCAGTCATTAAAATTGTGTTTAAAATGGAGGAATGTTGTGTTGTCTAAATAAGTAAAGAAACTTTGTGTTACGCTTGGCTGAATACGCTGTTCTATGCACTTTCTGACTTCCCCTCGTAGCAATATCGATTCAGTCATTAAATTTAATTAGTTTGATGATAGATTTGTGTGCGTTATGTTAAAAACTTACCGAATGGTGAGGGTTTGTTACACTCAGTAGTAGGCACTCCGGTTTCTTTTGCAGCATTTGTCATAAGTTGAAAAAATGCAGATGTTTTGATATTTTGATCTTGAGAAACAGCAAATGGTCCGCAGGTACTATGAAAAGCTGAAACAACAAAGACATTCAGGTATGATCATGTGTAATCCTTTAACCCAACTTCATACTTTTGTCATATAGTGTTTCATGTAATACCTTCATAGTGTTGAAGGAATTCTCTGCCCGTATGGCCAAAAGTTCGAAATATCTAGTGTGAGGCAGTTTTTTAGTTAGCTTCTCAAAGATCTGTAGTTTTCTCCGGGCACCCTGGTTCCATTTATTATTCCTTAACAGACCGCCTTGATAGGAGTGAGAGAATATTTACTGTGCCATTAAACAAAATCCATCCATTCTATATCATCTAGGTAGTTTAATACTATGCTATTAAAAGTGTATGTTGAAGTCTTATTGTATACACATTAATAAGAAAAATAAAAGAAAGTTATAGATGGAAAGATGTAACACTCTTAAAATAAAAAAAACACCCTAAATACAAAACAGGACAACTGATGCAAAAAATTCGATTTTTGGACAATTTACGTTCCATATCTTCTTTTCAATTTTTTGTACTTCCATTTAAGCGAGGTATTGTACAAACATACGGTCAATTTAAAGTCTATATACATACGTGAGTCTTTAAGGTCAGGGACTAGATTGTTTTCCATTTTCAAAAAGAATGGTAGCACATCCTTATAGCTCCACCCATTGCCACCATTAGCTGCCCAGTAATCATAATCTGCCTTAAATCCTCGGTAAAATGCCATAAAATTGTGTGAAGTCGATCCACCGAGGGTTTTACCCATGCCTACTCGTATAGTCTAAATTGATAGCATTTTACTTGTTAGTAGTTATTAAAATGTGAGCACATGCCTACATAGTTGATGCACATCATATTTTCTCAGAAATTTATTCGCATGAGCATACTGTTGCAAACAAACCTAGGCGTTGACGCTCATTCTCTAAGATGATTTTTTTATAATAAAAAATTATTCTGGTAAACGTAAAACGAAAATAAAGGCATGGTGATTACATTTTTAAATTTTGTTTGGACTATATATGTTCAATATCAGTCAGTACCAGTAAACGTAAAACGAAAATAAAGGCATGGTGATTACATTTTTAAATTTTGTTTGGACTATATATGTTCAATATCATCAGTACCAGTCTATTGTTGAAATTCTAATTAAAACATAACGTTAAAGGCTATTTTCGTTATACAACAGAATTACTAAATCAATTAAAACCATAAATGATTATCTATGGAAGTGAATTTTAAAACATTTATTATTATGATTATTAATTAAAATTATCAAAAGGTTTATCCATTCTCCTCAAAAAATGAACCAAAGCACATGCCTTTTGACCTTATTCAAAATTTAATTTCTAAGTAATCCGTTTGCAAATTTTAAGAAGGTCCTTCTTCGAAGGAATTTAAGCCGTAGTTGCTGGAAACTATTGTCAATACTTACTCTTCCATTTAAACCTTTTTGTGGCACACTCGTATGATTATAAGTGATAGGTCCCGATCTAGCAAGACGAAATAATCCAGGTGTCTCTATAATAGGCGCTACCTCAGGCGAAGTGTCTGAAATTCCGGCCTCAAACAGACAAACTGTTACAGATGGGTCTTCGGATAAACGAGATGCAATTGTAGCACCTGCTGCTCCAGCTCCGACTAAAATATTTGAATCGGTGTAAATTATCCATTAGCCGGTTTGTTCATATACTACCTATGAGTCACTTTATGTATTTTTGGTTATAATTTAGAAATCACTTGTCTCAGATTTTGATGATACTGCATATAATTGTTAAGTACATGTAAAAAACAATCAAAAGGCCATGAAACTAATTAAAACTGTCGTTTTCATGTTAACCAAGTACAAGTAAAAGATATTTTATGTATTTCGGTCAAATGTGGGTCTATGACATGAATGCCGCCGGAATTTGCAATTTATTCTAGTTAGCTTCCATATTTTGTTTTTTTTCCCTTGAATTTGAAAGTCGTCCTTAATTTTTCAAATGTCTAATAAAACCATTCATTACATATAAATTTTCTGTGTTTTATTACCATGATTTTAATCATAATTTTAATATGTTATTTGATAATTGATTAAATATTTGGCACTTACACTATAAAACATATACCAAAAGTGAATACATCCAGAAAGTTTGTACACTCCATAAATGTGATTCATAGCTAGCCACACATTTGTTTGTTCCAGGGATCCAGAAATCAAGGCAATTCTTACAGACATACACAACAAATATGTTGTTGTCCCAGCTGATAAGGTTTCCAACAACATTATTCTCGTTTGTAAGAGATTCTACTTGAATGTCTTATGAAGGAGCTTGGTTAGATAGTATATCAAATAACCCTGCATATTCTAGAACTAATTTTACCAAAGATGAGTTCTTTCCAACCATAGGGGAGTTCTCGAGTCTTTCGGTATCAATCTTAAAGAGGAAGATCTTGATCTTCCTTACTTGTATTGGATTCCTAAACTCCATAAAAATCCATACAAGAAAAGATATATAGCAGGCTCATCTAAATTTACTACTAAATCATTATTGGTAACTCTAACACAAATTTTGACAATCGTCAAAGATGGTCTTCAGTCTTATTCAGAAAAAGTATATTCTACATCTGGAATCGGTCAAATGTGGATTCTCAAAAATTCGAAAGAATTACTTGAACATTTTGCTTCTAATACTTTATCTCATGTAAAAAGTATAAAAACATTTGATTTTTCTACACTATACACCACAATCCCTCATTCTAAATTGAAAGAACGTCTTAAAGAAATTATTCACTTGTCTTTCTTCTACAAAAACGGTAAGCCAAGATACAAATATCTGGTGCTGAACAGGGATTCTGGTTATTTTGTCAAGCATCATACGGATTCCAAACAAAAATATACTTAAGATACCATCAACAAAATGTTGAAGTTTTTGATAGATAACATATTTCTTGTGTTTGGTAATATTTCAGCAAACAATTGGTATACCAATGGGTACAAACTGTGCACCATTGCTTGCTGATTTGTTTCTTTATTCTTACAAAGCAGAATTTATGCAGAACCTTGGAGAGAAAACTGTCGCCAAATCATTCAACTCAACATACAGATACATAGATGACGTTCTGTCTCTTAACAATCCTAAATTTGGAGACTATGTGAATGTCATCTATTCTAGTGAGCTTGAAATAAAAGACACGACTGACTCCTCAAGTTCTGCTTCATATTTAGACTTATACCTGAATTATGACGCACAAGAAAGGCTACATTTGAAACTTTATGACAAACGTGATGACTTCAATTTTTCTATTGTCAACTTTCCTTTTTTATGCAGCAATATACCTGCTCCTCCTGCTGATGGTGTATTTGTTTCCCAATTAATACGCTATGGTAGAGCTTGTTCCCACTACGGGGACTTTGTACTACGAAGTAGGCTGCTTGTAAATAAATTGTTGACTCAGGGATATTGCAAGCCTAGGCTTATCAAGGCCCTCAAAAAGTTTTATGGCCGTCATCACAGTATTGTTAATAAGTTTAATGTCTCTGTGTCCAGGATTGCCTTGGATATATTTGACGTCTCATAGTTCCATGTTCCTTTCACACAATTTTGATTACACACGTGACGGGTGTAGCTAGCTAAACAGGAGGTGCTTACCTTTACGGAGCACCCGGCCTCACTTCCCTGGTGGAAGTTCACGTGTCTAACCTAAATTGTCAGTTCCAAAGTTTTTACTTTGCTTCTGGATTGTGATTCGGAAATGGATAAGTATGTTTGTTTTTGATTATAGCTATTTTTGACATGTTTTATCAATGATTTGTTTAATAGTTGGTTACATGTGACATACCACTGGATCTAATTGATGTAACTTGGACACAATAAAATTGCAAAATACACTGTTATCTCCCTTTATATATTCCAGACGCAAAAACGGCTGTCCTTTGACAAAAATAATTTTAAAAATGAAAACAAAACATCTGTTTCACAACATAAGTAAAAGTTTTTTATATTTTATCAAACCCATTTTTCTCAATAAGTTGACTGCGTTTCAAAATAATCAATGTCAAAATGTAACCAGATTACGCCATGTTATAGCTTTTTTCAGCTAAAATGACTCAAAATCAATAAAAACACTTGTAAAATCTTACAGTTTTGAAAAAAAACTTTCGAATAAAAACATAATATGTAAGACCACTATCAAAACGGTATCTCTATCGGCATACTTGTTATGCATCTAAATTCCAGAGATTGAACTCTTAGTCGTTGTTCGCTATGAAATTAATTTCAAAAAAATATAAATTTGATCCTTTTTTCTTGGTTTGATATATGTACCAATTAATTAGGTAAAATATTTTTTATATCTTTGACATGCAATTTCAAGGGTCATTTTGCCCTTGCAGAGAATGACTCTTAAAAACGTAAACTCATGTAACTGGCAAAATAATTATTTTGGCGCTGCAAGCCAAATTTGATTAGATTTCTATAACTGGTAGTAACTCTCTATTTGAATCTAACATTGATCGCGTATTGACATTTAACTGAAAATCCCACTAGACTCTTGGCATTTACTTCAGTGTCAATCCTGGGTCGAGTCCAAATTTGTGTATTTATTTCTTGTTTGGATATCTATTTTTATTGACGCTAATTTCATTTTTATGTTGATAATTCGCGATTATGTTTGATGATCAGCAATTTTTTAAAACAAATTTCTCCTGTCTATTTCAATTCAAAATGTCGGCGAAGTGGTTGTTCATACCACAGACAATAAATCCTCAGATTTCGTGTTAGTTTAAAACTATACAAATAATAATATATAGAATGGGAAATTATTCAATTTTACCGACAAAAAAAAGAAAAAAGAAGAAATGTGTGAATACATTTTTTATTTTGTTATTCCTGATTCATCAAATGATATTTGTTTATAAAATAAAGTACAATTTTTGGCGATATAAAACATTTCCATGTCCCTTCAACCAACTAAATGTCCTCTTTCGTAATGACATACAAGTAATTGGCAAGAAGAATAAGTATTCATATTTTGTCATGTTTTGCAATGTTAAATTATCAAATACACCTTATACATCAAATATGTAAACAAACTTACCAACCAAATAATCACATATTTTAGGCTTCGGGTTTTCAGGACAAAAATGTATTGTTGAACATACCGTTGATATAACCATCCAGAATAGAAACCAGCATATGCTTGAACCAGATCGTAAAATGCCCATTTCAACTTCTATGATATCTGGAAAAAAAACTTTTGAATAACCTAATAGTAACATTGCGCTTTAGTTTGTCAGTTGGTTTTGTAGAAGAATTCAGGAATGAGATTTTATACCAAATACATATTCTAAATAATACTAACACCCAGGGGGATTGTACTGTCAATATTTCCCAAACTAAGATAAGTTTCACAATCGTCAATTGTACGCAGCAAGTTTTTTGTATTGTTTTTTTATAACATGTAACTACAAATGTTAACTGGTATTCCGGTTACATAAATTATATTTAATACAGAAATATTTCACTTTTGAATTCATGTACAGAAGTGCCAAAATAATGTTATTGTTTGTGTGATTATGTCCTAAAAATGTGCATTATACAATAACTATTATATTGTTTGAAATATATAAAAAATAGAAAGACAAGCAACAATCTGAGATTGAAAGAAAGTTCATAGTCAGTTCCAAATGATCGGAATAACGTGTTGTGTTTAGCTTGAAATACCAATGCCTTATCGTGCTAGTGATTTTAAATAAACATATCAAATAAAATCGAAATTTAACGATGGCACCAAAATAACGTTAACGTATGTCAGTAAAAAAATTCAAATTATTAAATGCATATATTTTAAAATTTCACTTTTAGTTAGTGACTTACCATGCACGTCTTTAAACTCTAGATTCTGAAATGTTAATCAAATGTAGCCTCTAATTCCGTTGGCGCTAGTTTGCAATTTCAACACCATGTAATCAATCTTACCTGTTTTTGTTTCATGGACAATTACAAAAAATGAAGTGCATCCTAAAATATTACACTAATGTAAGTAAGATGGATTATAAACAAAAAATCGTCTGGTATTATTTTAAAAACACAATGCAGCAGTGCTCTATCAAATCTGATACTCATTTCCTGGAATAAATTCATCTGAATATTCATATTTTCAATGTGAATAAAATAAAGTGCATTCAACTTTAACATCATATCTTATGTTATTTTGTATTTGAAGATCACTATATAGTTATATTTAAAAATATGCATACATATTAAAAAGATTTTTTTCTAATCATTAGGTAATATATTTTGAAAGGTCTGCACATAAATGCAAATGAATGCAAGGTAATTTTAAATATTTAAACCATAGTGCTTTATAAACTTTTTATAACAATTACAGTATTGTTGATAGGTTTGATGTCCAGGATTGCTTTTGATATTTTTGACATTCCATAGTTCCATGTTCCTTTCATAAAATTTTGATTATACACGTGGTGAATGTAGCTAGCTAAACAGGAGATGCTTACCCGCCCGGAGAGCCTGACTTCCTTTCCGGATCCCTGGTAAAAGTTCACCTGTATAACCTTGCTTATGGATTGTGATTCGGACGTGGATTAGTATGTTTGTTTTTGATTGATACCTCCTCAACCATAGGTGTAAACTCACAACCGATGTCTGTTACCTAAGTACATTTTCAAACGAAGTACCAGAAACCAAAAACTAGGCGACAAATTGCGGTTATAATGTAGCACAAAATTGCTCATCTATTAACATGTCTTATTTTAATCAGTAGAATATAAAAAGAGACCATGAAACCATCAAAATTTGAATTTGTGAGATGTGTTAGTGAGGTTAAAATACCACTGATTCTTCTATTTTTGCTTCATGTTCCGACTCAATAATAGCAACCAATAAAGGTTTTATTTAAACTAAATGAATATGTGCTGATATTAAATTTACTATTTTGGCCACTCATCAGTCCAATATAGCCAACAAGACCTACAAGGAAAATCCTTTTCAATATGCGGTCCAATAAGGACAAAACAACAGCGGTGGGAAACCTTGAGGTTAAATGCTATAGTGGTTTTATCACTCACCCTCCACCCCCGATACTTTTTAATTTCATTTTTAATTTCATTTCTATTGCAGTAACTTGACTTGTTATTTGAGGATGTATTGATTGTCTTCGTCTGGATTGTTTTTTTTTTTTTTACTTTGTTTTTTATTGTTCTTTTTTTATGAAAACGTTTATTTCCAACACTATAGTGTGTTCAACGTCACAGTCATAAATATTTCACTTATATCGAGACGCCGCCAGCTATAGGCGAATGTGCAGAAATTTTTCCTGTGCGTTGCGCTGATGACATTATACAGCAGGTTTTTTTATCGTTTAAATGGCGGAATGTTGTATTGTCTAAATAAGTAAAGAATATATGTGTTACGCTTGGCTGAATACGCTGCTCTATGAACTTTCTGACTTCCCCTCATATAAAGTTGTAAAACCTATATGTCTTGCAACTCATATTGAGAAAAAAATGAACAACGATATCAATTAAATTAAAAAATAGAAATTATGAAAAAGGCCAATGATTTCATTTTAATAATTTTTTTAAAAGACAGTAGATCCTCTAACTAAACAGGAGGTACTTACCCTTCCGGAGCACTCGGCCTCATTTCCCTGGTGGAAGTTCACGTGTCTAACCTAACTTGTCGATTCTAAAGTGTTTACTTGGTTCTGGATAGTGATTCCGACATAGATAAGTATGTTTGTTTTTTCTTAAACATTTCTTTTGAATGTGCTCTTCTTACAAGACAATTTTCATTTACATATTATGTTCTTTATTTTCACATTCCACTGTTTTATGTGCTTTGAATAAGCGCGCTTAGTTCTATAATGTGAGGTAATTTTCATTTTTGAAAATTGCATCGATTGTGATTTTACAGCGGTTGTAAAAAACATACGTATTTCAAATTTTTCGCCTTGATTGCACATAATTTTGGCTCCCTGACGGAAGGTCACGTGAGCTTGTGACATAGTGAAACGTATGTATGTGTTTGCGTGCGTGCGTCGTTTACACCTATTTTCCGGTTTCTTCTCCAAAACTACCAGACAGATTGGTCAGAAGTATACAGGTCCAAGCCGAAAGTTAAAAACACCCAATAAATGTAGTTTATTTACACAGCAAGGCATGAGTTTGTCAGCTCTTACGACTTTTTACAAGTTTTACTAAAGATTTGTTAAATATAAATGGCAAACCACTACATTAAACATGTTAATTTAAAGCAATAAAATGGCAAAAGACAAAAATCTCAACTTATACATTTTAGGCACAAACACTGCTGTCCTTTGGCATAAAATGTATTCAGAGACTGAGTATTAAGCAGATGTTACAAAACAGCAATATAATTTTATACGTCAAGTTACACTATGAAACACATTATTGCAGCAGCGTAAGACGAATAAACATTTGTGTTTTTACACTGAATTGAATTTCATGCGATGTACATGTAGTCTATAGTTACATCGGAATTAATACTCTCTAATGTATGCTTTTGTTTTTGTTAAAATACTTATTTCTTAAGTGTTGCTGTATTTTTGCTAAACATTGTATGCACTATCACGGAAAATATCAGAGAAACAGTTTTAGCGATTACTTTTGCTAGTTCCTATATGGAGAATGACCTGTCCAATCTGTCTGATCTTCTGATGCTTGTAAAATCGCCCAAAAAGTTTTCAAGTTGTCATACGATTATCATTAATTTCGACGGAGATGTAAAGTGCAAAGTCTTTGACAAATGTAGAAGAATTACAGTAATCGATTATATACAGTCAAACCTTCTATAAAATCCATCCAAAGGAACCAGTAGAAGTGGCCTTTTGGGAAGGTCGTCTTTATATACAGGTTTAAATAACAATAACTGAAAAATAAGCTTTATATACATTAAAGAATATGAAAAATGATAAAAGTCCTGGCTCTGATGGTTTTACTGTTGAATTTTTTAAAGTATTTTGGAACTACATTAGGCCCTTTATTATTCGATCTTTAAATTATGGGTATAAAAATGGACAACTTTCAGTAACACAAAGGGAGTGAATAATAACATGTATACCAAAAGAAGGAAAACCTAAACGCTTATTGAAAAATTGGCGCCCAATTACTCTTCTTAATACGGAATATATAATAGGCTCAGGGTTATAGCGAACAGAATTTTACCGACTTCAAATAATATAATTGGTAAAGAACAAACGGGTTTCATTCCAGGGAGATATATTGGAGAAAATACTAGACTACTGTACGTAAAGGCTATTTTGAACATGGAATATTGTAAATTACGTTTTAATAAAGAATTGCGTGAAAAGATTAACAGTACATATTTGTTCATTATTCAGAGACCTAACTAAAAAGTATATTTTTGTAAATGCTGCATGTTTTGGTTAACCTCTGTATATAGAAAAAATCACATTTGTGACAAAAAATGTGTATTCCAGCTAACCATTTGGGCCCCAAATTACAAATGTATGTTGGGTAAAAATACTGGCATGAAAGTATGCAAATTAGTTTTAACTGTTTTAAAATGGGTAGAACAAAATCATTATCGGGAGATGCTTTGAAAATGGCAGAAAAAATTCTGATTTTTTTCCAGAAGGAGAAACTAAGAGGAAGACCTTTTTTTAGTGTAGAAAAAGGTGTTTGAAAGAGCAACACTTGCAACAGGTTTAAGTAGATCAATGCTGCATAGAATTTCTACCATAACATGAAAAGAAGGGGTTGATTCAAAAGTGACCATGAAAAAATGTACTAAAAAAATAGATGACTTTGATAAATGCGTTAGTAGACAGGCAGTCCACAGACTATACCGTAAAAATATCCTTCCGACTTTAAAGAAAACCCAGAATGAAATTAATTACACTATACACATATCAAACAGTCTTCTCGCTATGAATTTAAATTAAATCGCTTTTAAATTCCGTAGAAGGGAATCAAAGCTACACATTTTTTAAAACATGTTCATAATAAATGACCGTTGCATTTATCTTCGACAAGTGAAAATGTATAGGGAATTGGGTTTTGACATAGTGTATCTAGACGAGACCTGGGTGAATCAAAACCACACAGCAAATTATACATGGATTGATTCCATACCGTATGAACTAAACCCCCATTCCATCTGGGAAGGGTCAGCGATTTATCGTTTTACATGCTGGTCGTGCTGATACAGGACTTATTAAAGACTGTGATCTTGTGTTTAGGGCAAAATCTGGCGATGGTGATTATCATAACGAAATGAATGGAGAGTGTTACTTAGATTGGTTTGAACACAAATTATTACCAAACTTAAAAGGGCCAACTGTTATAATTCAAGATAATGTTCCTTACCATAACATTAGAACCAGTGACAGCGTAGCACCTACTTCCAATACCAAAAAATCTGATATGATACAATGGTTAATTGATTAAAAGTTACCTTTTCCTAGAAGTGCTTTGAAACCAAAAATCTACAATATCATTAAACGTAACAAACCAAAACCAATTTATAAAACTGATGTGTTGGCTGAGGCTCATGGACATATTATTTTAAAACATCCAGTGCGCCACTGCGAACTCAACCCTATTGAACTTATTTGGGCACACTGTAAAAATTATATTGCTGCACAAAATACAACCAACAAAATTTTAGATGTTAAGACACTTATATATGTCGAATCATTTACGTCAGTGACACCGGATTTATGGAACAATTGTGAGACACACGTTCGTAAAATTGAACAAGAGTATTAGGACTCTGATGGATTAGAATATAGCACCAATGGAAATGTATTCATAATTCATCTAGATACAGACTCAGATACAGATAGGGAAGATTCAGTATAATAATAAATATCAGGTATGGACGACGTCTCCAATTCTCATATGTTTTGCCATCGGTTTCAAATGTAAAGGGAAAGACACATTTTCATACCGGTATCACATTTTGAAATGTCCCCCGCATATTCTACCTTTCACCTGCGTGATTTAATCAAGAAAATTTACACCTGGGCGACCTACATATAACCTAAATATAATGAGGTACCTAATAGGAGTATTTATACTTTACCATTTTGATTTTCTTATAAAAATGACCGAAAATTTATAGTATGCACACACTCATATAGACTGATTAAAAAGAAAATATATTTTTTTCTAGTTAGGTCTCCCTTTTACTGTGTTGAAACATAATTAAAATTTTAACAAAAAATTAAAATTAAAAATTTTATAGCCATATATGCATGTTCAAAATAGCCTTTACGCACAGTAATATACGATATAATGCAATATACTGAATACAATGGTATTCCTGTTTTATTATTATTAGTGGACTTCGAAAAGGCTTTCGATTCAATCTCTTGGTCCTTTTTAGACAAAGTATTAACTCTTTTTAATTTTGAAATTTCTATAAGAAAATGGATTTCTAGTTTCTATAAAGATATAAAATCTGCAGTTACACAAGGGGGAAACTTAACAAACTTCTTTCAAATTAAAAGAGGCTGTAGACAAGGGGACTCTTTGTCACCATATATCTTTTTACTATGTGTTGAGATTTTGGCAATAAAAATTCGAAATGATTTGAAAATCAAAGGAATTAGAACAAATTTTACTGAATCTAAAATATCTCTATTTGCAGACGATACTTGTCTCATATTGGACGGATCTGAACTTTCGTTACGACAAGCTTTATGCGAACTTGATATTTTTGCAAACATTTCGGGTCTTAAAATAAATTATGAAAAAACTCAAATTATTTGGATAGGAAATAAAAAATATAGTGAAGACAAACTATGTATAGACTATGACTTACACTGGGTCAATACTCGTTTTACATTACTTGGTATTATATTTGATGTAGATATAGATAAAATTATTAAAATTAACTTCGAACAGAAATTAAATACAGTACGGACGATAATAAAGTCATGGAAAAAAACGAAATCTCACTCCGATTGGAAAAATTACAATGATAAAAACACTTTTCATTTTACAATTTAACCATCTATTTATTTCATTATCAAATCCAAACCTGAAAATTATTACTGAACAATGCAATTTTATATCACTTCATATGGGATAGTCCTACTGGTAGAGTCAAAAGAGATGTTTTAATAAAAGAGTACGAAGAGGAAGAGTTTAAAATGTTTCATTAGATTTCTTATATGCTCTTAAAACTACTTGAATAAGGAGGCTGCTACATGAAGTAAGCAGTTGGAAAGAAATTCTGAATTCTCAAATAGATATCCACAAATTACTTAGTGTTAAAAAGTATTAAATTTGTTAACGACTTACTCGATATAGATGAAAATTTTTTAGACCTCAAAAGTTTTAACAATTGTTTTAATTGCAATACAAATTTTGTAGACTATAATGGTATAATTTCATCGGTGAATATATGTTGAAAAAGCCTGTTTCTAAAGTTAAAAATCCATTTATTCCGGTAAATTTAAAAATATTTTTTATCAGTAAGAAAGAATCAAAAGATAATATGATACCAACCGCAAGGTTAAAATAGCAAGAAATCTTTGAAGATTTAAATACAAAAACGTGGATAGAAATGTATAAATTAATTTTTTCAACAACATCAAGTACAAAACTGCAATGGTTTCAATACAGATTTGTCAATAATATTATCGGTACTAACGCCTTTTTGTTTGAGATTAATTTAAGAAATGTTCCAAAATGTACTTTTTGTAAACAACGTAATGAAAACTGTTATCCATCTCTTCTGGGAATGTGAATATGTGCAAAATATTTTAGAAGAACTAGATACCTGTTTTTTACAAAACAGCATACTATTAGATTTTACAAAACTTCATTTTATATTAGGAGTCTTTAGTTTAAATAACAGAATAAAAAAATTGATTATAGTCCATATAAAATATTATATTTCTAAAACTAGATGTCTTGGCAAATCCCTGTCAATAGATTCATTTAAAATATTTTGGCTGATGTGTACAAAATTGACAAAATATCGCTACAAGCAGAAATAATCTTGAAAAATTTATAAACGAATGGCAACAATTCCACAACATTGTAATAACTTACATTTATATCTATTTATTATGTCTTGACATCGATGTTACATTGTACTAAACGACTTTAAAACTATTCAACCACCAATTGTGATATTTATGTAAATACTCTCTCTCTCTCTCTCTCTCTCTCTCTCTCTCATAAAACACATTCATTATGTAAGTTCATGTTGTATTATATATGTATATATGTTAGAATATTGTTAAAATATGATGAATGTCAATAAATAAAATAAATATAAAAAAGGTTTAAATAACATGAATTTAGAATCATTGTGACAAAATTTTACTGGTTATTAAAAGTAGTTTACCTTTATATAGTAGGCTTTAAGACAGAATCGACTTAACTGATCAGCTTCTTTTTAACTGCATTCATCCATGTTTGGATTGCATTTCATTCCGATTAGACAGAGACCATTATGACTTAAATCTGTTTTGTTCGTTTTCTTCTTATTACCTGGATATAAACAAGCGCTTTGTATAAGCTACACGCATGGCGCATGTAGCTACTTAAAAATCTCACCCTTCCAGAGTTTCCAACTTCTATTTCTTAGTGAAATTTTACGGATTAAACTAATTTGCCAGTTTGACATGGATCAGTATGCTTGTTTTTTTATTTCAAAGATTTCACTTTCCTTGGGGATTTTAATTGGACAAAAATTGATTTGTTTGTTTTTTGTCTCTAGCTTTTTCATTGCAGATTGAAATGCCAGATTTAATTCATATTTTGATCTTTCATTTTATTATGTTCATACACTTTATATGAGTTTGTCAAATAACAGTATATTTACGTGAGTTTGGAATCAAAAACAAACATACTAATCCATGTCCGAATCATTATCCAGAAGCAAAGTAAAAACTTTGGAATTGACAAGTTAGGTTAGACACGTGAACTTCCACCAGGGAAGTGAGGCCGGGTGTTCCGGATGGGTAAGCACCTCTTGTTTAGCTAGCTACACCCGCCACGCGTGTAATAAAAATTGTGTGAAAGGAACATGAAACTATGAGACGTCAAATATATCCAGGGCAATCCTGGACACAGAGATATCAAACTTATCAATAAAAAAATAGACGAAATACAAATGTTTTGAAATAGTCAGAGATGCAGATTATCTAGCCTTGCAAGGTACAGCAAAGTATTATCAATGTTAAGTACACAAGGCATGTAAACTACCTGAAATACCAAAACCAATAAACCAACGTTCTCTTTTAATCAATTACAAACAAACCAATCCATGGCTTACATAAAGATACCAACATCAGAACTATAAAAAGACGCCCGACTGCAAGTAACATGCTTTTTATTTGATTCCTAATTTCATTTTACATTCTATGCATTGTGTTTTTGAAACTGACATAATTTTATAACTGATAACTGATCTTTATCTATCAATATAAATTCGGTTGATATTTTAAGCCTTGGAATTGGAGTTATAATCCTGTTTGATAATGTCAGCAGCTTTTTCTCCTATCATTATTGTTGGGCCCATGGTGCTTGATGACGTTACTTCCGGCATTATAGAAGCGTCTGCAACCCTGAGACCCTTGATACCATAAACTCTATAAATATATGAATATCGATTAATTGATTCCACGTTTATTATCTACAGCTTTATTTCATCAGTAAAAATATCATTTATAAGTTGTTTTATTATGCGTTTGTCTTTTCCCTGTCATGTTAGCTGTATAATTTGTATAATTTGTGGGTTTTTTATGTTTTGGTTTAATTGGATGTTGCCACTTAAAATTTCAGTTGAAATCTGCCTCTGTCTACTGTTTTGATGATGCAAATAAATACCATAATAACCACAATATGTTTGAAACATTTAAATGAAATATATATATATTACATTCGAAAACACGATAAAGGTGCTCCAGAGGCGAAAACACGAGTCAGATTTGTGGATTAAATTATAATAATATCAGTACGCTATCCACCACACCAAGATAGAGACTTAAAACAAAGTTAAAGATAAATCTTTTTTTCTTTTAATGGTATGTTACAAGATGACAACTATAAAAGTAGGGTATAACAATGAACATTATTACAAAAACATTTATTTTGCAGCACCAGATGGTCGTTTCGGAATGAAACTTTTCTCGTTCGGACCAAAACTTTTGGAAATACAGTTCTTAACCATATTATATGATAAAATGGTTTATTCTTCTCAGAAAAGTTTTCGAGGATAATATATTATTTTATGGGGAGAGGAAAATGTAATGCGCGCGCGCGCGTGTGTGTGTGTGTGTGTGTTTGTGTGTGTGTGTGTGTGTTTGTGTGTGTGTTTGTGAATTTACCGTAGCTTATAATCAACCACTGAGTTTTTATCCCGAGCGCTTCCCATTTTGCATGTACCCGCTGGGTGAGATGCTCCTACACTAATACCTCTAATTGCACACTCCCAATGCTCAGTTGAATCTGGTTTAAAGTTTCTACAAGGTTCCGGAATACGGAGGGGAACAATAGATGCTTTGACAGCTTGCATTGAATGAGATACGGTAACTATTCTCTGTAGTTCTCGAACGGCTGAGGGTAAATAAAAGAATATTAGGTTTTGAAAACCATCATTTAATCATGTCACATCTAGTCACAAGGAATGGATCATGGAAATAATTGGATTAATTGGGTTTAATTCCCAGTCCAGAATATTTAAATTATGTCTAGACATCAATAGCTAGGTGATGTTTAGATTTTTTTATATTAGCCGTTCGCCCAGGGCAAAGAGCACGGGGGTTATTTTACGTACCTAGCCTGCCGTGACAAGTTACATCGAATTTTAAGGTTAACATATATTTCCCGCAGTATTGACGCTGTGTTAACCATTTTAATTGGGTTCTGTAATCTTTTTTTCCATCGAGGAAAATTTAGATGATACTGAAGATTTTTTTTTTCAAAACGCGTAATTCAAACACTTTTCCAAGAATATAAACTCACCATCAATTACAATCTTTACATCGCTTTCAACTTGTAGCCAACGCCCATCTATTACTGGCGCTTCCGATGGATTTCTATTTTTTATTTGCACCGTGCCTCTACTTTTTGGGTGCAAAGGATATATTACAACCGCCGTTGAGTTACGTGGATCATTGCCAACCTAAATAACCATTTTGATAATACAACTAACAGAATATATCACACAAAAACAAATCACTCCCAGTGTTAACATCGATATAGAAAATGAAAATTTTAATATTTGAAAACCGGTAAATTTATTTTAACAAGGGGAATGTCACCAGGCATTTAAAATCGACGAAATTCATAAGCCGATGTTGCATGTATAACATACTGTTCCAATTGACAATTTGTGATAATGGAAATATCATTAAACTAGCAAATTAATATAATTCTGATCACATTTGCCAGGTTTAAGTTAAATGCATATTAAACGAAGATTACTTGATGTATCTACTTATTTTTCATATACCTACCGGTAAAAGGCCATTTTCGGATAAACGTATTAGCGCTTCCGGCCAATCTGTTGCTTTATTTGTATCAAGAAATAAAGATATGGCTGATTTGGTAGGAGCGGCATATTTACCTGAAATACACAAAAAGATTAAAAACAACCGTTATGTTTAAGTGTGATATAAATTCTGATTAAAAGTAAGTATGAATAACAATTCAAATTTATAATTACTTTACAAGAAAAAGTGCAAATTTATGAGTTGTAGTTTTTTAAACTTTCTTGGATCGTATTTAGTATATTATAGTTAAATTTTATGAGTGCTCCCAAATTGACACGTAAAATTGTGTAAAAATCCTTCATATGCCAAGAAAAACCACAACAATGAGTTTTAAAAGAGCTTTAAACTTGTTTATGTATAACAATTTTTTAGTTTGTCCTTCAACTTTTGTTGTAAAAGGGGAGGTCAAAACGTTTATAGAACGGGGTATATATTGCCGCAAAACACCATACATTTTATTATTATTTTTCAATATAGACCCAAATTTACCCCAATGCACTTAGCCCACTTTTCTTTCAGACTGTATATACCTTTGAAATAGAAGTCTTCGGTTTGATCCTGAAACCACGACACTTTGGCAGCCTAAAGTCCATAATCATCAGGAAGTCTGATTCCCCGTAAATGGAATTTTAAATTTCTAAATAGGAAATAATCACTGGGTGCCAAGTCGGGATTGTAGGGTGGGTGATTAAGTTGTTCGAACTTGTATTCACGAATCGCTGTTTGTGCAATCCTTAACTTGTGCACAGGAGCATTGTCGTGAAGAAGCAATACCCCTCGGCTCAACTTTCCCCTCCTTTTTAATTTAATAGCTGCTTCATTAGATCAGCATAGTAAGCCCTAGTGATAAAGATTCCAGCAGGTTTATAATGGATTAACAGAACACCCTTAGAATCCCAAAACACAGTGGCCATGACTTTGCCAGCTGATGGTTTGGTTTTGTTTGGTGGGGGTGAGCCAAGGTGCTTCCATTGCATGGACTATTTTTTGGTTTGTAGGGTCCCAGTGATGAATCCTTGTTTCATCACCAGTTACTTAACGTAAATGGAAGCTCTCCGGGTTATCATTATAAATGCCAAGAAGCTTCCGACTTGACTGGAGTCTTTGGAAGCGATCCTGCATATTAAGGTTTCTGGGGACCCATCTTGCGGATACTTTTGACATCCCAAGATGCTCGTGGATAACCGTGTATACACTTCCATGTGAAATGTAACACTCTCTAGCTATGTTATTAATCCTAATTTGACGGTCATTCATAATGAGGGTCTCCACAGACGTGACAATTTTCTTTGTGATGGCATTAGCTGGCCGACCTGACCGAGGGTCATCCTTCAGTGAGGTGCGCCCACGTTTAAATTAAGCTGACCCTTTTGCCACTGTAGAATAGGCAGGAAAACTGTCACCCTACACTTCGGTCATTCGCCGGTGAATTACTTTGGCATTTATCCCTCTACTGTGAGGAACCTTATTACTGTCCTAAACTCAACATTTTGATTTTCCATCATTGCTTGATGGTCACCAACTTTGAATGCTTTTGAGAATTACACAAATATGTTGTGACAAATAAACTTGATATGTTTAAAATGGCGGAATGTTGTGTTGTTTAAATAAGTAAAGAAAATGTGTGTTACGTTTGGCTGAATATGCTGTTCTATGAACTTTCTGACTTCATCTCGTAGTTTTTTGGTAATTACAAAATAAATGTTTTCAGCTACAATATTTCTATTTCACTGTACTTCTATTGTGGTTTTTGGGTATGTTTGTGGGTTTTTTCCCGTTTTTTAGCAGAGAAATTTGTAGAACTTATAGGCTTTGTCAGTAAACAATGTCTCCAATGCAATTCTAAATTGATACTACCTGTTCTACGAAATATATAATCTGCTAATACATCGGGATTGTTCAGCTCGTCTGGCATGGATACAGGAAAATTGATTAAAAGTTTTACATAGAAAATCAGATGATCGTTCAAATTGTAACCGACTGGTAAATCAGCAATTTGTTTTATCTGAAAGAGAATAAAATGGAATATCAAACTCATATGTCTTAAATACAATTTTTGAATCAAATAAAAATAAATAATAGAAGCTGGACATAAAAAGAATATAATTCAACAGTTGTATATTTATGTTATTTGTTCAAGTTATAATGTCATTTATCAAATATGATGGAAAAGGATTTTATTTTAAGAAAACAACTGTTTTCTCAACTTTACATTCAAAGTATGTGTTTTCGAAGATTTAATTCAAATTGCTAACTTACTAGTATCTAGATTGTATCATCATATATAGTAATTATTGATCGTTTTCTCATATATACATAAAGAAGAATCTTAATAAAGATGAAATAAGCATTTTATAAAACGGTCATGGGAGGTGAATATTGGCAATCATATTTTATTGCCACTATTCTTAGCAGAACTTTAATATGAATCAGATGTGTCAAATATATTGTAATTAAAATATATAACATATTCTTTAAAATGGGATGTTTTAAAGACTTCATTAAATCATAACTTTACCACACTTCTTGATAAATAAATCATGATATAAGTTTGGAAATCATAATAGTTGATTTTTTAACATAAATTCACCTTGTATGGAATCTTTCCTCTGATTTAAAGATTGTTAATTTTCTCTGTATAAACAAATTTCAGTTTAATAGAATTAGTGACAAAACAAAAATAATACGATAATACGATGAGCTAAATCCATAAACTATTCTGTTGATTGCTTTTAAAACAACCACTTAGAAAATTATTCAAGCATGACCCAAGTTTAAAATACCGTATTTTCATGTAATACTTCTTTTGAAGCAAAGTAGAGTGCTAAAATGTTGGACTTGTTATAATATTCTTCTAGCAATGATATTTGTTCATATTTGATTCACTTAAGATTAAATTCTGCTCAGTATATTAGATATTGTGAATTGACAATGGACCGGTACATTTGTTTTAATTGACGTATCGCTGACCACGCCCACAATGTTCAGACAACGGCCTGGCATGCTTGAATTACACGCAAAAACAATGAAAACTCGGCCTGAATTGTGCTATTTAATGACGTCACTGGCACTAGTACGTCACTAGTTTCCGTGACGCTGCTTTGGTTCCCTAATGGCGGCCTTTGTTGGAGCATTGTGGGCGTGGCCGGCGATCCGTCAATAGAAACAACTTTTGTATTTCTTCTATCTTGACTACAGAACCGTCCTAGGTTGACCTATTACTTGTACCTGTAATTTACGTAGCAGAGGAGCAGGACCAACACCTGATAACTGAAGTAATTGTACAGAACCATATGATCCTCCTGACACAATAACTTCCCGTCTGGCTTTTACATAAAATATCCTACCACCCTTGGAATACCGTATCCCATATGCCTTTTTATTGTATCTTGATATCAATATCTGTAAAATGTCAAAAACTGAGTTATTTTAAGGGTTTTGACATACATATCCTACTTTATATAGGTTAAAGGAGTAAATAAAATATTCCTATTGGGTACGACTACTAGTAGATGTTATCATTATATATACATATTCAAAATTTTGACATTTAAATCAACGAATGAAAAATCATTTTTTCCATGAAAAGAAAGAAATCTTTGTTTGAAATCGTGGCTAAAAGAATGTTTAATGAAAATTGCCGATCATCATTTACATTAGATTTAAATTATTATAACTTATGTTATGGAGAGAACTTGTTAACGGCCCGATTCTCCTCACAGAGAGACAGAAATAACGCAATGTATTCAATAATGATGATGCGGTCTTTATAGTCTTTGATAAGGTATAAAGTAGCATTTAATACAATTGACTACGCTAAATTAGCAATCACGTGAGCATGGCATGTAGCAAAATAACATGCAGCCGTTCGGTATTTGAAATATAAACTTCAAGAAGTACCAAAACAAAAACATGCACGATATTAAAATCCAACAAAAAAAACTTCAACTTAATGAAATCCGAAATGCAAATTGAGACACTACTAACAGGATACCACATACGGCAATAAATAATATCCAGAATTCTTATCATTATTTTGCTTATTCATAATATTTACAGTGTTTTACAAAAGACAGTACTTTGATAAAAAATATTATTACCACAAGACATGTTTTCATACCTTTTCTACTAAAGCCTCTGTAAGAATGATTAGATTTCGTCTACCAGAGACAGGTCGTAGATACGCAGTTGATGTTGACACTCTGACACCATTTTTAATTGATCTCACAGCAGGACAGACACCTAAAATATACATGTATCATAACTACCATGTAAACCATGTAATATGAAATTTCATCATGTATACAGCATTTTCATGACTTCTATCAACCAAAAAACAAAATTATTTTTTTTTTAATTTTTAAAACTACCGCGATTTTTTCTCAAAAGGTGAAGTTATTGGTGATAAAGCATTTTAATACTTGATACGCATAATCTCAATTCAGATGCGCTTCTGATAAAAACTGGTTTTATTTGATATTATATATTTGTATATTTGAAAACTTAATATAAGAAATTTTACCAAATTCTTTTCAACACGTGTTATTAAAATAACAGATCTACATGTATCATTAATGTAATTTTAGGTAAATAATCCACGATCTTTTTATGACACATCGGTATTCTTCACTTAATAATTCATCGAACTATATCAACAAATCATCAAAAAAATCATCTTCTTTGTGGTTCTTCGATATGTTATATATAGAGATATATTTATTGAGTGCAAATGTTTCAATAATATTGAATTTAAAGTTACGAGGAGAGTTCCAAAAATTCATAAAACGGGGTATATATTGCCGCAACAAACCATACATTTTATTATTATTATTCAATATAGTCACATTTACCCCATCGCACTTAGCCCACTTTTCTTTCAGACTGTCTATACCTTTGAAATAGAAGTCTTCGGTTTGGTCCTGAAACCATGCCTCTGTGGCAGCCTTAAGTCCATAATCATCAGGAAATCTGATTCCCCGTAAATGGGATTTCAAATTTCTAAATAGGAAATAATCACTGTGTTCGAACTTGCATTCACGAATCGCTGCTTGTGCAATCCTTGACTTGTGCACAGGAGCATTGTCGTGAAGAAACAATACCCCTCGGCTAAACTTTCCCCTCCTTTTTAATTTAATAGCAGCTTTCAGTTGCTTCATTAGATCAGCACAGTACGCCCCACTGATAGAGATTCCAGTAGGTTTATAAAAGATTAACAGAACACCTTTAGAATCTCAAAACACAGTGGCCATGACTTTGCCAGCTGATGGTTGGGTTTTGAATTTCTTTGGTGGGCGCGAGTCAGGGTGCTTCCATTGCATGGATCTTTTTTGTTTCATCACCAGTTACTAAACGTAAATGGAAGCTCTCCCGGTTATGATTATAAATGCAAAGAAGCTCCCGACTTGACTGATGTCTTTAGAAGCGATCCTGCACAATAAGGTTTCTGGGGACCCATCTTGCGGATACTTTTTACATCCCAAGATGCTCGTGGATAACCGTGTATACACTTCCATGTGAAATGTCACACTCCCTAGCTATGTCATCAATCCTAATTCGACAATCATTCATGATGAGGCTCTCCAAGGACGTGACAATTTCTTTTGTGATGGCGTCAGTTGGCCGACCTGACCGAGGGTCATCCTTCAGTGAGGTGCGCCCACGTTTAAATTAGCTGACCATTTTGCCACTGTGGAATAGGCAGGACCACTGTCACCGTACACCTCGGCAATACGCCGGTGAATTTTTTTGGTATTTAATCCCTCTACTGTGAGGACTTTTATTACTACCCTAAACTCAACATTTTGATTTTCAATCATTGCTTGATTGTCACCAACTTTGAATGCTTTTGGGAATTACACAAATATGTTGTGACAAAAAAACTTGATATGTTTAAAATGGCGGAATGTTGTGTTGTCTAAATAAGTAAAGAAAATGTGTGTTACGCTTGGCTGAATACGCTGTTCTATGCACTTTCTGACTTCCCCTGGTAGCAATATCGATTCAGTTATTAAATTTAATTAGTTCGATGATAGATTTGTGTGCGTTATGTTAAAAACTTACCGAATGGCGAGGGCTTGTTACACTCAGTAGTGGGCACTCCGGTTTCTTTTGCAGCATTTGTCACTAGTTGAAAAAATGCAGATGTTTTGATATTTTGATCTTGAGAAACAGCAAATGGTCCGCAGGTACTATGAAAAGCTGAAACAACAAAAACATTCAGGTATGACTATATGTAATCCTTAAACCCACTATATGCTTTTGTCATATATTGTTTCATTAATAACTTCATAGTGTTGAAGGAATTCTCTACCCGTATGGCCAAAAAGTCGAAATATCTAGTGTGAGGCGGTTTTTTAGTTAGCTTTGTCAAAGATCTGTAGTTTTCTCTAGGCACCCCGGTTCCATCCATTATTCCTTAACAGACCGCCTTGATAGAAGCGAGAGAATATTTACTGTGGCACCAAACAAAATTCATTCATTCTAGACCATCGAGGTCGTTTAATACTATGCTATTAAAAATGTATGTTAAAGTCTTTTTGTGTGGAAATTTAATAGAAAAACAAAAGAAAGTTGTAGATGAAAAAATGTAATACTATCGTAATAGAAAAACACCCAAATACAAAACAAGACAACTGATGATGAAAAAAACGATTTTGGACATTGTGCGTTACGTATCTTTTTTAATTTTTTTGTACTTGAATTAGGCAAGGTATTAAGCAAATCAATAACAAATATACTGTCAATTCAATGTCTTTATACATACGCGAGTCTTTAAGTTCAGGGACTAGATTCTTTTCCATTTTCAAAAAGAATGGTAGCACATCCTTATAGCTCCAACCATCCGCACCATTAGCTGCCCAATAATCATAATCTGCCTTAAATCCTCGGTAAAATCCCATAACATTGTGTGAAGTCGATCCACCGAGGGTTTTACCCATGCCTACTCGTATAGTCTAAATTGATAGCATTTTAATTGTTAGCAGTTACTTACATAGTTGATGCACATCATATTTACACAGAATTCATTCGCATGAGCGTACTGTAACAAACATACCATGGTGTTGACGCTCATGCTCCAAGACGAGCAACAAAAACATAGTATTATTAAATCAATTAAAGGCTACATTTGAAACTTTATGACAAACGTGATGACTTCAATTTTTCTATTGTCAACTTTCCTTTTTTATGCAGCAATATACCCGCTTCTCCTGCTAATGGTGTATTTGTTTCTTAATTAATACGCTATGGTAGAGCTTGTTCCCACTACGGAGACTTTGTACAACGAAGTAGGCTGCTTGCAAATAAATTGTTGACTCAGGGATATTGCAAGCCTAGGCTTATCAAGACCCTCAAAAAGTTTTATGGCCGTCATCACAGTATTGTTGATAAGTTTGATGTCTCTATGTCCAGGATTGCCTGGATATATTTGACGTCTCATAGTTCCATGTTCCTTTCACACAATTTTGATTACACAAGTGGCGGTGTAGCTAGCTAAACAGGAGGTGCTTACCCTTCCGGAGCACCCGGCCTCACCTCCCTGGTGGAAGTTCGCGTGTGTAACCAACTTGTCAGTTCCAAAGTTTTTACTTTGCTTCTGATTGTGATTCGGACATGGATTAGTATGTTTGTTTTTTTAAAACGAAATATGTTCATCTATGGATGTGCATTAAATGATCGAAAGATTTTTTCGCATTTTGTTAAAAATAAAATTATATTCCTTTAGACCTTATTCAAAAATAGCATTGCTAAAGATACATTTGCAAATTTTAAGAAGATCCTTCTTCGAAGAATTTAAGCCGTAGTTGCCGGAAACAATTTTAAATACTTACTCTTCCATTTAAACCTTTTTGTGGCACACTCGTATGATTATAAGTGATAGGTCCCGATCTAGCACTACGATATAATCCAGGTGTCTCTATAATCGGCGCTACCTCAGGCGAAGTGTCTGAAATCCCGGCCTCAAACAGACAAACTGTTACATATGGGTCTTCGGATAAACGAGATGCAATTGTAGCACCTGCTGCTCCTGCTCCGACTAAAAATATTTTAATCGGTGTAAATTATGCATTAGTCGGTTTGTTCATATACTTTCTACACGTCATTGTATACAAGAACCAACCGATTTGGCTATTATTTGGAAATCACTTGTCTCAGATTTTGAATATATTGCATATAATTGTTGAGTACATGTAAATACAATAATTAAAAGACCATGAAAACAAATTCAAATTGTCGTTTCCATGGTATCCAAGTACAATAAAATTTGGGTCCATAACATAAATGCTGCCGAAATATGCCTTTAATGATAGTAATCATCCCTATTTTTTTCCGAAACTCTGATGATCAACCTTAATTATTCAAGAGTTTAATTAAAACATTCATAACCGGTTTTTTCTGTGTTTTATTACCATGATTTTAATTATAACATATGTAATTTGATATATTTTTTTAATCTAACCGATTATATAGTTGGTATTTATCAAAAAGAGAGAATGAATACCATTTTTGTTAAATAAAGGGAATTATTTTTTTAAAAAGGGGCCCTACTTAGTGGAAACTTTTTTTCTTTAATGAAAAAGTACCATTCTTATTTTTTGGATATTTCATTTACATCGACTTTTTTCAATAACGTTAAAGGTTGTAGTATATTCAGGTTCCCGCGTTTTCAAAATAATCAATCTCAAAGTTTTGTCAGTTTAGGCTATTGTTCACAGTATTTTTTGCGATAAAAATGAATGAAAAAATGTAAATAATAGAGTTTAACATGAAAAAGATAAGAATGACCATCAAAATTCCGAATGAACACATAATATGGAAGATCATTAATGGTATATTCAAGCAGCATACTTGTTATGCATCAAAACCAAATGGTTGGTTGCCATGGAAACGATATTAAAATCTAGGTTTGGTTTTTTTATTAAATATGTACCAATTGATTAGGTAAAATATTTTTAAAACCTATGACGTGCGTTTTCTAAGGCACTTTGGTCCTTACAGAAAATGCCTCTTAAAAACCTAACCTTACGCAACTGGCAAAATAATCATTTGGCGACGCAAGCCAACCTTGATTAGATTTCTATAACTAACAATAACTCTTTGTAAGAGTCTAACCTTGATCGCGTATTGAAATATAACATTTTACTGCAAATTTCACTGGACTCTTGACATTGATTTGAGTGCCTATACCAGGTTCAAGTCCAAATTTGTGTATTTCTTTCCGCGTCATGTTTGGATATCTCTTATCTGACGCTAATTTTGTTTTTATGTTGATAATAGGCTATTATGTTGGGTGATAAGTAAATGTTTTTAGATGGAAATGTCTCTTTTCTTTATTAAATTCAAAATGTCGTTGAGGTTCGTTCATTACAAACACAATGAATCCTCGATATCCTGTCAGTTTAAAACTATACAAAAATTATCTAGCATGGGAAATTATTCAATTTTACCGACAAAAAAGAAGAAAAATTTCAATACATTTTTTATTTTGTTATTCCTGATTCATCAAATGATATTTGTTTACAATATATAAGTACAATTTCTGACGATATAAAATATTTCCATGTTTCTTCAACTAACTAATGTTCTCTTTCGTAATGACATACATACAAGTTAGGCAGGAAAAATAAGTATTCATATTTTGTCATGTTCTAAAGTTTTGCAATATTAAATCATCAAATACATCAATTACATCAAATTTGAATTACCATACTTACCAATTATATAATCACATATTTTAGGCTTCGGGTTTTCAGGACAAAATGTGGTGTTGAACATACCGTTGATATAACCATCCAGAGAAGAAAGCAACAAATGCTCGAACTAGATCGTAAAATGTCCATTTCAGCTTTTTGATATCTGAAAAAAAACTTTTTTATAAGCTGATAGTTATCATTGCGATTAGTTAGCCAGTTGGTTTTATAGAACAATTTAAAATACTACGTATAGATTAAAACGAGAATGGGAGATTATATAGTTGCAAGCGATTTAGTCTCATGATACATGAATCGCTGGTAATTATATGTAAGTAAATACAAGATATTTATAAAAATCTCAAAATATGTGCTTGCAAAAACCAACATAAGCAATTCGAGCGATTGATAAAAAACAGTCAAACTAGACAATACGGAGAATCACAATGGTCATATCGGGAAAATATATTTTTATTAACGTTCATTAAAATAAATGTAGAAACGTATATTTATATTTAATACGTATTTAATGCGTGTGTTTGTGACGTATCTATGTAAGTAAAAAAATACATGAAGTACTACGTTTTTGGAAATTTGAATAGATTATTTTCGAAAGAAAATATAAATAGAAATGTTGCGGTAAAAAACAATATAAAATTGAACAAGTCAAATATAGTTTAGACATTTTTTTGAGAAATAGAAATCAAAGATACCAATCCATGATTAAAGGATAATCGAAAAAAGATCGCTCATATTTTACTTTAAATTGTAAATTATGTACTGCGTCATCAGTTTAATGATTTAATTTTTCTAAACACAGGAAATTTTACAAAATATAACATACATATATTTTGAATTTTCACTTATAATATTGACTTACCATACACGTCATCAAACTCTAGATTCTGAAATGTTAATCAAATCAAATATCACAACTGTAACCTCCAATTCCGGCGCTAGTTTGCAATTACAAACCATGCACCAGTCTTACCTGTTTTTTTACCTGATAATTACAAAAGATATAAGTCATCTTAACATATAAAACAAATGCAAGTAAAATGAATTATAGACAAAAAATCGGCAGTATCCGGTATTATTTTAAAAACACAATACAGTGCTCTATCAAATCCGATAATATTTACAATTGCAATATCTTCCCTTCAATAAAGTATTTGACATCGACTATACTTTGCAGCTTCATAAAGACAATGCTCCACGCGCTCCATTATGACATCAGATGTCAAATGCTCTCCTTGAATGACAGGAACCGACCAATTTTTATGAGAAGGTGTACCAACATTGTATTTCAAAATTGTTTTTAAATAATTTGGAAACTGTAAGGCGGCAATAGATTAATTTTTATAAATATTGCAAATATAAGAAATAAGGTAAATTTCCAATGTCTTTATGAACTTGCAAAGTATAATGGGCTGTCTCAAAATTTTCCATAAATGGCTTCGCCTTTTCTGCAATTTGAGACAGCCCATTATACTTTGCAAATTCATAAAGACATTGGTAATTTACCTTATTTCTTAAGTAAGTCATGTTATAATACCTATTACTAAGGTGGTTGACATCAGTCGTTATAAGGCCGGATATTTGATGGCAAAAAGTAGATAATCTTACCAAGACAGAGTTTGCTGCAGTTTTTTTATTAATACTTTGCAATATTGCCAAAGTGTAAGCTTCCTAGATTTACATAGCATTTAACATGAAAGGGTTGATACCTCTACAGCCATATGTGTTAGTTCACAACGGATGCCTGTTACCTAAGTACATTTTCAAACGAAAGACCATAAACCAAAAACTAGGCGACAAATTGCGTTTATAATGTCACAAAAATACAAAAAAATCTACTGACATGTCTTATTTTAATCAGTAGAATATAAAAGCAGACCATGAAACCATCAAAATTTGAATTTGCACGATGTGTTAGTGAGCTTATGATACGACCGATTCTTCTATTGTTGCTCCATGTTCAGACTCAATAATAACAACCAAGAAAGGTTTTATCTAAACTATATGAATACTTGCAGCTATTAAACTTACTATTTTGGCACTCATCAATCCATTATAGTCGAAAAGACCTACAAAGATGTCCAATTTGCGGCCCAATAAGGACAAAACAACAGCGGTGGGAAACCTTGAGTTTGAATGTTATAGGCGCTTTATCACTCATCCTCCACCACTTTTAATTTATTTCTATTGCAGTAACTTGACTTGTTATTTGATGTAACGAACCGAGAGGCCGATATCTGGACATCTATTCAATAAGTATATATCGGTGCTTTCAGTTCCGGTTATAGTTTTGTTATTATCATATCAGGACAGAAAATGTATTTTCTGAATATTTTGATGACAGTTCTTTCAAGCAACAAACAATTTTAACAACATCTTCATCACATGAAACATTTAATTCTATTGTTCACATCATAACACAGCATAACACAGTATAACACAGTATAACACAGCTTTTACACAAAATCAACACTTTCTTCAGAACAGTTAAAACAAACTTGTAGTATCACACAGTCGTTCGGTGATCAACCGCACAGTCCATCGGCGGCTAAACAGGTACCACACAATCTATCTGTAGCACCTATAGCATCTGCACATTCCATCGGTAGATTAAATTACAAGTTTATTAACCTTCTGTTCCAAGAAACACGCAACATATTTCGAAACTCAGCAATTATATATTCCTGTGGTCGCTACCATAACCATTACCAATGACTACAATGTATGAAACAAGTTATGTCTGAGTATTAAGGCACTAAACATTATATTACTAACCCATTTCACCTAAATATAAGTAGCAACATCGGTGTACGATCAATACAAAGTGTACGAACATTTAGATTGTTTACGGTAATTACAGGGTATATTTACACCAATAACACAAAATCATTTACAGCATAATTACAAAGTAAATTCATTAAAAGACACAGAATAAATGTTAAAATGCCATACGTTTAAAGAATTATCAAGTAGCTTCAGTATTTAGTCCGCAATATAAAGTTTTGTATTCACGTAGCATGTATACATATAATGTCACAAAAATCACGCATGCAAACTGCGGCGAGCTTTTAAAGTGGACTAACGATATATATAAGACTACAAAGTACAAATAATCGAGTGTACTCACCCTCGAGATATTCCTAAGCCTTTGTTAGTTAAATTACTAATATTTTTCTTATGACTGAACCAACACGTTCATAAACAAACCACACCTTGAATAACTTCCGGACCCAATAACCAATCAAAAGAATTATTAACGGTGACGAACAGCACGCAATTACCGTAAACATTATAAAAAATAGACACGATAAAATTATAAAAAATATAACAATGTCACTGGTGACATTTGAGGATGTATTGATTGTCTTGGTCAGGATTGTTTTTTGGATTTTTGTTTATTTGTTTATTTTTGAGATGAGACGTTTATTTGCAACACTATAGTGTGTTCAACGTCACAGTCAAAAATATTTCACTTATATCAAGATGTCGCCAGCTATAGGCGATTGTGCAGAAATTTTTCCCGTGCGTTGCGCTGATGGCATTGTACATCAGTTTTTTTACCGTGCTATGTTTATTGTGACATGGGGCCTCGGTTATTTTCAGTTTTCATCCGAAAGAACCGTGACTTTCATTTTGTAATGCCGGGTGCTTGGCGTAAGAACGGGCCCACGACCTCTAACTTACGGAGCGAACACTCTACCAACTGAGCTACCGCAGTGGTGCTATTAGGATAAGGATAATTGCCTGCTACTTTAACAGGGTCGCTTATGCAAATCCCGATACCTGTAGGTGATCTAATACAACCCTGAACAAAATAACCCCTATATTTCCTCATATTTAAGATGCAAAGTAGAATTTCATTAAAAGCTGAGGTTTTGATAAACTTATTACTCCAAACTTTTTTGCAACAGAAACTTTAGGATGGCTCCTTTTTTCAGACTGACATCCCACTGATAGGTGATTAACAGTCGGTGTCCATCTCATATATACCTAA
Source organism: Anadara kagoshimensis (assembly GCA_021292105.1). NCBI lineage: Eukaryota > Metazoa > Mollusca > Bivalvia > Arcoida > Arcidae > Anadara > Anadara kagoshimensis. Next base: position 20,111,678 of record CM037874.1, read on the forward strand.
TGCCTTAATATTGTATTGTAATAGTTGCACTTTCCCAGGATCTGCCGATTTTTGCATCATTTATGACAGTATTTCAAAAATATCTGTTAACAACATATCTTGATTCCATTTTTAATATTGCTTCACACCAGTCAAAGATTCATGAGCTTTTGAAGCGGAAGTCGATACACTTTTTGAAGATATTCTTCAGTTAAAAATCCTCGGATCTGCAGGGTTTCAGGTAAAATAAATTGGATTTTTCTGGAGGGGGAGAGCAAGACCTATAGAAATGCGGCTATAAATGTGTTTGTAATTATACCGTTTTAAGGTGTGTTTTACAAATATGTGTATTAGTAATAATACATATTATATACTTTATAATGATGCTAGTGTATCATCCGTCATATAGGTTAATTATGTTTATATATGTATTTGCTTGTCTATGTACCGAAAGAAGCACGGTTAATAACGAATTGAATTGAATTGCGCGTTTGAACGCGTGTATTTCCAATTTGCATCGGTCACAAATCATTTCTAGTCCCACCCCATCCGACCCCCTCTCTCTCTCTCTCTCTCTCTCTCTCTCTCTCTCTCTCTCTCTCAATTCTGGGACTTTGGAAAAGACACAAACTCAAGTTCCCGGAGATATTATAACAATTAAAACACACATAAACACGCGTAGTTGTTTACGCTCACACAGAGAGAGAGAGAGAGAGAGAGAGAGAGAGAGAGAGAGAGAGAGAGAGAGAGTTAATTGTGTTTCTGACATGCAAGAACAATTAAAATGACATAAAACAGCAGGATGTTTTGTTAATTTTATTGCTATTTACATGTATCAATTTATAATGTTGGTGGTCGTTTATTCGTATTTAAGTTGCATGTCCTCTTTTTACTTTAAAAACTTGTTAGTTATGAATTATGTAATAATGGTATACTGATTTGAATACAAATAAGACATAATCTAACAAGAGGTCCAAGGGCCTTAACGCTCACCTGAGGATACGCCATATCAAATACAGAATTCAATTACGTTAATTACAGGGACTATAAAAAAATTCAGCAGTTAGGACCCAGTGTAAGGATATTTGTAATTAATTAAATTTCTGTTTCTGTATTACCTGTCCTAAAATGCTACAATACATATAAAATAAGTAAGTAAGTAAAAAGTAAGTAAAAAAGTACAAAGGTAACAAACTAGTCTATTTCAGTATTCTTAAACATATGTAACCTTGACTTTTATCTACGACTTTTATGATCGCCAGGCCAAATCCTACCCGGGAGACTTTCGAGAAAAAAACGAAATATTCACAAATTATTCCAGTTCTATAAAATGTATCAGAATCTAGGCCCTCTAAATTAGCGCATGCTTATCCCATCTTCACAAAACGATATTCATTCGCATAACACGCGTGGTTACCAACATATTCGAAATATATTATGTAAAACTTTATCAAAATTCCTTCTTGTCCTTCATTATTACAGAATGGAATGATTTACCAAAAAACTATATTTTCCCCTCATAAGGCCCCAAGGGGACATAACTCCTTTATTTTTGCAAATTTAAAAGTCCCTCAGCCTCATCATCATTACTGCCAAGTATCATTAAATTTGGCCCAGTAGTTGTAAAGAAGATTAAAATGTAACGCTTACACACGACACACGATGTACCACAAATGGCATACGACACACGACGCACGATGGATGGGGATACATCGCAAAAGCTCATCTGAGTCTTCAACTCCGGTGAGCTAAAAACTATATGAGTGTTTTTTGGAGTTGTTTAATCTTGTGGAAATCATAAACATTCCAGTGCTTTCTGTCTTGAAAATAAACAACAAATATGAAAACAGCATAAATACGTTATCATTAAAACCACAGTCAGATGATTAACATATATTATGCCATTTATACAATTACATGCATCATAAATTTGTTTATTAGCTTTTTACTTGATCACAATTTTAAGATATACAAATGTTTATAGAACATAGTCGTAAAAGAACAAATAAAAGGATACAATATAATAAAGGTAAGGTTGAGAGAATGGGGATATTTCAATTATAGGTTTTATTTTTGGCTTAAAACACTGCGTCTTTTCTATACTTCATTTACATAACCTCAAATACAACAAATGCACATCAGTGCAATTGGAGAACATTAATTGCCTATAGAAACTATTAAACATTCAACCACCGCAAAGACAAAGATTTCTCGCTTTACTGACGAAACGCGGGAAAAGATAATTATCGTAAAAGCTAAGAGCGTCTATACTTTTGATATTGAAAGCACTCGGTACAAAGACAAACATACAAATCCATGACTGCACATGTGTCGGATGAAGCTTGGTAAACAGGGAGTACTTACCCTTACGGAACACTCGGCCTCACTCCCCTGGTGCATTGCTAATAAAAATTGAAATAATGGATTTTTCAGCATTTCAATGTTCACTTCTTACTTATGAACATCTTGAATTATCAGGGTCTCTTCATTTTCAGTTTTGATTTCAAATATGTCGAGTCTAGCTACATGTAGCCAGACAGAAGGCGTTTAACCTTCCGGAGCAGTGTTGAAAGAATGAAGTTGTTTTTGAAATTTTCTAAACATCTAAACATCTTGCGTCATTAACAAGTGATTTTAAAATATCAACTATGTATTAAAACATTTTATCCACAAACACCAAACGAACATACATACCAATGCATGTCCAAATACAACAAAGGAACCTTTATCATTAGAGTCCCAAGAAAGTTTTTGTGATCTTTTTTGTACACATAATTTTGTTTTTTAATATACAATAATATAAACAACACTAGAAGATACAAAAACACCTTTCACGCACTCATTTATTCCAATACAACTAATAAAAATAAATAAATACTAGCCATTTTCCTTTCACTTTATTCTAGGTGTTTGTGCTCCTCAGAATGCAGTTAGAAATGGTGTCAGAGAGTCAACATCAACTGCGTATCTACGACCTGTTTCTGGTAGACGAAATTTAATTATAGTTACAGAGGCTTTAGTAGAAAAGGTATGGGTACATATTGTTGAAAGCACTTATATTTTATCGAAGTATTACCAGTTATAAAACTAAACATTGTAAAATAAAGATAAATCTTTGATTACACATTAAGGACATATAATTTAATGTTGCGCCGTGTTACGCCACATAGCGGTGTTGCCGCATAAACGTGTTCCAACACGTCTATGCGGGAAAATTCAACGCATAAAAAGAACGCTTTTATGCCACAAAAAAGGCTACCTTCCACCGCATAAAGAGAACGTTTAAAGCACAATACCATAATATCTTTCACTATCATCACCTACATCTCCATCATTATTACCACCTTCACCAAAGACACCACTAGACTAGAAACAAATTCAGAAAATGTGACTTGAAGCGGCATTTTTTAGTAAAATAACATAATTCGAGGGTGCTGAATTCAAAAATGACGAATACAAAGCTCAATTTTGAGTTTTTGAACCCATAATTCCAAAACAAAATGGCAGCTAAAATTAATGGTGTACCAATGCAAAAAATGTCACTTGGGTTGACAAATTTTAGTAAAAGTTGGTAACATGGTTTATTTAACATAATTCGAGGATTCCGAATTCAAACATGGCGGATACCAAGCTCAATTTTGAGCTTTTGAACCCATAATTCCAAAAGCAAAATGGCAGCTAAAATTAATGGTGTACCAATGTAAAGAATGTTACTTGGGTTGACAAATTTTGGTAAATGTTAGTAACATGGTTTATTTAACATAATTCGGGGATTCCGAATTCAAACATGTCGGATACCAAGCTCAATTTTGAGGTTTTGAACCCATAATTCCAAAAACAAAATGGCGATTTTAATTTATAGTGTATCATTGCAAAAATGTTACTTGGGGTAACAAATCTTAGTAAAAGTTGATAACATGCTTTTTAATTATAATTTGAGGGTGCTAAATTCAAAACTTGCAGAGGTCATTTAGAATTTAATGTTTTACCCATAATTCCAAAAAACAAAATGGCGACTGTTTCAATTAATTGGCATATAATTTCGCAGTGTTATTGAAGTTGCATGTTTTAGCAAAAGATGGAACTTCGTTCTTTTTAACATTTCAGAATAACTTGAGGTTGCCAAATTGAACTTGAAGAGGCTAAACTGAAGTTCAAATGTTTAAACCCAATTCAAAACAAATTCTAAAAATAAAGTGGTGGCTATAATTAAGTGTTTGTTCATTATTTGTGCCTTTTGCATAATACGCTCATAAAATCTATATGATTAAATTAAGTTCATTACCATAACCAAAACCATACTTAAATACTGAAATCATGGTTTGAAATTGATAGTCATAATCGAAACTTGTGTTTGAAATGCAGAAAAGAGATTATTCTTTTATACAGAGTTTGTCACATGTTCTTGCCGCAAAATAGTATGTAGAAGTCATGGCTGTAAATGTCAAAATAACAAATTACTATGCATGTCGTCATGCATCAAACTTTTAAGAAGGATATTGTTTTAATAGGTAGAGTCACAATCATTACTTAAAACATATATTTTGATATGTTGCGAACCTCATGTAATTGTTTCAATTTTGGTGGTAATATTGCATTATTTTTCAACAAAGTATCGGTCTATATACAGTTTTGTCAGCGATGTTTAAGGAACTCAATGCAACTTTCAAAGAATTTATTTTCTTGAAAATTCAGAAAGTCCTCCAATGAATATATGACATCGTCTGACTATAAAACTAGGAAATGTAAATGACAGATTTCAGTGTTGGAAATAGACAATAGACTGATATGCAAGCTTAAGTAATAAGTTGGCCATTCAATCATTTTATTTTAAATTTAAAGCCGACATTGTTAATTGCAGTCAAGGCAATGGTAGAATTTTCCTAGTGGAACAAGACACTCTTACTGAGTTTTCCACAGCACGTGAGTTGAATATTTTCCCGTAACAGTCTCATAAGTAATGCAAATTATGTGACATTTATTTTTTGTCCCTTTTGTAAGTAATCTACACGTACCATCTAAACGTCATCAGTATCCGTGTATCAGTATCAGTAACCATGGTCATAACCTTTCCACATGATGGAACAGTCTTTCTCTGCCTTTTTTGGTGGAGGTGAACCAGAGTGTTTCCATTGATTAAACTGTTGTTTTGGGTCTTAGATGAAATAATGGACCCACTATGCATCCATAGTAACAAAGCTCTCATGGGAGCTAGCATGATCAGGTTAACGTGCGACAAAGTGCTTTTGTGTGCTTCTGATTAATTGCCAGAAGCCCAACAGGCTCAACGCTTTAGCATTGCATGATGTCAGAATGGAGTGTATTTTTCTCTGTGAAATACTCATGGTCCTTATATTTTCTTAACTCACCTGTCAGTCATAACCATGATTTTTATCTACGTTTCTACAATTTTAAAATGATAAGTGGCCAAACTTCCAAAATTTGTAAAAATGTTTATCTTTTTAAAGTAGTTTTATCAGATTTGCAAAATCAATCTTTTTTCAGATTGCTCAGAAATGAGCAGCCAACGGTGAATTCAACTACCATGAATGAAAACAAAGCTTTATTGGCAATTTCTTGCAACAGTATCATGCCTTCCATGACTGGTGTCATTATCAATGTTATGCCTGTCCTGTTTATAATCTGCCACCCATCCTTTTACTCTTGCCTATCAAGAGACATCTTTCCCTAGTGTTGCTATCATATATGTATGGATAACCTTAGGTGCTTAACCATTCTTGTGCAAATATTGGACCATGCTCTTTCACTATTTTTTACATTTGCCAAGTCAGTAGCCTTATTTACTTTGGAGTAACACTTTGTTGTTATGAACTTAAAAAATGACTCTAGTTTTCCGATTTAAATAATCATGGGATAGATGTGTTGAAAAGGGACGTCGGGGCTAATCTCCTTTAACAGAAGGTTTAAGGCATATGATTCAGCTCTCGTAGTTCTTACTGGTTTTAATAAAACCAAATGAAGTGTTGCTTTTGCTACCAAACTTTACATCAACATTTGTGAGCAAGTTCACTTGTTTACCAAATAGTCAGCTTAAGAGTTGCTCGGTGATGGCTTAGCACCTCTAAATATGGTTTGAAGGCTCGTGTAGTTATATTTACTTCTCTTCCATTGTACAAAAGAAAAATTCTTAAGCATTTGATGCAAACAGGTTTTGATTTTTGATTTTGTAAGCTATTTCATTCACACTCTGACCTGCATAAATCAGTGTTTCAGCATCTTATGTGTCATACTTCATTCGATTCATTTAATTTAACAGAAACATACAGTCCCATGTTCAAATTACAATAAAAAAACCACGAAAACTTTTAACACTGGTTTAAGTTAAACATGTGAACTTCTTCCAGGAGTATATAATATATACATTTTTCATAATGACCTTTGTTACTAGGCCACCTGAGATGAAGGCTGACTAGCATGCCAGACCTTTTTATTTCCTAAACAGCAAACCACCTATTTCAGAGTTATTGCCCCTGAAAAATAATACTCTTTTTGCAAATTTTGCTGGTTTTTGGGCTATTTACTTGAAAACTATCAGTGTTATAAAAAGCAATACATTGAAAAATAATGAACATGACAAGCTAAGTTGCAATGTTTGTAACAATATGATGTGCCATAGAGGAGTTGTTAACCCTGGAGTATATTTTTTGCGAATTTGTGGTTTTGACCATATTTTTAAAAAGTATTATAAATAGATAAAAACAACAAGTTGCAAAAATGATCAAAATGCCAAGATCTAACTCCGTAGCAAATGTTGTATTTGATAATCAACGAAGGTGTTGTTGCCCCTAAAATTGCAGTATTTTCTAAATGTTTTCAGGTGAGCAATAAGGCCCATAGGCCTTTTGTTTAAATTGTCTGCTCATTAACACCTAAATAAGCCTTGAAATATTACAATCTTTGATTAATAGCTGTTTCTTGCTACTAAAACAACTTCTATAACAACTTTCAATCAAAAAAGTATATTCATTTTGGCGGCCATTTTGTATTTAAATTTTGACCTACTTTGAGCAAATTTTCAGCGTGGTATCCGTCATTTTCAAGCTCAGTACCCGTTTTTTTATTATCTATGAGTATATGTAGGATCTATTGGGCAGAAATTGTCCGTACTTTTACAATACGCTTACGATTGTGGGTTCGAACCCCGACCGAGTTTTACCCAAGACTTAAAGTGGGTAGTGACTCTTCTTTTGCCAAGCAATCGGAAAAACAAAATGAGAGTTTTTCGGATGAGAACTTAAAATGAACGAGGTCGCGATGTTAGGGTGGTACGACGATAGAGAATCCTGGTGTATAATCCCATTAGAGCAACATACAGGTATAATGTGTACACCTTCGCCTATAGCTTGCACCGCTTCGATATCAGTGAAATATTCTTAAGAGTAATTTAAGTAGGAAAATTCAAGTGAAAACCATTTGGTTGAAAAGCGTGAAAGAGGGGTATAATAATGAAATTACCTACACTAGTGTGAAGATTTATAAATAAAAGTAAAATAGGAATTGATAATTTAAGAGTTTATAAAATATTTGTTGCATTTTTTAAAGAAAATTGTGCAAAAATACGTGTTGGGGAAAAAAGCTTACACCTTGTAAAACGAATTAAATTCTAAAAATGAAAAGATATTAAGATAGTCAACGTCATAGAGCAGTGCAAAGGGGGCAGAGTTTGTTAAAGAAATACGAAGTTTTTGGAAACTCGACATTTTACGGTGGAGGTTTTCTATGATTTGTTTTCCTTTCAAAAACGCGTGTACCAGGCGTGATGCAACAATGCAACAAATATTTTATAAACTCTTAAATTATCAATTCCTATTTTATTTTTATTTATAAATCTTCACACTTGTGTGGTAATTTCATAATAATACCCCGCTTTTACGCTTTTCAACCAAATGGTTTTCACTTGAATTTTTCTACTTAAATTACTTGAACCTGGCCTTTATATACAGGTTTGACTGTACGTAAATATATTACCGTGCAATTTGCAATAATTAAATGAAAAGAGAAAGTGTCATATCAGAATTTGTATCTGAAGAATTATTTAACATTTCATATCATATTCAGATGATCATTTTTTATTTTTTTAGACAAAGTCAGTTGTTGATTTACCTGTTGGTCTAAATCTACAAGAACATATATTCTTTTCTTTTAAATTTGTCACAGAAAACAAACTTAATCAACCAGAAGTGTTAGCAGAATATATATTTCACAGAACAGGTATTATCACTTTAGAACTCCTTTAGTACCATTTATATAGCATCGGTAATTTGTTTCAAAATGGCCTATTTCATCTGCAAAACGCAAATCCATTTGTTCCTAATATCTCTATACAAATTATATTTACGCAATCATTTGTTAAGCAAACGTTAACTATGTTTTTCATAATTTATTGCTTACTTTTCCGGATCACCCGGCCTCACTTCCCTGGTGGAAGTTCACGTGTTTATTCTAACTTGTCAGTTTTAAGGATTTTACTTTTATTCTGGATTGTGATTCGGACATTGATTAGTATGCTTGTTGTTGATGGATTTTACGTTACAAAAAATGTACCAGCCCATGTTCAAAGCACCATTAAAAGGCACAGTATTAACTTGAAAGTTGACAAATTTATCTAGCTAGCTTCCATAGGTGAGATGAAACAGATTACTATGGAAGGTTAATCACAACCTGAGTATATACAGGAATGGACATAAAAAGTACAACATCGTTAATATCAGGTTTAAGCTTAGTAGTAATCAAAACATGCAATAATAATTAAAAATATCTTGTTTGTCTTTCCATTATAGTGATTTTTTTAAACTTAAATTAATTAGGTGTTCTAAATAAATACACCCAAAGTACAAAGGAAAATTTGTGTCGACTTGATGAGTATGGCGATGTCACAAATTCATTGATCAAACCCTCCTTTTGTTTTCAAAAAATTATTTGTATTTATTATTCATTTCAAATGTAGTATTGCAAATATGGCATGTAATAGAAGTCATGGACATTGATGATCAACACTCTGATGATGTTAATTTTCTACAAATTCAACATTTATGCGGAAATTTCTCGGGTTACGCCATATTCTAACTAAACTATACTCTATTCCACTTATTAGACAGTTGCAAAAAGAATGCATATATAAAACAGTTATAGATTCGAAAATGTTAAATTAAGATATATCTCAGAATCACCGAGAACACAATGATCCAAATTACAGACAGACTTGAAGAAATAATTTCGGAATAATAATGGATTTTGCTGAAGAGCAGCTAGACGTTGGGCAAAATTAGATGTAAAGCTTGGAACCTCATAGGACTGAATGAAGGTTAATAGTTGTTTTATGAAACAAGGATTTCCAAGGGTTTATGAATATTGAAACTTCTTCAGAATTGACGGACCGAGCGATTTCGGCCTATTTCGCAGACGGTAAGGGCTCTTAACATAACGAATTTCGTTTGTCAGAGGGTTCGTCTATGAATATGTTATTAAAGAACTATATCGGTAAATCCTACTAATGATAGAACAAACGTAACCAAAATTGAAATTCTGTCCTACAAAAAGCAAATTTTTAGTCTTTCAGTATCAATCTTAAAGATGATAAACTTGATCGCCCTTACTTGTATTGATTCTTTACACTTCACAAAATCCATACATGTAAAGATATATGGCTGGTCTCTCTAAATGAACCACTAAATCATCAATTTTTTAAACAATTTCAATAGTAAGATTTGTTTTTCAGTCTCATTCCGATTAAATATGATCTACATATATCATATAACCTTAATGTTGATTTTAAAAACGTTGATGGCTGTCATCACAATGTTCTTGATAAGTATTAAATATGATGTCGCTGTAACCACAATTTTTCTGGATATATTTGACCCAGAGTTACCTTGAAAAAATTAAACGTGTCAAATGACCATGTCTCTTTGATTCCTAATTTTGATAACACACTTAACAAGTGACACATGAAGCTAGCTGAAAATCTGCAAGAAAACAAATGTCTTTGTTTTACTAGATAAACAAAAAAACTAGATATTGGATCCAGAATTATCTTGAATATATTTAACGTGTCATGAGTTCACGTCTCTGTGATTCTTAATTTTGATTTCACACGTGACAAGTGAAGCTAGCTAGAAAGCTGCAGACTTTTATTTGCCAGTGATTTTGGTATTGTGTATTCAAACATGGATCAATTGGCATGTTTGGTTTTATCAGCAAAAGTACTGCAATCTAATTGCAACTTATAATTATATCGTGTATTTATAATGTTCCTGTATACATTAACTGCGGTGCCGGCTTGCATTGATAAAAAGTAAATCTAATACCATGCACATCCTTCTGTTTGTTCGCAAGGTAAAACAATCACAATATCTTCTGCAAAATGCGTAAAATAAAATAAAGGCAAATAAACTGAGATGAAATTATTTTGTCGCACAAAATTGTGTACTTTGTTACGAGTAAAAAAAAATAATAATGGACAAAACTAATTTAAGCAGGACAAAATACAAGAATACGAAAATTACATATTATAATTATAACTATTCATTTCAAATTCACAATGTAAATATAATTTCTGTGGTATTACATAACTAAAGATGTGTTTTTACATAATGTTCAGTTAGTATAAACTTTTTAAAAGATCATGAAATGGCATGCAATATTACTAGCTTGAAGCTGGTTTGATCCTAAATCCCTCCGGAAGCCAGTTATCCAGAATACAGAATCATATAATAACTTTCGATTCTTCCCACCAAATTTTGAAACTTAAAACACAAAATTCATATTCGATTTTCATAAGAAAAATATCTTCAAACATAACATTTTGTATCATTCCCACTTTAGGTAGATATGCCACTGTTTTAGATCCATTCACAACTTTATCTCTTGATATAAATAAAGAATCCGATTGGCCAGAAGCTCTCGTACATTTTTTGGAAAGTGGTTCTTTACCGGTAAGTTAATACAAAATATTCTAATAAACCGAAGTTTATAATTGTTTAATTATCAATTTATAACTCTCGATTTTGTTGCTTGTTAAACGGGCTACTTTAACAGGTGTCACTTCCCAGTATGTTTGACATCTATAGTTTTGTCTTTTAAAAATTTTGATTTTACACCTGGCGAGTACATCTACCTAATAATAGGTTCTTTGCCTTCTTGAGCATCCGATATCTCACGTGTTGAACTTAATTTGTCAGTTTTCACAGTTCGTTCTTTACATTTGAGATTTTGATTTGGGTATGGACCTAAATCTGTGAGTTTTAGTGTCTTGTTATTACATCATTTTTTCAAAAACAGCATTTATCATTATTTTATATGTGTTTGTCTTTAGAACAATCTAAGTTATTGATTTTTATAGCTTTTCTAAAAATGTTCTTTAAAAAGCCAAACCAATAATATCCATGTTGATCATCGTTTGTAGAACCAATTTTTTTTTAATAACATGATATTAAAAATAGACATGTATAAATAAAAATGAAAAGACACAGTCAAAAATTTAAATTGATAATTTTAAAATAAATGGAGGAAATTTTTATCGTTTGTTAACTCATTTACGATATTGCTTAAATTTTGAAACTTTTCTTTAATAGAAAAGTACCACTTATTTTTTATGTTATATACAGAAAACTTTTTTTCAATATTTGAAATGTTTGCATGTGCTTCTCGGGTGCCATTGTTTTCAAAATGTTGAATTGGCAAGTTTTAGGCAATTTGTGTCATTATACAGGTTTTTTTTAAAAAATAAAATTAGCTCGAAATAACTGAAAAGCAAACATTATAGTTTTAACATGAAAAATATAGGAATAACCATTGCATTTTCGAATAAAACAAAACATAGAAGGTTTTTAATAAAAAGTGACATACTTTAACAGCATTCTTGGTATACACCAAAACTTTGGGCTTATTCTGGATTTTGAATTCTTAGTGATTGGTTATCATAGGCGATTTTTAATATCTAAATTTGATCATTTTTTGGCTTCGTATTAACACCCATCGCCTAGGTATTAAAAAACGAACTTGCTAATACATGTCCAAATCACAATCCAGAAGCAAAGTAAAAACTTTGGAACTGACAAGGCAGGATAGACACGTAAACTTTCACCAGGAAAGTGAGGCCGGGTGCTCCGGAAAGGTAAGCCCCTCTTGTTTAGCAAGCTACACCCGCCACGTGTGTAAAATTATTTTTATTATGTATTATTATGGAAAATATTTTCAAAATCGGTGACATGCGATTTCCTTCGCAGTTTGATCCTCACAGACACTTGAAATTATTTTTGTTGTACAGCTAAAGCATTATGTAATTTAGACAGGTAATGATCATCGAAACTCAACGATGGTAGTAGTGTTTAACCTGCATCCAAAAATAGCAAAAATCCAAAAACAAAACCGTGCATATTAAAAGTAGAGATCCGTTAGAATCACCAGTAATAGATCTCTAATATTTACAAGATATAAATGATATCACGACTATTATCAATAGTAAGTTTTTGTTATGGAAGATTAATTGAAGGTTATCCGAAATAACATTTTCAGTCTTTCAGGTTATTTGAGAACATGTTAAAATCAATAATAGTTGACCTAATATAGGCATCATCAAGAATTTAATTTTCTCAACCTGAGCGGCTATTTAGATCTATTTACATTGTTTGGTCACTTGCAACAAATATATACCTTTGCATTTAAAATTGTAAATGTATTTATTTTCGCGTGTATTTACTTTCGCGGTATAGGCAATTAAGACATATTGGAGTTAAATATTTGCAATTTTTTCTATTTTAACACAATAAGCATGATTAAATTTCGACCGCGTAATAAGCGAAAATTAGTACATCGCGAAAATAGATAGGTATGCAGTATGTTTATCAACAATTTTTTCGTATAACTAACACGGAACAAAATTTCATTCCTCTTTTAGAGGTATTTTTGTTACATACAAAAGAATGTTATTGTCTTTGTTATTGTTTTTGTCAAATGAATTCACTCATTAATTCAGTGGTCCTCAAATATATTGTGTGCTTAGATCACTATTACTATGAACCCAAATACATGCTTCAATATGTAAGAGCCGAATTCTGATTTCGGGGGATCTGAGAGAAAAAACACATACTTAATATCTGACGAAGAAATAGGGAATAGCATTTGAACTTAATATATATTTTGCATCAACCCACACAAAATTAGTTTATTAAAAAAAATTTTCAGTCATTCGAGAAGTGCAGAAAACTATTGCAATATCACCGACAATGCAAGCTGTCAAAGCGTCTATTGTTCCCTTCACTATTTTGGAATCATGTAGCGATTTTAAATCAGAGGCATATGAACTCTGGGCATGTGCTATTAAAAGTAGCGCCTCAGGCAGTCTTCATCCAGTAGGTACCTGCCAAATGGGACCTCAACGGGATACAAACGCAGTGGTTGATTACAAATTAAGGTGAAATCACACACACACACACACACACACACACACGAAAAAAAAATTATAGCATTTTGCTATAGAATCGATAAATGAGTAAAGACTCAAATCAAATGTCTAATTCAGCTTATAACATGCTACTAGTCGCTAAAGTTTTTAATATTTTGACATGTTTTGTCATCAATGTTTTGTTTAATATTTGCTTATGTAAAACAAACTAATAGATCCTGCAAACACAATTCAGACGCAATCAGAGTCCTCGAGTAAAATCTTTTTTTGGAAATTGACTACAAAATAATTGATGAAAATAGATCAAATATTTTGTTTTTAGAAATCTACAGTTTTGGAGAAGAATAGTTATGTGTCCTGAACTAAATTTTTATAAATATGTTTAAACACATCAGTTTCTACGGCAGCTTTAATTATTTTATTATAAACATTTAAGAAAATATTATTATACATACATCCGAACTGTCTATAAAGACCACTTTAGAAACCCATAGAAAGTGGCCTTTATGGACATGTGGCTCTTGTATAGAAAATCAAATAACATAAATAATAAGCAATTGAGTTATAACTCACCTTTAAAAGCTGGGGATCCTTATATAGAGATTACCTTTAAGACTGGCTCGACTGTAAAAAAATACATATTTTTAATTCTTTAATTATTTTAAAACTGTAACTGTAGGCGTTTTATTAACCATTGTGCATTTCTACTTTTATAGGGTCCGTGGTATCAAGGGTCTCCCGGTTGCAGATGCTTCTATAATGCCGGAAATAACGGCGGGGAACACTATGACTCCAGCAATAATGATAGGAGAGAAAGCCGCTGAAATGATCAAAAAGGATTATATTCCTAAACACAATAATAAATAAAGATAATTTTTCAGTTATAAAATGATTTTAAAAATACCTGGTTTGTAGACAAACAAACAAAAATCATAAAAGTCATTGTTGGAAATGATTTTTGTTTTTCATTTTAAATAAAAACATAAAAATCAAAAGTAATACATCATTATTATTACACTACCTATTTTAATTCCAGAGTTGTGTAATTGAATTCCATTTAAAATCTGTAAACATTTTGTCTTTAATTGTTTTCTTCCTAATACTAATTTACCACTTCCTACGGTGGCAGAGTTGGTAGAGCACTCGCCTCGTATGTAGAAGTCCTGGGTTTGAAAACTGAATCGGTGTCTGATCAAGACTAAAAAGTAGTGACGGTTCATTTGCCAAGCACCAGACATTTAGAAATGAAAGTCACTGGGTATCTTAAGAGACCTGAAAACACCTGTCCCTTGTCACAGCAGGCGGGTTTAGGTTGAAGAATCCTTTCTGCACACGTTTCCCTGCAAAGGCTACGGTTTCTATTTTTGACTGAGACGTAAAATCTCATTCACTTAGTTAATGAGTTAATCATCAAATTTCAATTTCTGAAATCTTCTTAAACACGTTATCACATTGATTTAGTATTTATACATTTACCAAATGATGCATGATGGTGTCATTGATCTAAAACTTAAAATACACGCCAAGCAATTAATATTTCTAAAACCAAGCATGACAGTTTTGACATCCTGGTCACGTGCAGGTTTAAGTTTTGCTTGTATATTAATTCCGCAGCTGGTTGGTTTTTTACATAATTTAATTTCTAAAGTTCTGCTTCATATTTAGACTTGTACCTTAATTATGACGAACACGAAAGGCTACATTTGAAACTTTATGACAAACGCGATGACTTCAAGTTTTTTATTGTCAACTTTTCTTTTATATGCAGCAATATACCTGCTTCTCCTGCCTATGGTGTATTTGTTTCCCAATTAATACGCTATGGTACAGCTTGTTCCTACAACGGGGAATTTGTTCAACGAAGTAGGCTGCTTGCAAATAAATTGTTGACTCAGAGATATTGCAAGCCTAGGCTTATCAAGGCCCTCAAAAAGGTTAATGGCCGTCATCACAGTATTGTTGATAAGTTTGAGGTCTCTGTGATTGCCCTGAACATATTTGACGTCTCATAGTTCCATGTTTCTTTCACACAATTTTGATTACACACGTGGCGGATGTAGCAAGCTAAACAGGAGGTGCTTGCCCATGTCGAGCACCCGGCCTCACTTCCCTGGTGGAAGTTCACGTGTCTTACCTAACTTGTTAGTTCCAAAGTTTTTACTTTGTTTCTGAATTGTGATTCGGACATGGATTAGTATGTTTGTTTTTGATTAATAATATCATATTGCGCTGTTTGTCTTCAAAACAAAATATTAACTAGGAATAAACAATTCAAACACCTCTTTCTTCATAAAATCTTAGAATTCTATCTCAATTAAATTTTTTAACTTAACATGAAAACTTATCATAAGACTTAAATTATGTTAGTTTAACTGTATTACTTAGGGTTGTGCTTCTTTGGTAACAAGAAAAAACTCTCTTTTAATTTCTATGATTTCCCATGGCAATCATGGGATGGCATTAAAGGGCAAAAAATAAAAAGAAATGTGATTAAATGGTGAGCAAAAGTAGAATTTTATAACTGCGTGGTCGCTATTCTGACATTTGTTCATGTGTAAAGGATTTTAAACGTTTTGGTAATCCTAATGCATTCAAAACTGGTACGATAGGTGTCACAATAGCTGAGTTATAACTTGTGCATCCAATCGCTATTCCAATACAATGTAGTTGATTATTATCATCTACAAGAAATACTGCTGATCCGGAATCACCAGGTTGAAAAAAATTAGTCGGCCCGATTGACAGAATTTCATACTGATTTTTCATAACGACGTTTGGAGAATTGAATGGGGTCTGTTCCGCTATACGTACACTACAACCTTTTAATCTGAAAGCGCCTCTAGTCAATCCTGTTTTACAACCAAATTTTATAATCGTTTTCTTAACGTCTATTGCATCAATTCTTTCTTTTATGTATGCATTATCAAATGTTGGTCTCTCTTCACTGTCAAATCCTGAAAAGAAAACATATTGTAACATTAATTGTAACAAATAACATATTTAAGACGAATTGTTTGGTTCAATATTTTGTAACAAGGTTTTTTTGAACTTTTTAAATCTTTTCATATAAGTGTTTTAATTGTTTAATAAATGGTAGGATGTAGTAGGATATAGGTCTCACGAAAGTACTTTAACCATATTTATAGTAGTTACAATTTTACTAAGCAGTAGTCTTAACAAGTATAAACATGTTGTAACTAATCTTATTTATGCCATTTATTTCTTCATTTGTTTCTGGTTTTTATATCATGTTGTGTTTATGCATCACTAGTTTCTAGACGCAATTTAAATTTATCCAATAATAACATCAAACACGTAAATATTCATCATGTCGAACAGATATTATACATTATACATAAATTGCCACATTAAAAACCCATGACAATTTACGTAAAGTCTTTACTTAATTTATTAAAATAACACTTTCTAACCGCTTACCCTCTATAGCACCCGGCGTTACTTCTCTAGTGTAAGTGCCTATCCTAACTTGTCAGTTTTTAAGAAATTTTAACTTTGATTTCGATTGTGATGTGATCATAGATTAATATGTTTGTTTTTGATTTTCACTTTTCACTGAGGACCTCGAAAATCAACATGCTTATTTTTATTATACATATCAATGTGTAAAGATAAATTATTTCAAGTAAAGAAACTTAATTGATAGTATGCAAAGCAATAATTTCCTCATGCAAGCATTACGTGGTGTCATCATTTAATTACTGTTTTGATACACTGTATGAATATATGACATGTGGTGCACTAAAACTTTTCACCTATACTAGTTTCTGACTTGCCTAACGCTTCTATTACTATACACACTACCATTCATGTTTAAACTGGTCAAGTGGTAAGAATTAAACTCTTCACAAAATAGATGGTTGAAAACACCATAGCCAAGAATATTTCACTTATATCGAGACGTCACCTGCTACAGGTAAAGTTGTGGCTTTACAGTGATTTCAGGGCGAGTGCTTAGCGAAAGAAGAGCCACTACCTGTTTTCTTGTCATGTCTACCTACCACATACGAAACGAAGACTCTGAACTCTACCAAATGAACTACCGAAATAAACTAGTGGTAAAAATTTTATTGTTAATAATGTTATTAATGTTATAGACAACATTGTAGAACACTGGAACGTCGAAAAGGCCTCGGATCAAAATTTGTTTTGAGGAAAAGTTCAATACCTGTCTCTAAGAGTTCCTCTGTAGACCCAATAGTAAAGAGTGCTCTTTCCGGACATCGAGTTTCCACTTTAACCAATGCAGCATCTATACTTATTTCTTGTGTAGGGTCAAATACTTTCTTGAACAAAAATCCACATTTCTTATCTTCATCAGTAATATCCATTCCTGCAAAAGATGAGTCGGAAGGCTGCACAACTTCCACGTCTTTTCCAGGGTTATCAGACGGAAACACATGCGCACAAGTTATAAATCCCAGTGAACCGTCACTTAATTCAACAAATGGACCAAGTGTTCCGGACGATCCTCCTTTTCTTCCTATACTTGCTCCAATTCGTAAAGGATTATTCCATTCGGACATCGTTATACCCCCTGGGCACAGAGAAAAATATCCCTCCCTGACATCGACCTCTAAGTGTTTATTACCTATCCTAAGCATTTTTGGAAACGGATTTTCCTCATATGGTATATTGCCTTTGCTAGAACAGTATAATACAATGCAGGGCTTATTTCTTAAAATTGAACTAGCTTTTAAGGACTTAACCCCACTTCCACTAATGACATTTAGATTGCTATGGTTTTTAAAAAGTGTTTCACTATGTTGTTGTATAGCGTCTTCTATCAAAATACGATAACTTTCCTCTATATATCTGCCTCGAAAATCCTCAAATATTTCTCTATCATTGATTATTCGAGGATTTTGTATGAGAAACTCAACGTCACAAATACGTCCTTCCATCATTTGCACTAAATATTTGCTATGTGCAAGAAATCGTTGATGGCGTCTGTTCCCATCTACGTAACAATGTGTCACTTTTAGATTCAGACTTTTGTACTTATTTTTTAATTTTCTCTCTATATATGTAATTATAACCTTTTCGAGATTTTGTCTGTTGTTCGCCCGTCGCATACTTGCCACACGTAGACATTTTCCTATTTCTGTTTCCATGGTACTGTTTAGGAGTGACATGACAGTATCTGTATGTCCAAACAATGTCGCAAGCTGTATTGCCGTAGCATTTCTTAAATCATCAAGGTATATGTTACCCGATGAATAAGATATAATTTCACGATAACTTATAGGCAAAATTACTATATTTGCATCAGCACCATTTTCAAGAAGAAAGTTACATAAACGATACTGTCCATTAATAGCAGCCAAATGAAGTGGTGTTAATCCAAGAGTTGCATCTATATCATTAATGTTACAACCACGTCTTATATGCTCCCGAACACTACTTATGTAACCATTAAAAGCAGCAACATGTATGGATATCGATACTGTTAATAATCAAAAGTGAAAATAGTTTAAATACATTGTAATTTTATTTTTATTGAAAGGAGGATAATTTTCTTTGGAAAAATTTCTTAATCTGGTGGACCAAGCAACCCCGCGAATACCATAACCTTAATAAGCAATACTCGTCTCAATTAGGTACTAGTTAAAATTTAATGATTCTCGACTTGGTAAACTTCGTAATGCAAAGTGTTACTTAGCTAAATTTGTTGAATATATGTTAGTCCTTTGGACATTTTTAAACCCTTAAAAATTTTGTTTTCACAATTAGGTCCAAGCCATTTAGTGGTGTATAATTAAAACTGGTATAATTTAAACAATGTCATTAATTTCAGATGTGCGATTCCCTTTGTTAATTGAACCTGCCTTATCTTAAATTGCCCAGACATCTTGAGACAACATTCAATATTACATTAAAGTGAATATTGGTACAGTGAATAAGAATTTGGTTTACACCACTGTAAACATAAAACCCTAATTGAGTTGCCACAAGTTAAAAGCACATCATTAAAGTGTTTTAATACGTCGAACACACACACACACAGATCGTGATAGTTATGTGTAGGAAGAACATGTATTTGTTATGACCTTACGGGGCACCCAACCTCACTTCTAAGGTAACTCGTGCAATCGTCATAACAGTTTAGTGGGACTAAACTAATCAGTAGGATAGTGAGTATGTTATACAAATTTTTACTCACAGGAGAAGTGACAAATTTTATTCATTAGAATGGATTATTATCTCAGTCGGTACAAATTTAACTTTTTTAAAATGTAATAAATTAGCTACCAGCCTTTAATTGAGATTTTTATTAAATATCATTTTATGCTGCACGCCCCCGTTGTCATTGCACCAGAAATGTTTTTACATGAACGGATTTTTTCTGTTTAACTTATAAAATTAAAGTTATAAATTAAAAAAATTACATTATATGATTCTTGGGCATATACCCTTTTCGTAACCATACTCAAAATGCCTAATACGGAGTTGGACAAAAATCTTTCTTGTTCAAACGATCTCTATTCCTTGAAAACATTTACCTAAATAGTCCGTGTTATCAGGAAACATGAGGCGAATCATTCCAAGACAAAATGCTACAGCTAATACGGCTAAGAAGCCTGAAATTGAAAAAAAACACTATGACACTGTAGATATATTCCTAAAGCAAACAACAAAAACGAAATAACCGAGAAAAGGTCATTGTAACGGACACTGGTATCTGTAATATTTGGCCTGATCACATCTCCTCTTTGACGCCTGGGTTCGAATCTCAATCTGCCCGATCCAAGTGAGAGAATGTTTGTCAGTTTTCAAATAGGTCGAAATTGTAATTGCAATGCAACTCTGCAAAGCATTTCAGATTATCAGTGAGGAAATAAAAAAACTCCATTGTCGCAATTTTTAAAGCCATGGGTATAAATATGCAATTCTAACAATGTGTATCAGAGGAAATTTCGTTGTAGATTCTGTTGTTTGAAATAACGATGTCAAAAAAATATAACATTAAAGGCACCTTATGCAATAAATTGTAATAAATTACACAACCCTGTGTTTTCCCCTTTCTCTGAACTCATTTCAATCTCTAATTGTGCTTAAAGCCTTGAATAAAAACCATTTATGATGTTAGGCTCTAAAAGATTTGAAGTTCTTTTAAGTGTCGAATCCTTAAAAACCTTTATATAATTGGTTCTAAACTTTAAAAGTAAGCCAGCTAGCAATGAAATAAGGATTAGATGTCAACATTGGTATAAAACACATAGGATAGTAGTGTTATGTATAATGATATAGGCATCATTTGTATGTCTTACTTGTTATAATAATTCTCCACATATATTTATCGCTAAAGGAAAGAACCATCTCAATCCTTGGCATATTATCTGTTTTTACTATTTGGCGTAAGTCTGAAATAAAAGTAAAATGGTTTCGTTCATTTGACAACAATTAGGAACGAAATAAATTACAAATACCTCTAAAATTTTGTGCATTGGTTATTAAAAATCGGAAACGTGTTTTGTGTGGAGTCAGTGAAACTATAGTGGAAACAAAGTGTGAAAAACCAGTTGTTGGTCATTGGAGTCGCCTTAAAACACACACTTTTCAAATCGAAACCCCAAACGCAAAGTTTTTTTTTAAAAAATGGCAAATTAAGTTAAACACATGGATTACACCAGGAAAATGAAACAGGATGAAAAAATGAAACTAATAGCACACAGGTTGGAAATTATGATTATTTGAATTATGAAACAAGTTGGTAATGAATATAAAAACTGAAACCTCATGTAAAAATATTTACAACAAGTAAATGTATTAAACCTTAATTATATTAAAACATAAAATATGAATGGAAATATTTCAACAAAGACAGCTCAATGAGAAATGACAAGAAAAATTCTACTAGTAGGTAATAATCTTCTTTAACATTGACTTTGATTTCATATTGAATATCATTTCATTATACATACAAACTGAAACTCCCATGACAAAAAGTTGAATATAACGTGATGTTGTTTTATACTATTTTCAACTTTCCTTTTCAATTCTTTTCCTGCTTAAAGTGTATTTTGTGAGGGATCTTATTCCGAAACGGTCGTATAGAGCAATAATACATATCATTTGAATAGCTACCCACTTCATTTGATAATTCATGTATAATTTGTGATAGAAGAAGTATATTTTGAATTATCTTACCCTCTTCTTTAATAATATATTTCTGTAATTTTGGAAAGAGATTCAATACTCTGCCTTCATTTCTAGATATAAACAAAAATTTTGTCCATGGAGGAAAATCATTAATTTTTATTTGAAGAAGACTTGGAATACTTGTGTGGTTTCCGTGAATCATATGGTCACATTCATCTAGCCCTGACACTAGTATAATTCGTTTATAGGGCGGAATTTCATGCGCCGACTTCAGCGGCTGAATAATCGCAAGGTCCATACAAGAAACTGGATCTTCTGCGCATCTTGATCTTTCTATATTCATTTGAATATTCGTCTTTGACAAAATGTAATTTCCAACCTCAGGTAATTCGTAGGCTAGTTTACCAGCGATGTTTCGGACAAACAATCCTGTTTTTTGAGTTTGAGCAATATTGGCCTTGCACATATGGAAAGCAAGGACCACGTGATGTTTAACATATGGAGTCGGCCTTTCATTTGCACAAAGAAAATGAGAAACAATTTCGGAAGTGGCGTAACCAGAAACGTCCTTTTCGGTGATTAATATCATTCCTCTGGTGTTCGTACCCATAATGTATTGTACAAATCTAAACAATTGCCTTAATCCAAACAATTTATTGTTAAGAAAAAGTGCTCCATTTATCAGGCGATATTGATCCTTTAATATAAACTTATCTACTTCAATGTCTGACGTCCATGGAAATTCATATCGCATTGAAAGACAAGCTGAAAGTAAAAAAAAAACAAACAAGAATGTTGATTTGAGAAGGTAGTTATAATTCTTTAGTTGAGAAGCATAAAGAATATTTTGCCTGTCATATATTTTTTTTTCAAATACAATAATAATGAACATTTTTAATTATAATTAATTGTACTTGTAGACATCATATTTGTTGCGACTGTTATTATTCTTTTCCAGTGAACAATAGGAATACCAATGTGTAATTGTGCACCATTTCTTGTTGATTGTTTCTTTATTCTTATAAAACAGGATTTAAACAGAATCTAGTTAAATCTAGAGAGAAGACTGTCGTCTTGTTATTTATCCCCACATACGGACATATAGATGACGTTCTGTCTCTTTACAATTCTAAAGGAGACTGTGGATGTTATTTATCCTTGAGATAAAAGATACGAATGATTCCTCCAATTCTGTTTCATATTAAGACTTATACCTCGACTGTGGCGCCCAAGAAAGACTAAATTTGAAACTGTATGACGAACGTGATGACTTCAATTTTAATTTTGTCACCTGCTTATAGTGTATTAGTTTCCCAAATAATACGCTATAGTAGAGCTTGTTCCCAATACGGGAACTTTATTCAACGAAGCAAGCTTGTAAATAAATTGTTGGCCCAGGGATATTGCAGGCCTAGGCTTATCATGGCCCTCATCAAAGTATTGTTGATAAGTTTGATGCCTCTGTGTCCAGGATTGTATGCGACTTTCCATAGCTCCGTGTTCTCCTCATTTGATTTTGATTACAAACGTGGTAGGTGTCGGAGTTGCCCTTCCAGAGCACCCGACCTCACTTCCCCGATGGAAGTCGTTTAACCTAACTTGTCAGTTCCAAGTTCCTTCTGAATTGTGATTAGGACATGGATTAGTATGTCTGTTTCTGATTTATATTCAACTGTTCATTATTAAAAATGTAACGGATATTTTAAAATATATTTAAATATTGACTTGAACTTTTTTTTTTAAAACAATAATATGCATTTATAGTACAATTTATATACAATGCTGAATATAAGTTATTATTTTAGGCATTATTGCTTTAAAGTAAAAATATTTGAAAAATGAAAACCTTTGTACGTACTAGTTCCATCTTTTTGTGGCACAAGGTAATCAGGTGGTACGTCAATTGAAGTAACATTACGCACGAATGTCCACAAATAAATTAAAATTGGTATTGTCTTCCATGTTGTGATATCCATAACTTCTTTCACTGAAAGTAATGTATTAAAATAGGTAATGCACAGAACATCCCATACACCCAGGGTCAGGGTTTTAGTTTGTAGAGTAGACCTCTAAGAACTTGCGGGTGTGAAGAAGATGAAGGAACCGCCGTCAACAAATAGTGATTCAATCATACATATGATATTTACCCATCTTATAATGCTTTATATTATAATTGTTTTGTTTTTTATGTATTTAGGCATTTTTTTGTAATTTGTCATGCTCGGGCACTTCCTATCTAGTCTTTTTGGCAGGTGGTAATAGTGGTTGTGGTGTATTTATTTCCTAGAAGAAAATTGTTGACTTGGGAATATTGAACACTTTACAAGAGCCTCGAATAGTTTTTGACCGTCAAAACATTTGTGTTTAGTATGGTGTATCTGTAACCATATTTAGCCTGGATATGTTTGATGTTCCATGTTCCTTTCATTGTCAATGTTGTTTTCCTTTGTGGCGGATGTAGCTAGCTAGTGACCAGACTAACTTTCCTGGTTTAAAGACGCGCGTTCAACTTAAGTTGCCTGTTTTCAAACATTTTACTTTGGATTTTTATAGCGTGATTTCGACATAATCCGGTATGTTTCAGCTTGATTTGCTTACATTTTAAACACGTAATTGTTTTGCTTTGCTTTCAATAGGTAATTGGTTGTATAGAAAAAAATGCTGATAACAAAAATTAAAGTCAACATGTTTGTCATATGTAGTTTTTCGTGTATATCATAATTGAGGTATATTTTTAAAATTTCAATCGCTCTTTTTATATTTTAGCTCACTATGATAGATAAAATTAACATACGCTCAAGCATAAGGATTAGTTATTTTATAAAATAAATATACAACAATATATCTATATTTGAAGTTGATAAATTTAATACAGTTTTGATTGTTAGTGCTATAGAAGAAATCTTATACCAACATACCAATTCATGTCGAAATCACAATCCTAAAGCAAAGTGAATATTTTGAAAAACTGGCTATTCACATGAACTTGCACCAGGCAATTGCCGAGTTCGGATACTCCGGAACGTTAAGCACCTGAAACGTTTAGCTACCTACACATGTCACGTGTGTAACCAAAAAAGGGTAGAAAGGAAGATAGAACTATGAAACATCAAACACATTCAGTGTAGGCATCGAACTTTTCAAGGGTATTGTGATGATTGCCATATAATTTTTGAGGGCCTTGGTAATCCTAGGTCTGAAATAGCCTTAAAAACATCAAAGATAATCGAGAATAAGAAACAGTACAGATAACCTAATCTTCACATATACATTTTACATATAGCCTTTGTGATCTATTATGCATTAGAAAATTGAAATTAAACTTAATTTGAAACGTTAAGAAGATATGCTATTTCAAGCTATCCGTATTTCAAGTGCATGTTTACATTGTTATGCAATAGCTTGGGATCCTTTAACAACGAGCGTGTTCATAACTTACGTGTGATCGTCCTTAAATTTACATAACTGTTGAGGAGCACCCAGGCTTTTTGAAATGTTTAAAGAGTTTAAAGGCATTGTAGCTTAGAACTGCCATTTAAGATTCATCTCAGGCGGAATCCACCTACCACCGTAGAGCTTTGGAGAGGGCCCCTAATTGGTTTACCCAGCATTACCGTTCAGTGTTGAAGGACAGACTCTACCTATATTTTCCTTCAATCATACGTAAGTATTGATACATATTTCAACAAAACGATGTAATATTTTGGTTTATCATAATGGTATTTATGTTATCAATTTTGAAGTCATGAAAAAATTTGATTATATTGGAACAGGAGTGCATGATTCAGGCAGGTCTAAGTATGTAGATACTATAGCAGCAACATTGTCATTTAGGTGTGGACAAATAGCAAATGGGAACTCAAAGCTATTGCTATTAGGTATATTTACTTTCAACAATATAATTACTTGTAATTGCTAGACCAAGGACAAAAAAATAAACACGTGATTACGAACTGCTTTGGATAAAATTAATTATTTATAATTTATTTTGGATATATGTAGATTTTGAGTTTCGTTTCGATGTCTTGTGGTATTGACTTTCAATATTAGCCCGTGGTCAAATGCAAGTAGAGTGACTTTCATTGTAAAAAATAAGTTGAAATTGTGATGACCAAGTATTTTACCTGATGAAAGGTTCATAAGTTTGTTAGTATTTTATTAATCTTTCAAAATTCCTAAATACGCATTTTGATTATTGTTTTTGAAATGTTCAATGTTTTTCTAAATGAAGGAAAATGCATGACCTGATTTTACTTAATAAGAAATGAGTTTAAAATGCCTGTACAATGACAACATGTGAAATTGTGACATAGGGTTTTTTTATCTTTGATGTTTTTATGAAATCTTCTTCACAATGGAGTCAATGTCAAATTCAGATGCCACGGTCATGACCTTAGCTAAGTTAAAACTTTCAAATTCAGTTAAACGAGTGGTTTTTCCATTAAATGCAGATTTTGATTATTGATCTTTGTAAAATATGGCTTCAAAATTGGAACTGATGTAGGTCAATGACAATTTTAATCCAAAAGGGAATACTTAATTTTACAAACTATAATTGAGGCATTCTATCTCTAAAATAAGCCAATGACAAAGGTCCATAATTGAAAATAAAGTCTGTATTTATATATATACACATATGTACGTGTGTCAAATATATATATAAAATAGAAATTTAAAAAGTCTGTATTCAGTCTGTAATAGGTCATATTTATAAAATTATTTTTATCGACACCTATATTAGTTATCTCTCTCTAAATCTCACGGTTATCTTAAGTCTTTCAGGGTAATTTGCAATAATTATGTAGTATATACGTGTATAATTCATGTAGTTCATAAAAAGTGCCCTATTTGGAGCCAACAATGTAAATATAAAATCAAAGTACTTTGCCAATATCATTATTTTAAAAGCACAAGAAATGTCTATTGAGAAATGGAAAATTAATAGTGAAATTCAAATTCCTTTACATCGGCTGTTTAATGCCCATAAACATCTTGTTAAAATTGAAGTTACAATTTAGACACAAACTAACCGACCCATGTGACAAATCACAATTCTAAAATCAGAGGTAGAGGGGTGATAAGTTGTGTGGAATACCGATACCACAACAATCTTTTTCGTATATCAAGGCATCACCTAAAAACCGTTCCCGCTGAAAACCCTTGACCCCTTAGAAAAGTGTACTTGTATTTCGAGAGGTGTAACTGTATTTTAGTATTACATGTAAATAAATAAGTGTCTTGAGTTGAATTGAAATTAATTCGTCATTACAAGTATGAGTCTCCGTGTAAAAATTTCTACTCTACTAACTTATATCGTCAATTTCCATTCAATCGTTTTATCAATTTTAAATTTTACTGATGTGCGTAAATCCATTTAAAATATTTGTACATTATATTCTCATACAGTTATACACATGATTGATATTTAAAAATCTTTTCGTTAAGCTATTGTACAGTCAATAACGTTTTTTTTAACTTTCTCGATCTAAATAAATGCAAGGTTCTGCATTAGCATCGGTTTTTGGCATAATAAAATTATAAATGCTTTGTAGATTGGACATACAGTATAATGTTATAAATATCAAAACCTGCTAAAACACGTCTTGTTTGACGATAATTCTATATATATTTTGTGGTTTCAACATGAACCGGTATGTTTGTTTTCAATCGGGATATTACTGTATAGTTGCTTTTATTCACTTATATTCGCGGGATTTAATACCAAGTAAATATTTTCATGTAGCAATCATTAAACTTAGACATAGATAATCCGTACAGAAAATTGCTAACACTAGACTTGCCACTTTTACGCAAAACTTTACACCCGGGAATAACTTCCAGTATCTGAACCGCGATATTTCATCATTGCAGAATTAAACAACTTAATTACTATTTTATTGCGAAAGATTCATTTACGCGTAATTTCGCAAGGACTTTCAGTCGCGAGTTCAAATATCACGCGAAAATTAATAAACCAAATTTAAAACATGATGATAATCGACTATGACCGTAAAAGGTATATATAGCAGGCCATATTAGATACAATAAAGTAAATCGTAAAACTTCGGCGTAACTTACAAGATTCCATTGAAAAATCCCGTTGAAAAGGCTTAATTTAAGTTTCCTTTCAACCGTGTACAAAAAAGTCTTGAAGAAACTTCACCGTAACTAACAAGGTTCCATTTAAGTTTCCCGTTAAACACTGACTGACGAGGCTTAATTAATTTTTTGAACCGTTTACAATGACTATTGAACAATAAGCAGATTCCATTGAAGTTTCCCGTTTAACACTGACTGACAAGGTCCAAGATTTCTTCCAACCGTTTACAATGACTATGAAACAATAACCAACGATCAACAAAACAGAAAGACTAAAGAAAGTTAGATAACTATAAGCCGCCACGAAGTGGACGAGAAATTAAATATGCACGTATTCGCGAAATGAAGATCAGATGCAAGTACGCAAAATTTGATACTCGTGGTTATCCACACTATACAGTAATAAAGTAGCTATCGCTGAAAATAACTGAAATATTGCTGATGCGCCATTGAATAATATTAGAATAACAACAATAATTTTGATGGGCATCTCTAAGATAACACATTTTGCTAATTAACACATCCAATAAATTCTGTTTTTTTTAAATCAGTGTCGGCGTACAGAAAATCAAGGGATAGGAAATATAAAAGAGGAGTTTAAGTAACCGATGAACTCTCTGTCTTGTTTAAGATTAAAGTATATATAAAATGTAACTTGTAAAATTGATATCATTTATAACTGGTGTGTTTGAAAAACCGATAGCAGGGGAAACTGAATTTTATAAGCTATACACTTATCTTACTTACCTGTACTAAACCTACTGCATTAATCTATTTTGAATATCTAGCTCTCGGTGAAAGACGGAACAAGATGTTTAAATACGGTCTTTACACCGAATAAGTTTACGTAATAAATTATTGACAAATTTAAATACGTCTTATCTGGTTGTTGAAAAGAACTATGTACGACTTAAATCAATTTATTTTCTGTAAACAGTTTAAATATATTTTTTCAAAAAATAGACTTGGGTGTCCGACCCACTTTGAACAAAAGACCATGCATAACACGATATGCGTTTTGTTATTTAATATATAAACAGATATAATTATTCATATCTATTGTGTTGTTTTATTACACGCTTTATGGCGTTTTGTATAGGTAACCTTTTATATGTGTGTCTTTTTTAATAAAATTATGTCAGTTTTAAAGACTGTAAGACACTTTTGTGTATGGGTAAAGTCCTTTAAGGTAGTGTAAATGTAGTGTAATGAACTACGAAAAACTAACATTTTAAAAACATTCCTTCCTTTATAGCATTGGGTTTTTACTGTTTTGAATATAATAGAATTTTTGCAATGATAAAGCAAATGAATAATTTCCTCATACAAACTGCCTTACATTATCATTAGCGTTGTTTGGTAGGGAGCATGCGAATTCTAATAATTAGTTTTGATAGGTAAAGGGTGATATAAATCTTCAGCTGGATATCTTGATTGCCCTATTTTTTATGTATACTGGGCAACAAAGAAACTGTACACATTGTTATTGTATATTTTTTTAATAGTGTAATTTTCGATTTTGACGAAATTTACTACCGTTACCCTGACCTTACTAGCGCTTCAATCCAATGTACCATATCTGTGCTTAGTGGCGTGTGTCTTTACTGACGCTATTTAATGAAAATCGCTTGCGCAACACGTGCAACTCATATGGTATGTCCAATTCAATTTAAAATTGACAAATTGGATTTCTTGACATCAGGTAACAAAAACCATAAAAAATATTGCCAGATATCTAAAGCATTATTGGCTAGATTGACTCAAATACAGCGTGAGCAGCTGGCAATTGGGATGTTTCATGCCGGCAGCAATGTCGCACATATTGCAAGACCATTTGGTTTTACGGTTTAACGATTCATTCCCTGGTACGGCGTTCTAACAATCTGGAAAGACATCAGATGCCAATTGGAGTGTCCCATCACGAGTGACAAGCAAATTTGTTTAAAAAATTGACATTTTCGGTATAGGCAGATTTATGGTATGGGATGACATCTGTGGCGGTCATAAGTCCTGTCTGCTTAGTGTTGATGAGAACTTACATGCGTAGAAATAAAGCGATGACATTTTGACTGTAGAAGTTATACCATTTTTAACCTTTTTAGGCCAACTCTCACCTCTGAACATGATAATGCTCCCCCAAATATGACAAGACTCACTTCGGTTTTTTTACGTTAACGTTCTAGCTACCATTGCCCTCACGATCACCGGACAAGTCGTCGATTGAGCATCCGTGGAATGAATTGTGTCGACGAGGGAAAGCAAACCATCAAATTACAACGCTTTCTAATTTGGGTCGTGACCTACATGAATGGACGAACATTGCAAGTTATGAGATTAACCGTGACGTTAATCCTATGCGTCGCCGGCTCAGTGCTTGCATCAACGTAAATGGAGGTCATATAACACTATTGAACTTTCGACTGTAAATTAAATAACAAACTTGAACATGATTTTCAATTGTACAGCGAAGAAATGAATTTAACGTTATTCAAGATTTTATTTTCATTTTTTTACCCCTTGCCTTTTTGTGCCTCAATAGAGCATTTGTCTCCTGATTGTATTGAATCAAATTGTTTTATAACTTTTAAAAAATGAACCATGTAATCCGATTATTCAAAATATTTGGGAGTTATCAACATTTTAAAATAAATGTTTGATGTAACATTGGGTGTATAGCTTCTTTTGTTGTTCAGTATATTTACAACAGAATCTACCTGTAAATTATGGGGATTCGTATGGCAACTTCTTTGTGCATCACTTACCTATTCGTTTTCTTTATTGCAGAGAAAAACCATTAACCTTTTCCCGTTCTGGATTAAATGCCAGATTTTGGTGGAATTTCAGGTGCGGTTTAATAAATGTAAAATACAAGATGATTGAAAGGGACAGTGCTATGGTGTGTGGTACCATTGTAGAGCATATATGTCGGGCAAGATTTTAAAATGATTGCCGATTCTAAAAACAGAAAATAGGTCACGTGATCTGGGGTCAAAGGTCAATCTAAATCACAATTTTTAGCCAAAAATAAGCTTTTTTGTGACAAATATTTCAATTCTGTCAACCCTTTGTACAAATAGGATGAAGTGACTCTTGATTCTTAAAGAATATTTAGTCCTTAAAACAATACTTATAAAACTTTGAAAATGAGACAGTCCCCGTAGCAACTAGAAGGTCAAAGGTCACGTGTACTTTTTACCAAATTTCATGTTTTAAAGGTGTTATAATCAACGGAAAGTTACCTGTTAACTAAAACCGACATTAACTGTAATAATCTTGTGTAGACACTGAAGGTTGAGTTTCAGGAGACTTTCATGTCAAAATTAGTCTTTCTAAAAATAGCACAAAAGGTCACATGACCTTGGGTTAAAGGTCAAACTTAATCAAGACTTTTAAAGAAATTCACGCTGTATTGCTGCTTATTTGTCATTTGTTACATAAAAGAGTAAAGACAAGACCAGATGACTTGTAGATAATCAACAATAATGAGTATTGAAGAATTGCGGGTGTTATTTTTATAATAACACGATCCCAATGGCAACCAGAAGGTCAAAGGTCAAAGTCACTGTTGTTGAAAAACTGCTGAGCTTGAATGGGAAATCGGGTGGGCAATTTGAATAATCAATGGACAATTTGAATATTGTTATACCTGTATCAAGCGTACAGTATTATATATAAGAGGTAAGGCAGATAAAATAGTAATTGTTGTTTCTAAAAATTGCATGAGAGGACACGTGATTAGGGGTCAAAAATCACATGGATAATCTGAAATCAACTATATCGTGCGTTTGTACATAAAGATGCATTGTATTTTGTTCATCTGACTCTTTACAAATGTACGAGACCTCGGTGGCCTAATGGATAAGATGTCAGTCTTCTAATCCAGGGTCTCTCACCGCTGTGAGTTCGAGTCCCGCTCGGACCACATGTGGGAAAGTGAATTATCCTTGTAGAAGTGAAATTTCCTTGTCGTTGGCCTTTACTGATTCACCTGGTATCAGTATATTGGACTGGGGGAGTGGTACGCTTGTCTGCGGCGTACTGACTCTGTGAGCTAACACGTTAAAGTCGCCCTGAGTGCGCGCTAGTACAAGGCAGACCATACAACACACTCGCACTTCACATGCATACACAAAATTGTTCATAGATTAATCCATAGAGATTAATAAAATAGTTCTCGTCGCGAATAGCTGAAAAATTGCTGATGCGACGTTAAGCAACATTCAACCAACCAACCAATCTTTACAAATGTAAAGTTATTTTATTACACAGCAATGCGCCTCTAATTTTGAAGTAATTTGCCATTACCGTACAATTTCAAAAAACATGTCTTAAGATGCAGAAAAAATTGTAGAATGTGGAACGATTTGAAAGTGTTAGACTTTTCCTTAAATTTTTAGAGTTTTTGTCACTCAAAGTAAGCCTATTTATCACAGGCGCTTGGGGTCAGGTATTTTTTTTTCAATTTATTATTTTATCGACCAAGCAATGATATATTTTGCTATTTTATTATATCTGACAATGTTCTGAACTAAATGCACCAGAAATAAACCGATTTTATTACACTTTAAAATTTTCTTGATTTTCTCTATATAAAAAAGAACAAGGCATGCAACTCAAAATTTGCTATAAATAGACTCACGAGGTTCCCCCTTTGTTTCTTCGTTTTTAAGCGCTATTTAATTGCCGTTGGTGCATGGTTAAATTTAAATCGATCATTATCTTTAGGATTTCCATTTCAATAACGCATCAAATTAACTTTTCCTGGCGAAAACAACAAAATTTTAATTCAAGCGACGAAACCACTGAGCGATCATCTGCTTGTTTCTGTTAGAGTTTCTCTCTACAGAAAGGCATACCAAACCTATATCCGAGGTGTTCCGATAATCATGCGATAAACGGTAACTTCCGAGGACTCTCACTTTTGACATTGCGGCGCTAAATACAAAACCGCTAAATACGACTGAAACGGGGGTAACAAATTTGCAGCCAAAAATATAGATATCAAACAGAATTTGGTTTCGTGGTAAGTTTAAATCTATTAATTTTCTGAAAAAATGTAACATTATAAACAATAAACGTCTTTAAATGACTCCTGACTGTAAAGCATTGAGAACTTCATACCTGACCAGATGAACTGTGGCACATTAAGAACTTCATATCTGACCAGATGAACTGTGGCAGATTGAGAACTTCATACCTGACCAGATGAACTGTGGCACATTAAGAACTTCATATCTGACCAGATGAACTGTGGCAGATTGAGAACTTCATATCTGACCAGATGAACTGTGGCACATTGAGAATTTCATCTCCATTCAAACTTGGGGATCAGGTCCTTAGTAGCAAATTTGAAAAGGGACTAAAATTTAAATACCAAAAAATATGAAATACCATTTCTTGCTGAATGAAATTTTGCAAAAAAGGTGTGTATCCCCACCCCTTTTTCTTCAGGCCACGAGATTGTAAACACTATAGTCTTTCAAAAGAATTTAAATTTTAGTCTTTCAAAGGAATTCAAATTCAAAGAATTTTGTGCTATGTTCTGTTAAGTTATTTTAAGAACCAATGACTGTCTGACCTGGTATATAATCCACCTGTCTAATGTGATTTAAAGCTATGTTTAGCTATTACAAATAGCTAATAAACAAAAACAAACATACTAATCCATTTCAAATAGCTAATAAACCAATATATAAAGACCACTATAGGGCTCAGACAAATTAAAGTACTTCGCCACTGGCCCTGCCCAGGTTAAAACAGTCCAGTGACAAGTGGAAATTTATTCACATTTGCCACAGTACCAAGTAGATTATATGTAAGATATTAAACTGTGTCAAAATGTAAAGCTTAAATTAAAAAATAATTGTATTGAAGATTGTATAAAAGCAATAAATAAATCTGATGGTTTTCCATTTTCCAACTCATTTACTGCAGTAATCAACATTTGATCAGTTTGACGGTGAATAATACTCAACTATGATTCACTCTGTGTGGAAAAACATTATTAAACCATTTGACAGTAAAGCAATGGTGACCAAAATCACCATACAGTTCATTGCCGCATACTGTAGGGTAATTGCCAAAAGTCATCGGACAGAATGACAAGTCCACCAAAATACAATCCAGTATTTCTCACATTTCGACAAATAAACTCCACTTGTGACAGAATTTTTTGACTTATCATTGACACCTCGTCAACAAAAAGATACTGTGTTGTTTTAATATCATTTTTTTTATTGATTCGTATTTTTCATCATTTATGCTTAAATTCAATGCTTTTCATTATCAAAACGACCGTCCTGTATCCCCGCCCATTTATGCATGGTTGAGGGTTTTTCATTACCATACACACCTAGTGCCTATACCAGTAGAACAAGTAAGAGCTGCTTTAACACCATTATGTCTCAGTGATTTAACCGTTTCCTTTATGACAAAGGATTTTCCTGTCCCTGCTTGGCCAGTTAAACATAAATTATGGTCATTCAATATTAGATTTTGGGCGAACAATATGGTCCTGGTCCATTTTATTACGCAATGTCAAAAGTGAGAGTCCTCGGAAGTTACCGTTTATCGCATGATTATCGGAACACCTCGGATATAGGTTTGGTATGCCTTTCTGTAGAGAGAAACTCTAACAGAAACAAGCAGATTCTTCACTTCCGTGATCGCTCAGTGGTTTCGTCGCTTGAATTAAAATTTTGTTGTTTTCGCCAGGAAAAGTTAATTTGATGCGTTATTGAAATGGAAATCCTAAAGATAATATCGATTTAGATTTAACCATGCACCAACGGCAATTAAATAGCGCTTAAAAACGAAGAAACAAAGGGGGAACCTCGTGAGTCTATTTATAGCAAATTTTGAGTTGCATGCCTTGTTCTTTTTTATATAGGCCTAGAGAAAATCAAGAAAATTTTAAAGTGTAATAAAATCGGTTTATTTCTGGTGCATTTAGTTCAGAACATTGTCAGATATGATAAAATAGCAAAATATATCATTGCTTGGTCGATAAAATAATAAATTGAACAAAAAATACCTGACACCAAGCGCCTGTGCTATTTATGTAAATTATCACCTTTTTACTATATTACTCTATATAAGACCATACGAATATATGTGTTATTTACTTTAAGGGTTATTTTCAAGGTAATTTTGAAGTAATTTGCCATTATCATAAAATTATGAAAAAAATATAGTAAGATGCAGAAAAAATTGTAGAATATGAAACAATTTGAAAGTTTAAGAAATATCCACATTAAAGTCAAAATAAGTAAATTATTAAACCAGGTGCATGTTTTCCCTATATAAACCATTATACATCACCTGTATATATGCGGTGACGGGTTAAGATGACTGCTATAGTTGGTCAAAAATAGTGCCTATTTTTATATTAAAGTTAAAAAAGCCCCAATTGTTTATTTATTTATTTTCTCGTGTTATACACCATTGGAATCGTCAAAATGTCTTCTTTTTAGCTATAACAGGAACTTTTTCGAAAATGAAAGTAAAATTATTGATATGACTGTTTTAAGCAACCACGTCAACATATTTCCTTCTTTATCTATATTGTAAAGTTCTTAAATTTCAAACTAAAAAAGCCCCAAAAATTTCTTAAAATATTTCAGATTAAAAAATACCATAAAATTCCTCTCATTTTCTACTTTTTAATGATAACAGGAATAATTTGATAGCTTTGATCTTTCAATATTTTATTTAAGAAATAAGTTTCAATCCTTCATAATTCTTTGTTAGCTTCAGGTCGAAAGTAACCGGAAAAATTAGCGCATGCGCAACTATTGATCAAACGCAAAGTCGATAATGATACACTTCCGGTATGACATGAGCAATTGACCTCGTTTTACACCCGTTTTTACATCATATTATATAGTGAAAAATGCATAATATTTTACTGAAAATGGCGTAAGTGTCACACGTTTTTGATTTCATTACAAACTATATTCATCTGGTACTAAATGTTTCAAACCAAGATCGAATAAATAAGTCAGAGACTCTATTTACAGACGACATAGTTTACATCTTGATTTATTTTACATGTGACGAAAAATAATGAGATAGTTTAAGAATAATTTGGGAATAGTAAAATTTGTCTAAAAATTAAAATTTCCGATATTTTTACATATTTTCGTAATTTTTAAACATATTTTAATTTTTTCTAACGAAAACAGAAAGTTGAACACTTATGGCGCCTTTTTGACATTGAACATGTGATGTGCTTCTTATGATTGATATCTGGTGTAAACAAAATGCCACGAACTTGACGCTACCACGAAGTTAGAGCACTTGAGGATATAATAGCGAAGTGAGTAATCTCTTTCTAAATCTATGTAAAATTACGACTCTCTCATAAAAGTGAAGAAAATATTTCTTGTCGGCGTTTTGAACTGAAGATTTTTTATTGAAAATGAAATTGCTTCATTTTGAAAATTATATGTGATTCACTCGGAACGCCAAGTCGGCAATTTCCACAAATTGTGTTTCGGCTTTACAAATTTTGTATCCTTCCGCCGTATGGAAATTTGGGATTACTTTTTGACAAGTGTCTGAGTGGCGAAAAAACACCCGTCTTTAAACCTATATTGGGACATTATGAAGTAAAGTTTATCGATGAAACTTTTGAATTATA
Source organism: Anadara kagoshimensis (assembly GCA_021292105.1). NCBI lineage: Eukaryota > Metazoa > Mollusca > Bivalvia > Arcoida > Arcidae > Anadara > Anadara kagoshimensis. The sequence continues at coordinate 20,147,944 of CM037874.1, forward strand.
TGCCGAATAAACAACAGTTTGAGATTCAATTTTCAGTTTAGCGATAAGATACTGTTATTTACACATTTTTTTTGGATTTCTTGATGACAATCAATTTCTTCTCACAATTGCCCCAAAATTTTCGACAATCTTTAAAACTTGGACGAATTTTGTGTACACAGAATTATCACTTTATATTGTGTAGAATGTGACATCACACAGTTAGAATTGAATTGAATTAAGAATGGTTTCTGAGCACGACCTGTTACTATCTTAAAAACCCGAAAGACTGGGTAGTACATTTGGTTGTCAATGAAAACAAATATGGCTGCCCCCGCGATGATCGATGCTTCAATATCAAGTTTCAAATGACGTTGCAACTAATTCTAATAACACCCACGTAATAACGATTTTAAATTCTTTCATAAAAATACACATAATCAAATTTTACTGTATGTTGATAATTCATTCGACGAACTAAACAGTTAATTTACGCATTCCATTTATAAGTGGCAAAGAGCCATTTACGAAAATGAGAGTTATCTCTCTTGTCTTGCATAGAACTTTCTGTCTTTAGAAGTCTTTGCCTTGCCTAACTGAAGCCCCACCAATTTGTTTAAAATCTGTATTCCAGTTCAATACCTGGTCCTGACTTGAGCACCAAATACTCTCTCTCTCTCTCTCTCTCTCTCTCTCTCTCTCTCTCTCTCTCAGCACCATACTCTCTCTCTCTGAGATGACAAAAAAATTCCCATTATCACACATGGAATTGATTTTATGCATTGTGAACAAAGACAAGGCCTATATGGCACAGTTTGACAAACTGAAGAAATTAAAAAAACAATTCCATGTGTATTAATATTGGCACATTTTAGATTTGATGGTTATTTATTTATTTATTTATAAAAATAAATGTATTTATTTATTTATATATTTATTTATTTATTTGATTATTTATTTATTTGCCTATCTCACTACAGAATCAGATGGATTTACAAAAGAAAAAGAGACATTTATTGCTATAATTAAAGTTATTTTTTGTGAATATTAGGAATGCTAATTGTATTTTTAAATTTTTAGCTTGCTAACATGCATTTCATTGGATATTATATTTTCAAATATATTTATAACATATACTGTGGCATTTGAACACATAGATTTGGACAACTGAATGGCCACTGTATATTGGATTTCTATTAACATTTGAAGAAAAATTGAAAACTGACTGTGTTTTGCATTTTCATCATTAAATAGCTACATGAGTAGTGTTTCAGTTACAGATGCAGCAAGAATTCTCATCACTTAGTGTCTTTAAATTCATTACATGTATATGGATTGTTTGAATTTTATAATTGTTGTTTTAACATGTTAAACCAATGTTGGGCTGTCAAAAGCTAAACCATACATATCCTGTATTCCCATCAAGCCAGCCTATTCTGGCATGGCAGTATCTATGTAGCCTTATACTTATGTTTATCATACCTCAACTGCTCCCCACCAAGATTTCTTAAAACTTGCGCTAGCCTAACAGCATCTGTATAATATAAAGCTAAACCACACTGACACTTCTCTGTCACGATTTAGTGAAGTTTACACTTTTCCATCAAGATCAATGCATAATTGGGCACTGGCCCATCACAGCTATACTATATACATACAGGCTTATAAAGATTTATACTGTATACATACTGGCCTGTCAAAGCTATACTGTATACATACAGGCCCATCAAGATATATACTGTACACATACTAGCCTGTCAAAGCTATACTGTATACGTACAGGCCTGTCAAGATATATACTGTATACATACTGGCCTGTCAAAGCTTTACTGTATATGTACAGGCCCATCAAGATATATACTGTATACATACAGGCCTGTCAAAGCTATACTGTATACGTACAGGCCCGTCAAGATATATACTGTATACATACTGGCCCGTCAAGATATATACTGTAAACATACAGGCCCGTCAAGATATATACTGTAAACATACAGGCCCGTCAAGATATATACTGTAAACATAAAGGCCCGTCAAGATATATACTGTATACATACAGGCCCGTCAAGATATATACTGTAAACATACAGGCCGTCAAGATATATACTGTATACATACAGGCCCGTCAAGATATATACTGTAAACATACAGGCCCGTCAAGATATATACTGTAAACATACAGGCCCGTCGAGATATATACTGTATACATACAGGCCCGTCAAGATATATACTGTATACATACTGGCCCGTCAAGATATATACTTAATACATACTGACCTGTCATAGATAGACTGTATACATACTGGCCCTTAAAGATGTGTGCATATAGGCAGGTCAATAGCTTTATCCCAGTGCATAATTTTGTTAAAATTATTTGCATCCTTATTATTGGTACATATTTTTACTGTCACATAATATGTAGGCCTATTCTTCATGGTATTTATAGACAATGTTTTTTGTATAAAATACATATATGCTGGTATTTTGTGACACATTACAGCCTGTCCAGTTAGAGTAGCTCCTTTGGGACAGGATTTGTTCTGTAAATGGGTTATGGGTTTGAACACAAAGACCTGAGAAATGGTAGTGGCTAATATTGCCTGGTACTATGCCTTTAGATATGAATATTCTGTAAAAGTGATGGTTTTAAGACTGCTGACTCCATTTTAACATTCATTCCTTCTTTGAGATTTTCCTCAACTTGACTTTAGCAAATTTGAAAGCTGAATACTTTTTTCTGCATTCAAGATGTTCATAAATTTAAGGGGACATTTTGAAGACCATTCTTGAGGATTTGTTTACATTTATATTCAAATTTTGTTGAAACTTCATTTTCAGTGGCATAAAATTGTTTCAAAAGTTGCCAGATTTCAATTAAGTAAAATCTTAGTTTAGGAATGACTGTAAAACTAGAACCAAATATGTTTATCAAACACTATACATTTAAAGAATGCTCACTTTAAATAAAAATAATTGATAAACATGGCCATTTAATGGAATTTTCAGTACCAGTAATCTGATTATTAATTTGGTGTTGATTGTTTATAAAAACAAACTTTTAGTGAATATGGATGAGGATTTTATATACCACCCTTCCAGTTGCATGGTTTTGTTATGTGACACTACTGGTGTAAAACCTAATCTTCTTATTGAGTTTCAGCTTGGTTCTTGCTATTTTGCACAATTTGTTCTACTTACACTTTGGACAGTGAAACTGCATTGTAAACATAAAACCAAATTGGCATTTAATTTTCTGCCAAAGGTAATGCCTCATTCATCAAAAAGATTTTAATCAAATGTAGGTTCCATATGGCTGTTTATAATTTCTTAATAACACGAAGTACTAAAGCTTAGAACAACTTAAAACCATATTTGTTGCACATTTCTAAACTTCATTAGGCCTATCAGCCTATGGTGTGTGTGTGTGTGTGTGTGTGTGTGTGTGTGTGTGTGTGTTGACATGCAATGACACTGTTTTTTAACAGATATGGGGAGTTGTGCCTATCTTTAGAAAGGCACAGGCTGAGTGATTATATTGAGACCATAGTATGATCAATTTCAAGGCAAAAGTTATAGAAAACATGACAAGCCATTTTGGCATCCTAGTCCTAGGCCTAACTCGCACACGCTTAATAAACGGTTGCGCATGTTTTCAAGTGTACCACCAATTCACTGATACTTAATATACACCGTGAGGGGTCAACCAACACAATATTTGTGCACGAGATTGGCCTGTGAAATTCAGATTTGTGAAATGAACGATCGAAGCGGCATATGGCCAAATTTAGTATGGAGACTGAAAGTAGGTCCTAAAATTCGGCATAAATCTTGAGAAATCTGACGAAATAGATGCTTATCATCGCCAAAACTTACTTTATTTCAGCCGTAAATACCATTCTGCGTCTTCTGTGTGTCCAAACTATATATAGAACATAGTTAGGAAGCAGTACTAACAAACTTTCTAGGTCAAATTAGACGGAAAATGGACCGACCCCATCCAAGATTACGGATTGACGGCGGCGTTTTTTTCGCATTTAAAACTTGGACGTTTTTTGTGTACAGAAAATTATTTGATGTATTATATATGGAATTGTACCTTGTAAAAAGGTCTTTCATTTGGTATAAATACTGTTTCTGAGCACGAGCTGTGTGAGAAATGGGAAGGAATCTTGTGACGGATAACATTTTGAGTTTTAGCCTGTGGCTCAAGTTTCACTGTAAAGTACGAAATTAAACTGTAACCGGAACTATAAAAAATAGATTTTGTCGGTTTTCAAATATACTGATTTTTTTTATTTTGCATCCCAATCTATTGTAATCTGTGATACATTCAACACAGTTGCTCATTTTGTGTCGTTCAAAGGTTCGCCATTTTTTGACAAATTTTACATCACATTTGCAAGTTCACAAATTTTAATGAATCCCTACGCCGACGGGGTTGGCGTTCCGACTGATTGTATCAAGTAGAAATCGGTCAAAATCTCCACGTCAACATTTTCAGTATTGTGACGTAACAGTTGGAAGAACGACGTCATCATTATACCGCGATCATTGCCGTGAAAACAGGTACCTGTACGCCTTTATCAACAACACAGGGGTCAACATGGAGACCGATATTTTATAGAACAAACAAATGAATACTACATTTATACTGCATGTGACTGAAACATTGTGCTTGACTTAAGGTCCCTATATTGTTAGAATTTCCGATAATTTTTGCAAATTCAAGTAGTTTTGCGCGCATTTACAATTGGGTGATACGTAAATAGCTACGTCATAAATGACATCATAACTTTAGTATTCGTCAGAATTTTTAAGTAAAATGTTGTGAAAAGATAGAGAATGAACTTTTATACATTTTAAAGACAAAAAATATTTTTGTGACAATTTGAGATTTTAACCAATTTCTACTTGATACAATCACATATCATTGTTTTCCGTATGTTTTGCCGTTTCAAATGAGATATCCCGCGAGAAAATCGTTTCAGAAATATACAAATTATCGCAGTTTTTCCATGACGCATAGGCTAAAAATATGCTTACCGGTACACCGGTAGGAACGGGAAGGGGTTAATGAACAAACAATTGATGAAAAAATGGCTTTCTTACTTTCACGATTTTATCGCAGACCTTTTTCAGCTAGAGGTATTTCACATACAACTTTTGATTGTGTACTGATGTTCCTTATTTTGTTTCTGACTTTTCTAAATCCTAATCCTAATTTTGGATAATTTGGTCATCGATTAGTATGTTGTTTTTGATTTGCAGTTTATGTAGATGCCATTTGTCCCAGTGACCTTATTTAAAGATACTACTGATTATTCAACTATAGTTTATATTTAGTCTTATATCTCAATTATAATGCCAACGTAAGGCTATATTTAAAATTCTATGTCAAACGTAAATTACTTACGTATTAATACAAGCAAGCTGCTTACAAATTATTGTTAACACAAGGATATTAAATACCTAGGTTTATAAAAATATTAAAAATATTTAATTGTTGTCATCAGAATTGTTTTGATAAGTATCATGTCTCTGTGTCCAAAACTGTCCTGGATATATTTGGCGTCTAAAGGCTCTATGTTCCTTTCATTCGCAATTTGGTTACACATGTGATATGTGTAGATAGCTAAATAGGAGGCAGTTATCCTTCAGAATCATACGGCCTTAATTGCCTTTGGAAGTGCACCTTTTTTAAATTACTTTGCCAGCGTGAAAGTTTTCCATTTCCTTTTGGAATTTCGGTTTGAATATGAATTGGTATGTTTGCTTTTGATTTCTTACATTTAATTATATGGCAGTGTCCAGAAAGCAAGACCCTCGATTAATAATTAGTTACCTCTTGTGATGAAGTAATGATTCTTTCACCTTAATCGAGTTGTCAGTTCAGGGACGATGTTATGTAGGAAACTAGAGTGTTATCGACTACATTGACCGAAGTGGCATTTGTCAGACTAGGGTCAGCTTTGGCTGTTCTTATTAACTATCTGAACCTATTCGATAAGAACCACTATTGTTCGTAAGTCAACTATTTAAAACACTCAACCATCGACGTTTTCTTTTAAATCAGGACCTATAACTTATAATAAACGGTTGAATAAAAACAGAGAGGGGTGTTTGTAGGGGTAAAAAGATTGCACTGGGCTCAACTTCTTTTTTATATAGTTTAATGTCAAAATTTATTATTTCCATCCGTTATCAAAATAACGCCATGTCCTTGTGAGATGATTTAGACATACTCCTGTCAAATATTCTATTATTTTTCCAATTTGTTACAATTGGGTCCCCAAATTATTTTTAATGTGATTTATAACACTTATGTACCAAATTGAATACAAATGACATGGGACTATCTGAACAAAAAAACATTTATACATGTAATTATGTAATCAGTCATCTCAAGAAAAATGTCACCTTTAAAAACCCTATCATTACAAGATATACCGACAGTTGAGATCAATATTTCATCTACTTCGTTTCATAGTTTTTCTGGATACACGTAAATTGGTGAAACTGTTCCTAAGAATTGATACAAATTCAAATAATTCAGGTTAGAATATATATATATATATATATAAGATATTTCACACATACTATCACAACGTATAGGGCACATTACTTTAAATTAGAAAATTCTTAAGTTCGCTCTATTTTCGCGTAAATTCCCTACAGTTACACTACACAAAATTAACATTTTAGCAAATATTCAATTGCTATTAAATTAGTTATATTTGAATTTACCAAATTCGGGCGTCGCTAAAGAAAAATACGCGAATATTTCGAAATAACCTTCTCACTGAAATTTATGGACGCGAAAATCTCTCGATTAACAGTACGCGTCTAAATATTATTTACTATTTTATTTCTTATTTTTTTTTCAGTTTCAATATTTTATCATTTACTAGTTTAGCAATGTGTTTAATGGATTAAAAATCAAATTTAAAACTCGTCCAGGGCGACATGCAATTACATGTATACTAGATTATTGGTTCATCAAGGAAGAACGATAAGGTAAAATGACTTCCAATCCTACCTTTTTCATTAAAACAATTTTTTCTGGAATTTTACACAGAATTTTATGGGTAATGGTACAAAAATTATACCAATAGGTCTATAAATTGTTTATTTTAAATATGCCTGCACAAGAAGTTATAGCGATAAACGATAAGTCTTTGGAAGTACATCACATTGTCAATAAATATAACTTTTATCACTATCATAATGTTTTGTCGTATTTTTGTTTGTTTCAGTTATTGTTTTTGGTCCAAACACTACTAATGAGGAATTGTATTCCGAAACGACCGTCGAGTGGTGTAAAATTAACACTGATATATCTAAATAAACATATTGCTACTAAGAAAATATAATGTGCAAGGGTTATTGGTAAATTCTTTTGTACATTAATAAAATAAGGATAATTTGTAATTTTAAAATGTATATAAATATGAAGAACTAATTGTAAAATCAGTTGGATATTTAAAAGTCCTCAAATTGTACTATAACCAAGCTAGTTGACACTACCTCAATTGTCCAACAGATGTCTTGATTTTTATTTCCAGTTGTCAAAACGGGATTGATTTCGTCTTGTTTATCATTTACTTCCTTTTTTGGTTAGTATTTGCAAGTATTTGCGTTACTCCTGAAAGGGGCGACAGAAAAAATGAGAATAAAGATTGATTATATTCGAAGTAACCGTTTGCAAATCGAAACAGCAAAATGTGAATTTTAATATTGTTATTTATGCCTGAAATTATTAGAATTCTATAATAATAAATAAATATGTGCTAAACATGTCACAAAACTAAAACAGATTTTGTCTTCAGTTTAATTGGAGACATCCATTAATTGATATTAAATAATATCCAGCTTTTAATTGAACATTTTCTTCATCAATAAATTAAATACCGAAACCTTTCCATAACCTCAATTACTTCTTTAATTCATTGAAAGCAAGGCTAATCAAAACCCTTAAAAAATAGTATGATGTCTCTGTGTCCAGGTTACCATGAACTTATTTGAAGTGTAATAGTTATATGTTCCTTTCATTCTCAATTTTGATTACACACGTGGCGGGTGTAGCTTGTGCTTACCCTTCCGGAGCACCCGGCCTCACTTACCTGGTGGAAGTTCACGTGTCTAACCTAACTTGTCAGTTCCAAAGTTTTTACTTTGCTTCTGGATTGTGATTCGGAAATGGATAAGTATGTTTGTTTTTGATTGTTAAACCAACTTCACTACCCTTGTGGAATTTCATTTGTTTAACATAATTCGCTGGCTTTCAAAGTCTTTTGAAGTTTTTCTTTTCTTCTGGGATTATCATTTAGACATATTAGATTGGTATCTTTATTTGAGATGGTTATCTCAACCGTAACAAATATATGATGTGTCTTGTTATTTGTTGCAAAATAAACGAAATTTAGTTTACCTTATGGATTGTGATTTGAATATGGATTAGTATGTTTGTTTTTTATTATCAGTATGACTTGAAATGTACCCCAAAATGTTGTTATGTAATGGTATGTAGTATCGGAAGTCGACGTTTTCTTATATAAATACCGTCAATGCTAGCAATATGCGAAGTAATCATACCCTTTATACGAATCATAGAATCACATGTTATGATGTTCCACACGGTAGGTTCAGAACAACAAATTATTTAATATGAGTGACTGCCTGAATATAAAATTGCAAAATACTGATTTTTTATATTGTAATTAATAATTATCAGTCAAACGAAGGACATATATTTTTTAATATAAATTTCTTTTGTGTTTTTTATTTATTATAGACATTATTTGTACCTGAGAATAATAGCAATGTTTGTATCTGACACATCTGCCATGCAACAATAATCGCAGAGAAATTAATCTTGTCAAGAAAAAAAGCCAATTTTGAATACATTATCACAAAATAATTTTGACAATATTAAATAGTTAAACTACATTATTCTGTGTCTGTTCAAACCAAATGTTCTGTAATGAAATAGTGTTTTATGTCTTAATTTTTTTTTTACATTTTTATATTTTTCCTAAACTTTCAACAAAAATTAATTGACAGTTATTTTTTAACAAAAACAATTTGGTGCATATATTTAGGTCATTAAGTTAAAATGTCACTTTTAAATACTACAAAAATAATATTTTAATTCTCATTATGATTTCTGACATAATGATTATAATAAACCTATTTCAAATACAAATGTGTATAGTAATTTATTGATTGCGTGTTTACATGTACCTGCTATTAATTATAAACACATCATTTTGAATCTTAATCAGCGATTTTATGAAATTATACAATTTAGGTAATATTCCATATTCATCTAGCTCATTTTTATTTAAATGCTTTTACAATACATTTTTAACTGTAATATATAATTAAAAAGTCCATTTTATTTTAATAGTACCATGACAGTGACACGATTTGGTAAAATCAGCTGTTACTTCCTTCTTTGGACGCTTACAGGAATTGTATTATCCACAACAAGTTTTTGTCCTGAAAAACCTAATCCAAAAATCTGTGATTATTTAATAGGTAAGTAAAATGGGTTGTTTTAAAGTTTTACCTGGATGGTACCTGAAACTAAAATATACACAGACAAACAAATCATTATTCGCATGGTTTCACGGTTACTATAGCAGGTAAAACATTGAATGCGTAATATGATTTCAAAGTTTTAACAATGTTTTTGGATTATAATTTGAACTTTACCGGTATACTTGTGACTGATTTTGGAGAAAATAACTGTTAAGTTCAAAGTCATCACTAACATTGTTACTGTTTAATATTAGTTGACCGATAGTTCAAACATATGCCATTCAGTTTTTTACATTTTGTAGAGAATGGAACACTATGTGCTTGACAAAACAAACATGACACGTTTCTTAACCCTTCTCCATTTGACTTCTAAAAGTCAATTTAATTAGCATTGGAGAAATCATGTTGTACAAAACTTTGTAAGCTCGTTTGCAAACAATCTGTGATATTCTCCGGTATTCCGGTTTCCCCCACTATTCTTGAAATTCCGTTCAAAAATAGTTTCACTGGAGTGTATTAACACCTTTTATCAATTCAGTCAATAATTACATTTTCTGTTACAAATTACTACTTTTTATAACTTATGATCAGGTATATTTACTACACAAATCTAAAAAGTATAACCTGCAAAAATGTTTTAAAAATATTTTAGTTGGAGCAGGAGCAGCAGGTGCTACGATTGCATCTCGTTTATCCGAGGATCCATCTGTAACAGTTTGTCTATTTGAGGCCGGAATTCCAGACACTTCACCTGATGTAGCGCCGCTTATAGATACACCTAGACTTTTTTCTGGTCTCGTACCCGGACCTATTACTTATAACTATACAAGTGAGCCACAAAAAGGTTTAAATGGGAGGGTAAGTACTTATATAACCACATCTAAAATCTTTAGCTGATACCTATTATATTTATACTACTTGGTCACAAAAACTTTCAGTAATTACAAAATTACTTTTATAATACCTCATATAAATTAATTTAAACAATAAATAAATTTCCACTTGTCACTTATAGATGGAATTTCATGATGTTTACGGTAAAGAAATTTTATAATCAATCGTCCAAGAATGTGGTACTTGTGACCATTCTTTTCTTGTGTGGGTTATTTGAGTTTGATCTGTCTTGTTCTTGGATGTATTTTCTGTTTCCAACTTCATGCGTTATAGATAAATTTGCATGATGCAAATGTTTGCATAACATAATAAAAACTTAAATATAAAAAGTCGTTCTAATTCATGTCCAAATCAAAATCCAAAAGGAAGGTAGAAATTTCGACAAACTAGGTCAACTGAACTTCTACTAGGAAAGTGAGATTAGGTGATCTGAAACGGTAGGCACTTAAACTATTTAGGTACACCCGCAACATGTGTAATCAAAATTGAGTGAAAGGCAATGGAACTTTTAGACGGCAAACATAACAACGGCAATCCTGGACACAGACATAAGATACCAATCAACAATATTGTGATGGCGACCATCAAACTTTTTGAGGTCCGCGATAAGCCGAAATTGATATTGAAAATTATGTCTTTTGAAATATCCGAACAATATTTTGCATTCAAACTTAAAACATAAATTAATGATTTAAAAGAATGAAAGGTATTGATTGTTATACATAGGTGTGTTTTAATTAATGATGTGATCAAAAAGTCTTGAATTGAAGGTTTTTATTAACGTGTTCAACATTTTTGTTTGGTTCTTTGCGTTTCTTTTAACATCTCAGGAAATAATTTGGTTAAATAATTTTGTTAAGGCACTACTGATGATGAAACCACCGTCTAGTGCTGTAGAATTAAAACTCATATATATATAAATATCTACGCTACAGTTAACTGATTCAAGGTGTTTCGATAGGCTTGTTAATCAAACGAAAAAACGACTATTATTACATGTTTTCAAAATATATCAACCAAATAAATCGTATAATTACAGACATTAGAGGTTGGCACGGGCAAAACCCTCGGTGGTTCTACCACACACAATACTATGGCTGTTGTACGAGGTTTCAAGGCAGACTATGACCATTGGGCGGCTAATGGTGCACAAGGATGGAGTTTTAAAGATGTACTTCCATTCTTTTTAAAAATGGAAAACATTCTTATTCCAGACCTAAAAAAATCTGGTATGTATTAGTGTGGTGCAAATTTCAACATCCAAAGGGTTAATGGAAGTCTAAAACTACCGTGACATGCTTCTGGAGAGAAGCCTCAAACTATCTCACTTATCTTTCATCCTTGAGCAAGAATACACACCTTTTTTCTTATGCCATTTTGGTATCTTCGTCATATTGATAGTCACGTTCATATTATTTAGTTCCATCTTTATGTAATACATGAAATTTACTCATTTAATTTGATTGTGTATGAATTAGTGTGATTATTTTATATGCTTATATATTATTGCTTCAGCTTTTCACAGTACATGTGGGCCATTTACAGTTTCTCAAGATCCAAATATCAAAGCTTCCGCTGTTTATAAACTTTTTGCAAATGCTGCTAAAGAAACTGGATTGCCTGTTACTGAGTGTAACGAACCTTCACCGTTTGGTAAGTCAGAAATTCGTTTTTATGTAAGGCATGTAACAGTGATTAATTGCAAAAATACGTCATTAAATGAAATAAAAGAACTCCATTGCTCGACTTTATGCCCCTTTCTAGAAACGAAAAGTATTACGGTAAGGTTTTGCCAGTCCATTTGCATGTTCGCCGTTCGTAATAGTTTGTTCGACCTACTCCTTCAACACTTTGAAGTTTCCACTTTTTAAGATTATAATTTGATAATCGATCGGTATAATTGCGGTTGATTAATCTTTTGTCAACAGAATTCAAATTAAAACTCTTTATCACAGTTTTTTATCATGTTTATTAACAAACCCAACTCTATCATTAAATTTTAGGTGTCTGTGCCATTCAGTATGCAGTTAGAAACGGTGTCAGAGAATCAACATCAACTGCGTACCTACGACCAGTCTCTGGAAGACGCAATTTGATGATATTTACAGAGTCATTGGTTGAAAAGGTAAAATAGGCTTACGTTTTTATGTACATAATAATGTATCATCGATTTTAAAGTAAGTTGGACGATTTGGGATCATCCAAAATAAGTGAACCACACGACAGGACATTTCCTCCAGAGCCATTTTAAAGTAGTTATATTATGTGTTGTTTAGTTTTGGCTGTTTTATCATTGAATTCGATTTATCGTTTTTTGTGATATTGGCTGGCAAAAGTATATGTTTTAATTGGCATATATCTGTTTGTATTGAAAATTTTCCTGACATCCTTCTTACTATATAATGTTGCCATTAACTTATGCCTGTACTAATTTGAATTTTTTTCTGTTACAGATTTTGATATCACTACACAACAAAAAGGCATATGGAATACGGTATTCAAAAGATGGCAAGATATATGAAGTAAAAGCAAGGCGAGAAGTTATTGTATCAGGAGGGTCATACGGTTCTGCACAATTACTGCAGTTATCAGGTGTTGGTCCTGCTCAAATGCTACGTAAACTTAAGGTAAAAAGCTATTGCGTTGGGAGAATCATACGCCATTGTGCAATTACTGTAGATATTTGGTCTGGTTCACATGTAAGCTTATAATAAAGTAGTGCGATATCACATGTACATTTTAAAATAAGACGACACAAATATGTACAATACTTCCAGGTATTTTTTAACATCAAAGATTTAATTCATAGCGAACCCTTTTCATTTCGACTACTAACATAATGTTTGATCTCTGTGTTCAATGGTTCAGTGTTTTAGTTTCCATATACATCAAATGTGGAAAAACATAATACATACAGAGTATTTCATTAATATATTTCGGTCATTTTAATATTTTTCAAACCTTAAAGTAATTCTCATGATTTTTGGTCCAAGCACTACTGAGGAGGAATTGTATTCAAAAACTGCTGATTAGTGCTTTAACATTAACACTGGTATAATTTGAAACAAAATTAGTTCAAAATACTTGACGTTTATTTATTACTTTCAGATAAAGCCTGTTGTTGACTTACCTGTTGGTTACAATTTACAAGATCATAATTTACTCCCTTTTAAACTTTTATATAATGTACCCGTATTCATGTTCGACCAGCTGAAAAATCCGAAAGTTTTAGCAGATTATATTTTCAGCAGAACAGGTATGCTAAGAATCTCCTAATGAATATTATTGCTACTTTAGGGGTGGTTAAAATATAGACTTAATAGTAATTAATGTATCAATATTGCACGGGTTAAACGGTTTAAACTGTTCAACTATTGGTCATTGGGGTATAGATAACACTCGCGCCGATAAACTGGATCCCGATGACTTTGAATCAAACGTAGATATATTATTTTTTGCTTTATTTGATTTATAGTGTTCAATGTAAAGAATGCTCAAAAAGAAGGCAAGTGTTAAATTAAGAAAAGGTGTGAAATCTCTAGTTATACTCACTCATATTTCCTCAGACGATTTTTATTCCATGCTAACACTTCTGTCTTGTGTGAAACTACTTTTAAAAAATTAAGGTTTTAACTTATGCAATCAGTGATATGTTATAGTAAGAGTGAGAATAATAATTTCATTTCTTAATGTAGTTATCTTAATTTCTTTTTAATAATCAAATTTGCTTCAGTTTTTGTACGTTTTGCTCTGTTTCAAGTTTGCTTGGAGAATAATTGCCTACCATAAAATGCACAACATTCAGATGTTTTATAGGCCTAGTGATTTCAGATGTTTTTTTATCAAAATCCAACTTGAAACATTTTCACTGGGTTTTATATATGATCTTTAAATCCGAAACAAATATACCAATCCATTTGAGAATCAAATGTGTTATAATGATATTTTGTTGTCTCTGTGTTTTTAATTTCAGGAGACATGCCTTTCCACATGAATCAGGAACACTTATGTTTCTAGATACAAATAAACAGACGAGCTGGCCAGAATCTCTGATATTAACAACTCAATCGGGATCTTTACCGGTAGGTGCACGAAAATAACCTAAAAGACCCTATAACCGTGATATACAAATTATATATTGTATTAATAACTTTGCAGCCATGTATTTATTAAGTTTTCATACTTCTTACTGTTTCATTAGCGAACTTACCAAAGGTGTCGCAACATTAAATAATTTAGAGTTTACAAAATTGTTTTTCTATCTTTGGTATTTATTTAATGAACGAGCAGATTGGTGAAATTTTAATTGAATGACTTAAAAGACTCAACTTTGAACAAAAAAAGCTCATATTAGTTGTTTTGTTCATTTACCAATAACATTTTATCGTATTCATTTAATATGAATATTTTAGAAATAATCAACAGTCGTTCACATCCGGTTCTTCCGAATATGAACTTCGGTCCGTGTATTATTTTACGATTTCCCACTGGTAAATCTTGATAATTTCAATTCTAACATGGCTTCAATCAAAAGCATAAAACAATGCGAACTCTTTTCTCAGAAGAACTTTTAACTATTTATCTAACATTAGACTAGTTGTTCTATCTAGTTTTGACGAAATACTAGTTTAATCTAGCACGTATGACACAGAATCTTGTATCACCAAGGTGATACAACATTGGCGGTAAAGTACACGTGCACTTCCCATTGTGACGTAATTGGGGAATTTCCGATTTGTCAAATGTAAATAATGACGTCATTACTACAGAACATATGTCATAACATAGTTCGGTGATATTTGTGGTAAAATGTAATTTTTTCACATAAAGTATTGTTTGTCATTATTTTAAATAACCTAATTGGAAATGTCAAATAAAAATATCATATACACAGTATGTATGCAAAACCCTTCGTATCAGGTCTCGTCCTTTTTTCGTAGCTGTAAGCACGACTCGTAATGATACGACTACGAAAAAAGCACTCGACCTGATACTGAGGGTTGTACATACACACTGTATATACTGTGTATTTATTTGCAAAAATGGTTATTGAAACATTCGGTTGTTGAGATGACTTACATTGAAAGCAAAGATTGCTCAACTATTACTCGCAACATATATCATGCAGTTACTAGGTTAGTGAGGCAAATGGCATTAAAAGAAACAGTTATCGTATACTGTTTCTGATATTACGACTTTCTTCATGTTTCAAACCAAGAAAATCGCAGGTCATGTTAGAATGTTTAGCTATATAATTGATGAATTTTCGTGAAGATGTTCTGCATTTTTAGAAGGTGACACAATACTTCTTGATTCATTTATATATTTTGTTAAACGTAAAAGGTACAACCATTAATTCATGTTTAAAATCTTATTAAATATGATGTGGGTCATATTCAACGTGTTAATTGATCGAAGTAGCTTTCCATGCCTTCACATATAACGCCAGATTAAATAACTCTGGGATGTAAATATCAATTTACACCATTCTACGCTAGCAAAAGCAAGCCAAATTGTGAACAAAAAAACCCAGTAAATCACCCAGTCAATCAGGCGGTTTCCAGAGCACTCCTATTCAATCCACACTGTTTATTCTTCAAGTTCCAACCATATTTGCGTTAATAATGAGACGAAAGATGTTGAACACTAACATATGAAATATGAGTTATTAATATAACTCGTGTAAAATTGCTATAGAGTATGCTTTGTGTTAGTGTTAATGCATTTGTATGTTGACATATAAAATATTTACAACTTTTGTAAATGATATTTTTTAAAATGTCAGTCCTGGTTCCAAAATTTGGTTAATGCGATTTGTATCCGTATATTTTTCTCGTTTTTTGTCATATTGTCTTGACTGGATTTTTTCCTACATTACTCATAGCAAAGTACATTTTTTAGCTACACAATTCCATTTCAATTCAAAGCAGCTTCCGCATATGTATACAAATTTCTGTTCAGTAGTTTGCTAGGTTGGTAGTTGTGTAATTACCGTATATGTTACTAATGCATGTGCTTAAATTTCACAAGCATGTTTACCACTTTATTGGTTTTAATTCCCTTAACTATGACAAATTTGATTAAGATATTTTGTTATTATGGCCGTTTCATAAAAAGAAGATTTGTTTCAGAAAGGCGACGATCCACGAAATTCAACAACCGGTGTAATGTTTTCCTTACATCCTAAAAGTAGGGGTACTGTGATAGTAAGGAGTAAAAATCCAAAAGAATCTCCTGCTATAGACGCTCGGTATCTACAGGAGGAAAGTGATGTAACTGATATTATTGATGGTAAGTTGTATTTACTTTTAGAATCGTGTGCGCGAAGACTGGGGTAATTGTTACTCTTTGTTTAAATTTTATAAATCATAAACAAATATACCTATCCATGACCCAATTATTATCTCAAGGTAAAACAATAAACTGATATATTAAGTTCCATGCGAGGAGTGTTGCCGGGTGCACTGGATTGGTTTCCAAATTATTAACAACATATTACCGTTTAATAACATACTATGAATCCATTAGCTAAATGTTGAACAAATTGTTCTTGAATCAAATGACTGCAACTTTTAAGTCAGGTTTTTCTACTTAACTAATATTAAACTAACTATGGATGGAATAATATATACTTCTTACCTTTGGAAACCTATATCGCCCATCTGTGGTCGTGATGTTAATAACTTTATAATTTTGATTGTTTTAATTTTGCCATAGCTGTCCGAAATTTTCAGAGGATAATTGCAACTTCTCCATCAATGCGAGCAGTAAAAGCATCATTTGTTCCAAGCAACATTTCAGAGTCGTGTAGGAGATTTAAATCAGATTCAGATCAACTTTGGGAGTGTGTGATTAGAAGTACCGTTTCACACGGTTTTCATCCAGTGAGTACTTGTAGGATGGGGCTTGTTGGAGACAGACGCTCGGTAGTCGATTATAAATTGAGGTAAGCTAAAACTTATTACATTAATTAATTTTCCTGTGATCATTAAAATGTTTAACTACATTTCAATCTTTGTCCATTTAGAAAGAAAAAGTTTTCGTTGGTATTTAAAAACACCAATATATTAAACAGCTTAGTCTAACCCCTAAATTTATTATAAAACAATTTCGGTGTTTAAATGCCAGACCACTAGAAACTATTGGCTGGGAGATCTTTTTGTATGCATACTCATTCGATATAGTTAATAAATGGACAAGAAAAAAGTAAGCGTAATATTAATGGTAGATTATTAATTTTTTAGAGTTCATGGTATCAAGGGTCTACGGGTTGCAGATGCATCTATAATGCCGGAGATAACTTCGGGACTCATCATGGCTCCAACAATAATGATAGGAGAGAAAGCCGCTGAAATGATCAAACAGGATTATATTTCCACTCAAGACAGTTACGTTTAACTTTTCGACAACAAAAGCAATCTGATATCCTTAACTTTAATATCAAAGATACTGATAACATGACAAATAAAATTAAACAAATGTTACCATGGGTAAATATTTTGTCTCTGTATCTCTGAATAAAATGAACTTTTTGAAAAATAAAATAACTTTAATTAGCTCGTATGCCATTCTAATTGTTTATCTAGATTAAAAAGTAATTAAAAATTTAAAACTGGATATATTCCTGAATCATCGATGGTCCCATCTATTTATTGCATTTTCTACCAGTTTTTTTCATGGTATCTATCTTGATTTATGCAACGCACTTTGTGAATAGTATCTATCGTGTCCTATACAACGAGTATTCACGTACAACTGCTTAAAGCGATGTCTATCTTGTACTATGCAACTAATGTAGACATTTTACCTCTTTTAAAACTTCCGTCGCACTGTTCTATACACCTTGGTTGGCATACTATCTCATGACGCAGTATCTAACTTCTGCTATACACCCATTGGTAGCATACTACTTCTTGAAGGGATGTCTACATTGTCCTATACAACCAGTGTTACCAAACAACTTCTTTAATAGATGGCTATATTGTCATACACACACAGTGTTAGCATCTTACTTTTAAGTGATGTATATTTTGCCCTTTACATCCAGTGTTAGCGTCTCATTTCTTGAGTGATGTATATATTACCTAAACAACCAGCGTTAGCATCCAACTTCTTAAAGTGATGTATATATTGCCATATACACCAATGTTAGCATCCCGCTTCTTAAAGGGGTGTTTATATTGCCCTATACACCCTGTATTAGCATCCCGCTTTTCAAATATATGTCTATATTGCCTTATACACCCCGTGGTAGCATCCCATTTCTTAAATAGTTGTCTATATTGCCTTATACACACATTGTTAGCATCCCACTTTTTAAAGTGGTATATATATTGCCCTATACACCCAGTGTTAGCATCCCACTTATTTAATATGACTATATCAACTATACACCCAGTGTAAGCATACCAATTTTTAAACAGATGTCTAGGTTGCCTTATACAACCAGTGTTAGCATCCAACTTCCTCAAGTGATGTATATATTGCCCTATGCAACTAGTGTTAGCACCATACTTCTAAAATAGTTTTTTATAACCCCTATTCATCTGGGATTGATCCTATACGGACTTATGGTTTGGACATAGATTGGACAATATACACCACTATCCCTTATTCTAAATTGAAAGAACGTCATAATTTCTCAAGCATCGTAAGGATGCCAAACAAAAATATACTGAAGATACCATCTACAAAATGTCGCAGTTTTTGATAGATAACATATTTGTTGTGTTTTGGTAATATACTTTTTTAACAAACAATCGGTATACCAAGGGTACATACTGTGCACCATTGCTTGCTGATTTGTTTCTTTATTCTTATGAAGCAATTTATGCAGATCCTAGAAGATACGACAGATTCATCAAATGCTGCTTATACCTGAAATATGACGCCCACGAAAGGCTACATTTGAAACTTTAAGACAAACGTAATGGCTTCAATTTTTCTATTGTCAACTTTCCTTTTTTAAGCAGCAATGTACCTGCTTCTCCTGCTTACGGTGTATTTGTTTCCCCAATTAAGACGCTATGGTAGGGCATATTCCTACCACAGGGACTATGTACAACGAAGCAGGCTGCTAACAAATAAATTGTTACCTCGGGTGATATTGCAAGCCTAGGATTATCAAGGCCCTCAAAAAGTTTTATAGCCGCCATCACAGTATTATTGATAAGTTTCATGTTTCTGTGTCCAGGATTGCCCTGGATATATTTGACGTCCCAAAGTTCCATGTTTTTTTATACAATTTTGATTACACACGTGGCGGGTGCAGCTAGCTAAACAGGCTTGGTTACCTTTCCGGAGCACCCGACCTCACTTCCCTGGTGGAAGTTTGCGTGTCTAACCCAACTTGTCATTTCAATAGTTTTTATTTTGCTTCTGGATTGTGATTAGGACATGGATTAGTATGTTTGTTTTTCATTGGTATACTTGTGTTTGATATTAATATTCTCACTTACCTGGTGGAAGTTCACGTGTTAAACCTAACTTGTTAGTTTCAAAGTTTATTATGTTTCAAACATAATTTTTGATCTCTGTATTCAATCGTTAGTTTTTAGTTTCCATATACATCAAATGTAGAGGGACATATTACATGCAAAGTATTTGGTAAATATATTTCGGTCATTTGGATTTTTCAAACCTTTATGTAATTCTCATGATTTTTGGTCCAAACACTACTGATAAAGAATTGTATTCAACAACTGCCGACTAGTGTTTTAATATTATCTTGTATAATTTGAAACAAAATTAGTTCAAAAAACTTAAAGTTTATCTACTTCTTTTAGATAAAGCCTGTTACTGACTTACCTGTTGGTTACAATTTCAAGATCGTGCTTTCTTCACTTTTAAACTTTCATTCAATGTACCTGAATTCACGTAGGACGAGCTGAAAAATCAAAAAGTTTTAGCAGAATATGTTTTCACCAGAGCAGGTATGCTGAGAATCTCCTGTTGAATATTATTATTATTATAGGAACTGTTAAAATACAGACTAAATAATAATAAATGTATCATTATTGCACGGGGTAAACAGTTTAAACTGTTCAACCATTGACCATTGAGGTAAAAAGAACACTTATGCCGGTAAACAAGAACCCGAGGACTTTGAATTAAACGCAGAGATTTTTTTTGTTGATTTATTTGATTTATGATGTTAAATGTGAAGAATACTACAAAAATAATTGAAAGACTAAATTTAAAAAAGGGGTAAAATCTCAAGGTATGCTCATGCATATTTCCTCAGAAGATTTTTATTCCATGGTAAACTTCTGTCTCATGTGAAATTACTTATAAAATTAAGGCATTTAATTATGCAATCAGTGCTTTTTTATGGTTAGAGTGAGAAAAATCATTCCATTTCTTAATGTAGTTTGCTTAATGTCTTTAAAATCAATCTTTAAATATCGAAATTTCTTCCGTGTTTGATATGTTTTTGTTCAGTCACATTTTAGTTTGAAGACTAATTGCCTACCATCAAATCAGATGTTTTATAGTGGATTCAGATGTTTTTTTATTAAATCAACTTGAAACACTTTCACTGGGTTTTTTTATTGACTGACTTTAAAGACTCAACTTGAACAAAAATAGCTCATATTACATGTTTTGTTCCTTTACCAATGACATTTGTCGTATTCATTTAAGATTGTATATTTTAGAAATAATCAACAGTCGTTAACGTCCGGCAAATATATCACCCTGAGACTCTGCCAACTCGGAATCTATTCTTCCGAATATGAACTTCGGTTGGTCTATTATTTTACGATTTACTACGGAAGAATCTTGATAATTTCAATTCTAACATGTCGCCAATCAAAAAACATAAAATTAAAAAAAACTCTGCGAACTCTTTTCTCGGAAGAACTTTTAACTATTCATTTGCAAAGAGCATTAATAAAATAATTGGTTTGTTGAGATTACATTAATATTGAATCAATGAATGATAATTACGTTACGTCAAAATTATTGCTCGCAACACAAAGCATGCTGTCACAAGGTGTATGAGGGAATACGTCATTAAACGGAACAGTCATCGTATATCGTTTGTGATATTATGGTTGACTTTCTGCATGTTTTATATCAAGAAAATCGCAGGTCATGATGGAATGTTTAGTCTATACTTCATAAATTTCGTAAAGATGTTCTGCATTTTTCAAAGGTGGCACAAAACTTTTTTGATGAATTTGTATCTTTTGTTAAACATACATTAGGATAGCCAACCTGGCCAGCGCATTGATTCATTCATCAAACAAAATTTCACGCGCAGACAAAGCAAAAAAATATCAAAAAATTTAATTAACTCGAGGCGGTAAAATTACATAATATTTATTTTACTGCGAGATTTTAATACTATTTGTAGTATTTTATCGTTTTTTTTAGGACAAAAGTAAGTCATTACAGACGATTTTTATTAAAGTCGGTGAGAATTTAACAGTTTAAATCGTAATTGAATGTTAGGCACCGGCGAAAAATTGAAAATTTAAACTTTAAAAAATATCATTCTGTGACCGCAATTCCTCATGCACCAAAAATGTTTTTACATGAACGGAAAAAACTTTTTGTCACGGTGTTTAATTTAATTGATGTATAATTTGTCAAATAATTTTCTTTACACAAAAAACGTACCAGTTTTAAATGTCGAAAAAATCGATGACATTACCGAATTTCCGATCATGGACCGCCCCCTTTCCGGCTAATTTGACACAGGAAAAATGTTAGACAGCTTCCTTATTGTATGCAATGTATAAATTTAATAATCGAGAGACTCTGTGGAGGTATTTTGTTGAAATAAAGTAAGTTTTTCCTTAAAAATATTGTATTTTCTCTCTATTTCTTGCCTAATCTGCCGAGTTTTTGGAACTACTTTCAGTCGGACATATTTGATTAGCATTCGTCCCGCTTCAATCATAATTTTAGCATGCAGAACATGTCATCGTGTATTTAGACACAATAGTCATGCTTTTTGGCTTTTTTGTCATGTATGATTGATCTGCATGGCCGTCGAACACATTAGATACGAATGTGTTCTAATTTTACCCATATGGACTCGGGATCTGTACCAATACAGTGTACAGTGCAACCTGCTCATGTAGGGCTAGTTAGGGACTCAGAATTACTGAAAATTACCAACTGATTTTGCTTTGCTGGCAAAATATAAACAGGACCTGTCTGTCATATCAGTGCATACCATTTGATAAATCAGCTAACATCATTAAAGAGGGTTAGACTGGAGTTTTCTGTATAAATTATTCACCAAAAATGAGGAAACCCCATATTAGTTAAGCCAGAGTCAACACAACACTGGTCTTTATTATTTAAATTTTAGTTACTGTTCTGATGTCAATAACCCCGGCATTATTATTTAAGTACAATTTAGACATGAAAAGTTGATTATTTTGCTAAATTAAAAGAGTTTAAAATAGACTATGTGGAAGTAGGAAATAGCAAAAGTGAATACCAATCATGTGGATTTGATTTTACTTGGTTAAAAATTTAAGTCCATATTATTATAATTAAATACAGATCTGTAAATATTAAGAAATTTCAGTAATTTCTGTAAAATTGTAAAATTCTGAAAAATATAACTTTCTTTCATGGCAACTGGTTTGATTATAATAGATGCAAATGCAGTGAAATCCATGAATACTGTATCCAAATGGCCATTATTAGTTTGAAAGAATTCAAAATAATTGTAGCACACTAGGCCTATTCCAGATTTATTGATTTATCAGTTAAATTTAGAATTGATTGGTTGGACACTCCTTTCAAGATTATTTCACTTATAATCAGGTAAATGAGATTAAGGAAGAAACTAGGTACAGGGATGAAGATAAGCAGGGGCCCAGTAGCCAATGGCTTCTAAAATCTAGTCTGGATCCCTTAATGTTTACATATTTAAGCTATTTATTACTGTTATAAATTCATTAATGAAGTGAGCTGGGCCCTAACTCAAAATAGTTAGGCTTCATCCATGAGGTAAAACACAACCCTATACCAAGAGAAATGGCAAACTTTCTGACATAGTAAGATTTTAACCTATGCTGTTACCTGTATGCTACACTTTAGACATGGATGCATGAAAAAGCATTGCATGTGGTAAAGAAAAGAGGTATTCAGTATCAAGAGAAGCATGTGTAATGGTATATTATTCCCAGTATGTTAAGGGTGTTGATAAGTGTTGATTTTTTAATTTTATATAAATTGAAACAATCATAAATGTCTGATGATATTTGATTTCTAGTATATTTAAGATATTGTTATGTTTTAATTTTACATGAAATGAGACATTCAACATTATTACAATTAACAAACTTGGTTTAGTCACACATAATGCATTTTTTTGAAAAATGTTCCACTATGTGTAAACTGTAATAATCATGAGTGTTCATTCTAGGATTTTTTTTTCAGATGGGTTCATTTTTAATAAAATTCCTCTTATAACAATAACATCAATAATTTTGCATACATCTAATGTTTAATGTGACATGTAAGTCTTTTAGGCTGGATGTTAAAGTTTTGTTAATGAAGTATGTAATAGTTTTATATATTGTAGCTTTTATATATGACAATGTTATAAAATATTTTGAACTTGCATTTGAAATCAACAGCCCCTTTGTAGAATGAACACTGCCATATGATCCTGTACAGATATACACATAGTTTTTATTTATTTGTAAATGATTTATCTTTTTATCACAGACAGAACAACTAGAAAGTACCTGTCCACCATAAAAATCACCCGTTTGTGTAGTTTCTAAATTAAATTTGATAATTTAGACAATTTTAATCCTTTTAAATGCTTTTATGGCCCACTTGTCATTCATTTTACAAACAACAGTATGACAAAATGTCTAACTATCTGCCTGTTCATAACAGTTTTTTTTAACTCTTTAGTAATTCAATATCTTTTATATTTTAATTGTTAATTTTGTTCATATCAAAAAATTTGTTTTATTTATTTTTACAAAAAATATCTGAGGATACTTTCCATGGTACCCATACCACATCCATTTCATGTTAGTACCTTGAGGAAAGACAAAATGCAACTTATTTTGATCTCTTTTTAGCTCACCTGGCCTAGCAGGCCATGTGAGCTTTTGTCATCACTTTGATTCCGTCGTAGGCGTCGTCCGTCCGTCGTTAAAGATCAACTCCTCAAAAACCGCTGGGCCATTTGCAACCAAACTTTGTCACAACAGTCCTTAGGTGGTCTACTTTAAAATTGTGTCCGACATGTCCGCACCTAATCCAGGATGGCCGTCAGCGAGGACCATAGATTAACATTGGACCCTATGGGAAAATATGTTCAAAGATATTTTTTTCTACAACTACTGAGCCAATTGGAACAAAGCTTGGTCACAGTAGTCCTTAGATGGTACCTTTTGAAACCGGTGTTTTTTTAGTCTCCACTAATCCAAGATGGCGGCCAGCGGGGAACATAGGTTAACATTGGACCCTATGGGAACAATATCAAAGATCTTTTTCTCTAAAACCCTTTAGACAATGGGAACCAAACTTGGCCACAATAGTCTTTGAATGGCTACCTTCAACATTGGGTTTTTTTTGGGGCCGCACAAAACCCAAGATGGCCGCCAGCGGAGAACATATTTTAACATTGGACCTTATGGGAAAATACGTTCAAAGATATTTTTCTCTGAAACTACTGAGCCAATTGGAACCAAACTTGGTCATAGTAGTCCTTAGATGGTACCTGGTTTTTTGTTTTAAATCTGCTCCTGATCCAAGATGGCCGCCAACGGGAAACATATGTTAACATTGGACCCTATGGGAACAATTTCAAAGATCTTTTCTCTAAAACTCTAAGTCAATTGGAACCAAACTTGGCCACGATAGTCTTTGGGTGGTGTTTTTTAAGTCTGCACTTAATCTAAGATAGCTGCCAACGGTAAACATAGGTTAACATTGGACCCTATGGGAACAATTTCAAAGATCTTTTTCTCTAAAACCCCTAAGCCAATTGGAGCCAAACTTAATCACAATAGTCTTTGGGTGGCCCCCTACAACATTGGTGTTTTTGAGGGACACACAATATCCAAGATGGCCGTCAGTAGAAAACATATTTTAACATTGGACCCTATGGAAATTACGTTCAAACATATTTTTCTCTGAAACTACTGAGTCAATTGGAACTAAACTCGGCCACAATAGTTATTGGGTCTTTACATTTGGTATTTTGAAATAACATCTGCATTTAAAATCAAATCCTGTGAAACCACTTGGCCAATTGCAACCAAACTTTGTAACAATAGTCCTTGTGTGGTCTACCTGAAATATTGTGTCCGACATGTTCGCATGTAATCCAAGGTGGCTTCCATAGTACATCAGTCAGACTGACATGTGGCTTTTGTCTATGACCTTAATTTCATGTTCCATTGACCAGTTTTTGGATAAGGAAAATTTCTCAGGTATTATACATGAAAAGTCGATGATACTTGGTATGTATTGTCTCAAAATTTTGAAATATGGTTTAGTTTTGAAAGGAAATAATATTGAAATTTTGTGATAGAAATAAATATTGTGTAATAAATTTCAAGCATTTATTTAAACATTAGACAATCTGTTGATTTTTCATTCTGCAACAACTCTACCTAGGTGAGCTATACAGGCTCCTGGGAGCCTCTAGTTATTTATTTACTCTATTTATCATCACTAACCTGCTCAACATCTTGTGTCCCAGCTCTAACTTATTTCTGATTAGTTCTGATTTATTTATTTAAACTACTGACATATTGTGTATCAGTTCTAACTTAATTTTCTGTAAAATTTCTGATTTATTCATTTATTTAAACTGCTGACATATTGTGTACCAGATCTAACTTAATTTTCTGTAAACAATCTATTTTTTTATTTATTTATTTATTTATTTATTTATTTATTTATTCATTTATTTATTTATCATCTCTAACCTGCTAGACATTTTGTATTTTAGCTCTAACCTAATTCTCTGTACAACTTCTGATTTTATTTATTTATTTATTTAATGTAGACCCTATTTATTTATTCCTGTTGGGGTCCTAAATGAAAAATGTTTATCTCCATCAACAAACACATGTCCTACCAACCATCCAGGTGAGGATACCTCTTGCAAAAAAAATCGATAAATACAGTACAGACCCGTCCAAAGCTTAGTACCCAGCTGACGAATTAGTGCCTAATTGACAGCCCATATTGGTCCCTCGTTTGGTGTTTATATCGACAGCAGTTGCCATATATCTCTCGGCAGCGTTTCGACCGCTACCATTCTATACCTTAGGCACTTGACAGTCGAGCTTTTACTTCTTTTGGTTAGCTTAGTGTTAAACTTTCGACAAGTTTGTACTGTACGTTGCGTGTACTGTGTATACAGTAGACAATTGACCTATATATTTGACACGGGAACGTTGTTAACGTCATTACGTTGGAACAATGTTTATCAAGATCGCGGCTATATTTATTTTCATTGAAAACAAGACGTACTGAAATCATGCTGTTAGAATTTTGCGATTTTCACTTATTTAACCCTCATGCACCAGGTACGATAATTTACTGGCGTATACTATAATAATTTTCTGACATATATTACAATTTTTAGGAGAATTATTCTTTACACAAAAAACGTACCAGTTTCAAAAATGGAGAAGAAATTTCTGTTGATTTTCAAGAGAAATCAGAGATTATCGTCGGAAAATCAGTAATTTTAAGTAAATGTGGCGTTTTACCTCGGACTTTTTGATACATGTAAAAAGTTTGGTTAATTCCTCACACGCTTGCATCATATTCGTAGCTAGAAATGTTAATTTTATGGTATAAAAACGATTCTGAAAATGACGAATTTTTTTCGGGTTCACACACTTGCCAAAAAGTAATCCCTTTTTATTTACCGCAGAAGGTCTCAAAAATTAAAACCAACGCACAATTTGGACTTTGCTATCCTACTGATAAAAAGTACAATTATTTGTTCTCGTTAAAATCTTATTAAATATGCCGTGATGCATATTCAACGTGTTTAAGTGTTAACCAATCGAATGAAGTTTTCATACTCTCACACGTAACGCTAGATTTAACAACTGGGGGTGTACATATAGGTAAACAACATTGACCTGTCCGTTTGACCTTGCATTAGGAATATTTATATAGGGATCCATCCAATAAATAGGTAGCGTTAGAATTCATGTACACATTGCTCATGATTAGTGTTCACATATATCTAGACGGAATATACACGCGCGATCCCTAAAACTTAAATTTACTTATCCTTAATGAATATTTAAATCAAAGATCAAGCGGACAGGTCAATGTTGTTTGCCTATACATGTAATAATAAACAGAATTCTACGCTAGCAAAACCAAGCCAAATTGTAAACAAAAACAGTAAATCATCCAGTCAATCAAGCGGTTCCCAGAGCACTCCTATTCGATCCACACTGTTTATTCTTCAAGTTCAAACCATATTTGCGTTAATGGTGAGACGGAAGATGTTGAACACTAACATATGAAATACATATGACTCATTATTGTTTAACATTGGTGAAGAAATCGACGTTTTATTAATATAACTCGTGTAAAATTGCTATAGAGTATGTGTTGTGTAAGTGTTAATGCATTTGTATGTTGACATATAACATATGTATAACTTTTGTAAATGATATTGTTGTAACAGTCAATTTAAAAAATTTGAAAATTCTACTCGGTATCATCAAACAATCGATGAAGTTCAGTATTGATGTTTAATTTTTAACAGAAATACACCAAGTATATAGTACTATAATCACACAGCTGTCTATTTACTAAAATGTCCGACCAAAACTGGAAACACTTCCAAAAATATTTTGTGGTTTTTCCATTCCTATTTAATGCACAAGACCAAGAACGGAAGGGTTTAGCGCGTTTTGTATCTGTATATTTCTCTTGTTTCTTGTCATATTGTCTTGATTGGCCTCTTTGTTACATTACAAATAGCGAACTACATGTTTCTCAGCTACAAAACTCATTTCAAAGCAGCTTCCACATATGTATAATCTAACTATTTTCTGTTCATTTTTATTTGCTAGCTTGGTTATTGGGTAATTACCTTCTATGTAACTAATGCATGTGCTTAAATTTCACAGTAACCAACTTTATTTCTATAACAGACATAGAAACCACTTTAATGGTTTTATTGATTTGAACTACATGTATTACAAATTTGATTGAGATATTTTGTTATTATGGTCGTTTCATGAAAAGATATTTTGTTTCAGACGGGCGACGATCCACGTAATTCAACAATAGGCCTGGTGCACAGGATTGGTATCCAAATTATTAACAACATATTATCGTTTAATAACATACTATAAATCCATTAGCTAAATGATGAACAAACTGTTCTTGAATCAAATGACTGCAACTCTTACGTCAGGTGTATCTACTTAACTAATATCAAACTAACTGTGGATGGAATAATATACTTCTTACCTTTGGAAATTTATATCGCTCACCATTGACCCAGTACAATAGGCATGAAAGAATTGTTCTCCAGCGCTGTAGAATCGGCCATAGTTATTTTACACATTCTTTTATATTAAAGGGAGAACAACCTCCCCCCAGTGTATCCCTTGTCAAGGTCAACAACCAATCCAACACATTTTGCTGGATTATGTTGACTTTGCACATGCAAGGGATACTTTTTATTCACCATTATCAATGCAAGATCTTTTTAGTAATGTCAGTTGACATCAAATTTTATATTACCTTCGGGAAATTAACTTGTAACTTAAAATATAATTGTTTTATCATATATAACTCAGTGTTTTATTTATGAATTGTATGTGATATAACTGGTATTTATCAGTTTAGCAATAGTTTTATTAAAAATTTATTTGTCGTTATTTTTAATTTTACATTTTAATACTTTGTGTTATTGATACTATTGTATTACATATTATACCAGTTTTAATTTTACAGCACTAGACGGCCGTTTCGAAATACAATTCCTCATCAGTAGTGCTTGGACCAAAATTATGAAACCAAAATTATTTTGAAGATGGTGAAAAGCTACCAAAGGACCAAAATATATTTTACCAAATTAAGCTAAGGAAATACTTTGCATGAGGGAGTATTCCTTAGTTTTTGAGAAATTCATCTTATACTTTTTCTAGCCGCGAATAGCTGCAATAATGCTGATGCGGCTTTAAACAATAAATCACTCACTCACCATATCGCTCATCAGTGATCATGATGTTAATTAATCACTATTTTCATTTTGTCATAGCTGTCCGAAATCTTCAGAGGATTATTGCAACTTCTCAATCAATGCGAACGGTAAAAGTATCATTTGTTCCCAGCAACGTTTCAGAGTCATGAAGGACATTTAAAACCGGATTCAGATAAGTTTTGAGAGTGTGTGATTAAAAGTATCGTTTAAAACGATTTTCATCCAATGAGTACTTGCAGGATGGGGCTTGCTGGAGACAGACGCTCGGTAGTCGATTATGATTGGAGGTAAGCTAAAACTTATAACAATAATTAATTTTCCTGTAATCATTTAAAATGTTTTATTACATACAAATCCTTGTCAATTTTGAAAAGTTTGCCGTTGGTATTTAAAAACACGAACTTTTAACATATTGAACAGCTTGGTCTAATCCCTAAATTCAATATACACGTACAGCTTTTTCGATGTTTCGATGGTCGATACAGACCACTACAAAATATTGGATATGAGATATATTTTTATATGCATATTTATTTGAGGTAGTAAATTTAACCCACAAAAAGCGTGGTTTTATCGTTAGATTATTAATATATTGTAGAGTTCATGGTATCAAGGGTTTACTGGTGGCAGATGCATCTATATTACCGGAAGTAACATCAGGACTCACAATGGCTCCAACAATAAAGATAGGAGAGAAAGCCACTGAAACTATCAAACAGGAATACACTCAAGGCAGTAACGTTTATCGACCCCAAAAAAGCAATCTAATATCTTGAGTGTTCATATCGAAGGTATAGATAACGTGACAATAACAAAAACAAATGTTGCTATGACTTTTAAAATGCCGCAAGAGTTAAATTTTTAAATGGCCGTTAATGAGTATGATGTCTCTGTATCCACGATTAAAGTGAACTTTCGAAAAATAAACTAACATTAACTAGCTTGGATAGAGGGTGAGCGAATGTCACCAGTGTAGACGGTGTTTTTTGGTCTCTGTAAAAAAAGTCAAACTTTGGGCTTAAAAAGGCGAAACTGAAGTCAATTTTGGCATCAGGATTTAACATATTACTTCAGGAATCTGCTATTTTGGATTTTTAGTGAGGTTTTTACAAAATATGAACTTCAAAGGACATAAACAATCTACAAAAACAAATCGTGAAAAGTACTCATCATCAGTACAAGGTAATATGTTACCGGTAGAAGTAAGTAACGCTTTAAGTACTTTACCTGGTATACAGGACATTTTACGCGAAATTAACACACAATTAGTCCAATATGACCAGCTTAAATATATCTTGGAGGAATTGAAGGCAGATATTTGGGCAAAGGATGGCCTTGATTGTAATGTACATTATATTACACAGCAGTCTGAAGATAATGCTTCAGAAATTGTCTCTATAAAACTTACAAATTCCGAACTTGTAAGAGAAATAGAACTCCTAAAATCAGTTGTTATCAATTTGGATCGCAAGGTTAGGGAACAAGCTTCCGAAATACTTGACTTGAAAGGTCGTTAAATGCGAGACAACATTTTAATACACAACTTGGCGAAAATTGGGGGGAAAACCTGAAAGTTGACATCCCAAAACCCCTGAAAGAACTTTTTGATATAAATGTAGATTTTGTTAATATACACCGTAACGGTCCTTACAATAAAACTGGAGGAAAACCACGGTCCATCACCGGTCGACTTGTTAATCGTTTGCAGATAGACGATATTCTAGCAGCGCAAAAGCAAAAGAAAGAACAGAAAGTTGAAATGCCCTTCTATATTACACCACAATCCCCAGTCCCAGTTGTTGAGCATAGGAAAAAACTGGTCAAAGTTCGCAAAAACTACACACAGCAAAATTACAAACACGAATCGTCAAAGACTAAATTATATTCAAAAACGTGAGTGTTTGCCGTGAAAAATACCAATGACCCGAGCCGAAGATATTTTGTCAGCCGGACAAGAAGAACAAAGGGCTTTAGATAACATTAAAGTTGAAATGGTATGTACTACGGAAGCGGGAAACCAATTTACAGTTTATGCATTGCGATGTAATAAGTCAACAGTGTCCGCAATATGTATAAAAAAATCGCATGTGATCCAGAGGCGGCCCGCGCGCATCATTACATACTCGTCTATAGATTCAGAGACAGAGATGATAAACTACACGAGGGATATCACGATGACGGGGAACACGGCGCCGAAAGAAAACTCCTACAATGTATGACACAAAACAATATTATTGACATTACTTATGTTATTACGCGCAAGTTCACCAAACACATCGGCCCGAAACGTTTTAACATTATGGAGGGTCTAGTGAGCGATTTAACAACAAAACTGTAATATTTCTGATCATAAGGTATTTTTCCCACGAATTTAATAACAAATTTACTGTTAAACTTTTTCCGATTATTTATGTATTGAGTGTGAATACTAAGATAATAGATGTAGCTAGCTAAACAGGAGGTGCTTACCCTTCCGGAGCACCCGGCCTCACTTCCCTGGTGGAAGTTCACGTGTCTAACCTAACTTGTCAGTTCCAAAGTTTTTACTTTGCTTCTGGATTGTGATTCGGAAATGGATAAGTATGTTTGTTTTTGATATATTATATTGTCGACCTCTATACATTGCAGACCTGTCGAAAGTAACCGAAACGGTTAGTTCAGGTAATTCCCTGATCAGCTATATCCCGAAAGCTTTTAAATAGTTTTTCTACCTCTCAAAAGCTTTTTTAAAACAAGCTATCCATGTTTCACCTACTGACAGCCAGTTTTTATATTGTTCTCGTAACCCCAGTATTAGACTTTTCGACAGATCTGTAATGTAAAATGATGTAAATAGATGTATATAGATAAAACTTTGATATTTTTAGAATTCTATCATCTGTATATATACCCAACTTTATAGTTAAGCATTTGTGGTATAACAATGCTGTATTTCCCATGGTATATATTTCAACAAATTCTGATCATGTACACTAATGTACATTCACGTCTTTTCAGAATACTGTCACCATATTCTTTTTAAAAATAATTTATTTGTTATACAGTTATACTGTAGTCCACATACATATCTTGTTATTTCTGTACTCCGATGTGTACGCGATGTGTTTGCAGGAGTGTTTATAAACAGGCCATATATTTTTCTTGTAAAGTATTATTTAATAAACGTGTCTTCCGTTTGACTTTTTTCTACAGATCACAATGAATATCAACCTATATTTTAGATGCCCTTGACTTTCCAGAGACCATAACCCAACAATACCTATCATACGTAAGTTTCATTCGCCATGTCCGTTTTATGCTTGTCCTGTCCTTCTTTGTATTTGTCCTTTTCCCGTGTCCGTCACTGTTTTATGTATACAATTGACACAAACATGTTATGTCATCACTTTTTTACTTGCATTTTTGTATTTTTATAAACAGAATATGTGTGATATAAAAATGTTATAAATAACTGTCAGGGTCTGGGTGATAACAAGAACAGAAGAGACTTTTTAGTTTTTTACATAGCAAACAATATAACATATGTTGTCTACAGGATACACATTTTGTTCCAGAATTAGAAAACTATGTAAGGACTCAATGGGGCTCTGTTTGTTACTTTAGCTCTTACAAATCAAACTCTGGAGATGTAGCCATTCTCTTTAGGAACAACTTTGATTATAAAGTTAATGAGATTAAGAAATGCCCAAGAGGTAATTATTTCGGTTTAAATCTCTCAATTAACGATAAAAATGTGTTTAATAATGAAACCCTTATTGTTTGTGGTGATTTTAATTTAGTACAAGATCAAAAACTAAACACTTACAAATATAAACATCATAGCAATAAAAATGCCACCAAAAAAATAAAAAAAAAACTTATGGAAGAGCTCTCATTAAAATATCCTTTTAGACAAATCCGTCCCTATTTAAAGCGTTAAATTAGGAGAAATAAAACTTCTGTCAAACAAGCTCGTTCTGATTTTTTTCCAATTTTATGCCAAGTCTCGAACAGTGCAATGTCAAATCTGGTTACAGAACTGATCATTCTGCTGTTCTATCTGTTAAATTAAATGAATTCAAACGTGGAAAGGGTTTTTGAAAATTTTGAAATTTAGTAATTCATTATTGAAAGATAAGTTTCATGCAAATAACATAAAAAACCATATTAACATAATTAAAAAACAGTACTCCCTTCCTATTACAATCTAGAAAATATTGACAAAATTCCTTACTCAGAAATAAAATTTACAACAGTTTTACTAATGATCAACTTTTCTTTGAAACCTTGCTCAGAGATAAGAGGTAAAACCATCTCATATTCGTCTTTTATTTAGAAAAGTAGAAAGAAAACTATTGATAAGTTACTGAAAATAATAATGCCCTATCAAATCAAGACACACTATAATCTAAAAAACTGAACTTATAAAAATTAGAGAAGTAAAAATGAGAGAAAATGTCCTAACTTCAAAAGCTAAATGGATTGATGAAGGTAAAAAACCATCTCAATATTTTTGTTACCCTAAAAAATAGAAATTTTATCAATAAAATAATACCCAAAATTGACATAGGAGATGGAAAGTCTATTACCAATCAAGCTGAAATATTATCAGAAGTAGAACAATTATATAGTAACTTGTACTCTACCCATTCAGAAAATATCAGTAAAAATTGGTTTGAAGACTTAAAAAGGACAGTCAAATAGTCTAAATGGAAAACTAACATTTTAAGAAAAATTATCATATCTAAAGACAATGTAAAATAACAAATGTCCTAGCTCAGATGGCTACACCACTGAATTTTATAAGTTTTTTGGATAGATTTAGGGCACTTTGTAATACGTTCTTTCAATTATGGCTATGCATATGGAGAACTCTCAATTACACAAAAAAGAAGGGTAATAAATTGTATACCTAAGGGAGACCAGCCCAAGCAATATTTAAAAAACTGGCGCCCTATTAATCTTTTGAACACTTCTTTAAAATTGCATCCGGTTGTATTGCAGAAAGAATGAAAACAGTGTTAGACAAAGTGGTCCACCCAGATCAAACAGGTTTTATAAAAGGTAGATACATAGGAGAAAATGTACGTTTAACATATGATATCATGAAATATGTTGAAGATAAAAATATGCCTGATATACCTAATAGATTTTGAGAAATCTTTTGATTCTATATCGTGGAATTTTATTTCACAAGTATTAGATTTCTTTAATTTTGGTCACTTTATAAAACACTGGGTAAATACTCTCTACAATAATATATCATCATCAGTAACCCAAATTGGATTTTTATCCAACTTCTTTGCAATAGGCGGGGGTGTAGACAAGGTGAGCCATTAAGTCCATACATTTTTCTTCTATGTGCAGAAATATTAGGTATCTATATTAGAAATAACAAATATATAAAAGGTATTTGTATTGACATAGAAATATACAAACTATCGCAATATGCTGACGATACTTCTCTTCTTTTAGATGGTTCTCTGCAAAATCACTTCATTATGTGTTCTTGATAACTATGCCAAAATTTCAGGCTTGAAAAATAAATTTTTAAAAACACATGTTATTTGGATAGGTAGCCAAACATTTTCATAGGAAGTTTTCTACCATTCAAAATGGAATTAAAATTTGGGTTCACAAGAATTCACATCGCTTGGAATTAATTTTTCTGTAACCATAAGTGAAATTGAATCAATGAATTATGATAATAAGCTTTAAGAAATAAACAAACTGATCAAATCTTTAAATAGAAAAATCTCACAGTTCTAGGAAGAACTTACAATCCTTAAGTTCTCATTTTATCTAAATTCACATTCTTAAACAATGATTAATTTTGATTTATTTTTGAAATTTCTAAAATTGTTATGGATTAGAAGATTTTTATAAACAAATACAAAATGGTACAGATTATTAGAAATTAATTTGTAATAGTAAACTAGTTAACATCTTCAAGTTAGGTCCAGAATATATCTCAGAACTTACAAAAATGTGAATGATAAATTTTAGTTAGAGGTTTTTAATTGCTGGAACTTTTTTACTCATAAATCTACCCCTCTTGGTGATAGTGATATTCTAAATGCTCAAATCTGGTATAATAGAGATATTATGATTAATAAACACACTATTTTCTATAAGCATTACTTTAATGATGGCATTAGAACTATTTCAGATCTGTTTGACGAGAAAGGTATTTTATATTGTTATGATTCTTTTTTAAATGTTTACAACTTAAGCACAATTTTTTTTTGGAGTTTAACAGTTTAATTACCACTGTCAAATGTTATCTAAAATATAATTTTGACCACAATAGCTTAAATAGCAGCTTTATTGATTGCCATATACCACCAAATCTTAAAATTCTAATAAAATCTCCAAAAGCATGCAGAGATATTAATCATATACTTGATGGTCTGATCAAGGTATTTACATTGCTAACCAGAAACAGTCAAACAAATATTTACTTCCATTCAAAACAACACAAAATACTACAATTCAGTGGTTTCAGTTCAAGATTCTACATAGAATAATTGGAACAAATCCTGTTTAACATATAAAACTATTTTTTTACATAAAATTTGTAATCAATGTAAGAATATAGAGGAATCTATATAGCATATGTTTTATTATTGCCCAAAGGTACAGACTCTATGGAATGATTTACAAACCTGGATACTAAATATATTACAAATTGACCAAAACCTTGATCTTCTATCAATCCTGTTTGGAAAAACCATGTCATTTAAAACAAATAAAGTTATTAACTTCATAATTTT
This sequence comes from Anadara kagoshimensis, assembly GCA_021292105.1. NCBI lineage: Eukaryota > Metazoa > Mollusca > Bivalvia > Arcoida > Arcidae > Anadara > Anadara kagoshimensis. The sequence continues at coordinate 20,184,298 of CM037874.1, forward strand.
ACATACTAAGTACTATATTTTTATAATGAAATTGAAAAAAATAGAGGTTCACATATTTAGTTTACAAAACAACTTGCAAGAATATTTTTTCATTGAAAAATATATTATGTTTAAGAACTGTAAATGGCAAGAATACGATAAATATTGGAAGCACTGGATGGATTTGTTTTAAGATGTAACTGTTCTCCTCCCTCTCCAAATGACCATTAAAATTCTTTAGGATTTCCTTAAAAGGAAATAAGCAATTAACCATTTGTGTATCCATTTTTAATTTTTACATTATAAATATTTAAGACTACCATTAGATTGTAGAAGGCATTATTTCTACTATATATATGTGGAATTAATTGATATAACCTGATAAACACCCAACATATGTGAATTGTCTGCCTTTATATATAAAACATGTAACTGTGTTAAGAAATGTCTTTATTTGTCTTTCTGTTATTATTTGTATACTATGCTCTTTTTGTTGTATGATTATAGCATGTTATGCGTCATTAAAAATAACAAAAATATAAAAAACATTAACTAGCTTGTAAGCCATTTCAGTTATTCACCTAGATAAAAAAACTAATTAAAAGTTTGACAATGTTAATATTTCTCAATCATCGAATTCGAATTCCCCATCTGTATGCATATTTTACTAGATTATCTTTCAAGAGTATCTATCGTGTCCTATACAACAAGTAATAACGGATTAATGCATGAAGCTAAGGCTGTCTTGCTCAACTAGTGTTGCCCTATTACTCATTTTAAAGTTTTGTTTTACTTTCCTATACAACTTGTGTTAGGATACTGTTTCTTGAAACGGTATCTGGTCCTATACAACATCCCACTTCTAAAATAGATGTATATATTGCCCTATATACCCAGTGTTAATACCCTACTTCTTGAATTGATGGCTATATTGCCCTAAATACCAAGTTTTATCATTTCACTTTTTAAAGTGCTGTATATATTCCCCTATACAGCCACTGTTACCATTTCACCTTTTGAATTCATGTATATATTGCCTTATACTACCACTGTTAGCATCTCACTTCTTGAAATGATTATATATTGCCCTGTACAACCATTGTCACCATCTTGCAGCAACCCAAGAACAAAGAAAAGATAAACGTCGTAATTTGTGAGCATTTATTTATTTAAACTTGCTGAATAATACAACTTTATATACTATCAAGTTATTATGAACACAAAAATATATCAAATGCATAAAATACATAAAACAAACTTATCAACTTATAAAAATAACGCTATATATATATTTCTGAAAAAATCAACATTTTTTTAAATACAATCCTAGTTATACGCGTTTTAATATATGGAAACCATGATAAAACAAAAACTAATAAAGGAAAAATGTTATAATCTTGATCTTTGATTTTAATTACACTTGAAGGACATTTAAAGATTATATATTAAACATATCTTTAAAAATATTTCAGATTGAGCTATTTAAGCGGCAAACACAGTATGTTTTATCTGAATTATAGATAATATTTCCAAATTGTTCATGTCATGATTGATTTGATTAAAGATGTTCATCTGGTCAAATCTAACAAAAGATATTGTTAGAATTGTTTTTACCAGAATAGTAGATAATGTTTCAAGCATGTAATATTTGATTAAAGATGTTCATTTAGTCGGTTACTATTAAATATCAAATATGTTTCAGTACATTTTGTATCATGCTATACATTCTTTCAATAAAATTGTTTTATTCAAAATCTCGTGGGTCTTACATTTAAACACACCTTTAGTGCTACAAAATAGCAAAAATAAAAAAGTATTGAATTATCTTCCATAATATTGAACAAAACTGAAAATTGTTTCATGACTTTGACTTGCAACTCCTATTTGGTGCACATGTCAATAAAAATCCAAACTAAAATCACCACATCAATATATGTACATATAATCAAAAGATAGAAGTTTATTGTTTGTAGAGGTTTCTAGAATTTGGGTCTTAGAGATAGGCTTCATGAATACAAATACAATTTTTCTATAGACCATCTTAAATTCATATCTTCTGTGAAATACCTTCCAATAAAGTACGAAGTCAAAACCTTGAATTTCACATTTATTGCGTTTTCGAAGGAAGAACAGTTCCATGAAACATTACTCTGGAATCCAATGTTATATTCTTTAAATGTGTACAAATATATGAATTCCAAACTGTGTAATTCGTAAAGGATTTATGTTTTGTGCCCTAAAAACAGTGTAAACAGGAAAGCGCTGACCCACATTATTTGCGCAAAACACCTCTTCTAAGATAAGCCGTTCGCATGAAACTGGGGCGGGTGCTCATGTCAAAAAAATCTGTCAGTTCACCCAGGCTCCAATTTTACAGTCATTTGAAAATTTTTCTGAATTCAAAACTAGCAAATTTTGACGAATAATTATGTATTATAAGTAAAAAATCATCAACAAAATAAGAATATGGATGTGATAAGCTTTGAGAGATTTTTAGAATGACTCATCAAATTCATGAATATCTTGAAAATTAACAAAATTAATCAGATTGCAAAGTTATAAATATATCCCGTTCTTCTTATTATGTTTGAAAAACAAACATATAAAACAAAATAAGGTATTTCCGCAGACAAATATATTGTTAGATCTATAAAACAAAGAGAGAGAGAGAGAGAGAGAGAGAGAAGACAGACAGAGAGACAGAGAGATTTGGGTTTAGAGTGTAAATACACTTTTTTTTCTTTTTTTTAAATTATATATTACCATTAAATGCATTCAATAAATATGTTTATATATATTTATATATATATATATATATAAAACAAAAAATAACCACGACAACATTTTTGCTAACGTTTTCATCCTTCTTGGGACTTTTCAAGCAATCGTGTTGAGGTTATGGTATGCTTAAGAAGGATGAAAACGTTAGCAAAAATGTTGTCTTAGTTATTTTTTGTTTTAAATATTTTCTACCATGTGTAAGACATTATTTCAAATTTTGGATATATATATACATATATATATATATATATATATATATATATATAATATATATATATATATATATATATTATATATATATATATTATACCTCATGTAATTTTCAAGTAATTTGATTGGGTAACTAACTGTTTGAAAATAAAATAATATCACCCTTAGATTTACTAATAATAAAGAATGGCGCGCGTGCTTCGGGTTAACATTAATTGAGGAGTTATGGTAACGGGTAATATTACAAAAAATATCACATGCGTAAAAGGAATCCTAAATCACACAACTGAACGCATTTCGATCACAAGCTGATAATCGTTTCATGGATACGATCTTTTATTCATATGCATTTTATTCATATGCAAGCGTTTCCTTGATCAAGACTACCTGTCATCAGACGACAACAATGGCCAGATTTGCTTCTGTCAACGAGGTCAGTTTGAAACGATTGACAGAAGCAAAAGATGCGATAAGCACAAAAAGGGCAGTTAAATGGTCCGTAAAGCTCTTTAGAGAATTTCTGAGAAATTGAACATGATAATTTAACATTTTTGAATTGTTTAAATGTTTTAGAATATTTAGACTTTTCACTTGTTGCATATATTTACACATATTTTCTTTATGTTGAAGTTTTGTTGTTAATAAACTATGTTTTCACCACTCGGAAACCATTGTCAACCGAGGCGAAGCCGAGGCTGACAATGGTTCCTCGGGGTCAAAATATGCAATATCACCCTCTTATGAATGTTATGTTTATATAATATCACAGGTAACTGGGTACTGTTATACATTAAAATAAAATAAAGTATATGAATTCATGTCCTCCGTGGCCTAATGGATAAGGATATAGATTTAGAATAAGAATGTAGTCAGGGGAACTAAGGATCGTGAGTTCAAGTCCCGCTAAGGTGAAAACTGAGTAAGTAGATTGATAATAAATGATGCTTAGTAATGTGATCTTAATTATATGTGATTTCAAGATGAATAACATAAAATTAAAAAACAGATATCAATATAAAAAATAAAGGATATACATAAAAAATAATAAAATAAAATAAATTGATAAAAATAAAATTAATAATATTTTAATTAAAAAAAAATAAAATAGAATAAAATTAATTAATTACAATAAATTTTTTAAATAATTTAAAAAAACAAAAAGAAAAGTTTATTTAAAAAAACAGTGCAAGATTAATGAGGAAAGTAAAAATTATCTTTAACATCATATTAATATAATTTCAAAATTAAAAATAAAATATATTGAAATTTGTTTGTAAAATAAACCTTGAAAGAGTCTTAAAATTTATTTCTACTTTAAGAAAGCTTATAGGTGGCTTATAGATGGCTTATATTTTGAATGTCAATAAGCCATCTTAAAACCTGGCTAATAGAAGGCTTAAACGTTATCTATAAACGGCTTATAGATGGTTTACTGACGTCTATAAGTCCTCTTTAATCCCGCTATAAGGTGGCATATACACAGTTTTTCATCTTGTGAATAGAAAAGTAGCCACTTTTGTCATATCTAATAGTTCCATCACAGGTGGGTGTTACTTTTGACGTATGTACCTGTTCATTAAGGCCTAGTGGTACAAACGGGCGGACGCTAACGTTACGCTTTGCGTGTACAAATAAACATGTATGCGCTCTGATGGTATTATTCTAAGTCTCAACTTGAAGTAACTGTAATATTGCTTGATAAATTAATCACAGGAAATGAATACATTATGCCTATCAATTAAAAGATTAAATGAAATACACAAGAAAAGCATTGCGGATAAATTCAAAAGATATACCAAATTAAATTATTTACTAAGAATTATTTTAATACCTTCAATTGATAACGACGTTTTCCACAAAATTTAATTGATGATAGATTGGTGATATCTTTTTTAGTATTGTTTTGATTTTCAAAATTTTTTCAGATTTTAAAAATTTATAATTTTCCTATTTTCATACACTTAACTTACTTGACTTATTCTTCTTGCTTCCCTGGAGAACAAAGGACCATTTTTCATACACAATAGCTCGTAAAATATATTCGCAATGACGTCATGAAAATTATTCTGAAATAAAGGGTGTTTTAATGACGCACGAAATTTCTGAATGACGTGTTTTCGAGCTCGATGGTTTTCAATTTCTGGCCAAGTAAAAAGTTTCAATTAAGATAATTTTTCACTTCAGACAAGATTGTGTCTCAATAGTTTAGTTTTTTCATGTTTCAAATTAATCCATTAACAATATTTCCCCGATTCTGACTGGTCCTTTTTGCATTTTTGAAGTACATATCTAATCATTGACTCTCATTTCGGATGATAAGGCTTTAATCTTCTGCTATTCCGAAGTAATAATGTTTCTTTATATCATTGTTTCTGTTATTTAAGTGAATAGGAATACAAAAATATCTAATAATAAAGTAATTAATTTGTAAACAAATAATTAAAGTATTTACTATTACAGCAAGACGCACAAATACAACATTCCTAGCTATAGTTTACGACACAATTACGTTTAAGTTCGCAAATCGCCGATTCTTTTACAATAACGTTTAAACATCAATGACGTTATTCCAAATTTTGGTCATATTTTCAACCTCAGATTACGTCTTTGCCGTTTTATAGCAAAATATCGAGCAAGGGGACTTATGTTTTTCTGCACATTTTCAGAAAGGAGGTCGTGCACTATAGGCCATTTTTGGCCCCATACCAGAATATAATGATTTTTCTGTAGAATTTAGTCCAAGATTTGGTCTTTCTAAAAACATAAAAATTTAAGTGTTCTGATGTACTGTTGCTTAGCAACGGTGCATGGCAAGTGACCCTTAGCAAATCTTAAATATGGACATTTCGCATTATAATTTAACATATTGTGGCAGATTTCATCCCATTCTAATGTTTTTGTGTGAATAATCTTTCTACATTACTACATTTATCAATAAAAGTAAATATTAAGTTCGAGAACATAAAATCTAACATTATTTGTCACCATGGCAACGAAATGTCAATAGCAACTGATCGTTTAATATACTTATATAGATATAAAAATGGGTACATGTGTGCCCTTAGCAATGGATGGTTAACATAATGTATAAAGTCATAAAATAAAACATTATTTGTTACCATGGCAACTAATTGTCCAAAGCAACGGATTGCTAAATATACACATGTACATATGGAGTGGATGTAATGGGGTTCGCCGCCATACCACGTGACCAATACCTCTTAACGTTTGTGCGGAACATTTTGGAAAACGTCAACGTTACAAATTCCTTAATGACGTCGTTTTTATGGGAAAGCGTCATATTGTGCGATCCCATGTCCATTAGAAACAAGCGTTTCACAGACACGTTAGAAGGTATCACGTTTTACAGCGGCGAACCCCATTGTTCGCATGGGAACAAATGATTGAAACTAGAAATTACATTTGAGCAGGGGTCAATCACGGGGTAAGTCACTCGAATAAGCATTGGAAAAGAACTGATAGTGTTAGCAGTAGCAAGGATAGGTGTATTTGAATGAAGATAAAGGTGTAATAACTTTTGGAAATTGTTATTTTTATATAATTATGATGTTTCCATATGCACATTCATAACAAGAATTGTTAATGATTTACTATCTAAGAAACTGCAACTTTCAAGAAAATTTCACTAGGCCATGAAAAAGTAGGTCACAATGACCTTCTTTGTTTTGAAACACATACAACATTGAAATTGTACTTACGACCACGTTTCATCAAATTGCCATATTTAACTTTATATTATCAAAGAAAATCACTGACCAAAATCTAGGTCACAATGATCTTTTCTGTGTTGCAATATGTAGAGCATATAAAGTCGTAGATATGAACCAAGTTTGATCAAAATCGAAGAAAATCACCAGACCATAAAAACAAGGTCACAATGACCGACTTTTAGCGCAACATGTACAGCATCTAAGATTGTACCTAGAAACTAATTTTCATCAAAATTGGTCAATTAGTTTCTTTTCTAGAGTGCAAAATCAGTACAATGGAATGTCGTTATTATCTCCCTTTCTATTTCAACCAATGCGATGTGACCACCAAAAGACACAACTGCAATGCCTTGTCGGGGAATGCCTAAATATCATCCGAATAGGGATCATTGCAGCTCATGCAAATGGAACTTGGGATGGTATTTACTGTAAGAATGTTTATAGGCTTCCTTCCTGAAATTCACTGTTTTTCTCTGATCAGTTACTTGATGGTACAGAAAACCAGGCAATCTGGGTGCCTCTGTATAATAGAAATAATCTTAACAGATTCTTAATCACCAACCAATCAACGTGAGTTTAATAGTTCATCAGTGTTAAACATCCCATATGCATGTACATGTAAATATAAATAATTATATGTCTATGTATACAGAGTAGTTAGTAGGACTACTAATTTGAGAAATGGGGGTCTCACTTCCACTTTTACTGAAAAGTAGCATCATCAAGATCTCCTTCTCCAAGTTAGAATACCATGTGTGTAAATGTTAGTGGTGCTAGTCCCTTGATCATTGTATTGAACCACCAAATGTAAATTATGCAGGATGGATCTTCTTTCATAAGACAACATCATTTTGGGAACACAGTGGAACACAGTGAAAGGATGGACAGACATAAATATTTATAAGCGCTTAAGGAAGCGATGACGATAAAACTTTTGGCAAAGAAAAAGACAGACTACATAAGTTTCATTGAGACGGTACTAATACTAGTAATTAATGACGAGGTTCAGTTTTTGGAGGGTCAAATTATTTAAAAAGTTCACCATTCCAATATTAGCAATTTATAACTTATGTGTATACATGTATTTGTATTTTGAACAAGATCTTACAATACCTTATGATGGAAACTTCTGTACGTAAATAAACTGGGTGAATTATTTAAAAAAATAAACATGTATTACAATAATTCCAAAATTCCCTGAAAAGATGAGAGAGAGAAAAGAAATTAAAATTAATAAATAAAACCTCATGATTTGTGATAATATTTTTTTAAATGCTGCAGAAAAAAGGAAATAGTAAAATAAAAAATATATTATAAATTAAAAACTAGATTTATAATAAAAATTTTAATTTTTGAAAAAAAATAATTAAGAGGTGCGAGAGAGAAAAAATGAAAATAATAAAAGCACCTGGACCTAATATACATGTTTAATATTTAACAAAAATTGAGTTGTGTGGAGAGGTGCGAGAGAGATTTAATTTATCCTCATCGAAAGTAATGTTAATAATTTATAAAAATATAATTTATATTTTTTCAAAAATAATATATTTAAAAAAGAAAAGAAATACAGTCTTCCTCGTCGCTACCTATTGCCCCACCACGCTATTGGATGTAAACAATGGTTTTCAAAGCACAAGACCGTGTGTAATCCGATCTACGCTCCCAACTGACATTCCTGAATTTAATTTTTTTTTCCACTGCTTGATTTGCCGTGTTTTTCAAAAACCGCTTCTCAAAATTAATGGAATTATGATCGCTACATTGTAAACCATACACACAACCCGGTACAAGTGACTTTCACCTCGGTGTCATGAACTCTGTCCCGACTGTCGGGAGTCAGGATATGTGTGCCAATTTTCGTATCACCATTTTATCAGACACAAAATAACAGTATCCATGAAATAAAATGAAAAAGAAAAGTTACATAATTATATGCACATCACTAAAATCGCGAATGTGTAGCTTGAATTGTGTATCAATGTTGTTTAACGATCCACGTAGCCGGTGTGACCAGTTGTTGTTGTTCTTGACGACGTCGTCGATTTCTAAATTGTGTAGCATTACGCTCTGTAGCATAAACGGTTACCGGCGTTGTTTTTAAACAGTTATTTATAAATGCATAAAATTTTATCGATTCCGTTTTGTTGAAATATATGTAATCAACAAAAATCACAAATATATTTTAAAATTTTTTGCTTATTATAACAGAAAGAAAATATATATAAATGTTCACTTTAGCCACATTGTGCTACACAATTTACCTTACCCCATACTTCCCGACTTTAGTGGACAATTTTATTGACGATTTTTTCAAATTAAACTATGAGTGCAGTCGTGCTCCACAAAAATATTTTAACACAATGTTCTTTTATTCAACATTAGTTTATAGTTTAAATATCTTTTTGGAGCACGACTGCGCTCATAGTTTAATTTGAAGAAATGTACCGGAAAAACGTCAATATTTCGAAAAAAGGACAAACACCCAGTACTTTAGTGATACATGACGACAGTTTAAAATATTTTTGTGTAACACTTTTATGGATTTATTTCATTTGTATAATTGGCAATGTGTTCGGTAACATATTAAAGATATTTCCCCCTTCAAAAAATTATTAAAATTGTGGTGCCGGGAGGGGCCCATAGCGCACAACCTCCTTTCAAAAATTTAACTACATTCTGTTAGTTTTTCAAAAACTTGTAGGAGAATCTGTAATTTTTCAACACTTTTTTTCAATTTTTAGAGTGAAAAATTGCGATTTCCTTTTTAGCTTATGTTTAAATTCCAAGATTTGTTACATTTTTACGCTTAATATCTAAAAAAGTAAAAATGGGACCGCTATATTTTCATGCATTTTCAGATGTGCCTCAAAAAGTTTAAATAGTATGAAAAAATGGAACATGTAGGATTGTGTCCATTTGTACCACTTGGCCTTAAGTTTGTATCGTCTAATGGTTCGATCGCACTTTGTTGACGTGTGTTTAATGTAATCGAGGTTTTATTATTACACGGTATCGCTTGTTTTTAAATTGTTCGTCTGTGCAAAGTGCTTGTTATATAAAAACGCAATGTGAAAAACGGCAGAATTCATCAAAGCAGAAGGATATGTCACTGACCCCATATAGAAATAAATAGCTTCATTGATAAATCCAATATTTTTATAACAATATGCCAAAACGTTTAATTCCTGTATTGTTTTTTCATACGTAAATCTCGATATTTGTTTAATAATTTCTTTTAATTCCTTAAAGTATTGTATCTGTGATCCTGATTTGGTTTTCATACTCAAAAGGAATTGTAGCAACTTTGCATACATTAAAGGATGTACGCGTAAGTATTCTAAAACACTGGCAAACATACAAAGTTCATACTTAAAAACATTTGGGACAAGATCTATGTCTTTAATCTTGAGTACTATATCAAAAGCATAATTACTTTGCTGATCGAAATCATCTACAAATCCACTTACTAATTTTCCATTTCCATTATCAAATGAGATACCAGCATATAAATTAGGGACCGAAAAACAGATCACAACGCATTTTTGTTTAAACATAGTTGTTAATATATTTTGTGCATAGTTATGTTTGTCGCAAGCTACATAAAATGTAGCTAAATAAAGACTACCAGTAATATTATTCATGTCAACACTATTCTGAAAATGTCTTTCGGCTTCAAGTAATAAATTCATCTTTTCAACTCCGTCAGCCTTCATGGATTCTTCAAATAGTATTGATCCCCAACGAACATCTACTATTTCTTGATAAATACGTGTTACTTCTGACAATATGTGCTCAATTGCTTCATGACAAACATTGTTATTTGTAATAAGATGAATATCTCTCATAAAATCGGATACGTATCCGTTTAAGATATAATTACCAGTCTTTTGTTTCTTATCTTCATTTATTTCATCAAACAAAAGGGTCGTTTTCCTGTGTAAAGTATCCCGAATAACTTGAAGGTTTGTCAAGGAAGTTAAGAAAAACATATTTATAGCTGTTCTTATAAAACAAGTTTTATCAACCCACAATAAGCGACTTGATATTATCCTGTTAAAGTCAGAAATTGTTTCTGCTTTGTACAGATAAAATTGAAAATTAATCATTTCTGTTAACAAAAACTTATTTTCATAGTTTCCTACACATGCGACAATTGCTCTACCAATGTTGTTTTCTAATTCCTGTAGTTTTTGGATTATTTTTTCTTTCGTTTTTATATCCTTCAACCTTGTGATAAGAACATTCCTGTCTACTTGGATAAAATGTTCTAATATTTTTTTATTGATTGCAATCCGAAGTCTCTTCAAACATCGACTAACACAGTTAAATAAATTGTTTTCCGACCAAAGTTCTTGGTTCGAGTTTTGACATTCCCAAAACAGCACCATCTTTATATGAAAAGAATTTATTCCGTCGCTGTCAATTTTCTTCAGAAATGTTCTGTTTATAATCTTTAATAATACAAAACATTGAAATTGAATGTTATTCAATGACCAAACAAGGCCTCGTTCCACGTACGGAAATGCGAATCTCCATTCCAAATGAGAAAATATCGAATCATCTATCCCTGTTGGTACAACGAAGCAATCTGTTTTTGATAACTCTTTAACAATTCGCCTTGTTGGCCAACCGAAAGGTCGACGTCTGCACAGCCATTCCTTTCTTACACCTGGTGGCCAACTAGAACATTTTAATCCATATACTTGATCGCATGACACATTATTTGTACAAATCATGTTAATACTTGGTCCAACTTGGTTAATTTTAAGATGGGGATATGCCGTTGCTTGTTCAAAAAGTATAGTTTGAAAACACCAAATAGGTAAATAGTTGTGTATTTTGGGGTAAAATAACTTTGTAAAACCGGGAGGTGACTGAGACAGATCTGCTAATACAATATTATTATGGGACAAATACACATTTCTTTTGTTTTGCATTTCAACAGTTGGTGTAACGTAAACAACTAATATATCAACGTCACTTGCGTCAATATCAGAACCATCACAGTGACTTCCTGCCAAGATAGGTTGTAGGTTGACATTTGTAAATAAATCAAATAATTCCTCATTTATTTTCCGGTGAATTACAAAAGCTTTGTTTTTTCCTGCCAGTGTCAGACATCTTGAAACGTAAATTGAAGAATTAACTGGTTCGTCTAGAATCCTAAGATCCAACGGGAAGAGGGTATCAGGTGCCAACGATAATCCGTTACCGAATATATATACAATGGGTATAAATAGGGTCCCATTCTCGTATATTGAGTTGAGACTCATTATTCCTGAAAAATAACAAATACATTTATGTAAAAAAACTTTCGTTATTATATAGATTTTTTTATAAATGATATTCACACTTCACACATAATGATCTAAAAACTAATATACTAAAACAAACAACAAACAACGTTTATTAAAATAAAAAACACTAAAATCTCTTTGTTGATTTATTTGTTTATTTTATTTGATTTAAAAGATGAATGTTAAATAACAAAAGTTTATTATAATGATAGCAAATACAACCGTATATATACTTTGTAATTTTGTAAGTACAAACTAAATGGTCATACAACACTGTTTTCACACACATCTACTCAGAAACTATCAAAATATAATTATAATAACTTAGGAAATAATTGATTTTGCTGTTTTGTACTTTGTAATACTATCTGTCTACTGTAAACTTGGGTTTTTTCGCGTGGGGGTAATTTTCGATTTTTTCGCAAATGTAAAATATCGCGAGAATAACCCCCCCCCCCCCCCCCCCACTGCAAAAAATTAACATTTTACAAAACCAGGTCCGCGTGTTTAAAGAGTACCTGTAACGAAACATTTTTATTTCATATATTTGTTAAATATCATTTATATATCACAATATCGAAAACCGCATCAAAATTGATGACCAAATAGGAAACTTATAGCGGTTTGAAGGCCTTGAATTTTACCCTCTCTGGGTACCTGTAAGTGAAACGACCCATATCGAGGCTGATCCGTTTGTGACGTCATTTAAGTAACCGTTGTAATAACTAACATGGCGGACAGTACTAATAATGCTAATGTAGCGACGTATTATATGATGAATGGACAAAAAATTAACGACTCTGGCGTTCATTTGTATATGTCATATGATTCCTCATTATTTCGGGAAGAAATAGACAACCTTAAATTTGATGAAATTGGCGTTTAGCTGTATTCATTCGATCCAGAAACAGACGATGATACGATGTACTTTACTGAGTGTAGACCCAGAATTTCTGAATGTTAGCCTATATGCGTCGAGTATTATTTATCAAATATACAAAAATTAATTGTTACTTGTTAAAATTTTTTAATTGATTTTAATATTAAATTATATTGAACCTGCTACAGACATCCTGAAAATTTTCAACCCAACATCGAAATGTGGCACCGCAGTTGTTCACAATGTTAAAGATTTTTAGTAAGTTAACTTATTTACAAATGTTCAGTAGCTAATGTTAATAAATAAATAAATAAATAAATAAATAAATAAATAAATGTGATGTTGACAATTTACGAAAATTAATTGTCACTTGTTAAAATTTTAAAATAGATTAATTTTTAATATTAAATCATACAGAACCTGCTACAGACAGCACAACCTGCAAAATGTTCAAACACCGGGGAAACGTGGCACCGGCTTCAAAAACAACTCAGGCAGTCGTTCACGCAATTAAATATTTTTACTAAGTTAACTTATTGACAAAAGTTCAGTATAAAATGCTAATAGATAAATTAATAAATAAATAAATAAATGTGATGTTGACATCCAAGTCCAAAAAGACTCCAGATTTCCAAACAATGTATTTCTAAGGCGAAATTTTCCCGATCATGAATAAAACGAAAACTAGAAAATTGATAAAAGTAAATGTTGTAATCAAACTCATCCATACGTCTGGTCGCCCGCGTTAAAAAAATATCAATGAAACATCAAAACCTATCAAGTTTCTACGATCCTGAATCGGCTTATGATGTACCATTATTTATTCATTTATTTATTAAAAATTTAAAAATTATTGATTTTTTTTAACATTAAAAATTAAATGACCGGTGGTAAAATTTTATTTAAAATGTTAGTTTCCAAAATTAGATAATATTGTCAGTTATCAGTCTATTCATACTCCCGTAACTCTAGTTTTTTATATATAATTACCTTTTCACAATCAGTTTTTCTATGTGAAAGTCTAAATCCAAGACAACATCAAACGATTCAGATAGTATATTTACAAGTGTCATAAAATTACTCTTTCCGAGCACCTGTCAATCCATGTTGTTAATTGTAAAAACACATCCTGTTGATTAAAGGTACGGGTCTCAAACTAAGGAATGTCTAATAAACAAACTTTTTATCAAGGTGGACTAATAATAATTTGCTTAATTATTGGTAGGTGTCAGTCGGATGTAAATTCCACTTCATCAATTGAATTTATCGTGAAACATAAAAGAATTTTTAGCTGGTTCATTATATAAGTAATGTAGATGAATAGTATTCTGTGGGGTCTGCTTACTTAAATGACGCCACTGCACGTGGTCCCCAAACCTGAGCTTTTTGATTTAGATTAACGGGAGGTGTTTTACAAACTCGCCGATATCTCCCTTAATTCGGCATATGCACTGCTGTAACTTTTTACAATTCACAATATCTATTTTAATCATTAAAGGTTTATCAATTATTATAATGAATTGCAAAGTAATCTGCTTTTTTAAATAAAGGATACTTATTCGTTTTTTATAACAAATCTGTTATATTAGGCTTAACAAACTTTACTCAGCAAGACCCGAAAGTAAAGTTATTGCCCATGCAAACTGTGGTTTTCCCTTTTTCAGGCGCATTTCTAACTTATTCATGTATTCTTGCAGTCTACAATTGGTAAGTATTACAGCGTATGGATCGGCAATATCTTTATAATTATTATTTAAACAAAAACGACTCAAAAGAAATTACTTGTACTTTATATTATTTAGTAATTTAATTACTCCTTTCGAGATATATACAGTTTCACGGGTTATTATACACAAAATAATAGATCTACAGTGAAAAGTATATCATGTTATCACTGTTATTAATAAATACGTTAGCGTAAGATACACATGACTGTTTACTAGTACACACAAACAGGTATTATGAATAGATTTAAAATTATACACAGTGAGAACAGTTCATTTACTTAAGTTTTTTTTAAAACAGTAATCCGATTTCGAAGTTCATGGATTCAGACTGTGATCAAAGAAAGACAATCCTTACAAGTAGTCCGGCAGAGGTTGAACTGAACCTTAAATATTGGCCTATAGTTTTTTTTTCTACATATATATAAGGATTATATGGGCTACTTTTAGAATTCAGTTGATGCCACTCTGTCACCTTTGAGCATTTTGTTAAATTCAAGATGGCGTCCTAGATGGCTGCCATAACATGAAATTTGGCGTTTGTGAATTAGTTCTTTGAATAACAACTAATTGATTCAATGGTATTTTGGGTATTTTCAACAGTTATTATCCCCAGATGAGATATTAATGAAGGTATTATATGAATGTCTTCTGTCTGTCCGTCCGACCATCCTCTTGTCCGTCCGTCCGTCCCCTTGTCCCTCTTTTCACAATTTTTTTTCAATTATCCTAAACCGTCCATCGGATTTTCATGAAACTTTACAGGAATGGTCTTTGGAAAGTGAAAACGTGCATATCACACAGTAGTTCCGGTTCAATTATTTTTAAGTTATGGCCCTTAGACAGAATGAGGTGTCTTGCTTCAATAAAAGCTCTTGGGTTTATTTCAATTGACGTATCGACGACCACGCCCACGATGAAAGCATCCGGCCATTTGTTGGAACAGTGTGGTCGTGGCCGGCGATACGTCAATTTTGGTTAAGGTGAAAGTTACTTAATATATCAATCATAAGAAGGGATTTTTGTACAAAATTTTATTGTCATAGAGTAGCAAGCATCTTAGATAAGAAACTAATATCATTCTCTGTATTTATTGCAGAATAATACAGATAATTTAGATATAAAGTAATGGAGAAAAAGTGTTGTTATTTTAGATCAGTAAATAAGTGTCAGGATGAAGAAATCGAAACATATGTTTCAGCAGGATCATTAATGATGCAAATAATAATCGCTTGTAGTAAACAGTACGATGATGGACTTTGTATTCAACTAGAAGTCAAACTGAGTAAGAACAAAAATTTAACAATACAAACACACAGAAATTGTGTTTCTACATATTCCTCTAAAACCCATATATTGCTTACATTGAAACGTAAAGGGGACCTAGAGCCTATTGCATCTGTTAGTTTATCCCCAAAGCGCCTGAGACGATCTGACACTCCAGGCTTCAATTTCCAAGAACATTGTCTTGTTTGTGGTGAAGTCTGCAATCTTCAGAAAGATCCCAAAAATCCGGGAAGGTGGAGAAGAGCATATCTTTGCAGATCACTGAATGTTGTTTGTGGAAGGACGGAATTAGATTTAAAGTCAAATATATTATTATCTTGCAAAAGACGGAATGATGAATGGGCCAGTCTTGTGCGAATCAGAGTGGAAGGTGCGGTGTCTGATTTACATGCTGCTGATGCACGGTATCATGTAGATTGTGAAGCCAGTTTTATGTCAGAAAAGAGTATTAAGGCAGCAGCTTCTCATCCAAAGACACAAGAAGAAATAGATGAAGCGTTTAATCAAGTAGTTTCTTGTATGATAGAGGACAAAACAAAGATTTGGAACTCTGTTGAGCTGCATGAACAGTATCAGGTGTATGATGGAGATGTTTTATCAAGAACACAGTTTCTTAATCAAAAACAAACATACTAATCCATTTTCGAATCACAGTAAAAACTTTGGAACTGACAAGTTAGGTTAGACACGTGAACTTCCACCAGGGAAGTGAGGCCGGGTGCTCCGGAAGGATAAGCACCTCCTGTTTAGCTAGCTACACCCGTCACGTGTGTAATCAAAATTGTGTGAAAGGAACATGGAACTATGAGACGTCAAATATATCCAAGGCAATCCTGGACACAGAGACATCAAACTTATCAACAATACTGTGATGACGGCCATAAAACTTTTTGAGGGCCTTGATAAGCCTAGGCTTGAAATATCCCTGAGTCAACAATTTAGTTGCAAGCAGCCCACTTTGTTGTACAAAGTCCCCGTAGTGGGAACAAGCTCTACCATAGCGTATTAATTGGGAAACAAATACACCATAAGCAGGAGAAGCAGGTATATTGCTGCATAAAAAAGGAAAGTTGACAATAGAAAAATTGAAGTCATCACGTTTGTCATAAAGTTTCAAATGTAGCCTTTCCTGTGCGTCATAATTCAGGTATAAGTCTAAATATGAAGCAGAACTTGAGGAATCAGTCGTGTCTTTTATTTCAAGCTCACTAGGATAGATGACATTTACATAGTCTCCAAATTTAGGATTGTTAAGAGACAGAACGGCATTATATATCTGTATGTTGAGTTGATGATTTTGCGACAGTTTTCTCTCCAGATTTAACAAGGTTCTATAAATTCTGCTTCGTAAGAATAAAGAAACAAATCAGCAAGCAATGGTACACAGTTTGTACCCATTGTTTTACCGATTGTTTGCTGAAAAACTATATTACCAAACACAACAAATATGTTATCTATCAAAAACTCCAACATTTTGTTGATGGTATCTTCAGTATATTTTTGTTTGGAATCCGTATGGTGCTTGACAAAATAGCCAGAATCCCTGTTCAGCACCAGATATTTGTATCTTGGCTTACCGTTTTTGTAGAAGAAAGACAAGTGAATAATTTCTTTAAGACGTTCTTTCAATTTAGAATGAGGGATTGTGGTGTATAGTGTAGAAAAATCAAATGTCTTTATACTTTTTACATGAGATAAAAATTAGAAGCAAGATGTTCAAGTAATTCTTTAGAATTTTTGAGAATCCACATTTGGTTGATTCCAGATGAGAATATACTTTTTCTGAATAAGACTGAAGACCATCTTTGACGATTGTCAAAATTTGTGTTAGAGTTACCGATAATGATTTAGTAGTACATTTAGATGAGCCTGCTATATATCTTTCCTTGTATGGATTTTATGGAGTTTAGGAATCCAATACAAGTAAGGAAGATTAAGATTGATACCGAAAGACTCGAGAACTCCCCTATGTTGAAAGAACATCATCTTTGGTAAAATTAGTTCTAGTATCTGCAGGTTATTTGATATAATATCTAAACCAAGCTCCTTAATAAGACATTCAAATTGAATGTAGAATCTCTTACAAACGAGAATAATGTTGTTGGAAGCCTTATCAGCTGGACAACAACCTATTGTTGTGTATGTCTGTTAGAATTGCCTTGATTTCTGGATCCTTGAGTACTGAAGACGGTTTAGTACTCATAGACCCTTTAAGTTTGGCAATCCTAGTTTTAACGAAAGATCTCACAACCTTTATCCAGTCGATAAGGTATCAAGCTCAACATCTTCTAATTTATCCCAACGTCCGGCATACTCTTCAACGGAATCCATGACAAGTCTGAAATTCTGTCCCCAAGTAAAAGGTTGAACTTCTCTATATTTAGGACCTTTTGAAAGTAAAGATCTTAATTTGGTGTTCTTGATTATATTGAGATCACCAGTTATTACATGTCCAGTCGGTCCATAATATAGGGAGAGGACGAGCAAGAGCAGGTAGGTGGAGTAAAATTATGAAAGTTTAAACACTGCAATGTTTGTTTATAATTAAATATTTTTGATGCAATAGGTTTATTGTAGGAGTAGGAAACTAGAGGTGGAGAATTAATTTTGAAATAAGCAGGAATTTTAGATTGGACGTTTATTTTGAAGAATATTGGAAATGTGTATAGCATCTATGCCTTTGTTAGCATAGTGTAACTTAAGATATTGGCGTTGACCATCGTTATCAATATCGTTTTCCCGAGCAGGTTTAAATAATCTGTTAAAAGCAATATCCATGATGATAGCAGTAAGCTTAAATTCTGGTGTACTAGAATCTATAGTAGTTTTAGATATGCATTCTTCTTGTAACTGTCTAAGACGGGATAGTATATAGATTAGAGTTTAGTTCGGATATGGTGTAATCCGAGAGGTTTCTGTAGGAATGGTAAAAGATTAAGAAAACTAACATCATGGATATTGGGTCTGTTATAACGGCGATGTCCATGACTTCTATTGTCACGTGGTGTTTTGTTGAACAAGTGTAAAACATTTACATTGTTACAACCCGGGCTTGAAAGATTTCCTACGCTTACAATTTTGTCATTGCATCCATATGGCGAAGCAGTGCCTAGTTCTCTTAACCAGTAATTTTCCCGTTGTAATCGGTATGGAGTGCTTAATTTAGGACTATTTGTATGGTGGTATATTTTTTCCAAAAGCCTGACTTTCATAGATAACACAGAATGGTCCGGCTGGTTTAAATGTTGGTTTAAGAAACTGATTACCATTGTTATTGATCTCAAACCGATGTCCATTCATACGTACATTTAGTCTACCTTTGGTTTCACCCACATATATGAGTCCACATAAATTGCACTCTATTCCATATACAACATTGGAAGATTTACAATTCAGATCATCGTGACTTCGTAAAGTGTAATGTTTAATAACAAATTATTTGATCATTTTGATGATGATTTACTGATTTTATCTGCAGCTGGTTTAGCAAGCATAATAGTTTTCAGAAGCAAAGCTCCATCTTTATTAAAAACATAGCACTGCCGTGCTGCTGTACGGCGTAGTTGCGAAAATGGCGTTGGGGCAAGACTATGAATATAACCGAAAATCCCCGGGATGGGGTTAGGGATCGATCAATGCATAGTCCGACGGATGGTTATAACAAACCTTTTATTGCTAAGTAAAAAACGGCAGAAAATAATAATTCCATACATATATTAAAACACGATCAGTAATTAAAATTTAATAATAAAGTTTTATAAATTGTACCTAATCGTTGTTTGTCATTTTGGAAAGAGACCGTCGCTATGAGGGGGAAATTTCTATCGTTTGTATGTAACTGGATCATTTGCTGTTAAGTCTGGGTTTTAATAAACTGCTGATTATCACTCACAATATTCCTGTTTCATGTTTAATTTTACTTTAAATAGGTAAAGTATTTAAAATCCACTTTTGTTTTCATTCCATGTACTTACGGCACTGTAAGATTTATCCCCCTTTCACGAAAGTGAAATCTAATCGATAAATCAGTTTTAAAATGTGACAGAATACCTCACCACCGAAATACGTTATTAAATTTAAATTACCGCCGATTTTATAAAGAATTAGTTCAATTCAACTGCCATTGTTGTTTATCTCATAAAAAGTTATGATTTTACATCGTAGGATGCAAACTTCATGGATCACTTTTTATTGTATTCAGTTCGGATCAGTTCGCCAGACTGCACAAAGTATTGGATGCATCATCCGCAATATTTTACTAGATTCCGAAATTATTCCGAAAATTTATTCCAAAAGTGCATATGTAACTAAATGCATCACCCGTCCCAGAATACATATCTCACGATAAAACAGATATATTCCTTTCACGTTCATTTACCAGGCGCACTATTTCCGATGCGTACTATTTAATACTATTTCATAGTAAAGAAGCCCGATTTTAGAGAAAGTGATAGCAATGTACGCTTTCGCTATCGTGAACGCCGTACAACTAGTTAATGACAGTGACGACAAAGCTTATTTGGATGGTTCCATTAAGCGATTGACAAAGCAAATAATAGGTAAAATTAGGGAAATAAGGAGACAAATAAGGGGCAATACACAACGGAAATTACTAAAGAGACACTTAAAAACTGAAAGTGGAACTCTGATGTCATTTTTGGGGAACCTGTCACAAAGACTTGACAAAACATTGACAGCTCATTTAATAGCAAATATCATAACTGGATCCATTAAGAATTATCCTACCCCTCTGCAAGTAGCCCTTGGCATATTAATAAGAGACTCTAAGAAGTTGGTACAACTAAACGAATATGGAATTACGTGCACATATGACGAAGTTCGGCGTTTTAAAAAGTCAACTGCTGTGGCAGCAACATCATCCATGGCAGTTCAAGGAATATCAGATAGTTCTGAAGGTCTTATTCAGACAGTAGTGGATAATTTTGATGCTGATATTTATTCTCAGAATGGAAAACTTTCTACTCACTCTTGCTATTTTAGTGACATAAACACCCACCAGCGAACAACATGATTTTGATATAAGTACAATCCCACACCTTCCATTTGATAGCATACAAGTTGAAGTTCAGCAATACAGGGGTCCAAAGAAAGTTTCTATGCCTAAGGACAAGTCAGTAAAAACAGCATTGCCTTTAAAGTATCTAGTAGATAAGAGCTGTATCCATTAATCGAGCTAAAGAAACTGACTTAACCTTTTTGAAGGATATGATAGGTTGATCGTTGTCAAGAATAAAATGGCTACAATACGAGGTTAAGTCGGGAACAAGGACACACAATAAAGCCAGGTACACGAACAGTTTATTTACCATTGATTGATATGACACCATCTAATCCAGACACCATGATGACAGCTTTATGTCAAGCTCACATCATGAGCAGATCATGTGATCAGGATTTTACTATATTCACGGCAGACCTACAGCTTTATAGAATTGCCGTCAATGTCACTTGGGCTTATCCAGAACGTTTTGGTGATGTTATTTTGCGACTGGGTGGAATGCAAACCCTCATGAGTTTTGTAGGTTCTGTAGGCATGCTTATGGCTTCAAGTGGTCTGGAAGAATTACTCGAATCTACATTTGGAGGTGTTGCAAAAATGATGAGTGGAAAGAAGTTCCCACAAAATGTAGGAGCTCTCAAGTTAGTTGCAGAACTGTTGCTTCGACCAATTTTGTCAGAGTATTTCTTTCAAAGTATGACTGAGCTGGAATCATTTCTTGACGATTTATGTAAAACGAACAGAACATCAAGGTTGTGGATAGATTGCTTGATTAAACATGTTTTCATCATGATGATGTTCATAAGGGCTGAAAGAGGAGGAGATTGGGGTCTGCATCTTGAAGCTATGAAAAGGATGTTACCATATTTCTTTGCTGCGGGGCATGTTAATTATGCTCGCTGCGGATTCTATTATTTAAGATCGATGGAAAATATGCCAGCCAAAGTTGAAAATTTTTTTAAAGGTGAGCATGTCATGCGACATAAAAGTGGATATTGGAATAGCATCTGGAGTGATATGTTTATCGAAACTACATTTATGAGGTATGGTCATGGGAAAGGTGACATCATTGGCATTACACTTAAACCTGAAACATTGAAAGTATGGTCACTGAGTCTACACACATGTTGCAAAATTGAACAAGACCTTTGTAATCTAAATGAGGAAAAGAAAAAACATGGTGAAAGACACAAGGAAGAAATGGATGGTCGTAATACTGCTGACATAAAAGACCGTGATTCATTGAGTAAAAGACTAAGTGAGTTTATACAGCCTTTAAACACAGAAAATCATCCAGATGAACTCTTCAACATAACAAATGGAAAGATTGCTTTGTCAGCTGTAAACGTTGATAAAGCAATTGCACTTGGCACAGAAGAGTGGTCAAATTTGAAAGTAGTTGGCCGGACAATTTTGATAGAAAGATAGGAAGATGTGTGAAAACAATGACAGAATCTAACAAGTTTCTCAAAGTTGGAGACGCAAAGGTGTATAATCCTGACCTTATTTATTCAAGGGTGATTGGCATTCAAATGTCGAGAGAAATTGACATCAAGGAGATTTGTCTTATGAACTTGCAACAGTTCCTACATCTATGTTTACAGAGAGTGGAGAGATGAGAATAGCCAAAGCTAAATCAGTTTTGAAGCAGCAACTCCAAAAGAAAGTGTCTTCCAGACAGACAACAAAGGATGTTAAAACATTAATTATAGATAGATCTGCTGTTTCATATGTTGTTCACTGGGCTTCCAATGCAACTGTTAATAATTTCATTGTTAACTTTCGAAAGTATATAGAAAGAAAGCTCACATTCTACGACGTATACATAGTGTTTGATAGGTATAGAGATTACAGTATTAAAAGTGTTACTAGATCAGGCAGGGGAGCAGGTAATGTTAGAGTACATCAGATGTCAAGTACTATGCTACTTCCTTCCAAAAAATCAGAGCCAGGGAATAAACAACAGTTAATTGCACTTATTTGCAAGGATCTTTTGAGTAACGTGTCTTCAACACATAGGCTAGTTGTCACTGGTAAAGATATCCCTGTTGAAGTTACAAACAATGTAAAAATTATGAGAAATGACATTAGAACAACCCACGAAGAAGCTGACAATTTTATTGTTCAACAGATGGTAGAGGTTTCGAATGAGTCAAATGAAAGGATCGCGGTAATGTTTCTGCATTATTATGCACAAAAAAATCTGTCAGGTAAAGTAGTGATGGAGTCACCAGTTGGAGGCAGAGTTGTAACTGACATAGGTAATACTGCAAAAGATAATACTGACATATTACCAGATCTACTTGCTGTACATGCTCTTTCCGGGTGTGACACGGTTGCCTGTTACCATGGTATTGGTACGGGTACAGTGATAAAAGTTCTTCGGTCACACAAAGCATCTATCTCTTCTGTTGGGAACCCTGAAGCTGATATTGGGACTGTCATCAATGAGTCCACTGTATTTATTTCTGCTTGCTTTAACAAGCCTGACTGTGAATCTATGTCGGAGGCTCGGCAGAAGTTCTGGGTAGCAAAAGTAGCAAAACGTATTTCAGCTGCACCGAAACTTTGTTCCCTTCCACAAACATCAGAGTCATTTCAAGAAAATGTTAAACGTGCCCATTTGCAAGCATGTATTTGGAAGCATGCCTTAGATACAGAACCACCTTCCATGAATCCTAATCAGTTTGGTTGGACAAAGAATGAAGAAAAAAGTGTTATCTCCCTGTTATGGTACCATCTGGAATTCAGCTAGCTCCTTCAGATACACTGAAGCTGATTTAGTGCACATGAGTTGGCGATTCTCCATGAGATGTAGATGTAGCTGAAGCAAGTTACTGTGCACTTTGTTCTCTGGGTGTCAGGGTGAACTTCACTGTCAAAACGACCAAACTTCTAAAGCATAATTCATTAAAGGCAATATAAAATATCTTAAAATTGTATTCGTTTTATATCCTTTGCGGTATAAAACCAAAATTGTCAAATTTAATGACATTTTGTTAATATGCAAAACAACTAAAAATTTCAACGGTTTTCCTATTTTTCAGCCATTTTGGACGCCATCTTGAATTTTACACAATGCTCTAGGATGACAGCGTGGCATCAACTTGATTCAAGATCAGATACATATATGCTTATAATATCCAACTAAAAAAACTATAGACCAAATTTTTAGGTTTGGAGAAAATTTAGGGTTTCTCTGACTAAATGTTTGTGTTTATTTAGTCAATATCACGAAAATTATTATTTCTAAACTATGACATTGCGAAAATAAGCCCCACGCTAAATAAATAGAACAACCGAATCGCGAAACTAACCACCCGCGAAAATAACAACGTTTACAATTGAACAATGCTAAATTTGGAGATTGTGTGGATGTCATCCAATATAGTTGGCTTAAAAATGTACGACTGATTTTTTAAGTTCTGCTTCATATTTATACGTAAATTATGACGCCAACGAAAAGATTATTTAGAGCTGTATAAGAAACGTGATGATTTCCATTTTTTTCATTTTATCAACTTTCCTTTATCATAAAGTAATATACTTTTTTCTTCTGCTTATGGTATTTTGTCTCACAATTAATGCACTTTAGTTGAGCTTGTTCCCACGGGAACTCTATACAACGAGGGAAAACTGCTTACAAAAACTGTTGACACAAGGATATTGCAAGCTAAGGTTTATCATAGTTCCCAAAAGATTTTAATGACCTTCATCACAATATTGTTGATACGTATAATGTCTCTGTATACAAAATAACCCTGGATATATTTGTCGTCCCATAGTTTAATGTTACTTTCATTCTCAATTTTTCTTACACGTGTGGCGCGTGTAGCTTGCTAAACTGGAAGTAGTTACCCTTCCGGAGAACCCGGTCTCTCCGCCATAGATGAAGTTCGTCTGTTTAATCTAAATTGCAAGTTTCAATGTTTTTACTTTGCTTTCTGATTGTTGTTTGGCCATGGATATGTATGTTGTTTTTTCAACAATATTTAAACTGAATATGTTTTCCGGTAATTAAATATGCACTCGTGTATTATTTTACTAAATTTCTTATCCGAAAGTCGCCTTTTTGAAAGGAAGCTAAAACTTACATGAACCAGATTCATTATAAAATGTAATTATACCTATTGTACGTAAAAAGCGTATTATGTGTAACGTTTAAATTTGATAATTTTATATTAGGTCTGGCCCCTGTACTAAAACCGACAAATCTTACCTTTCTATTCAGTAGAAAACAAACTCTGAAATGCTAGTATTCAAGTGGCAAAATGTTTGAATGTCAGTATGCAAAAAAGGTTTAAATCTTATACGTAGCTTCTGTGTCACTGTGTAGAATTTGTCCACAAAGTTTAACCCGCCTTGATCTGTAACTTTTTCTGAGATGAATTTTTCACATGCCAATTCAAATATCACTATTTATGCACAAAATATAACACTAAATTCTTTATTGACTATATCACTTTATATGTCACAATGACATGCTATAATCACTATCAATCCAGATAACTATCTTTAGCACGGTAATAATCTTCTTATACATTCTCAATGCTCTGCCTTTTTAAGATTAAAGAACGAAAGGCTACAGTTATAACAGTGTATAACTTGTCTTAAAAGTGATCTGTAACTTTTCCAACATGAATTTTTCGATTCAAAGAATGTTGTTTATACACAAACCGTAACACACCATTCCCTGTTTATATATGTTACCATGACATCCTCTAATAACAATCATTGCCGATTACTATTATGACCAGTTATGATGTTAAAAAAGATGTCTCCATGTACGTTCTCAAACAATTTTACTTAAAAGTTACATTATCAATGGCAACGCGCAGGCGCACATACCATGGTAATGGACTGACGTAATATTTATTTAAGTTAAATTAAAATAAAACACTATGTATACATAAAAGGTTTACAAAAGCGATGACATTAAATATTCAGTGTTTAAGGTGGTAGTAACAACAACTGTTTGTACGTATATTTATATACAGTACATACTTGTCGAAAGTTAAACAGTAAGGTAACGAATTTATATCGAACTGAAAGCTTATCTTCCCCTCGTAAGCTAATATTTTTCAGCAGCTGCTATCTATTTCCCAGTAGCTTTTTTTCTACTAAGTATCGATATCTCGACGATGATGCAGTTCGTCTCCGTTTCTCTACACAATGTTAAACTTTCTGCAGGTCTGTACTATATATTGTATGTATATTTTGTTTGTAATCCAAAGTCTACATTTAATTTTACTCCACTTCAATTCATAAACTTTAACTATTTATGTGCATACAAGTATATTTAATAAGTAATTTCAGTTAGAATTTAAAAGAAATGCTTTAAAGAAGAATTTGTTTTTGTCCCCGAAATAGTAGCATGTGTTTGAAATCGATCTATAATATTCATACATTTTTATGTGACATAAAAGCGGGCTCAGGCATTCATTATTTAAAACATATTATGATCAGTATGTTGTAATTCAATGTGGAAATCAATATTTTAATGAATGCCTTCGGTCTTTACTGTGTAAACAGTTTAAAAGATAACTTGATAATTCACGTTTGTGAAATAAGATCAAAACCTTCATTATTGTAATTTATCTGATGAAGAAACACGTAAATTTCAAAAGTTCAGAATTTTATAATTAAGTTCTAATTTATCTAATGAGAAAACACGTCAATATTGCAATTGTTAAAAAACTGATGCAAAAAGATTTTACTGAACAGTTTTACTATACTTTTAAGAAACAATATACTTAATATATATATAAAAACATACTAATCAATGACCAAATCACAATCCAGAAGCAAAGTAAAAACTTTGAAACCGACAAGTTTGGTAAAACACGTGAACTTCAACCAGGGAAGTGAGGCCGGGTGATCCAAATGTGTAAGCACCTCCTGTTAAGCTAGCTACAACCGCCACGTGTGTAATCAAAATTGAGTGATAGGAACATGGAACCACTGGGTGTCAAAAATATCCTTGGCAATCCTGGACACAGAGACATTAAACTTATCATCAATACTGTGATGACGGCCATAAAACGTTTTGAGGGCCCTGATACGCCTAGGTTTACAATATCCATGGGTCAACTATTTATTCATAAGCATGTGGTGTCGTTATATAAAGTTCCAGCAATGAAAACAAGCGTATTAATTGGGAAACAAATACACCATAAGCAGGAGAACCGTTGTTATCGCTGAATAGAAAAAGAAAGTTGACAATAGAAAAATTATAACGCTTGTCGTATAGTTTCAAATGTAGACTTTAGTGGGCGTTATAACTTATTTGTGAGTTTAAATACGAAGTATCTTTTATTTCAAGCTCAATGTGATAAATGACTTAGCATAGTCTTCAAATTCAGGATCATTAAAAGATACAACGCCATCACTACATCTGTATTTGTGGTTAAATGATTTGACGACCGCCTTCTATCCTGATTTAACTAGGTTCTGTATAAATTCTGCTTCATAAGAATAAAGAAACAAATAAGCACTGGTGCACAGTTTGTACCCATATATATTATAGTAATAATTACTATAATTATCTTTTGTATTTCCATTATTGTATTATATGTACTGAAGTATGCACGTGTTATGTCGGTCTATAAATATAAATTATTTTTGATTGTTTGTGAAAGGTAGCTTACCCTAAGTATATCTTTTCATAGGATCGTCATCATCTTTCGTCTTATCATGCCCTTTCCTCTGTTCGGGGACGTCATTTTGCATACTTATTTTTCTATAGTTAAAGGTACTTTTCCATACCTACTCTCTTCTCTTAAATCTTGTCGTCACGGGCATGGCGATACCTTTTTGGGGGCGTCACATTCAACCTTTAACCGTCGGCGTCCCATTCACTTCACCATCATACCGTCACAAATTAGATGACCAGATTGTATATGGGAGATGAGTTACTTATAGGTGGTAAAGTATTTGTATGCTATAACCTAGGTGTACTGGGTATTAGGACTGCAGTATTTATTAAAATATTACAAAGAAAAACAGAACATTTATCGTTAATTGAATTTTAACAGCATGTAATTATGATGGTAATTATCGCTGCTTTTTCTCACTTGTAGCCAATATTTATTATGCACACAAGAACTATGTACAGCTGTAGTTGCAGTGATATATATAACCGTTTTCAAATCACTTTCTCACTACTAGTCATGATTCTAGTATTTTTATTGAAATGAATTGCAATCACCACTGTGAGATATTTCACTTATATGAGAATTGATACAGTATTTATGTAAGTAATTAATGACCTTTACAAAGCTTATTGTTGTATAATGTTTACAACAATTATGCTTTTCCATCTAATACGCTATAGTACACATTGTTGTCCAACTACGAGGACTTTGTACAACGAATCAGGCTGTTTGCAAATAAATTGTTGACTCAGGGATATTGCAAGCCTAGGTTCCATGTTTCTTTCACACAATTTTTATTACACACGTGTTTGACGTATCCAGCTAAACAGGAGGTGCTTACCCTTTCGGATCACCCGGCCTCACTTTTCTGGTGGGAAGTGCATCTGTCTAACCTGACTTGTCGGGCTTTCCTTTTCTATGCAGCAATAAACCTGCTTTTCCTACCTATGGTGTACTTGTTTCCGAATATATACGCTATAGTAGAGCTTGTTCACACTGCGGGGACTTTGTACAACGGAGCAGGCTGCTTGCAAATAAATTGTTGACTAAGATATATTGCGGGCCTGGGCCTGTCTTGGTCCTCAAAGTGTTTTGTGGCCGTCATTACAGTTTAGTTGATAAGTTTGATGACTCTGTCTCCAGAATTGCACATCCCATAGTTTCATGTTCCTTTCGCACAATTTTGATTACACAAGTGGTGGATGCAGCTAGCTAAACAAGTGGTGTTTACCCTCCCATTTGACTGGCTGACCCAGCAAGACCCACTAAAAATGAGGTCGATAATATGTGACCTATTGATGGACATTGCTAAATATAGTAAAAGTCAGGGTCAAGAGGTCATAATACTACGAGATCGGTGAACTCCGGAAGGTGAGCGTCATCTTGTCAGAAAATGTTTGATGTTCGGTAGATTACAAATTGAATGAAATAACGCCATAAAATATGTTTATTTGTAAGAAAGTCATGGAATTGTTAATTTTGTTTTGCGCGGATAACACCGCTATGGAGCACATAATGGACAGACGCTGTGGGCGATCAGGCGAGAGGGTCGGAACCATGGAGATCGTAAGTTCTTTTAACTTGACCTTGTATTACAATGTAATATATGTTTATAAACAATAACAAGATACTTAAAAATATAAAACTGACACATAGCACATCGGCGACAAACTGAAAAATTATTAAAAAAATATAATACAATTTTTGACATTCGTCACAGCAGTATCAACACAAGCTGATTTACATCTAGTATTTTGCGGAAGTACATCTTTTTTTAATAACAGCTGTAACACGATGGGGTGTAATGTACGCTACCTATTTTGACATCCTGATTTGTCGATCTGATATCAGTGTTTTTAAATCGACTGCCAAAGTTTTGTTGACGATTTCTGACTATCTTCGACTTCTTTCTGTTTAAGGAAGGTAAACAAATTTTAAATTGAACTTGTTCGATGTGAACTTCCGGGCATGTCAGTGAAGTTTCATTCTTGTACGAACTTCACAGTAAAAGATCCTGCTCAAATTTATGGAATTATTTTATATAAAGGCGTAGGTGCACTAAAGAATTTTACTGACACTTTAAATATTCAATGCTACCCAACATGTAAATGTTTGCTTTTTACAGAAAAACAATTTATCTTACAGCAAGACATTAGTCATACTTATGCATCTAAATTGACGAAGCAGTTTTTTGAAACAATCGACAATTGAACAGTTGTGTGACTCCCTTATATAGAAAGTAGCAGAAGAAGATGGTCTTAAATCGTCATCAGAGCGTTGGTAGTTTCTTTAAATCACTGGTATCAGATTAAGAAATCAGAACGACAAAATTTGTATCACACACTATCTTGTTGCGTTAATACTGTTTCTAAAAAATGTTAACAGCAAATTAGCTTGTTTTGATACGAAACTATGCCAATGATTCTAAATTAAGCACTTCTAAATGAAATCCATTTTGTTGTATATGTATTTTTGTTGCTACTAATATCGCATTAGGAATGACTTTCTTAATAATATAGCTTTAGGGGTGACGTTTTTTTTATGGAAATTAGGGAGAGACATTTCTTTGTGGAATGAGCTGTGCGGTAATAAAATTTAGTTACTTATGTGAAGAAATAAATTAATATAACTTTGTCATACGTGAACACGCAGCGGACGTAGCCAGCTAATCAGGGGGACCTTACATTTCCAGAGCACCAGGCCTCACTGGTGGAAGTTTAATCTATTTTGCCAGTTTCTAAGTTTTTACTTTGCTTTAGGTTTATGATTTCGACATGGTTTGCTTGTTTGTGATTCAAATCATATTTAAGATTAATAATGTCTCTTTATATTTATCTTATGATCGAATCACGACGCATCATTTAGTTAAGTAAATGATGGAATGCACATGGGGTATAAGAAAGAGAGTATCAATGACGGTATGGTAAGGTGCCCGCGTCGCCACAAAACAAAGGAGTAGGCATGCTGACGTACCTGTGATGCCGCAAAATAAATAAGTAGGTATTAATGACGGTATGGTGAGGTGCCCGCGTCGCCCCAAAACAAAGGAGTAGGCATGGTGACGCCCCCTTCAAAAAGGAGGTATGGTAAAGTACCCGCGACGACCCGAATTAAGAGAAATGAGGTTTGGAAAGGTGTCTTTGACGATAAAAAACAATTAAGTATGTATTTTTACGAACCTTCAACGCCCCCAAGCAAGAGAGTAGGAACGGTAAGATGCCCGCAACGCCCTTAAAACAAAAGATAAGAATGGTGACGTGCCTGTTTCTTATGATAAGTTGACTTTGACGACACAAAAGCAAATGAGAAGCCAATGGATTAACATGGACCATTTTAATAATCAGTTATATTCATAAACCGGCATAACACGCCTATACTTCAGTACATATAATACAATTAATGGTAATACACAAGATAGTTATAGTAATTACTACTATTACTATTACTATTACTACTATTATATATATATATATATATATATATATATATATATAAATATGGGCGAGAAGCCTGTCCTAAAATCATTCAACTCTTCATACAGATGTAGAGATCACGTTCTATCTACTAACATTCTAAATTTGGATACTGTGAATTCCATCTATACTAGCGAGCTTGAAATAGAAGATACGACTTCTGCTTCGTATTTAGACTTATACCTCAATTATGATGGAATAGTTACATTTGAAACTATACGACAAACGTGATGACAAATTTCCTTTTCTATGCAGCAATATAATCAGTTCTGCTTATGGTGTATTTATTTCCAAATTAATATGCTATGGTGATCTTCTGCTCATTATGGGAACTTTATACAACGAAACTGATTATAACTGAATTCTAATTTGGCTGATAAAAACATATCAATATTTTAATGGTTTAAAATTTTATAACTAAATAAATTGTTGACTCAGGGATATTGCAATGTGTCAAGGATTGTCTTTGATATACTTGACGCTCCGTAGTTTCATGTTCCTTTCACCCAATTGTGATTACATGCACGGCGATAAAGCTAGCTAAACAGGAGGAGCAACCGGCCCCCAATATCCAGGTGAAAGTTCACGAGTTGTAGCATGTCGGTGTCAAAGTTTTTAAATTGCTTCTAGGTTGTGATTCGGTCATTGATTAGTAGGTTGTTTTTAAAATTTATTAACAATAATGACTTTGATTAAATTTATAGGAAAAATGTAAATTCTTATTGTATCAGTTATAAAATTTTAAACCATTAAAATATTGATATGTTTTTATCAGCCAAATTAGAATTCAGTTATAACATTTTGAGCTATTGAAATATTTACGTGTTTTCTTTTTCAGATCAATTAGAATTATGAAGGTTTTCACTCTCATGCACACAGACGTGAATTAGATATTTATCTTTTAAATGTTTACACAGTTAAGATCGCAGACATTTATTACAATATGATTTCCACATTTGATATACTACATACTGATCATAATATGCTTTAAATAATTATATAAATAATACCCTAGTCCGCTTTTTTGTCACTTAAAAATGACTTTTTCATAAACTAAAATGTATGAATAGTATTAGATCGATTAAAATCTCATGCTACTATTTCGGGGACAAAAGCAAATTCTCCTTTAAGGATTTCTTT
This sequence comes from Anadara kagoshimensis, assembly GCA_021292105.1. Taxonomy (NCBI): domain Eukaryota; kingdom Metazoa; phylum Mollusca; class Bivalvia; order Arcoida; family Arcidae; genus Anadara; species Anadara kagoshimensis. The sequence goes on from CM037874.1 coordinate 20,216,473, forward strand.
TCAATTTTAACTGAAATTACTTATTTATTATACATGATTGCACATAGATATTTTAAAAGTTCATGAATTGAAGGTGGAGTAAATTTAAATGTAGGCTCTGGATCGAAAAACAAAATAATTCATATATATATATATATATATATATATATATATATATATATATATATATATATATATATATATATATGTGTGTGTGTGTGTGTGTGTGTGTGTGTGTGTGTGTGTGTGTATTCACGAATACATTTGTAAAAAAATTTGCGTTTACTACAGCTTTAAAATATTTAATATTTAATGTCATCGATTTTGTAAAGTTTGTAGGTATTCACTATTTTTTGTATTTGGTATTAATATTATATATTACGTCAGCCCATTACCATGGAGTGTACGCCTGCGTATTGCCGTTGACAATGTAAATTTTAAGCAAAGTTATTTGACATCTTTTTAATACCATGACCGTGGTATTTATAGTTATCGGCGTTGGTTGTGATTACAGGATGTCATTGTGACATATATAAACAAGTAATGTTGTATTACGTATTGTGTATAAGCAGTTTTCTTTGAATTGGCATGTCAAAAAATTCATGTTGGAAAAAGTTGCAGATCAAGACGGGTTAAATTTTTTAGACAAATTTCACACCGTGACACAAGAGTCATGTATAAAAAAAATGAAAACTTTTACGGATCCTGACATTCAGACGTTTTGCCAACAGTTTAATACTTACAGTTCACAGATAATTTGATTTCTACTGAATTGAAAGGTAAAGTATCGTCGGTTTTAGCACAGGGGCCTGTTTTATTGTAAAAATATCCAATTTAAAACATACAAATAGTCCTCTTTTTTATATTCAATAGGTATAATTACATTTTATGATGAATCTGCCCATGTGAGTTTTAGCTCGCCTTTCAAAAAGGGGACTCTAGAATAAGCTTATAAAGTTTAATTTTACATTGATATAAATCAAAAATTCAATTCTCTTTTGTTTCAAGTATATTTTTTGGCCAGATTTTTCTGTTAAGTTTCCATAAATAGATTGGCTGTCAGTGGCGTAATCTTATTATGGGTGACGCACAGAGGCATTTGAATTCTGACGTCATAGCAATTCTATTTTTTACTTCCTACGGCAATATTATACAATTATTGTCTTTTGATGACGTGAATATGGGATTATACGGATCTGATCAAAGTAATGTTCACCGAGGTCGTTAGACCAAGGTAAATATTTTTTTAGTCAGGTCTCTGTAATCCCATATCCACCGATATCAAGACAGTAATTCTGTTGTTATTGTATGACACTTCAAAATGACATTGTAAATTAAGATTTTAGTGTAATCAGCAAGTTGATCGCAACTTTGGCATTACTGGAGACGTTCATCTAGTCGTTAAAGCATGTTTTTAAAGTTCTTCTAAATACTTTTTTGTTAGTGTAACTGCACTATCTGTGAATTTCCTTGTGTTAATGGCATCAAGATGCCAAAATCGCCCCAACGCTGAAGTTTCTGCAAATGCAAACCTTTACGCAGCTCGACGTCCGACATTTTATTTTTCTGCATTGCCAAATCGTGTCAATGACATCAGCACGTGTCAACTCTTGACGTCTTTTAATTATGACGTCATAATTTCCTGAAAGTCCCTTTTCTATTTTTGATCTTAAAGTGGTCCGCCAAATTTTTGTTACTATTTATAGCGTTAAATTGGTTCGCCAACCATTTGAAGCATTTGTTAATAAATATCGCTATATGTACCACTGAAATTGACCAATTAGAGAAAAAGAAAACACTCAGTCATATAATATTATTTAAATTGTTGATTTGTTGTATAAAAAAGGTCTATAAATTGAATTATAAGAAATGAACATTTTGCACACTAAATAATTTGCGTAGTTTATGGTGAGGTTAAGGTAAACCCCCTATTCAGCATGTACAATATAATATCAATCACGTTTAAATATATGTCAGTAGTGCTACATTGTTGTATTTATCAAAAACAAATATACTAATTCATGTCCGAATCACAATCCAGAAGCAAAGTAAAAACTTTGAAACTGACAAGTTAGGTAAGAGACGTGAACTTCCACCAGGGAAGTGAGGCCCGGTGCTCCGGAAGGGAAAGCACCACCTATTTACCTAGCTGCACCAGCCACGTGTGTAATCAAAAATGTGTGAAAGGAACATGGAACTATGAGACGTCAGATATATGCAGGGTAATCCTGGACACAGAGACATCAAACTTAGCGACAATACTGTGATAACGGCCATAAAACTTTTGAGGGCCTTGATAAGTCTAGGCTTGCAATATCCCTGAGTCAACAATTTATTTGCATAGTAAGATAATATGCGTGTGCATATTTATTTACCGAAAACATGATCATTTTAAATGTTGTTAAAAAAACAACATACCAATCTATGTCCAGACCACAATCCGAAAAAAAAGTAAAAACACTCAAGACGGCAAATTAAGATAGACAGGTGAGCTTCCACTAGGGAAAAGAGACTGGGTACTCCGGAAGGATTACTATCTCTATTCAGCTAGCTACACGAGCCGCTACGTGTGTAATCAAAATTGGGGATGAGAGTAACATGGAACTATGGGACGGCAAATATATCGAGGGTTATTTTGTACACAGAGACATTGTAATTATCAACAAAAATATTCTTTTAATCATTTAAAATTTTTAAGTCTTTGATACCAAAAGGGTTGCAATATCCTTGCGTCGACTATTTTTTGTAGCAGCTTCCTTTGTTGTTGAAGATGTTGAGCTTGATACCTTATCCGAATAGATAAAGGTTGTGAGATCTTTTGTTAAAACTAGGATTGCAAAACTTAAAGGGTCTATGAGTACTAAACCGTCTTCAGTACTCAAGGATCCTGAAATCAAGGCAATCCTTACAGACATACACAACAAATATTTTGTTGTCCCAGCTGATAAAGCTTCCAACAACATTATTCTCGTTTGTAAGAGATTCTACCTTGGATGTCTTATTAAGGAGGCTACAGACAGAGCCATGGAAAATAATTCAACTATAGATTTTTATAATTTTTTGCATACATTTAGATAACTATATCCTGTATCATATATCAAAAATTCAAGTCTACTTTGTGAGTTAAAAAAGAGTTATTCCCCTTGAAAGTTGTCTCCCCTGTCTTGTTCTAACGGTTGTGCAGACACTTGATATAAACACTTATAACTTTATGCAAATACTTGATAAAGTATGTAAGTTTTGTTTAAATTAAGTCTGATGAAAGGGGTTTTAAATAAACTCATCAATTATAAATGGTAGTTGAATTGAAAATTTTCATTAAAAATTGCAAAATTTTGATGCAATTATACCCTCTAAAATGTGCATTAAAATTTTTTTTAACTATAAACTTTTTTCAAAAAGGTGTATTTTAAAGAACACATAGAGGTGCACATCATATCTGAAAACGAAGATACGTTTGTGGATTTACTTTTGAGTAAATGTCTTTATTGTGACGGAAAACGTGCAAAAATCGGGAAATCCGGGATGGATAGTATTTGAACCGTTTTCCAATTTGGAACGTAATATTTTCCTACTGTACAATGGCGTGAAAGACTCCATATGTTTTTGTTTATCAAAGTTACCGCATTTCATTTAATAATTATCAGTTCTTCTACATCTTTATCAAACATCGGACAACTCAGACCTGGCGCATTGATTAGTTTTAATAAATAAATGAATACATGATCACTTGTTTTAAATTGTCAGGATTTTAATATGAATGAACACTGCAATGAGGTCTGATGTACTGTAGTATCAATAATATCACAAAAAGCCGATAAATATCTATGTAAATATAATACAAAAAAAGATAAAAATAGCATAACACAATGTATTTATTCAGTTCAATAAAAGCAGTATCAAATTTAACTTTGAAACATTACATAAAGTATTTTATATATTATTTAATCAGTCAAGCACCCCAAAATGTGCCCCCCGCCAAGTACTTAACAAATGTATACATTTCGTTACGTCACTTTGAAGTTGTAAACACGGGTTTATTCAAAACAATGACCGCCCTGCAGTCGGATATTTGAGATTCTTTTGGATTTACGACGAAGTGACAAATGTGATGTCAGAAAAGATGTTTTTGTAAGAAAGGCTTTTTGTTACACTATATATATGTGATCCAAATGCACTGCTTCTGATCAATCTTGCCGATTGACAAATCAACAACTTGAATCTCATTCACTCATTGCAAGCAGGAGGATCCTTCAAGATCTGCCATAAACACAGCAGTAGCTGATGACAATGTTTCCACATAGAGTTTTTCTCAATTGCATAGTTATTAGGCTACCGTAGTAAGACTACAATGCCGGAGACAGAGTGAAGGTTCTTTTCTCTCGGACGATTTTAGAAGTAGGATAATGTACGCTCCAATCGGACATTTGGATTTATTTTATTTTATTTATTTGTAAATCCGCTACTTATTTGGAAAAAAGTCTCACGTGAGTAGTATTCCCACCTCTTGTTTTTGTTCTTTTTAAGTCAGTAAACTACAAACATTCATTAGTTTCAGTAGGATTTCAAGTCGCGTGATCGTTATCCGAATCAAGTTCGCTCCGTTTCCCGACTTTGATCTTTTAATCAACATATTGTTAAAAAATCACGTGACCGCTGTCTGTCGCTACCTTAAGGAGCTTGGTTTAGATAGTATATTAAATAACCCTGCATATACTAGTTTTACCAAAGATGAAGTTCTTTCCAACCATAGGGGAGTTCTCGAGCATTTAGGTATCAATCTTAAAGTGGAAGTTTTTGATCTTCCTTACTTGTATTGGATTCCTAAACTCGATAAAATCCATACAAGGAAAGATATATAGCAGGCTCATCTAAATGAACTAAAATCATTATCGGTAACTCTAACACAAATTTGGACAATCGTCAAAGATGGTCTTCAGTCTTATTCAGAAAAAGTATATTTTACATCTGGAATCAACCAAATGTGAATTCTCAAAAATTCTAAAGAATTACTTGAACATCTTTCTTCTAATACTTCATCTCATGTTAAAAGTATAAACACATTTGATTTTTCTACGCTATACACCACTATCCCTTACTCCAAATTGAAAAAACGTCTTAAAGAAATTATTCACTTGTCTTTATTCGGTAAACCAAGATACAAATATCTGGTGCTGAACAGGGATTCTGATTATTTTGTCAAGCACCATACGGATTCCAAAGAAAAACATACTGAAGATACCATCATAAAAATGTTGGAGTTTTTGATAGATAACATATTTGTTGTGTTTGATAATATAGTTTTTCAGCAAACAATCGGTATACCAATGGGTACAAACTGTGCACCATTGCTTGCTGATTTGTTTCTTTATTCTTACGAAGCAGAATTTATCCAGAACCTTGTTGAATCTGGAGAGAAGACTGTCGCCAAATCGTTAAACTCAACACACAGATATATAGATGACGTTCTATCTCTTAACAATCCTAAATTTGGAGACTATGTAAATGTCATCTATCTTAGTGAGCTTGAAATTAAAGACACCACTGATTCATCAAGTTCTGCTTCATATTTAGACTTATACCTGAATTATGACGCACACGAAAAGCTACATTTGAAGCTTTACGACAAACGTGATGATTTCAATTTTTCTATTGTCAACTTTCCTTGTTTATGCAGCAATATACCTGCTTCTCCTGCTTATGGTGTATTTGTTTCCCAGTTAATACGCTATGGTAGAGCGTGTTCCCACTACAGGGACTTTGTACAACGAAGTTGGCTGCTTGCTATTAAAAATTGTTGACAAGTTTGATGACCCAAAAACTCAAAACTATTTACCTACTTCCAATTTTCAAAATGAACTATTAGAATGTGCAAAAGCATTTCCCAATTTGAAATTTGAACAAGTTGGACCAAGTATTAACATGAAAGCAACAAATGATGTGTCATGCGATCAAGTACATGGATTAAAATGTTCTAGTTGGCCACCTGGTGTAAAAGAAAAATGGCTGCGCAGACCTCGACCTTTCGGTTGGCCCCCAAAGCGAGTTGTTAAAGAGTTATTAAAATCAGATTGCTTCGTTGTACCAATAGGGAGAGATGATTCAAAATTTTCGCATTTGGAATGGAGATTCGCATTTCCGTATGTGGAACGAGGCCTTGTTTGGTCATTAAATAATATTCAACTTCAATGTTTTGTATTATTAAAGATTTTAAATAGAACTTTTTTAAAGAACATTGACAGCGACGGAATAAATTCTTTTCATATAAAGATGGTGCTGTTTTGGGAATGTCAAAACTCAAACCAAAAACATTGGTCGGAGAATAATTTATTTGATTGTGTAAGTCAATGTTTGAAGAGACTTCGAATAGCAATTAATAAAAAATCATTAAAACATTTTATCCAAGTAGACAGGAATGTTTTCATCACAAAGTTGAAGAATATAAAAACTAAAGAAAAAATAATCCAAAAAATACGGGAAGTAGAAAACAACATCGGTAGAGCAATTGTCGAACGTGTAAGGAACTTTGAAAATATGTTTTTGTTAATAGAAATGATTAATTTTCAATTTTATCTTTACAAAGCAGATACAATTTCTGACTTTAACAGTATAATTTCAAGTCGCTTATTGTGGGTGGATAAAACTTGTCTTATAAGAACAGCTATAGACAATATGTCTATTACCACTCCGATGTCTTTCTCGTCAGAACTTCAAGTTTTTCAGGATACTTTAGACAGAAAAACGATCCTTTTGTTTGATGAAATAAATAAAGATAACAGACAAACGACAATTAATCATAGCTTAAACCGATACGTATCCGATTTTATGAGAGATATTCATTTTATTACAAATAACAAAGTTTGTCATAAAGAAATTGAGCACATATTGTCAGAGGTAATCCGTATTTGTCAAGCGTTATTAGATGTTTATTGGGGATTAATTCTATTTAAAGAAGCCACGAACTCGGACGGATTTGAAAAGAGGAAAATATTACAGGAAGCTGAAAGACATTTTCAGAATAGTGTTGACATGAATAATATTACTGGTAGTCTTTATTTAGCTACATTTTATATAGCTTGCGGCAAACATAACTATGCACAAAATATAATTACAACCATGTTTAGACCAAAAAACGTTGTGATCTGTTTTTCATTCCGTAATTCGCATGCTGGTATCTCATTTGATAATGGAAATGGAAAATTAGTACGTGGATTTTCAGATGATTTCGACCAACAAAGTAATTATGCTTTTGATGTAGTACTGAGGATCAAATACATAGATCTTGTCCCAAATGTTTTGAAATATGAACTGTGTATGTTTCCCAGTGATTTAGAATTCTTATGCATGCATCCTTTAATATATGCACAGTTGCTACAATTCCTTTTGAGTATGAAAACCAAATCTGGATCGGAGATACGATATCTGAAGGAATTGAAAGAAATTACTAAACAAATATCGGGAACGACTGGAATTACGTTTCAAAAAGCCATACAGGAATTAAACGTTTGGCGTACTGTTATAGAAATATTGGATTTATAAATGAAGCAATTTATTTCTATATGGGCTCAGTACTATGTCCCTCTGCTTTTGAGAATTCTGCCGTTTTTCACATTACCTTTTTACTGAACAAGCACTTTGCATATACAAACAAATTAAATCCGACAACTATCAACGCATTGGATGGTTCAAACTTGATTGTATTAAACACACGTCAGCAAAGTGCTATCCAGCCATTAGGTGATACTTATTCGATGACCAGTGACACATGTCAATATTTACACTCAGGTGTAATGGAATTATTTCTGTTGTCAATTTTGTTTTTTTTATGCATTAATGGTTCTTCTCCTGCTTATGCTGTATTAGTTTCCCAGTTGAAACACAATGTTTACACAACGGAGACGTTATACAGCCAGGATAGCTGCTTAAAACATTGTTTATTGTTGATATGGGAATATTGTAGGCCTGGGCATGTGAAAGCCATCAAGACGTCCTCACAATATTGTTGAATAATAGGACATCTTAATTATCAAAATTTTCAAAATTTATTCAAATTGATCCTGGATATGTCTGACGTCCCATATTTGTATGTTAATTTCCATTTTACAAATAAAGAGTGTACTTAGCTAGACAAGAGGCACTTACGCTTCCCCAAACCTTAGCTCACCTCCTTGCTTAACATTTGCATTACTTGATTTATCAGTTTGCGTTTGTGATTTGAACATGTTTTTATTGTTTGTACAGCGTCGATGGTCTGGAACACACTACAAGATAACATATATTAATTAAAAAACAAACATACTAATCAATGTCCGAATCATAATCCAGAAGCAAAGTATAAAACTTTGGACCTGACAAGTTATGTTAGACACGTGACATTTCACCCGAGAATTTAGGTCGGGTGTTCTGGAAGGGAAGCACCTCTTGTTTAGCTAGCTACACCCGCTACGCGTGTAATCAAAATTGTGTGAAAGTAACATGCATATTGTTGTATTTTGAGTATGATATATTTGTTGTTTTTATTTCTATGTTCCTTTTGATTTCACACATGGCGGTTACAGCTGGCAAGACAAAGCGCGCTTACACTTCCTAAAACATTACCTCACTTTCGCGTTTAACATTAGAATCACTTGATATGTCAGTTATCATTTTTCATTTGGGATTGTGAGTTCTATACCGTAATTGATATTTATATGTTTACATGTTGAATACTTGCATTATAGGAATCTATATTTGTGTATTTATGGTAGAGTATATTTGTTCTGAAGCGTGAGTATTCGTCCATTTTTACATCATGCATTTTTTTCTTTTTACAGAAACTGCATATATTTTGTGTGGGTGATTTTAACACCTTGACAGTTTTTTCTGTGATTAAATGTTTTTATGTTTGCACCATTACAATTTGAGTGTTAATAATCATTGCTTTTTGTAAATTATCAATCTGTTTTCTCTGTATATAATCCACCATATATATTAACCTATACTAATACAGAAGTTTGAAGTAAAATTAATTCTTTATTTATGTGTATATATTTATATACATGTAATTGTAGTTTAATGAAGTGTGTGAGAACATATCGTATTTTATTTTCTGAGTGGTAATTTTTAATGTAGGTGGTTTTATGCGTTGGTTATAAAATTAGTGTTACGGTTGATCAACTCTGACAGTTTTTTAATCACCGCATTTGATATACATGTTGAATGGAATTTTATAATCAATGTTCAAAATGTATTTTTCTGTTCGCACCTTAAATTTTCGTTTTTTTCATTGATATATACGAGGTAGTGCTTTCTTGTCAGTTAACACTGTTGTTCTGCATACAATCATACACAAAACATAACATAGTTCATGAATCAGTAAGTTTTAAAATATTTATATTTAGATATATGTAAAGAATATAAATGAGATTCCAGTTTGGTGTTTTCTTGAACTGTCCTTTAAAAAACGGGGTAAATTTGAAAGTTATGATTTTTTACTACCGTGCTAATGTTACCTTATTGGAAAGGACTTCATAGACGATATGTATTTTAGATGTTTTTAGAACTGTCGGACATGTATTCATAAAGTCAATATCTAAGACACTAATCTAAAATATACACAAATAATAATCTTCTATCTTTTGATTTTATATAGATATATTAATGTGGTGATTTTAGTTTCGATCTTTTATTTACATGTCCATCAAAGTGGATATACAAGTTAAAGTCATGGCACAATTTTGAGATATGTTTTGATATTTTAAAAGAGAAACCAATACTTTGTTTTATTTTTCCTATTTTGTAGTACTAAATTAAGTTATAATTAAATTAAACAACGAGGTATTGTATTGAACAAGTTGTAAAGGCAATAGAGTTTATCGCATGATACGGCATGTACTCAAATATATTTAATATTTAATAGTAACCGACTTCATGAACATCTTCAATCCAACATGATATTCTGAAAACATTTAACACGTTCTAAAGGCAATGGAGTTTATCGCATGTTACGGCATGTACTCAAATATATTTGATATTTAATAGTAACCGACTTCATGAACATCTCCAATCCAACATGATATTCTGAAAACATTTAACAAGTTGTAAAGGCAATGGAGTTTATCGCATGATACGGCATGTACTCAAATATATTTGATATTTAATAGTAACCGACTTCATGAACATCTTCAATCCAACATGATATTCTGAAAACATTTAACAAGTTGTAAAGGCAATGGAGTTTATCGCATGTTACGGCAAGTACTCAAATATATTTGATATTTAATAGTAACCGACTTCATGAACGTCTCCAATCCAACATGATATTCTGAAAACATTTAACAAGTTGTAAAGGCAATGGAGTTTATCGCATGATACAGAATGTATTAAAATATATTTCATATTTAATAGTAACCGACTTCATGGACATCTCAATCCAACATGACGTTCTGACATTCATTATCTATTATTCTGAAAAAAAATCCCAAAACATTTTTTGGTTTGTCATTAAACTTGTTAAATCTGAAATATTTGTAAAGATGATATTATTATGGAACATCATTTAATTGTAGCGGAATTTAAAAAATGAAGGTAGTTACCATTGTCCTTTGTAAGATTGTATTTGCATGACTATGATTTTTTCTAAAAGAATTCTTTTACAGCAAGATCTTTAACGTCATATGTTTATAAGTTTGTTTTATGTATTTTAAAAGTGTGTTATGTTGTTGCATTAATAACTTAATATATTTAATCTTCAATCAATCAGATATTTAGCGTCATTTCATATGTTTATAAGTTTGTTTTATGTCTTTAAAAAGTTTCTTATGTTGTTGTGTTAATGATAATTTAATAGATTTAACATGGTATTTTAGTCATTTTAAATAAATGCTCAGATGACTGCGTTTGTAATTTTTCTATTTGTTTTTGGTCAACTAATTCACAAAAACTGTTACTATTTTAGTAAGCATTAAACTAATAAAATAAAACTCAAATATACCAATCAATGACCAAATCATAATTCTGTATAGGGCAAGATAAACATCGCTATAAGACGCAGTACATTAACACTAGTTGTAAAGGGCAATATATACAACAATCAATTCAAGAAGTAGAAGTGGTTTGGCAACACTGGTTTTATAGGGCAATAATTATATACATCACTTTAAGAAGTGAGATGGTAACACTGTGTGTATAGGACAGATAAGATGTCGCTTCAAGAAATAGTAAGCTAACACAAGTTGTATATGACAGTGGGACAAAACTTTAAAATGAAGAAAAAGGCCATCCTAGTTACATAGGGCAAGACAGACATCGCTCCAAGCAGTAGACTAATAATTGTTGTATAGAGCACGATAGATAGTCTTCAAAAAACACGCTAGCACTTGTTGCATGTATTAAGGAAGATAGGCTTCATGATAAACTAGTAAAACATGCATAAAATATATGTGGACCTCGAAGATTTAGGGAATATATCTATTGTCAATCTTGTAATAAGTTTTTTTTAATCTTGATAAACAATTGGAACGGCATATGAGCTAGTTAAATTTATTTTATTTTTTAAAAGTTCACTTTAATCATAAATACAGAGATATCATACCCATCAACAATACGGTATAAACGGTCATCTAATATTTTACCTCTTGTGGCATTTTGAAAGTCATTGCAATATTTGTTTAATATTTTTCTCACGTTATCTATACCTTCCATATTAAAACTCGAGATATCAGACTGCTTTTGTTTTGGGGTTGTTAAACGTAACTTTGTTGAGTGTATTCCTGTTTGAGCATTTCAGCGGCTTTCTCTCCTATCATTATTGTTGGAGCCATGGTTGTTCCTGATGTTATTTCCGGCATTATAGATGCATCTGCCACCCGTAGACCACTGATACCATGAACTCTAAAAATATTAACAATCTAACATTAATACCATGCTTAATTTTTTCTTGTCGATTTATGTACTATATCGAATGAACATGCATACACAAAGATCTCCAATCCAATAGTTTCTATTAAATTGGCATTTAAACACCGAAACTGCTATATATTGAATTTAGGGATTTGACCCAGCTATTAATATGTTAAAAGTTCGTGTTTTTAAGTACCAACGGAAAACTTTTTTCCAAATGGACAAGGATTGATATGTAATTAATCATTTTTAATTAAACACATGAAAATTAATCAATGTAATATAGCTTGCCTCAGTTTATGATCGACTACCGAGCGTCTGTCTCCAGGAAGCCCCATCCTGCAGGTACTCACTGGATGCCAACCGTTTGAAACGGTACTTCTAATTACACACTCCCAAAGCTTATCTGAATCCGATTTAAATGTGCTACATAACTCTGGAATGTTGCTGGGAACAACTGATGCGTTTATCGCTCGCATTGATGGAGAGGTTGCAATAATCCTCTGAAGATTTCGGACAGCTGTGGTGAAACGAAGTAAAATAATATAATTATTAACAATGTGTTCACAGATAAGTGATCAAAGTTTCTATATGTTAAAAGTATTTTTTGATGCACAAATTAATTTGTTATTAATAGTTAAGTAGATACAACTGACTTAAGAGATTAAATTGCATACTTTTGATTTAAAAACAGTTTTTCCAACATTTAGCCAATAATTTGTAGTATGTTATTAAACGATAACATGTTCTTAATAATCTGGATACCAATCTGGACCACTCGATCTCACTTCCGTCATTGAACTTGATTTCACAGTTTTCTATTTTGCCTTGGGATAATGATTGAGTAATAGATAGGTGCGTATGTTTGTTTTCGATAAATAAACGTTTAAATAAAGAGTTACAATTACCCAAGTCTTCGCGCACACGATTCTAAAAGTAAATACAACTTACCATCAATAATATCAGTTACATCACTTTCTTCCTGTAGATACCGAGCGTCTATAGCAGGAGATTCTCTCGGATTGTTACTTTTTACTTTCACAGTTCCTCTACTTTTTGGATGTAAGGAAAACATTACACCTATTGTTGAATTACGTGGATCGTCGCCTTTCTAAAACAAAATATCTTTTCATGAAACGGCCATAATAACAAAATATCTAAATCAAATTTAAAGTATTTCATAGTTAAGAGCAAATAAACCAATAAATTGGTAAATATGTTTGTTTTAGAAATAAAGTTGGTTTCTGTGAAATCATGAGCACGCGCATTTACTGCATAGACGGTAATTACACAAGTACCAACATAGCAAACAAATGAACAGAAACTAGTTTAATTATACATATGTGGAAGCTGCTTTGAATTCAAATGAAGTTATGTAGCTGAAATATATGTACTTCGCTATGAGTAATGTAAAAAAGAAGCCAGTCAAGACAATATGAGAAGAAATGAAAAAAATATACGGATACAAAACGCGTTTAACCCTTCCTATCTTGACCCTCTGCATTAAATAGCAATGGAAAAACACAGAATCAATTGATCAAAAGCAAACATACTAATCCTTATCCGAATCACAATATAGACGCAAAGTAAACACCTTGGAACTGACCCGTCAGATTAGACAAGTAAACTTTCACTAGGGAAGTGACGCCCGAGTCCTCCGGAAGAATAAGCACCTCCTGTTTAGGTAGCTATACGCGCCACGTGTGTAATCAAATTTGTGTGAAAGGAACATGATACTATGTGTTAAGTGTCCCCAGTTTTGGGCAGATAAATCAGTAAATAGACAGCTGTATGATTATAGTACAATGTACTTTATAAATCTAAACTTCAGTACTGAACTTTCATCGATTGTTTTATGTTACTCAGTATAACTTTCAAATTTTCTAAATTAACTGTTACATAATTGATAAAAAATACTATATGTAAACATGCACATGCATTATAACTAACACAACACATACTCTACACAAATTTCAACTAGTTATTTTTCAAAAACATGTCAACTTCTGCACCAATGTTAAACAATAATGAGCCATATGTATTTCATGTCAGTGTTCACATCTTCCGTTTCACCATTAACTCAAATATGATTGGAACTTGAAGAATAAACGGTGTGGATGAAAAAGGAGATGAGTTAAGTTAAGTAATGGTGTTTAACGTCCAAGCCAAGAATTTTTCAAATATATCCAGTCGCCAGCTATAAGTGCAGAAGTTTTGCCTGTGCGTTGCGCTTATGTAATTTTACAGTAGAGTTCTTTATCGTGCCAAGCCCATCGTAACACGGGACCTTGTTTATCTTAAGTTCCCATCCGAAAAAACTGTGACCCTCATTTCGTAATGCCGAATGCTTCGCGAAAGAAGAGTCACTACCCACTTTCAACTTTTAAGTCAGACCCGGTCGAGGTTCGAACCCACTACCGCCCCTACGGAGCGAGCACTCTACCAACTGAGCTAATGTAGCGGTTTGTGAATGGAATATGAGTACTTTGGAAACCACCTGATTTAATGTATGATTTACTGTTTTTGTTTACTATTTTGCTTGATTTTGATAGCATTCTGTAAATTTTTAATCTGGTGTGATGTATAAGGGTATGCAAAGCTACTTCGATCGATTAACATGTTGAATATGATTCGCAGCATATTTACTTACTTACTTACTCAGTCCTCTTCGTGCCTTGGGCACATAAGGCCTTTACCGAGGACCTCCATCTCTATCTGTTGGCTGCCATTTGCAGTATTATGCTCCAAGTCCATTCCTGTTCCTTCATCTCTTTCTCAACTGATCTCCGCCATGTTTTCTTGGGTCTTCCTCTGTTTCTCTTTCCAGGTGGAGTCCATCTTAAGGCTACCCTCGGTATCTCTGATGTTTCCATTCTAAGGACATGGCCGATCCATCTCCAGCGTTTCTCTTTGATCTGGTCGGATATGGTAGCTGTTTGTGTTCTTTCATACAGATCTTCATTGCTGATCTTATTGGGCCAGAATACCTTTAGAATCCTGCGGAGACATCTGGTTTGGAAGGTGTCTAGTTTTTGAGTGATGGTGTTGGTCACCTTCCAGGACTCTGAACCATAAAGAAGAACTCCAATTATGTTGGTTTTGAATATTCTGATCTTGGTTTGGGTCCTGATACTTGATGACTTCCAGATGTTCCGTAGGTTTGCAAAAATGGCACGAGCTTTTGTTATTCTGCATTGCACAT